>JAWNOY010000433.1:0-1200000 GCA_035045545.1 Drosophila gaucha
AATGAAGCCCAATCGATAAAATAAGCTTAATTTGTAACCCCATTTTTTTTTTTTAATTTTTTTTTTTTTTTACTTTAAACGGCTATAACTCGGCCAAATGAAGCCCAATCGATAAAATAAGCTTAATTTGTAACCCCATAATTTTTTTTTTTTTTTTGTTGGAGTCTCAAAAAATGAAGTTTGTTGAAACTTTAAGCGGCTATAACTCGGCCAAATGAAGCCCAATCGATAAAATAAGCTTGATTTGTAACCCCATTTTTTTTTTTTAAATTTTTTTTTTTACTTTAAACGGCTATAACTTGGCCAAATGAAGCCCTATCGATAAAATAAGCTTAATTAGTAACCCCATAATTTTTTTTTTTTTTTTTGTTGGAATCTCAAAAATGAATTTTGTTGAAACTTTAAACGGCTATAACTTGGCCAAATGAAGCCCTATCGATAAAATAAGCTTAATTTGTAACCCCATAATTTTTTTTTTTTTTTTTTTTGTTGGAGTCACAAAAATGAAGTTTGTTGAAACTTTAAACGGCTATAACTCGGCCAAATGAAGCCCAATCGATAAAATAAGCTTTATATATATAGCGATTTGTATAAATCTTATAATATTTTGAGCGTATTAAGAGCTAGACTTGAAATTTGGAATACATGTGCAAGTAGATCACTCGGAATCAAAAATATATATTATAGATATTTACGCCCATTAAGGGCGTGGCAAATCGGATAAAACTGTATCTCCTACAGTTTTGGAGCTAGAGCGTCCAAATTTTGCATGTGGGATACTGTTGACCTCCTCTTAAGATAAGTCAAAAGTTATTTGTCCACGTCTTCTGGGGGCGTGGCAACTCGGGAATTACTATATCTTTTACTAAAACCGTGATAATTTCGGCAATATTTCCGTCAAAGAGTTGGGACTTGGAATATATATACAAGTATCCTACCTCTACCCAAAAATATATGTTATATATAGCTACGCCCATTTGGGGCGTGGCAAATAGGGTACAACTGTATCTCCTACAGTCTTAAACATAGAGCATCCAAATTTGACATGTGGGTTACTGTTCATGAAATTTAAATTTACGAAAAAAAAAAAATAATAATAGTCATAATGTAAGCCTCCGTAAAACAAATTCTAGTTGACCTAACTGGGGATTGAAGCAGGGTCTTCGCTACCACAACGCAAGTCTGTTTAACCAAATCAAAACACTTCCAAACTCAGTTTGGCGCATAGTCGTGAAAGAGACGCCGTGGTGTTGTGGGAAGAGTCGGTGGCATGCGAAGCGCGTGACCCAGGTTCGATTCCCATCGCTGCCGCGTGATATTATCATTTAATAAAATGTTTTTTTTTTTTATATATTTTTTATAACTTCTATGTTAGTTAATGGATTTTGATAAACTTTCTGCATAAATCCTTATATTTTATTAAAAAATACGGTTTTACCTAAAAAATTAAAAAAAAATGTAAATGTGGCTTTATTTGCAACTGAACTTATATTAAATTGATTTTTTGAAATGTTTGAAAATTTGAAAAAATCTGTGTACTCGAAGATTTTCCAGCCTGATGCTCGTTTGCTAGTCTGTTTTTGAGGCTCGTAATGCTCTTCTCTTTCGCGCTTGAGGTGTAGATCGGCCAATGGCTCGTCGCTTTGGAGGCATAATTATACAGCTATGAATTTAATTTTAACAATCGGTTGAACGGGGCAGAAGTTGCTACTGTACAGTGCCACCTGGCGGAGAGTGGCATCAACGAGCATATCACATAAACCTTCTCCGTGGAAAAATGCATAAATATACAAATTTTCATAATTGGTACAGTAGTTTTTGAGTTAATCGATTACATACAGACAGACATTCATTTATATATATATATAGATAGATATATAGCTACGCCTACAAGGGACGTGGCAAATCGGGTAAAACTATATCTTCTATCATTTTACATCTAGAGACTCTAAAATGGACAAATATGTTAAGCTTGGCAGCTTCAACAAAAATATAAAAAATTATATATATCCGCCTCTTTTGGGGAGTGGCAAATCGGAATAAACTATATTATGCAAAGTTTAATAGCGAGATAGATTACTGTTGTCTCACTCAATAGATTGACTAAAAATTATACTTATCTGCATTTTGGGGGTGGGCAAATCGCTATATTCTACAAATTTACACATAGAAATTCAAATTTTTTCAAATACATCAATCTTGAACATGGCAGGTCAGAAAAAACTATATATAGTATATCTTCTACAATTGCAAAGGTATTACAAAAGTTCGCCCATCCCTCTAGTTCTTATATCCTTGCAAAAAGGGTATATTAATTTTGATCAGAAGTTTGCAACGCAGAGAAGGAAGCATCTCCGACCATATAAAGTATATATATTCTTGATCAGCAAGACGAGCTGACTTGATATAGCCATGTCCGTCTGTCCGTCTGTCTGGATCAACGCAATCTCCTCCGAGACTATAAGAGCAACAGAACTGAAATTTTGCATATAGGCTCCAATCTACTGCAGGCATTTTATATCTCGGAATCATCTGGATCGGACGACTATATGCTATAGCTCCCATAGGACAGATCGGTTTTAAGAAATTTTTTAGTGGGATAACTTCGACGTTATTAAAGTCAGGAACTTGAAATTTGGAATATATACTCCTGAGTTGCACCTAAATACAAAAAGATATAGATTATACAGCTACGCCCTTTGGGGGCGTGGCAAATCCGGTAAAACTATATCTTCTACAGTTTTGAAGCTAGAGCATCCAAATTTGGAAAGTAATATACTTTTGATCCCCCTTAAAAAAAATCAAAAAATTATATATCCACGCCTACTAGGGGAGTGTCAAATCGGGAAAGTCTATATAGTGCTTAACATAAATCCTCCAATATTTTGGATGCCAGAGACTTGGAACTTAAAACATATATATGTATCAACAACCCCTAAAAAAAACTGTATCTTCTACAATTTTACACCTAGATTCCCAAAAATTAACAAAAAAGTTAAGCTTCACCGTTTCGACAAAATTATTAACAATATATCCGCCTCTATGGGGCGTGGCGAATCGGAGAAAACTATATCTATATCCTTTACAATTGCAAGGGTATTACCAAACTCCGGCATGGCCGAAGTTAGCCCATCCCTCTAGTTATTTTTTTGTGATTTTTCTTCGTTTTATTTAAATTATCTTGTATATGTAATAAGAGCTTAAAATACAAATTTAATTTCATTATCAAAATACATTGTTATACAATTTCCTTAGTTGCTTTTTTTCTTACGTTTTGTTACAGATCTTTAGTTGCTTGTTTTTAATATTTCTCTTATTCAATTATGTATTTAGTTTATCATTTTTTCTTACTTGCACACCGCATTTCTTGTTTTTTTTTTTAATTATATTTATTTATGTATATTTATAATTAATAGAAAATATACTAACAAAAAGAAGAGGTCGTCTTGGATATATCCGTTTTGATATATGTATACATATATGTAAATATATAGATTCGAGTGCTTCATATATCAATATAAAGTACTCATATAATACAAAAAAGAACAGAAATACAATGTAAATTTTGACTTGTAAAGAAAACATGGAAAACTGAAAGCCATAAAATGAAAAGAGATTCATACATATATATAAAAAAAAATAATATTTAAAAAAAAACAAACAGAAAAAATGTTTTTACAATTGAACTACTAAATTGAAAGCACTGTGCCCCGTGTCTGTGTGTGTGTGTATTTGAATATGTGTGTGTGTGTGCGTGTGCTTGGTGGGAAATAAAGGAACAGGGTCTGAGCAAATAAATTACCGCTATATAAATTGCAGAAGTAAACTCAATGAAATTATATATTACAGAAAAGTTGGCAAATCCTTTCACAAAAATTATAAAATTAACTAGGAAGAGCACAAAGTACACGTGTTGTCATCTTTGTTGTTGTCTTTCTTGATAGGACCTTCAAATTTTGGTTATGTAAAGGAAAACTAGTTTTTTTTTTTCAAGCTGCCAGTGTTGCAAAACATCAAAAGCGTTAACATCTTGCAATGAAAATGAACACAATTAGCTTTTCTGTAGCTTCATATCTTTCCAGCTTGCCACACACACACCTGTTTGTTTTTAATTGTTGCTGTTGCTGCTTCCGCCATTGCACTACATGTTAGATAGAGCGATTTAACGATGACAACTGTGACTGCGACTGTTGCAGAGATAATTATCAGTGACTGACTGCTAGCACATATATGCACATGTATATATACATTTCAATTTTAAACATAACACGTCACAATTGCCGTTGTTGTTGGGGGGGAGTTGGGGAGGATTGGAGGTAGGTAGGGTGCAGGGGCAGCGATTTGGTACCTGTTACCACTGCTACTGATATTCTGTCACAACTGTGACTCGTTACTTGCTAGTGAGTGCACGCGCACGCAACAGATACACGATTATGTCTCTCAACTGAACTACATGTGTATCGTGGCCGCCGTGTAGCGCGCCTCTCCACGACGCCATGACCACTGGCTGGGACGGAACTGTGTGTGAGAGAGAGAGAAGGCATCGATTAATAAAGAGATAGACTAAAATATATGTTTAGGCAAATGTCAAGTGCTAGACTGTGAACAAACCTGATGTAAGTGCTTGGACTGCATGTAAATATACATAAATCGCTTAGTTTTTGAAATTCAAATTGTCTTTGCTTAGTCCTATCAACTCACCTGTATGAGCAGCTGTCCGCTCCGTGTGTGCGGATTCCGGTAGGCATAGAAAAGCCACAGTGTCACCGCGAACACCAGACAAATGGGCACCATAAAGCCAACGGCCACGCCCACATTCTTATTCTCCGGCAGCACGGCGCCGAGATGTTCGCTCTTCTCGGCAACAACGCCCTCGCCTGCCGCCCGCGTCCCCGCCGACGTGGCACTTGCCGGATGCTGCGTGCTGCTAATGGTTGACTCTGTGACTGCTGCGCTGCCACCTGTACCATTTGCCTCAGGCGTCCACCTGGGAATGCTGCTGTTGGTGCTGTTACTGCTGCTGTTGTTGCTATTGTTGTTGCTGCTACTATTCTCCTGTGCAGCATTGTTGCCCTTTTGGCCGAGCACCGGGCAAGCTTCACTGCTGCTGATCATAGAACGGTCGCAGCCTGCAAATAAAGATAGGTGTGACTTTATAGTAAGTTCCATTCGAATTAAAGTAATTTAAGCAAAAAATTCATCATTATCGAATTCATCAGAACGAAAACCGTTGGCTTAAATGGTCAATGATAGACATATATTTTGAGAGCTAATATTAATAAACGTTAACGTTAATTGAGATCTGAATATACGTAAATATACACGTATATATGAAGAATGAAAATCAAATTTGAATATCTCGTCTTTATTCGTATTTACCCTTCTGCTGCCATTCCTGCTTTCTGCGATCGTTGCCATTATTTGTGGAGCAGCGATTCAGCGTAGGGCACCAGACGCACTGCATGATTAAAAGAAGGATTAGTCAAAGTTCAGTAGAGCAGGTAATGGTAATGGTAGCCCACCTCAAATGTGGTATTGTGATTAATGCACGACTGGCAGTCAGTGTAGCCGAGGCAAGTGGGCAAGGCAGTCAGGACAACGATTGTCGCATTCGTAATCTCCTGCTGGCTAAATGTGACACGATGATATTCATAGATGGTCTTGCGGCGAGCAACTGATTGAAAGAAGCAAAACAAAAATTAGATATAGATTAGCTCAATTTACTTATCGACTACATACAGTAGAGCATCTTGTCCACGATATAGGCATCGGACAGTCCGACCTTGACCGGATGCTGATTATCCTGTATGTTGTTGATCAACGTGGGCAGCTGATAGTAGACGAACACAATATCTCCAGTCTGATGCAGCGTGGCACTGAACGTAAATTTACCATAGTTCGGCTTATCCTGTAGTGTGACATTCTCCCAGACGACGGTGAAGGCGGTGCCTATAGAGGATAACAAAGATGTTAATACAAGATGTTAACATAAGCTGACTCTATCTTGTGCATGGGAATACTAACCGTTATCCAACAGCCGCACAAAGGAATCATCCGACATGCTCGTATCAAAGTTGGCCATAAGAGGTGCTATATATTGAGTAGCGGCCAGCCAGGAGTGGACGTACTCCCCAGTGTAGAGGAAGCCCCCGGTGGCAACCGTTATGTTGCGCACATAGTGTCCGTAGAAGGGAAAACCAAACTTCAGCTCGACGGTCATGGCTCGACGATGCGACGAGGACAACATGCTATTCTCTGGTATGGCACGATATTGTGCCCAGATTGCAGACGTCTCAGTCTTGTTCACATAGAGCAGGCTGTGATAGTAATCGAAGTGATCCTCGCGCCGGGTGAGCAGTGCATTAGTGGCTTCTTTTGTGATCACCTCGTCGGCCACATCGACGTCGTCGATGAGTGGACGCTCGGTGGTGGTTGTAGTCGCCTGCACGGATTGGGCTGCCACCTTCTTGGGATATTGCGATGGTTGCGAGGCCATCAATTGCGTTTTCTTTGGCGGCCCACTTGGCGCTGCGGCCACATTGATGCTGGTGGTGGCATTGCTGCTGTTGGCAGCATCGCTGCTGCCGTTCTGCTGACTGCTGAAGTCCTTGCGCTGGCCGGTGCCGTTGACGCCCACGTTGTGCACGTTGTAGGCGACGCTGCCAGTGGCAGAAGCCTTGCTGTCAACGGTGGTGACGGTGGCGTCATCTGCGGCTAAGACATTTCCGCTGGCATTTACGTTGGCATTCACGCTCTGATACTGATTCTTCACATCCTGTGTGGAGCCCACAATTGGCGTGGAGTCCGCCGTGGCAGCTGGTGCGGCACGACGCCGACGTGGCAACTCTTTGCCAGATAGACTTGGAATCTCTTTTGTCTCAGATGCTGCAAAACAAATGAGATAGAAGACACGATTGAATAACTTCATAATCTATCTACATATGCTGCTATACATAGAACCACTTAAGATTATTTTCGTATACTATAATCCTAATCTTATAATAAAGCCAAACAAAGAGCACATAAACAGTAACTAGAGGACTGGGCGGGGTCGAAAATTTGTATTCCCTTGCACATTTAGAAGTTGTTCCTACTACAATTTTTTGAACTGATTTATCCTATGAAAGGTATAGGGTAGAGATGGGAGTCGGGATCGGGAGGGATGGGAAAGATTCTGAAAAAGTCCGGGACGGACGGGATAAGTGTCTGACTCCGAAATTCCCGCGGGTCCCCATAAAAAAATTATTTATAGATAAAATTGTGTCCAATATTAATCCTGTTAAATTTAAGAGAAGTTCAAATATTTTATTATTTTGAAAACAATGCAAAAAATTGTCATTGTTACAAATGCTTGTTGGTTAAGTACTTGATGTTCCAACATCTTCTACAACGAGTGAGAGGGTGTATTCTACTTCTAGTAGAATTTTGGAAGATATGAGAACACATCTTAGAGAAGACAATTTTGAGAAAATATTATTTTTAAGTAAAAAATTTGATCTATCATAAAACTTCTAAATGTTGAAAAAAAATTCCGGGAAATGTCGGGACCCGCGGGAAAAATTAAAAATTTGTCGGGACAATCGGGCGGGAAAATCAAAAATTATTTCGAGACGGGAACGAATTTCTTTCCCGATCCCATCGGAGATGTTTCCTACTATACGTTGCAAGCTTCTGACCAAAATTATTTTTAACTTTTTTAGCAAGGCTACGGAAAAGTTATTTTTAAGCTTTTTCTTTTAAAAATATACCAGAAAGGTTGATTTTATTTGTAGTGGGAGCGCTATTATTACTTGGGAAGGGAAGACGCCGAGTGAAAGTTTAACAGCTCAATGAGTTATAATTGAAGTGCATGCTCTTCTTCCTAGCACAATATCGATTTTCTATTTTCAATAATTTTAATGACAACACCTCTTCCCCCCTTTGTTGTCGACCAATCACCACACATTCTTCAGGCATCGCATGGCCAGCCGAAGTAGAACTGTATGTGTGAGCACAATTACATACAAGATTGCACACATACAAATGCATGTCGGCTCTTTGTAATCACATATCAAAGGGCACTGCGTCAATCATTGTTTTTGCTTGCCGCTTTGCAATACAATTAAGACAACGTGGTTGGCGGCGCGCAATATAATATTTTAAATACACATACACACCGACAATGCTGTTGTTATTGCTGCTATTCTCTTGTGCAGGATTGTTGCCCTCTTGACCCAGCGCCGGGCAAGCTTCACTGTTGCTAATCATCAAAGCATGGCAGCCTGCAAATATAGATGTGAGTGAGTTTTAACTGAATTGTTTTAGATAGATAGATAATATAAATTTGCACAGATTTGCGAATTTATATCAATGTACATACACTACAATATATGGATAGGCACTACTGAAGTGTTCTTACGCATTCTTATCATAAGCAGACAATATTGATAAGCAAATTCATGATAGAATTGACGATAAAACAACAACAATAGTACAAACACCATAAGCCCCAAAAATTGCTTGAATTATTTAGATTTACCGTTATTTTGTCCTTCCTTCTGACCGCTGGCAAGTTTTAATGAGCAGCTATTTCTCTCGGGGCACCAGGAGCACTGTGCAAATAGAAGGATTAAGGATTAACAACACTTTGGCGTCTGAATACTGCAATAAAATTTACCTCAAATGTGCTTTTGTGATTAGCACACGACTGACAATCCTTATAGCCTAGACAAGTGGGCAAAGCCTTTAGGACAACGATCGTCCCATTCATAATCTCCTGCTGATTTAGTTCGACGGTATGATAGTCGATCAAACTCTTGTGGCGAGCAACTGATTGAGACAAGCAAAACAAGAATTAGAAAGGGATTAAATAAGTTTACTTAAGGACTACATACAGTAGAGAGTCTTGTCCACGATGGTGGCATCGGATAGTCCGACCTTGACCGGATGCTGATTATCCTGTATGTTGTTGATCAACGTGGGCAGCTGATAGTAGACGAACACAATATCTCCAGTCTGATGCAGCGTGGCACTGAACGTAAATTTACCATAGTTCGGCTTATCCTGTAGTGTGACATTCTCCCAGACGACGGTGAAGGCGGTGCCTATAGAGGATAACAAAGATGTTAATACAAGATGTTAACATAAGCTGACTCTATCTTGTGCATGGGAATACTAACCGTTGTCCAACAGCCGCACAAAGGAATCATCCGACATGCTCGTATCAAAGTTGGCCATAAGAGGTGCTATATATTGAGTAGCGGCCAGCCAGGAGTGGACGTACTCCCCAGTGTAGAGGAAGCCCCCGGTGGCAACCGTTATGTTGCGCACATAGTGTCCGTAGAAGGGAAAACCAAACTTCAGCTGAATGGTAATAGCTCGGCGACGCGACGAGGACAATATGCTATTCTCTGGTATGGCACGATATTGTGCCCAGATTGCAGACGTCTCAGTCTTGTTCACATAGAGCAGGCTATTATAGTAATCGTAGGTATTCTTGTGTCGGTTGGGCAATGCATTAGAGGCATCGTTTGTGATCACCTCGTTGGCCACTTCGACAACGTCGATGATTGGCTGTTTGGTGGTTGATTCTTCCACCACATTCTCCGCCGTATCAACTGGGACGAAACGTCGCTGACGTGCCAGCTGGTCAGCAGACAATCTGACTATCTTTTCTGGGTTGATGTATGCGAGTTTCGTGTCGAGGGCAACGTATGAATCGGGTGCTGTAAGCGAGAGAAAGAGAGGGAGAGAGAGAAAAGACAATTGGATAAGTTCAGATATCTGTATACTATATATATCTATATAAAAATTGATTGCATTTTTATAAATTCTTATCTTTAATTGAGGGAAATTAAATGATATAATTTATTTTTAAGAAATTGCTCTTTTGTTTGGTAAACATTGGATTATGTGCTTCGCCAATCTTTACTTTAAAAGTTTAAGTATAGTATTCTATTGAAGTTTATTCTTTATTCCCAATAGGAATCTATTGTCATCGATTCATAGGTAATATTTAATTGATCGAAAATTTCAATTTCCGGAGTTGTAGGGGATTTTTGAGGTGAAAAAAAACAAAATTTGTTGTTTGGAAATTTCCAGAGTTGAAATATACAGTTATATATAAACATATATGTATATTAAAGCTAGAGACTTAAAATTTGGAATATAATACTTGTTTTAAGAACTTTTCAGATTTAGTAATATCGCAAAGATTTTAAAGCTAATCAGTCTTAACGTCCTTTAGTAACAGACCTATCATTTATATAGTCCGCCTATGGGGTGTGGACTGTGAATGAGAACTATCCCGACTGCAACGTGTTTACTTTTTTTTCTTATTGTTCTTTCTAGTTGATAAGATAAAATTTAAACGATTCTGATTTAATTACCATTGGAGCTCTATATAATTATTAAAGCTACAACAGTTGAGCGAAAACGTGGCTATTAGAAGAAAGAAAAAAAAAACACATTGTGGGGCGCCTTGAACTAAAAATCACCCACATATACATACATACATCGCATATGTTTTCGTTTAGAATAATGCGTAAAAAAATACATAAGTATGTCTACAAAACATATGCCCTTAAGTTTGTTGCGACATAAAACGTGGCTTTGCATATGACTTATCGAATTCCTCTAAGACTTTGTATGAAACAGTGCCAAAATAAACTCAAATATTATATTTGCTGTATGTCGTTGTTGTTCTGCTACAGTGGATGTTTTTGTCAAGTCAAATACATATATTTGGCTTTATTGCTTTGCATGCGAGAACTCGTTTAACACCAGTTCAAAAGTGCTGCGATGTCAAATTATTTAATTTCTTATTGTATATATATGTGTATATGCATACACTAGGAGTTAGCTGAATAAGAACGAGCTGTTTTTTTATTGGTAGCTTAAGTAAAAATAGTCCAGTTTTTTTTAGCTTTATATTAATTGAAAGAAGAATTAGTTGGGAAGGGGAACACTGTTTAAAAGTGTAACTGCTCAATGACTCTAAATTTAAATGCATTTGTTTTTTGTTTTCTTTATTTATAACACGGCATTTGCATAAATTGAGCAATTTCTCTTTTCTTTTTTGTTTTGTTTTTTTTTTTTGGTTTGGCGTTTTCCAGCATTGTAACCGCATTTTGTGCCTATTTTTGCTTGAGCTGTAATTACTTGTTAACTGTTACTTGACGCTAAGCGCACAATATCGATTTTCTATTTTCAGTTATTTTAACGATAGCACCTCTTCCCCCCTTTGTTGTCGACCAACCAAAACACATTCTTCAGGCATCGCATGGCCAGCCGAAGTAGAACTGTATGTGTGAGCACAATTACATACAAGATTGCACACATACAAATGCATGTCGTCTCTTTGTAATCACATATCAAAGGGCACTGCGTCAATCGTCGCATTTTGTTGTTGTCATTGTTTTTGCTTGCCGCTTTGCAATACACTTAAGACTTGTGGTCAGCGAGGCGCATTATAAATATATTAGGTACACATACATATACTAAAGCTCATAAGAGCCCAGCCGAAAACAGAATGAATTCGATATCGATTACAATTACGATCGCATTAGATTTAAAATACCAAAATGTTAAGTGTCTGTAAGCTCCGTATGTGGAGCAAGGTGCATACACATACACGTATATACACACACATTCACACTCATACGCATGGATACACCGTCATGTCTGCAAAATGAGTTTCACATTTCGCTAGCAAAAAGTTTTAGCAAAGTGCAGTTATTTTCTGTTCAAGAGTTTCGTGTTTAACTAAATAATGAAACGTTGCAAGTCTCTAGCATGCTGCAAACGTTCGCGATCAGGTGCCACCGCATGAATAAGTGACAATTATAACAATATGCATTTGCTGTCCAACTTTTCTTTTTTTTTGCAAATCGAGCTAATTACAGATTATTTTGCATAGCAAGTCAAAAATGACGTGAAACAAATAATGCAACCACAGAGACCGTGTTCTAAGTTAGGGAGAGGAAAAGAGAGCAGCACACATATACACACATACATGCACATATGTACGTATGTATGCGTGTAAATCAGCATCGCACGTCACTGCAACGTCTGTTTCCCATTGCCTTGCATAATTATTGGCTGCGGTCACACTGAGTCACACACCTGCAGTTGCCGACTCCCTCGCGCCCACTGGACGACGGCTAAGCTCTTCTGGTTTCTTTGCATTTGTGCGACGTTTGATTCAATTGAACCCGGTGTTAATTGTTATGTTAATGGCTGTTGTTGTTATTGCTGCTGCTGCTGTTGCTATTTTAAATAATTGGCGCAAATTTATGCAGCATTTGATTGGGAAATGAAAGTAATTGTTGCCATTCGTTCTTTTTTGCTAGCTGCTGTGTTAACGACCTTAAGGGGCATCCACACACACACACGCACACACATGCTAACAACAACTGTGCGTGTGACCCAGTTTCTTTTTTTTATTATTAATTTCTTTGGCTTTGGTAAGGAAATGCGACTGCAAAATACTGTTTCTTGTTCTTATGCGCACCACCCGCGTTTGTTTATCGCAATTATTTTTCTTTTCTATAACATTTGGTGGGGAAGAGAGAGAGAGAGAGAGCGAGGTTGTTGATAATTTTTTTGAAAAGCATTCTGCGTAGTACGACTGCTGATTCGTCTACCTCTTATCTGGAGACAAGCTCTTTGACTATCGACAAGTATGTGTTGACTTTGTGCAGACAAACAACACAAACAACAACACGAACAACAATAACAACAACAACTGCAATTGTACAGTTGACGTTTCTTTATTGGGCTTTTAGCGCCGTTAGCCGGACATGCTTATCGGCTAAATCAATAGAAGCAAACAAAAAACACAAAAACGAAACAGGTAAAGAAGCAAAGAGTTGCCAGAGTGCCCAAAATGCATCGGCCACAATACACACAAGAGAAACAAGAAAGTGAGAGAGAGAGAGAGAGAGGCAAGCAAGAGGCGTATCGAAGAGTAAGGTGGGAGCTTTGTCAATGCATATGTTTAATGTTGATGATGTGCTAACGTCAACGGCTCTACTTCCTGTACTCACACTATACACATGGGTGTGTGAGAGACAGACATAAAGAGAGAACAGCTTCAAACAAATGCTACAATGTGTAGGCGACTATACATACATACAAACATACATATGTATGTACAATGGGCACAACTATTTTGGTCAACGTAATCCGTTAGCACGGAGAGACTGAGAGAGAGAGATGAAAAGTGGGCAGGGGATTATGCAGTTCAAATGCAAAGAGATTAATGTGTAAGAAATTGTATGAGACTACCAAATATACATATATATAGATTTACGAGTGTTTTCCAATTGGACTTAGCTGTGGAGCAGACAATCCCAGTTGGACGCTGCGCATTTGTTCGTGCTTTATCGGCTTCTTGATTGCCTATCAATCGAAAGTAGATTAAATGCAAGCTAAGCAATGGGAATTGCACATTTTTAAGTGCTCGTCAAGTCTCGTGTGTGTGTGTGTGTGTGTGAATAAACGTAAGAACGCCTTAAGCACCTAATGACTATACATTTCTTTGTTTCCTATTTGATCTTCCATGAAATTTTAAAAATTAGCTAAGTTCGACTGTAAGTTACGGCTTAATTTGTGTCAAAAAGAGTTTATTAAGTCTAACCAGTTTTCCTAATTACCTGCAGCTAATAACGCAACAGATAGTGTCTCTAATGTCAACTTGCCAATCAATTACAGATCTTTGCAATGCAAAAGCCGCACATATACATACAATCTGCATGCATATGCATGTTGTTGCATGCATGCACATGTAAACATGTGTATGTATGTACGTATATGTATGCATGTGTTAATGACCAGGCAAATCGCATTCCAGCTGCAACTGAATAAAACTATGTAGGTACATGCATACATCCATACTTACATACATACATACATATGTATGTATGTATGTGTTTATCGCCACAGCAAAAACAACTGCGGCGGTCGTGATAAGCACTCTTTGCTGTGACAGTCGGTGACTGTCCCCGGGGACATGCATCAAGTCCAGTTGAAATCAAAGATCGATTAACTGTGACTGCACAGTGGCCAGCGGGTGCTGCTACTGGGCAGCAGTAACAGCAAACACAACAACAACAATAACAACAGTGGGGCCTAATTGACTTCTAGTAACTGTAGAGACAGCACTAACATCACTGAGTAATTATACAAACACGCAGAGTCGCAAAGTTAAAAACAAAGCAAGTGCAAGAAATTGATAAAGTGGGTGGTAAACAAATAAATGTTGGCTGCCAGACAAAGAAATATGCCCAATCGCAACTGTATCAACAAATACGCACACACATTTAAATATTTGCATACATATGTATGTGTGCAATGCGTGTGCAGTTAGGTGAAATAAGTAAATGAACTGCGACGACATTAAAAGCTGGCAACGCTGTCTACCGCGGCCAGTAAACCATACATATGTACATGTACGATGCACATATAAACACCCGTATGCATACCGAAGCATATGCATGCATAGCTACATTACATTATTGGCTAATTACACAACACTAACTTATGCTCGAGAGAGCGGCAAAGAAATAGAGAGCAAGAGCAGGTAGAGTATACAGCGGCTAACGGCACTTTAGGCCAGCAGCTGCTGCTGGCAAGGTTGCCACCTGTTTTGTTCTTTGATCTATTTCAATTTCAATTGCAAATTACGTCGCCGACATCGTTGGGTGACAGCAGCAACAAAAGTAATAGCATAAACCAAAACAATAAGCCACACACATTCGCCTTTTCTTTGCGCCTTAATAAAAATGCGCCACAAATTTCAATTGTGATATGCAACGATGAGATGTCGCTCTCTACAATTGCGCTGAGGGGTCGGCCGTGGGGTTAGGGCTATGGAAATTGTTGCACGTTAAGTGGAGCATGGAGCAAATAAGCGTAGCGCACAAACCAAAAAATGAAAAAAAAAATATGTTAAAAATAAAGCAAACGTGGGTAGTTTATCAAAGGTAGAGCGAGAGGGACAGGCAGGCAGGCGACAGGACGTTTGTTTCTTAGTAATGCTGCCTATTTTCACACTCGGCTGAGCCACACTTACACACACACACACACACACAGCGCTACGTACACTTGATGTTTTGTTGTTGTCAATTAACGCATTTACTGCTAGGCAGCAGATACAACAACTACAATAAAAATACAAATTTGTTTTAACAGCAACAAAGACACAGACAAAAAAACATGGCAGCAGAAATTTCACTATACAAAAAAAGTACCAACTGGCAGCAGAGCGCGCTCTGACTCCCTCTCTCCCATACCCCCCACTGACTCTCCACGACCAATCTTTGCGTTTTGTCTTCTTCGACATCGTCGTCACCATCATCATCATCATCATCACTATAAGCGCTGCCTAATGATGATGATCTGTCATATGTGCACACAAATGTATATGCGTATTTGAATATTTATGGTTTCGAGAATATTCAAGTGTGATTTGGTTGCACTTACATATTGATTTCACACACTGTATTGATCCGTATATAGTTAATAAAATTGCGATTTGCGCGCACGCACGACCGACAGTTTTCGCCATTTTTCTTGTCCAACCCGCAAGATAAAACGCACACGTCCGCAGCCACTGAACAATAAAATATTAGTGGCAAACAAAAGAAACCGCTTGGACTTGTATTTACATTTTTAAGTTCCTGCAGCTTGGTCACACTGTGTTGCTCGAAATCCACCGACTGTAATATGGTATTTTTTAATACGCAGTATATAAAAGTATTCCTGAATTATTCGTTTTAAAATGCAACTCTAATTAACGATTGTGTTGCTGTGTGCAATAAATTCATTTCCTTAGACGACGAGTCTTTTAAATAAGTGAAATAGGTCAACTTTTAGCTTACAAATTATTTTAAGCAGACCCTTTAAATACTGCAAATGTAATATTTTTGAGATTTACGCATGTAAAGTTAACGGGCAAGAAATGCACCAAAACGAAGAACATATGATTAGTATAAATAAATTGCCGTTTCTTAAAATCTCTCGTAATTTATTTAAAATTTGTTTATTTTCCTAAACAATTTTTGAATGTTGAATATATATTGGTTTGTTGGTAATAAGTAATATGAAAGTATTTCTTGTGAATTCACTGAGTAGGGATTAAACCCAGGATCTTTTAAATTGAGTGCCAACGGTTACAGAACTGCTATTAGAGGGATATCAGGTAACTTAATACGATTTCTTTACTTTTAAGCAATGAAACACTTCAGTTTAAATTGTTATTCAATTTATCATTTGCAATATTATCGATTTATTTTAGTACTGATTTCCAGAGTTTAAATAATATAATAGTTTAAGTATATATTTATATTATTTGAAAATTGACATCGACCTAAAATAATAATTTTTTTAATTAAAATTAATTGTTACAATTACAATTATTTGCTTGGCTGATGCGATGTTTACGTTTCAGCTATGAAATATCGTAAGCATCGATATATCGCTGTTGTTGTGCATGTAAAAGATTACAGGCCGCTGTCCAGCATAACAGTTTCATAACATTGCTGACAACTGTCACTCTGCTGTTATTGTTCAATCTAACTGGGTCAGTTTTAACGTCGCTGCTGTTTGTATTTTTCTAAATTATTGTATTTTTTTTCTAACAAATATTGTTTAAACGTACAAATAAAAGTGTTTATGCCTGACAACTTTAAATAATGCTGTCATGGTAAAAAGTGTATGTGAAACGTATTTCGAAATTACAGCACAAACTGCAAGTGAATTTGCCGCTGACGCCGTTGCCGGCAAATGCAGCACACAAAACGCGCGTGTGTTTGTGCGTATATGGGTGTGTGTCTCTCTCTCTCTCTCTGTGTGTGTGTGGCAGTGTGCGCAAGATTAGATCACTTTTATTGAATTTGTTGTGCTTGAATGCGAGTGCATAATGTGACAAACGAGTTCAATTAGATTTGACAATTGGAGATTCTTGGAATTGCATAATCAATGAATGGTTTGGCCATTGCGTGTGCGTGTGAAATGCGTCTGCAGCAGCTACAGCGGCTGCTGCTAACTGCGCGCGCGTCATCTGCGTGTGTGTGTGTGTTGTGTGTTTTGTGTGGGCGTCTCTTGTCGAGTGAATGAAAGTGACACAAAAACTTATAAATAAGTGCTTAAGGCATATTGATTGCTTAAAAATTAGCGTCGATCAGTTAGCTGACTGAATTTGCAATTGTTGCTATTCTCAATGTTGTTGTTTTTCTTGTTTGTGCGCGCGCGCAACTTGAGTCAATTTTATTGGTCAACAATGTGCGCCCCATGCAATTTGTTGCGGTTTTTTATATATATATATATACACAATATATATGTGTGTGTGTGCTAATTGTTTATTTGGGCAATACAATGTGCTTGACCTACATTTTAGGTATTGCACTCGTGCAATACATGCGCCAGAGAGAGAGTGCGAGTTACTTTTGTTTTTATTGTGCTCTCACTCGCACACGCACAGCATGCATGCATGCATTTGCATACAAAAGCGAATGTCAATTAGCATTTGAATTTTGTACTTTGTCTGAGAGAGCTTATGTTACTTAACAGCCGAAGAGAGCATAACATTTTGTTGACGGAGTGCGCGCGCTCTTCATGATAAAAAATTTTATGCATGTGATAAATTTGATAAATCCAAATAGACGCAAGTGGCAATAAACCAATAAAACCTTAAATGCGAGATAAGATTGTAACAAAGATAGAGAGACAGAGAGAGAGAGAGACAGCGAGTATATATATATATATATATATACATATATACATATATACATATATATATATGAATGTACATACTTATGTTAAGTAATGGCAAAGTCTGAATATGTGTATATGTAAAGTGTGCAACTAAATGTGAAACAGCCAGCAGCAACAAGCGCGGGTCGCAGCTGATAATGATAATTGGTTGATAATGAGCATACGGAATGAGTTCCGTTTCGCTGCCTGATAAGCAGACGAGGCACCGTTACACTTTACATTCAATATACATACATACACAGTTGCATGGTATAGGGTATTTGCTGGCCAATCAGGGTCTGATTAGCATATTCTTCTTGTCTGTCCCAATCACAGCTGTAAAATGAAATTGTGTGACATCTAAAGGCGAAACGCACACAAAATCCCAAAGCAATTAACCAAAGCATCCACCGTCCAGGCAACAGGTTGTGAAACACACACACAGCTACACCTCGAACACCCTCAACCAGAGCAAAACAGAAGCAGCGGAAGAGCAGCAGAGCAGCAGCTAGCATGCACCAGCGACGCAATAGCTTGTGCCAGCCGCTGGTCAGCAATGCTGCCTGCAAGGATGCAGCTGAAGCATCTGCTCCAGATCCAGCTACGGCTGAATCCGCAGATGTTGCCGGCATTGGAGTAGCAGCTCCGATGCCATTGCGATGCGGCTGCTACTTCTCGCTGGCCTGCTCGATTGGCTCGATGAGCTTGGCCTGCGGCAGTCTCTGGCAAATCCCGAACACCACTGATCGGATCACGCTGCAGCGCGGCCTCTTCCTAACCTCACTGGGTTTCATCTATTTCATCTCGCTAACCGATTTCTGCAATAAGTATCTGTTGGAGACGAAGAGGGGACAGCAGTTCCGTAACAAATATCGCCTAATGATATCCGATGTCCTGGAAATTACCAACAAGTAAGTCAGTTACAGTTCCTATAGACTATATATATGACTTAAATCAGCTGCAGTAACTATATCATATAGTATATACTTTATATACATAGATATAAAACGTTTTCAGTGAGTAAATTTAAATTTACTTTTCGACTTTTTTGTATGAAAAATACTCAATTATTTTTAATTTAATAAGTTATCTAGAGGCTATCTTATATTATTATATAAATCAATATTTATTCGGGATTTCAGTTTTATAAAACGACTATAAAACGTGAATCGAATTGATAAATAGCTAAAACAAACGCTGAGACTTACACTATATAACTCCATTTCGTATTTGTTTTGAAATCCTGTGGATTTTGTCCTTGGCCCCCATGAGTCAAAGCCAAATGAAAACCTTCAAACAGATTTGACCTTGATTCTGGCTCTCAATCACAATTAAGATTGTTTTTGTTTTGTGTGCACACATGCATTCATTTGGTCAAGGATTTCATAGCAGACAATTGAAAACAGCAAGCGCAGAGCAAGAGAGAGAGAGAGAGAGATGGAGAGAGAGCGAGACAAAGCAACGTAGTGCAATACAAACTTGCTTAAGGCCTTGGCCTTCAGAGAGAGTTATTTAACATTGAACTAACATATATCAAGGAGCAGTAAATTTTGGGGCAACATGGCAAAATGTGTATATACATATGCCAATAATATATATATATGTCTATAATCCATTTTACAAAATCAAAGTCCAAGAATTGAATCTATAAACAGGAATATGCAAAAAAATATTGCCATCTCTGTTAGCATCTACTGCACTGCTATTTTTGTGAACACATCTGTTTATGATATATGTTATATTTAATTCCATGATATAGAGTCTATATTATTGATTATGAAACCTAGCGAATGTTTAAACAGACTACTATATATATCATATATATATATATATTATATAAGAATTTTTTGTTATATGTGATACACAATTCTTCTATAGTATAAAGCTTCTATTGGATAAATCTTTGTTGAGTTATCAGAGCTTTTTATGAGTAAAACCTTAACAAAAGTTGAATATCTATAATTATCTTCATCTCCTCTAATTGCAGTCGGTTGGAAATTGAGCTGCATGAGTAAAAACCCCGATAGTTCGAAATGGCAAGGGGATCACATTTTTTACGAATTACACAGGAATTCAATTTATAGAACAGTAAACAAGTTTGTCCATCAAATCATTGTTTTATAGAACGTTTTTATTATTCTAATTTATTTCCTAGCTAACTTAAAGAAAACGTCATTTTCTTATTTATAGAAATTATTCACTTTTAAATTAAACTACATCGTAATTTGTCATCTATTCAAGCTTTCCTTTTGTTAGGCTTCTAATTGGAAGCTTTAAATAGCTGCTTTCTAGATGTTTTTGAAAAACCATTTTTGGATCGTAATGCCATGCTAGTTACGTGCTCGATTCGATTGTTGTCTCACTCTAGAGCCCAAATAAACATTCCTGTAAAATACTAAATCAAATGTAAAAAAAAAATGGAAACAGTAAGCCTCATCGAATTCGCATTGCAATCGTCAATTGGCGTTCATTCAAACTGGTTCGACTGCCCCGCCCACTGCCCCCGTCCCTCGTTCAGCTGCTGTTGAGAGTGTTAATTAAACTGTGTATAGAATTTTGAGTGGAATCACTTCAGTCGTCTTTCTCTCCCTCCCTCGCTCTCTCTCTCTCTCTCTCTTGAGTCAAACTTGAGTTGCCCCTAACGATTACATCGCGTACATTTGAGGGTCAAAGAGGCATGTTGGGTTGGTGGCTGGGAAGGCAGGGGATCGTCACTTAAAATGTGTTATACAATTGTTATAAAATTGGCGTATCATGTGACTGAATCACAAAGTTGAGTTGAGAGCTGCTAATAAACTATTTGGTATAGGAACTGTTATACACGAATACACGACTGCTGGCAATTACTGTGATACAATGTTACAAGTTATAACAGCATGGCGATCAAAGTAAAAACTAATGAACATTTGGCATCTGCTTCAGCAATATGTGTGCACTGTTATACACTTGATCATAACATTTTTCACAGTTACACATATTTAGAATGTTACACTGCTTAAATAATGCGTGTTTACTGTTCTGTCCAAAACTGTTATACTGCTCGATAACTGTTATACTGTTCGATAACTGTTATACTATTCGATAACTGTTATACTGTTCGATAACTGTTTACTGTTCGATAACTGTTATACAGTTGAACTAAATCTTTTTTTACCGCGCTGCAAACATAACTTATATATTATTTGACTGCCATTATTAAAGTGTGCTAATAAAGCTGTTATATTTGTATACTACATGCTGCATTTAAAATATGTTTACTTCAATATATGCGTATGACGTCAAATAGCTCCATCGATTGATAGTGTTATACTAGAAATTATACTGTGCACCCAGCAATCACTTTTAATGACTATCAACAAAGGCAGACTGAAGGGCTTACCCCCGCTCAAGTATAACACATATGTGTGTGTGTGTATATATTCAGATAACCTGAACAATGCGTCTGGCTGCTAAAACAAAAAAAAAAATATATATATATATATATATATATATATATATTAGATGTATAACACACTATAACTAACTATTGTATGCGAAATTGTGGGGCTCACAACACATTCTACTCGTATACTTAATATAACGGCTATGTATGTGTTGTGTGCTGTGTGTTGTGTGGTTAGTTCTATTGACTAACGACTCGAATGGAACTGAGGGCAATTTGTGAGAGGCTCGTGGCTCACCTCGCAGCTCGCAGCTCGTAGCTCGTAGCTCGCAGTCCGCAGTTCGCACCTCGCACCTTGACCAGCCTTGACTTTCATCATAAATCTAAATTAGACATAGTTATAGCATTTTATTACAATTATTATTATTTGTTGTCGCTTTTCCTATATATGTAGATAAATCATCATAGGTATACGAACATGTATGTACATGACGGCAAGGCCAGGCTGGAAAGCCAAGGAACGACCCAGTAACCGATATCAATGATTAGCACAATTGCCTTTGATTGTCATAAATGTTAAATGCGAACTATTTGGCCCGTCGTCTATCCAGAGATCGGGCATTGAGCATATTGACACCTTAGCGCCTCATTCATTAGCAACTCGCCATGGGCAATGGTCAATGGCCATTTTAATAATTGGAACAAAATGCCTATTTTCGTTTAGGGGTGCGGCGGCACATTCAAGGCTGAATGAACAGTTAGCACGCCAATATAACAGAAACGCAAAAAAATGCTCCAAATATATATATAGAGGAGTGCCATAGACAATCAGATAAGCTAGCTGTAGGCAAGGGAGGAGTACCTGTGTAGAATTCTTACCTAACACGAACCAAGGCGAGAAGTGTTTTTTAGGGAATGCACGACTGGCAGATGCCCTGTCTACCTGCAAAGAAGAAGATATATTAAAGAATTACATAAACAGTTCACTAGATCATATCAATTTTTGCATGCATATAGAAAGAGAATTCAAATCAAGATATACCTTATAATGCTAAATTTTATATTTATAAAAGTTTTTCTTGTTTCATTTTAGATTAGCATAATAAGATCTTATATATTTTTTTTTTAATAGAGTAGTCAAGTCTTTCTTCTGCTAGACTTACTCTCTGTAAAGAATATTAATTCCTTAAATATTCTCAATTCTAAATCTGCTGCAATTTATAAAAGGAAGTTAGAACTTTTTCCAAGCCATTGAAAATTATTTTTCAATGAAAATATTTCAAGTAATTCGATGCATATCAAAACATAATTTGTCATACTAAATATCTTATTATTATATCTTAAATTAGTTGGAATAATGCAAATTAAGCACTGGGATTTCTCGTTAAGTTGTTATCATATATATTGGACTGCTTTAATTAGAACAGTTTTCATAGTAATCCACTTAATAACTTAATTATATGCAAAACTGTAAAGTGATTTATAGCAATCAGCGGGCACAATCAGCTAACTAAATTACAATTATTTCCGCTAGAGAATGGATCTAAAATTGGTTCAAATTATTGGGTTCCGCCTTAATTGTTATGAATATACAAAAAAGGTAAAAAGAGTCCAAATAGCATTTGTTAGCTTTAAAAAGTGACAATGGATCAATATTAATTTTCGATCACATTAATCCAAATATAACAGTATCGTTGGTATTAAACTGTTATATAAACAAATACAACAATTAGCTATGGTTAAAATATTTGATGTTCTGCTGTTATACAGGTATTAATCACTATTTAGTCACATCCAAGCACTGTTATACACATTCCAGTTACTAAAGCATTCTGTTATACTTATTTTCGATGGGGATCACATTTTGTTTCCGTATTACCTAATTTATTTACATCCAAGCACTGTTATACACATTCTAGTTACTAATGCATTCCGTTATACTCATTTTCGTTGCTTGAGGATCACATACTGGAGGTAGTTGATATTACAATGTTTGCCTTAGTGCTGTTATACTCGAATTACCTACTATTTATTTACATCCAAGCACTGTTATACAAATTCCAGTTACTAATGCATTATGTTATACTTATTTTCGATGGGGATCACATTTTGTTTCCGTATTACCTAATTTATTTACATCCAAGCACTGTTATACACATTCTAGTTACTAATGCATTCCGTTATACTCATTTTCGTTGCTTGAGGATCACATACTGGAGGTAGTTGATATTACAATGTTTGCCTTCAGCTTTTATACTCGTATTGCCTATAATTTATTTACATCTAAGCACTGTTATACACATTCTCGATGTGCAGTTGTGGCCTTATATGGTTATTTATAGACTATCTGCTATCAACTATCAGTGTTAAACAATCTTCCGTGCCAACACCCACATAGAGTGGCCCTGTCCCTGGCCCACACGCCCTTTACAACACTGTCGCTTGTTGGCCTTGCCCTTAAGCTAAGCCCTGACCTTTTGGTAACGAACGCATTCGCGGCAAATGAAGTCATCCTGGCTAGCGCTGGGTTTCCGAGTCGTATTGAATATCATAATAATTCCACATTTCAATTAACTTTCAACTAATTTGTAATTTAAGCTTTTACAGAAAGAAACCGAAAAAAAAAAAATGTTTAAATGGATTATAGTCGAAACTGAATTGTTTAACTGGGAGATGGGCACACGCTTCCAAAATTGGACGGGCATATAAATATATATATAGATATATGTATATACATATATAAATATAGATATACATATATATATATCTATGTGAGTGTGGGTGTGGGTGTGTGTGTATTTGTGTATATATATTTAGCTACAATTATTTGCGACTCTTCTTCTTGCCACGCGCCTTGGATTTTCGACGTTTCTTCTCCGATTTGGCCGGCAAATTCGTTGTGTTGCTCTCGCTCTGGCTATAACTGTCGTTGTTGTTGTTGCTGCTACTGTTGTTGTTGTTGCTGCCATCCAACTGAAAACTAACTGTTTTAGTAACACAGACAAAAGGCTCAATATCCTCATAGGTAATGGCAGCTATAACAGGCTCCTCAGCAGCCTCTTCATCAGCAACTTGATCTGCTGTTGCTGGTATTATTGCTGCTGCTGCTGTTGCTGCTGTTGCTGCTGGTGTTGTCTCGGGAACACTTTCGGCCGTTTCGACGGAACCAGCGCACATGCGTATCGGTGCATGATAGCAAATGTTGGCACCGCCAACAGCGCTAAGACGCGTCACATTTGGCTGAAAATCGATCAGCACTGGGCGTGGACTGAGCTGTTGTTCGTGTGCCAGCAATTGCTGCTTTTGCTCCTCAATCAGTAGTCTTTGCTCCTGTATTAGTTGCTGTTGCTGTTGCAGCATTTGCATGTGCTTCTTGGCCTGTTCCTCCTCTTCCTGTTTGTGCTCCTGTTGCTGCTGTGGCAACTGTTGCTGTTGTTGCTGCTGTTGTTGCTGTTGCTGTTGCTGGTACGGCTGATATTGTCTTATGCGCCGCTGCTCTAGCAGCAGCAACTGTTGCTGCTGCACAGCATTCTTTCGATACGACTCTTGCGGCATCGGATGATTCTTTAACTGTTTTATAAATGGCAAATACTTCACGTCGACAACAATTGGCGGCGGCAAATCAAAGTTGCGATCCTCATCATGCAGCGAATCGCTGCTGCCCCTCGGCTTCTGCTTGGACAACTGTTGCTGCTGCTCCAGCCCATCCGTTTTCGCACCCAAATCCGTTTTACTTTCGCTAAGCCCCTTTTTGCAGCTGCTGCTGCGACGCTGATGTCGCGTTGCTGTCGCCGCATTTGCCTGATTCAATCGTCGCACCATCGGACGGTAGAGATAGCGTATGGGCAGCGGCTTCTTGCCACGTGCCACAGGTGTTGACACAAAGTACTGGTAGCTTATATCGATGCCATCCTCTATCGTCTTTGGCACCTTGTGCTGCTCGACGCGCACAATTTTGGGCGCAGCTTTCGCAGATGTTGCTCCTACCTTGCTCTGCTGTCCTCCTGCCTTCAGTTGTGGCGATTGTTGCCGCCGCTGCTGCTGTGGCTGCTGCTGCTGTTGTTGATGTTTGCTAAACATATGACTGTGCGTGTAGATGGGCGAGGTTGGTCTCGACGCAGCAACTTGGGCTGTTGCGGCTGCTGTGGCTGCTGCTGCTGTTGTTGCTGTTGCTGTTGCTGTTGCTGTTGTTGGTACAACTGCTGCTGCTGTGCGCGCTGGCGCATCGTGCACTATTTTGATCACCGTCGATGTTAGCTTGATGCTTTTGCAGTCGCCCTTAAAATTTTGAGGAGCATCGTAGGCCTCGCTGTTCGACCAATTGCTGCTGCTGCTGCCGTGGCTGTAGTTCGTGTTGCTCTTGGCATTGGCCATTGCTGGCGACGCATTCAGTTGACTGTTGTCGACAGCGCTGTCTGTTGATGTCGCTTTTACCAGCTGACGTTTTGGCTGCAGCTGACTGCAGAAAAGCTCCTCCACATATTGCTGCTGCGCCTCTCGTCTTGGACTGGACTCTGCCACGGACTCCATGCTGGAGCAGGAGATTTTGAGGTCCAGCTGCTGCTGCCGATTGGTCGGCGAGTTGACCTCCGAGGAGGATTCGCTGCACTGGCGAAAATTGCTCTGCGGCATCAGCAGCCATTTGATCGCTGGCCCCTCGCTGCGTAGGCGCGACGAGCGCCGTCCGCGTGTCGCCTGCTTGCGACTGCAACTGTTGCTGTTGCCAGCTGGCATTGCTGCGTTCGTTTCGCCATTTGGTGAATTGTGTCGAGCTTGGACCGCGCTGCTGCGATTGTGGTTGCGATTGCTGATGGTGGTTGCGGCATTCGCTTTTTTGGGACCCACCTCTGGCGGCGGCTGCTGCTGCCCGACTTTGTACGGCCGCCTGTTGTTGTAGGCACTTGAAGCGGCCTTCGCCAGTCCGCCAACTGCCTTGCTCGTTGCAGCCGCTGTGCGTCGCGTGAACTCCTCGATAGTGAGTGGCACCGTGGCCTTTGAGTGTGCGAGGCGTCGCTTGGCGATTTTTGATTTTGGTTGCTCCATTGTCGCTGCTGTTGGCTGTCGCAGTATGGCATAGCGTGCGCTGCGCATTGCTGCCGGGTGGGACAAAATGCCGACGCCGCCTTCGCCAGCGCCCAGGGCCATGGAGCCGTAGAAGGCGTTGGATTCAACGCCCCGGACTCCCGCAATGAATTTCGACCTTTCCAAAGACATTCGCTTGGTAGCTTAATAAAATAAAAATTTGAAAACGAAATTTTTTTAGAACAGTACCCTCGAATAAATTTCCAAATGGTTATTTTTGTATTTTTGTATTTTTTTTTTGTTTTTGTAGGAAAAGGTTTTATTTTTGATAGTTTAAAATTTGTTCTGTCTTTTTTTGTTTTGGTTTTTACTAATTTTCGTTTCTGTTTAGTCTAGAGTGTTTTTTTTTTTACTTTTGAATTTAGCAGATTTCCAATCGTTTGTCATTGTTCGGGAAATTCAAGGTATACTAGGATGAATTCTTAAAGATTTTGCCGAATAGTTCCTCAAACTGTTTAGTCATCCCCTAAAGGGATAAAGATGAATTATTGCTAATACAATTCCCCGCTATTAACCTGCCTTTTGATAGCTGGCACCTTCGTTTTATAGCTTGAGCCTAGTGATAATGCGAAAATCATATTCACTGGAGACCTCGTTCCCTATCTTGCTATGCATACAAACATTATGGGGGCTTACGATTTCGGATACCTTTTCCAAACAATTGAAAAATAGTAGAGACCTTGGGATTTTGCATAACATTTGAATGTCATTATTACGTTCTGAAAATTCATTTAGAAAGTACCTCTAAAACTGATGTTATTCAATAACTTATTTGCCATAGTGCAGCCCAAGCGCTGCCTCTGCATAAACTGCGCAGTAAGCGTTACGCGTGCTAACGTGTGCATGTGTGTTTACAGAAAGGAGTATCTGCTAGTCGAGCACCCCCGACTGGAGCACTATTATTTCTTTTTATTATTGTTTTATGTAAATAGTTTGATTAACATAGGAAAACCACAAGTAAATGCAATTTAACATTCTGGTTTAGCTTTAACATTGCTCTGTTAATTGTCAGGTTACAAGCAAATGCAATTTAACATTGCACTGTTAGCATTAACATATGCCACACATGTTATATGTTTGTTTTAGCACTTGCACTCGCACTGTTACTTAACAGGCGCATTACAGCCCAGGATGTTAACATTGATCTATTGTAAAAATTGCCTTTGGTTCGGAGTTAATAAAGACTATTTATGTTTTATGCGAGCTATATAGTTAATGCATAGTATATAAGAGCCAACCTTACAGAAATACACATTTGAAATTTAACATTTATGGCGCTTTTTCGATGCCGAACAACAACAACAAAATGAGAAAAGTGCATATATGTAGATGTTGAATTCAACGGGCTGCTCTCTCTCTTTCTTTTTCTCTCTCTCTCCCTCTCACTCTCTCTGGTCATAACTCTTAAGTCAAATTATCGATTCACCCCATTGTTGATTTCAATTGCTTGTGCTGCCGAGATGCCGTCTGTTGCTGACACTGGAATAACGAAAGTTCTTTGAACTAGCTCTGCTGGCACGATGGTTGGATGGGGACCTGGTGGTTGGTGGCGGTGTGACCTCGTTGCTATTGTCATTGGGCTTGCGTTCGCAGAACTGGCGATTCAGTGCGGACTGACGGGCAACGGCCGCCTCCTCCAAATACTGATCGCTGTTGTTGCTTTTGTACTTGCGGCGACGCTTGCTGCGATTGTGAGTAACCACATGCTTATCAACTGTGGCCACCTTGCGGTAGAGCTTGCATATCGAGTTGCATTGACGGCCCGTGTAGAGGCGACGAGTGAGCTCCTCCTGGTTGCGTAGTCCGCACACCAGCTTCCTCAATTCGATGGTCTCGAGCGTCTGGAGCAGCAAGTCCAGATGCACCGGACAGTAGGCATGCTCGTTGAGGCGCTCCAGCATGTGCATCAAATACTTGTGCTGTTCGGTGGTCAACACTGGCGTTAGAAACATCAGCCGGATTATCTTCAATGCATTGTCCGTGTCGAGCGGATCGATGGGCAGGCCGCAGCGATCGTACATGCTGTCGTAGATTTCCAAATCGTTGAGCTCCGTGTATGGCGCCTTAACATGCTCCATCACATCCCAGACACGATCGCGCGGATAGCGTTTCAGTGGCTGCATTTGCTGATAGGCCAATTTGAATAGCAGCGACACCGTGTACTGGACGGAGCACTTGAACAGACAGCTGAGGGCCTCGATAATGTGACGATTGCGGCGACAGATGCAATCGCAATTGAGGCCGTCGTCGTCTGCATCATCGTCGGGATTCTGTTTGCATTTGGTGCAGCTATCTTCGAGGCAGTGCTGGAACCATCGATAGTTATCCACGGGTCGCAGCTTCTCCAGTTGGGGGCGACAGCAGCCAGCGCAGCAGAGCTTACAACAGCCACCGCAGCATGGAGCGCACATTTTCAATATTTTGTTGTTGCTGGTTTTTCTGAAAGTTTTAAATTTCTGTTTTTGTTTTCTCTATATTATTATTATATCTTTTTTTTTCGTTTTCGTCAATTGTTGCCTTGAAAGGCTACATGATTGCGATTTAGATACTTACCTAAAGTCCTATTGTTACTAAAAATAAATTTGAATCTGGCGTAGACTTTGCTTTAAGTGCTTCAAATTTGTTACAAATCCCGTTTGAATTAACGGCAATTGTTACAATTCCGGAGAGGACTCTTAACACGCCTTTTCACTGTCGTGTCTATTGATTCACGAAGGGTGCAACTATCTCTGCAATCCGAGAGACGGAAGTACCTGTCTTCTATGTCAATACCTTGAATAATTTTTTTTTGGTTTTGGTTATTTTTTAAAAATCATTTTGTTTGAAACTTTTCCGAAAATATTTAGAAGTAGAGTGTTAATTTTTGACTATTCGGTTATGAGTTTCAAAAAGGGAGAGAGGAAGGCGAGTGGGAGAGATAGATGACTACAGCAAATACATTGACAGATAGACCGAATCGAATTAGAGTGGACATCTATAAAGAGAAAAGTCTAAGAAAGAGAAACATATAGGTAGAAAAAACGAGAAAGGCTGACAAACTTATAAGAAAGAGATGGATTGAGATGGAGTTTTCTCTGTGGAAGCACCAAAGCATGACTAAGATAGAGAAAGAGAGACAGAGAGAGAGAGAGAGAGAGTAAAAACTTGTTGTTTCACCTTAAACCCTTTGAGTTTTAAACAACTTTCGAATGTATTTCGATAACGTCAAAATTGAATTTTATTCACGTTTCGGCATTTCCAAATTAGCAGTGAGTGCAAACCCAAACTGTGTGAGCCCCCTCAGCATTGAGGGTTCCCTACTATGCAATAGCCAGCAGGCGATTGCGACTAGCCTACTAGACAGCAGCTAAAGCAATTGGAGCAACAAATAGAACAAGGAGATGACACTGTCCGCAGTGGAGAGCATTGGCTGGGAGCTGGCAAAGGATGCTACCACAATGAATTGCCAGGATCGGTTCGTGGCAAACGAAATGCAACACTTTCCGCCACGCAATGCGAGCAACGCCAGGCAGCAATTTGCAATTTGTCTCTGCAAGAAGTGCTGCACGCGATCGGCGGCTAATCCACGTCGACGAGCGGTCGGCCAGCGGATGTTCGAGCGCCTGTTGACTCGTGAACGGAAACAGGAGCGTCTTTTGGTGCCCGATTTGGCCACCGACTGGTTTCGCAAGCAGAAGGTGTTCCTCGACAAGGTAACATTGAAGGAGCAGCTTGAAATGGAGCAGACCAAGCAACTGGATGAGTTACCCCCCCAAATGTATATAGCGTGTGACTGCAACGGCTGCAGCTGCCACGAGCCGAAGCTGCAGGACAGCGTTCAGTACTTGGACTATTGCCAGGAGCTTCGCAGGCGTCGTCTGCTGTTACAGCGACAGCGGCAGCAGGTGCGACAGGGCGAAATCAGTTGCGACTGCCACGATCCGCCCAACTGGACGTATGCCAAGCCGAAGAAGGACACCAGCGGTGTCCAGCGATCCGACGAGCAGCTTGAGCTCCCAGCAAAGGAGCCAGTTGACTCGAATAAGCCCAATAAGGTAACCGTGTGTAAGCCACAAGTTGCTGGCTGCATGCCGGATACGTCGGCGGAGAGGACTCGCTTTACGGGCGGACTCACTGCACGATCGAAGACCAGAGTCTGCCATTTGTATCCGCAGCGAACGTGCAGCTGTCTGCGTGCGAGGCGTCGCGATTCGTGCGCCTGCGTCTACCAGGCGGATGGCCAGCCAATGGGCGAAGAGTGCGTCGCAGCGCTGCGCCGCTCTGAGTCGCCGCTGCCACGCCTACGCAAGAAGTATAGTTTGCGCGAGGCGCCGCAGCGCCGACTCAATCCGGCGTGCTTTCGCCGCATCTCGCCGGAGTTCTATGGCCTGCTCAAGCGCTACGAGGACGGGATGACCGAGCGATATCCGCTTTACGGCCTGCCCGTGCGCAACTGGTGCAGAACGACGCCCTGCTGCAACTGTGAGCAGCCCGCCGAGGAGGAGGAGGCGTGCGAGCAGCAGTGCCTGGGCGATCAGAATGTGGATGATTGTGCCGTGCCGCCGGTAAGGAAACCGCCGGCCAATTTGGATGCCAAGAACTGTGACTCGGCGGCTTCTATTGAAGCGCTTCCTCCCGCTTACACGCAACCGAACAGCTACATCGATATGAAAGCGTGCGCTAGGGATATCTGCGAGAGGCACAACTGCCCGGATCTGGTCTGCAGCAGTCTGAAATGCCAGCTGAACGATTGTGACGAAAACTGTGCTAATGATGAGCTACAGCTCAATGCGGAGATGGAGAACAGCAATCAAGAAATTGCCTGCTGTAACTGCCCGTCGCAGCTAACTGAATCGCAACCAGACCAAAGCTGTGCGAAAGTCTCTTACAATCTGGAAGGTGGTGGGCATCACGTTGTGGGACAGCAGCCAATTGCAATGATGGGATCCAAGCCGACGATTGACTCGAATGTTCCGACCATGGCGAAATCCGACACAGAATCCAAGTCGAAATCGTTGTTTAGCGGGAACTCAGTAGCGAAGGGTGGGTCCGTGGCTTTAGCTGCACCCACTTTGCTGGGAGATCTATCAAATCAGCATCGAACTCGCTCGCCCAAAAGCTGGTTCTTTGCGAACAAATTCGCAAAACACAGAAGAGGCAGCAGAGCTAACGAGGCAGCAGCTAAGGTCAATCGAAAAGGCATACTCGGCAGTGTAGCGGGTCTTTGCAAGCGGGCCATGCTGCCAGGACGCTATCTGCTCTACAGCCTGAGCACTCTTAGTCGGCAGCCAGCACCCTATGACAGTGAGTCCGCAACTAAGTCAAAGAAGCCAAAGAAGGTGTCAAAACCGCCAGCCTGGACACTAAGCAAGTTTGACGAAAAGAAGGATGCCTCCTTCTTTTCGTGCAAAACAAAACCTAGCAACTGGCAGCCGAAACATCGTCGGCAAACGGACACCTCGAACAGCCAGGGCACCTTGTGGCATTCTGCAACGAGCTGTTCGGTTATTCAGAACAAGTGCTATTACTTGAAGCACAAGTCTGTGCCAGGACAATCCAGTGGGATTGGCTCCAAGTTGAAGTCGGCCCCCAAAATCAATGACACTTCGTGCAACTTGCCAAAAATGCAGCAGTTCATGATGCTGCAAGGTGAACAGGCACAGCAGGAGACCCCATCACTAATTACAGGGTTCGATAACAAAGCAATCGATTCCTTAATGGTCCAGCGGAAGAGCTCGGACTTGTGCACGAAGTTGAAAGAAGAAGAAGTGCATCGAGAGGCAGCTAATAATAGGCTGGTTGCTAGGACAGGTGAAAGGCCCTCGACGAGCCAAGCGGCCCGACTTCCAACAGATTATTCGCAACTGATGCGTTTGGTGGCACGCAAGCGACCCAAGACGCGACAGCCGAAACACTTCAAGGTGTCCTTTGTGGAGAAGCAACGCGTCAATGGCAGACAGCCGGTCTGCAATCTGGTGCAACATCAACGCACACACTGCAACAAGGTGCAGAATTCGTCGAGTTCAGCTAGAAGTCACAGCCCAAGTCCCGTGCCAAGAAAGCGACGCAGGGAGACTAACGAGACCAGCATGCAATTGCAAAGCGCCCAACCCCAAATAATCTACGCCAAGAAGGGACGGGAAGATAGGCATATTAAGGATTGCAAGGATGCAGAGAGCGCAGCGTGGTTTTCCCCCTATTCGGATGACACTCTTTCGACCATGGATCAATTTATGTCCTGTGAGAGCCAGATATCCAAGGATCAACGAGCAGCAGTCCACAAGCAAGACACATCACTCCGAAATTCTCAGCCAGCCAACTTAAGCGATAGTCAGACATTCGTTAGTGCCTCTTCCGGTAACAGTGACACTGTCCACAGACCCCAGGGCCAATATTCACGTTATGCTGCTCAGCTGATGAGGATGTACAATGCAAAGACTGCGCAGGGCATTGGCATGCAGGTGACGGGGGGGCTCTATAATAGAAAGCCACAAAGCGTAGTTGACCATGCAAAGACCAAAAGTGAACACAACGAGCTCGACCAGCAGCTGCAGCACCAACACACAAGCGGAGCGAGTGTGAATAGCATTAAAAGAAGAGCAAACATTGTGATGGAGCTGAAGCAAGATATAACATCGAACGATACATCCATGGATACGGTGGCGCATAATGCGGAGCGTGTCGCAAACATAACACGCTATGCGAGCGGACCCTCGCAACGTGATCTCAAAATGAAAAGCATTTTGGGGTTACACAAATCGGAGCCACGTTGCCTTTCCAATCTCATATTTACTACAAAGCCGCCCATCAATAGCAAGCTAATGAAGCTACGCGAAGCATCGCTCAAACTGCCCAAGTTTAAGACCAAATATTCGCACTTGAAAGCGCATTCACTGCGGGCACGCCGACCGCCGCCTCCTTCTAACCAACGACGGCCGTTGTTTGTCGATCAAGTGCATCTGATCGGTGAAAAGCAATGGACGCAATTCAATACACTCTACCGGCAGGCATATAGGACTAACAATGGCTCAATGCAAAGGCCCATAGTGGGGGGTCAGAGATACGATAGCGGCAAAGACTATAACAACGATAATGATAACGATAACGATAACGATGGTAATGGACGACACATTACCAACTGTCGGTCACGTTCGGGCTGCGACGTACAGTTCAAGGACAATGCATCTGTACCTAATCCAACTAAGCAAATGTCGAAGACCTTCTTTAATAATCCGACCACAATGAGATTCATCGAACGTCGAGCTCCTCTGCCCAGCGTACGCACGTACTCAACAAACTCCTATGCGCTGCGAGCTAAGAAGAATACACTCAAGGGTTATGCCGCGCCATGCAGCTCTGCGTGCTGCCTAAACGCTGAGCCTAAAGCCGGTTCGAGCTGCCAGAAAGTCGACCGGAAATCCTCCTATGAGGAACTTCGGCAGAAGCCGACAAAAGAGCCAAGGGATGATTGGACTAAGAGTTCGAAACCCCTGTCAGCTGAGCGCTTTGAAAGAAGACCTTCGAATTTCAGGCAGCCCACAGCATCGACTAGCGAGTCCCTAGGCTACAGACGCAAGGATAGGACGATCGAAGAATATGACAGCAGCAGCAGGACAATCGCAAGGAGGTCCGCTATGAAGATCGACAGCGACAGCGTGGAGTACGTGCATACGACGAGTAGGCGCAACAGTGGCATGTTGCCCGCTTTCAGCGAATCCTTTGGCTATCCGGAGCTCATAAGAAGACTATCACAGAGTTCCATTGACCGTGCACCGCCCACGATCAAGGCAACTAGCCGCAAGTCCCTACCAAGTTCCATACTGAAGTCCGCGTCGAAGCCGCTGAGCAGCGCGCTGAAACAGGCGAGCGATGTGCGCCACGTGAACTTTCTCGCACACCAGCTCTCGGACACCTCCCTACAAACGCGTGGCAAGCCGCCGAGCGTCAACGCCGATGTGTCTGACTCCTTCAGCATGTACTCCGGCTACAGTCGTCCCTCGATAGTGCGCGCCCATACGGTGCACAGGAGCGTGCCGCATAGCTTCAACTTTGTGGATCAGAATGGCTCATATTCACGCCCACGCACACCCATGAAATTCCCGTCGGGGCTAGCTGACAGAAGAGAGAAGATGCCATCGCTCTTTGCCATGCCCACCACATCGAGCCTCAACGAGTCCTCGACAGATGACAGCCAAACAGATTACAAAAGCGAGGACTCTGCCTACGAGCGACTAACGACACGCACCAAGACCCCAGAGGAGTTGGAATTGGAAGAGAGCCGTTTGCCGACGAACTCGCAGCTGTTATCGAGGCGCAGCGATTTTCCGAGTACCAGAAGATGCATTAATCTGCGTCCAATGCCGCCGAGTGTGTCGCTAGTATCCGACTTGGATTTCAAAACACATTCTGCACACACACGTCACGTTTTGGGTACGATTGAGGCGAGGGAGCGCGGCGGCACCACTACCACCGATGTGCCCCTTATGCTGACCACTGTGCTCGAACAGATGCGGCACAGGTGCCGTGGCTCCAACTCGGCTGCCTGTCGATTGCCCCGTCCAACGCCCACTGTGGACAGTGCTCCAAGGTACGATAGACAGCAATACCCTTGCCATCCGCACGAAGTGCTGCGAAACACTATGGATATGGGCGACAACTATTATCCGAGACGTCGCTGTTGCCTGCGCAGCCTGCCCGAGGAGCCGGTCGTCATCGAGCCCACCACCACGGGTCTGCGAGTGCAGCAGATGAAACAGAGCTGTCTGCCCGTACTCTTCTACGGCCGCAAGTGCTGAGAGCCAACGACAACAACTCGCACACACATTTACACAAAGTTATTTGCTCGATGTGTCCAAAGCTAGTGTCTTTTTTTGTATTGGTATATTGACAAAAACAAAGAGAAAACAAATGCATACTTTGAAATTTCCCTTATTCCTCAAATTTCCCTACTATACGTTTGCTGGCTGTTAATGGCGGGCTATTTGCAGTGCTATGTGAACCTCTATGTTATTTTTAACAGCTCTCTGTTAATTTTAACGCTTTGTTTCTTAGTCGGAATGCATTCCACTCGTTCGTATTTACAATAGCTGACAGAGTCTGAGCTAACATTTTTTTTGTCTATCAAGCTACATGTTTTTGCTAAAAACTTAACTGAATTTATTTTGTTTTAGTATGTTTAAGTATCCCTGCAATTAGCTTCCTGAAAGAACTGTTGACTGTTGTTACTGAAAGTGTTAACAGTCTGTTTGCCTTGTTTTGTGGACTGTTGCGTGCAACTCTATAACAGCGCTCTGTTAGCTTTAACAGTTTTTACTATGTTATCATAATGAATCCCTTAACTATCCTTAACTATCCACTTTCGATGTCTTTTCACTCACCTGCAATTCGTTTTCTTTTACAGAATCGTCTCGGCCATACAGGCCTCGTTCTCTTTTCTGGTGGGTCTGATCGTCTGCAAGTCGACATGCACCAAATCATTTGTGTATGCCTCGCACTTTCTAATGGAGGCATACGGCTGGTTTGGTACCGCCTATTTTATGTACGACATTTGGTCCATGTACAAGGTGCACACCCAGAAGATTGCCGACAAGCTGCACTTGCTGCGTCTGACCAATTCTCAGCCCCTTTCCAATGGCCATGCCAGGCGGTACTACGACAAGGCAGGCGGTGGTGGCGGTGCAGGCGACAGAGGCGTGGGAGGCGTGGGAGGCAACAACAATGGCAGCACGCCGAGCACACCGCATGAGATATGCGACTATGATGGCGCCTGTGTCCAGATACCCAAAGATGGTCGCTGGGACTTTTTAAAATATGTCCTAACCCATCCGGTCATGATGATACATCACGTCTTCATTGGCACATTCGGACTGCTCGTCGTGACGGTAAGTCTCGAATAGAACATATTTATCCACAATGCTTTAATATTGTTTGTCCATTTGCAGTATATACGCGGGGGCGGACACTGCATCTATAGCTACATGTTCATGATGGAGTTCTCCACGCCGTTTGTCTCGCTGCGCAGCATTTTGAGCACGATGAGATTGAAGGATTCGCGTGCGTATATTGTTAATGGACTCTTGATGTTGGCCACGTTCTTTGTGTGCCGCGTCTGCATGTGGCCATATGTGATGTGGCGCTATAGCCTGGCTATCGATGCGGCCTCCATGTGGGCGGCCATGTGTGGATTGCCTCGTGGCTGCCTCATCAGCATTGCCATATTGTTCTTGCCGCAGCTCTACTGGTTCTATCTAATGGTCATGGGTGCTCTGAAGGTATGTGACTCTCTCTCACTCTCTCTCTCTTTCTTTCTGATTCTCTGTTTAGAGAGAGAGAGGGACACCCATTTCGCTTTCGCTTATTTTCATGTGTTTTGTGTCTTATTTCACAGGTGTTTCTGCCCAAGCGACGGAAGCAGCCAGCTGCTCTTGGCGCTCAGTCGGAGGCGACCGCCCTGACAGCCACGCCTACGGCCACGCCCACGCCCACACCCACACCCACGCCCACCGCCACAATCAATGGCAAACAGAAGTAGTGCAAATTGTTAAAGTTGATAAGATGCGATTGAAGAGGAAGGCCCTCTCCAATAAGCATAGCTATTAAACCTATATCTACATATATACATAAACTAATGTATTTTAATATATTTTTGTTTTTTTTTTGTTGTGGTTCGATTTGCGCAATGTCTTGCCTTTGTTTAACATATTCAACAACAGCAAAAAGCAGTTAATTTTACATCATTCACAAGTAATTGCTTCATAAAGCGGGCTCCAAGACAGCCAGAGCCTAGCCAGAGACATTTCTTTAGTTATATATAAATTGCTTACTTTTAAAGACATTACTAAAAAGAAAGAAAAACAAAAATCAAAAAAGAAATCAACAAAAAATGGAAAAACGAAAAAATAAAAATAAGAAAAACAAATAAAAAGATCTTGCTTACTTTTAAAGCAAAAGAACCCAAATGAAAAAATAAAAAATCAAGCAAAAATTGATGTAAACGTTGCAATCTACAACAAAGAAGAAAAAAAAACGGTTGCTAATCGATAAACTTGTAATGCCAATCTATCGATCAATCTATATATGTGTGTATTTACTATGTTTCGGGCCCGCTTTCTCGGGTGCCTGTTAAAGTGCATGTCAAATATTCAAATTGTACGAAGATATGGCAACGCCTCGGCAACAAACTGGCAACACTTGCAGCCCTTTTAGTCCTATAAATCATAAAACTTTCCCGCATGTCACATTTGGCAGCTGCTTTTAGCCTGCTTAAATGTCATGTTAATTGTTTGACCGCATGTTAAACTGGCTGTTAAATATAAGATGGACTTCAAAAGTGTTGCAAATGAAATTTAAAAAAAATTATATATAATAACTCGGCTGGCCGGGGCATGCGTACCTATGCAGATTGAATTAATATATATATATATATATAAAATATATATATAAATAAATATATAAATATATGTACATATATAGATACATATATTCATAAAAGTTATATACAGAAGATTCTGTTATTGCGCCGAGCTTGCAAATCGAGAAGTAGTTCAACTAAATAGAGCATATGTGTATGTGTATAGAGTAAATGTGATAAGACAAAATCCAAAACAGAGAACAAAAAAAATCAAAATAGCCGCAAGAGTTAATATTATAATATATATAAAAAAATATATGATGTGTGTATTTGAACAATGCATGCTTAAGATCTTCACACAAAAATGATCTTCCACAAGTCGCAACTGTCGCAGCTGTTAATGTAACCCGTCAAACTCGACTCTGTAGGGTATTACGGCATTGCCAGAGCACAAATATTTTATGTTTCGATATCGAGTTCGAAAATTCCAACAGAGCTTACCAAAATCCAAGCGATTATTTAAACGAGCACAAACGTGTTAACTATATAAATAATATACAAGAATGCATATATGTATATGTGTTTGTCGCTATATATGTTTACCGTACTAGATAAGTAGTTCAATTGAAAATCGACTCGAAAACAAACAGAAAAAAATATATACATATATACGAAACAAAGAGACAAACCAAATGCTTCAAAAAAAAACTGTTGCCTTGATAGGTGCGCTTATTGTTCCACATGTTGTTGCAACAAAAGAGAGGATATAATCGTATATACAAATAAAAACATATATATACTTATAGAGAGATATCTACATATAACAATATCCTAACCTAACTATATACCAAGCCATATATATTGTACTAAATGTTTTTTTTTTGTGCGAAACAGTAGGAATTCGTGGTCATATTTACAAAAGAGCAAAGCAAAATGGAAAATGTTTAAAAATAACAAAAAAAAAGAAGAAATATTGGTTGGTAAAAATATGGATGTTATAAATATGGTTGTTTGTATCCCCGCTGGACATGGAAAAATAAAAATTCCAAAATAAATATATATATAAAAAATTTCAAGCTATCCAAAATTCTAAAAGGGAACACTTAATCTGAAATGGACTTTTTTTATATGTGTTTATAAAGATTGAAATATGAAATACTTTTGCTTCTCAGCTCTGTTTTAAAATTATAATTGAAAAGAAAAAAATCAGATTATTTTTATGCGAATTATTGTAAATCTTTATAGATTATCATAGTTGATAATCAAGAGAAGGATATCTTTGTATTTAATTTACTATTATAATCTTATCTGACAAATCTGTCCAGTTATTCAGTATTCAACAAGTCGAATGTTTGAAATTATTTTTCTTTTTTTTTCGTTTTATTCTTTTTGGATTTCCTCAAACAGTTTATACATTTATTTTACAAATACGCTTAAAGTGAAGCATAAAATAAAGTGTTTTTTTTCGATGTCTGTAATCTAACATCTGGTTTACATTGTGCTACGTTTTTTGCCAGTGGGCGTGTCCGTTTCGTCGTCGCTGCGATCGGCGCGTTTGCGCTTCTTCTGATGCTCCTCCACGAGCTGCGAGATGCGTATGTGATTGCCACTCATTTGCAGCCAGTTGATGTACTACAATTGACATTGAGTTAGTACGGAATCTGTAAGAATAAGACATGATCCTTACCTGGGTATTAGTGCGCACGCCCGCATCGTGGAGCTTGCTTTCGATGTTGTCGAGTCGATGCTCGGGCTTGCTGTCGCCATCGTTTTTCGATATGTCCAACAGATGGCGGACGCGCTGGCGCAGCGTCTCAAATATGATGCGCCCAATGACATGGTTGCGATCGTAGGGCGTTAAGTATCGACCGAACTCGTAGAAATATGGATGCAATCGACCCAGTTCGATGTGCGTAGTCTCTGCCTCGCAGACGGCCTTGTGCACATTCTTGTAGATATCTGGCACGGCTATTGTGAAGTACGCATTGTTCACTTTCAGCTCCTTGATGTACCACAGCGGCAGATTAATGGTTCGGCCGGGCTCCAGATCCTCCGTTTCAGCGCCGGCATCCAGAAAGCCTGTAAAACTAATGCGAATATAGCGTATGCAAACAGAATAAACTTTTTTCTAACATACCCATGCGCTGTAGTCGTGTATTGACCTTGCACTCAACCTTCTCCTGGGTGACAAAGATATCTTCAATTGAATAATAGTTGGGAAAATAATTCATTTTCAGAACAGCTGCTATTTAAGCGCCGAATGTAGGTTGTTAGTAAACAGAGCGCGATTAGCGCAATTTCGAGTTCATTGAAGTTGGCTGCAAACGCAACTGAGTTATCGAACTACGATAATTCAAATAGCCATTGGTAAGAATATTAAGTAAAGTTAGAAGTCTCTTAAGTGAAAGCAATTGACAACATAGCCCTTCTACTAAGTAAAAAATATATATTTAATACATTGGTAGTTGAGAAAAATGCATTATCAGAACAGCTGTTATTTGTTGATAAACAGCGCAAATAGTGCGATTTCGAGGTAGTTGAAGTTGGCTGCGAATGTAAAGTAATTGTCGAACGACATGTCGTCAAATAACATTATTATTACTCAATCGTGGACAAATAACAGTAGTAAAATGTTGAGTGTTTCATATCTTAATTTTTTTTTATATAAATTGGATTAATAATATTTTAGATTTTTCTTTTATTTTCAAGAAAGTTCCATTATTGACAATTTGTTTTCAATGTACGCGCGCCTTTCACAGCTGATCTGATGCTTACTATCGATAAGTTCTTTCGGCTTAAATTAACAAAATAAATATGTTTGCCTAAATTGAAAGCAGCAACTTGAAATTAAGCATTAACTTATACATGTTACGATTTTATTTCCTTATAATATAATCGGTTTTTTGTTTAAAATCAATCAGATAGATTTATTTCGAAGCATGCTATTTAAGCTGTTATCGATATCAAGGGATTCGGTATTTTTTAATATCAAATGCAAAGTATTTCTCGTACAATTGTTGTGGGCACACTAACCTTATAGTTCACGCGAGTCTGTCGCCATGTTTGGTTATTTTATTTGTTTTTAAAGCGGAGTAAGACTAGATAATCTGAAGCGCTCCTAGTTCAATGTGTCGTGGAATTTTGTTTGAATGAATAGAACGCGTCCGCACTCTATTGTAGTAAAATATTTTTTTTGCCAGTGCAATTGCATCCAGTGAGAAAAACAACAACAACAACAACAACAGCAGTTGTTCCATTTGAACAAAAATAGCCTAAAAATTCAACAGCAAAACAACAGCAACAGCAGCCGCGGCACCAATACCAACGACAACAACAACACTGTAACTGTAAAACGCCGCAACGCAACGCAACAGAGCAAAAAGCGCTGAAAAGTGTTACACAAAGTGAAATTGCCTTTTGCGGCACACACAAAAAATTAAGTACACGGCACAGCAGCAACAGCAGCAGCAAAATAACAAATAACATTTTGTGCGTGTGCGTTTACTTTTGAGAGCCGTTGTAGTTGAGCAGCGAACAATTCCAATTGGAGTTCACTGCTGACTGCATCTAGAGAAGGACAACAACAAAAATACAAATTAAAAGCAACCAAAATGGGCGATTTTGATTTAAATGTGGACAGTCTCATACAGCGGCTGCTGGAAAGTAAGTAATGAAAAATACCTCTAGAACTATTATGCGGTTTATCTCCCATTCTCTTTCCAACAATTCCCCGTATTCTTTTTATTTATAACCTAATTCTGGCTGGCTGGCTGGCTTGCTGACTGTGTGTGCGAGCGAGAGAGCGAGGGTGGAGAGGAGAAGAAAGGAAAGCGCCTCAAAGCGATTGCATTTTCTAATTATTCCACATTGTTCGTTTAATTTGCAACAGCAGCAACAACAAAAACAACAACAAATGACGCACAAACAGCCAATTACAACAACAAAAACAAGTACACGCCGCACCATGAGCGGCCTCCCCCCTTTAATTTGACTTTTGTATCAATTAATTTTAATTGATTTTCATTGCTTCTCAAATGCAACCAGCGAACCTTGTTCTTGTTTTTGTTATTGTTGTTGTTTTGCGGTTTGTTTGTTATTTTTTTGTCAACATGCTTAACATGGCTCATTAACAATTAACAGTGCCGCCTTTTTGCATAACAGCGGCCTGCTAATAACATGATCGTTAAAGTCAATTCGCGGCTGTTAAGTGTGCCGTTAGTTTTTCATTGCTTGCTTCTGCTTCTTCTTTTTATATAATGCCCATTCAGGCCATGGCAGTGTTGCGACATGACGTCATCACGCAGCGACATAATTAACCGTTTTGCTGATAACACGATCATGAATCAGTTTAAAGCAACTATATATGTATATTTCTATGTATGTGTGTGTAAACGCATCACGTGAGACGCCAACTTTTTGCTTCCGGCACTGATAACAGCGTTCTGTTAATTGCGTTTAAAAATTCGCCTCGCTGCATTTCCTATTAACATTTAGCACTTACATTATAGCAATGGGACATTCGTAAGCGCTAAACAGTTTTGTTATTTGTACTTACCAAGGGGATGGGTAGGGGGGGGGGTGTTTGTAGCCTTCAGGTAAAGCCGCTTAACGTGTGCCCGCTTTGTTCGCCAGGTGGCGCTGTAACACTGATCGGTTTATTGACGACTTTGGCTTGTCTGCAAAATTGCATTTGGCCACAATTTTTAGCAATTGTTGTCATTGCTATTGTTGTCCATTTTGTCCAGCACCTGACGTGGCTCTGACGTGACCACCTTTAGCTAATGATGACCCCAAAAAAAAATAAAGCGCAGCCATTATTCATGACTTATGTTTTTGCGTGGGCGGACACGCCCTACGCCAAGGTCGACTCCATGGGCTAGGTCATGCACTCTGTAGTGAGTGTGTCTCTGCCAGCGGCAAAGTAAAAAAAATAAATTATCATTAATTTGAGTCCACCCTACTGCGGGGTGGTGCCGAAATTTCATTTTTCAAATTGCAAATTGAAATTAAAGTTTGACGCAGTAGCAGCAGCTGTTGCTACCACCCAATCACCCCTTTTTGATTATAATTTTGTAAATTTTATTTGATTTCTCTCGCCTCGCCGGGCAATCAGTTTACGGTCGTCTCGAGTGTGCTTCCGTCCGATGAGAGTGCCAATATGAGCGGGATTTTGACCAAATCCATCAATTTTCTACATACATATATAAATATCAAATGTCAGTTGATTCATATGTATGCATATACACATACATATGTGAAGAAATTACATTTCAAGTTGAGGTTAAACGAACAATAATTAGATTTTATTGAAGCTGTAGAATTTGTTTGTGATAACAAATCTGTTATTATTCCTCCTCAGAAATATAGATATAGATATAGAGATTCCTAAATAGGTTTGATGACAAAGTTATTTCAATAAAAGTAGCTTTTTTGTATGAGAGATAATACAAGTAGAGTTATAGATCTTCGAATACTAAGTAAATCGATGTTGATTCCTATAAAGAAATTGGTCGGAAGCTCTCCGCTGCAGCTCGCCTTAAGTCCAGCCGTCCTGCCTTTTCCAGGTCCTGCACAATATACCCTATTTTTATTTCGTTCCTTCTTTTTTATGGTATATTTAATATTTAACTCTCGATATGTATATGATCTATGTATATCAATGTATGTGTATGCATGTGTGTCAAAAAAAAAGATTTCAAAAAACAAAAAGAAGCCGAGGAGCATGCACAGAAGCTGCTCATCGCTCAACAATTGGCCGCTGCTGGCGGTGGCAGCGGCAGCGGCGTCTCTGCCTCCAGTTCGGCTGCCTGTTTGGTGGGCGGCAGCAGCAGCAGCAGCTGCAGTGGCGCCACCGCCGTATCAGCAGCAGCGGCAGCAATGACGGCAAACGATCCGCTGGACGAGCTCACCGAACAGCAGCGTCGCATGCTGCAGCAGTACTCGATATCGCCGCCCAGCGAGACTATGATATCGGCCGATGGCGATCAGATAACGGTGCATCATCCGCGCGAGGAGCCCAAGAAATCCAGATTGAAATTACGCGACTTCTTCGTCGCCGAATTTGGTATTTTATTAAGATGATGATCATTGATAAGCTATCTCTCTCTCTCTCTCTCTCTCTCTCTCTCTGCAAGCTAAATTTCACAATCATCATCTCTCTCTCTCTCTCTCTCACAAGTAGCGCTCGCTCGCCCGCTCGCTAATCTCTCTTTCTCTCGCTCGCTCTCTCGTTGTCTCTGTCTGTGTAAAAGTGTGTGTATGTGTGTGTGTATGTACATATTTATATGAATGTACAGTGAAAGCTCCTTTGACTCGACTTGTATAATAGCTTCTTTTAACCAATGCTAGACTTCTTGAACCAAAAAAAAAAACAACAAGGCGTTTGCTAATTAGAGCTTTCACTGTACATCGCTCGTCCCGTTGTGTCCAAAACTTTCCCAGCTTCCACTGCTACAAACTGGCTAACAATTGACATTTGCTGATTACACCCATTTCGACATACGACTCCTTCTGAATAATCCTTTCATTACGTTGTGGACGCACACAAAACCAACAACATTGCGAAACAACAGCAACTGTAATGTCCCTTGCACTGCAAAAAGTATGCAAAGTTTTCGTTTGGCAACATTCTCTGGTTACACAAGGGAATTGAAACAAAATGCACATTTCATTCCCTTGTGTTGGGCAGATATTGAAATATGTAGCTTGTTTTAATTCCAGTGCATTCCCTTTCATACTCACACATGCACACGGACACACGCACACACATGCATACATTTACATAGCTTTGGTGTTTACACTCTCCTGAGAGAATTTTGAACTTTGTTTTTCTGCTTTATGTTGTATCCGTTAGCTTTTTGGGCTAAAAATAGCAAAAATAAAAAGCCATTAATGCATTTTATGAAAGTTCTTAACTCATTTGTGTATCTTTAGAAGATAATTCCACAAGTATTTTCCTAAAATTAAATATATTACAGATAATTTTCGAATTCAATTTATAGATTTACAGTTAACATTATGTTAGTTGCCGTAGCTGTTAAATTGTAGCTCTCTTATATACTCCTTTACAACCTCAATGGTAATTGTGGCTATTGAATCTTGAGTCAAGTATAATATATAGCTTTAATATAATAACTATTATTAAATATTTGATTCTCTGCTAAATAAAATCTTCATATATCAAAATCTCGTGCCACAACGTTCGACTGCTCCAATCTCTGAAACCACTGAACCGATTTCAATTAAATTCTGTAGATATGTTTTTTTTGTTGCAACTTAAAAGATATGATAGTTTTTATCTCGACCATCGTCTTGGCTGTCAGTGATTTTCAGCGAGAAAAATAATATAACAACGTTGGCTTAGCTACATTTGTTGCAAATATATGGCTTTGAGAATTATACAACTCACACTGGACAAACGATGGACGTTTGAGCTCCACATTCAGGCTTAAGTAGCTACCTGTCGAACACGTCTCAAGCAAATGTCCAGGCTGCTTCACAGCAAAAACAAATTGTCATTAAATAACAAATGCACAATCCTATCCCAAATACTTTCGTCGAAATTTGGGGTAGAGCCGCCAAGAGCAACCGATATGAAATACAAGTGTTACAAAATAAAGCCATGAGGCAAATAATTGGCTGCCCCTGGTTTGTACGTAACTCCCGTCTCCACAAGGATCTCAACTTGCTACCAGTGGAGGACCAGAGTGCACTCTTTTCCAGCCGCTACAATGAGATTAAAAAGGCTTCAGTATTCTTCCCATTCGCTAGGATTAAGTAGTTATAATATAAATATGTTTATGTTAAGTAATTCACTAACTAAACCGTGCGATATAATATCATGAAAATAGGATGATTATAGTGCAATATTCAGCACTGAGAGCATCCTCATTAAAATTAGACAAATTTTAAAAAAAGAGAGTTATACAATTTTCCTCAAAATTGTAGGTTTTCACTAGTATTCAATTTGCTGCACGAAATGTTGATGTTGAAGAAGTTAACTTTGTTTACCGGTTGACGTGATGTCCTTTTAGTCGATCGACAGTGTTGTAGCAGAAGACTATGCAGTAAATTATCCAACAGATTTGATAAATTCTTTGAATACACCAATTAAAACTTGGTTCATCAAAACTATGCAATGGCACGCGTTTGATCATCAAAAGAATCAACGGAAATGTTATTGAAACAACCATTTTGTCTGAAAGATTTAAAAGAGAAATTGTCCTGTTGCCACGTATCCCAATGATACCATCCGAAACCAAGGCTTCGATTCCCTGTTCGATTAGCATTCGCGATGACTATTAATAAAGCTCAAGGCTAGGCATGGAATTAGAATATTCTCTCAAGGCCAATTATATATGTTGCATGCTGACGTGTAGGTAAATCCTCCAATTTATTCATATTAGCAATAGACAGATTAACTAAAAATAGCGCTTAATTAAATTGTAATAATTGTAGCAAATAATTGATTATAATATTAATTGACGGGTCTCTAGTATAACTATGTATATTACTTCATATTGCTGTTAATGTATAGCACTCTTATACATCTGAAATGTGAATGATAAGGCTTTAGTGAAATATACAAGAGAATATTTAAAATATTCAAGTTTTTATCGTTAAACAACAAAATTTTTTTTGCTATTGCTTTACTCTTCCGCACTTCTTGCACAATTTATGCACTCGAGTGCATTGTCATTGCCAGGCCCATTACCGATGTTTCGTGGTTAGTTTCCCGGTGCACAAACCCAACACTTTCCCCTCCCCCAACTCATATACCAAAAAATATAACAGTTTAAGGTCTGTAATTGTTTTCACACGCCAGATTTGCAAATGTCAAATAAATTCTGTCATATTATGCACTCTCCGAATGAGGGGGACACCAATAATAATACATAACATTTACATGGCTGATTTTTGTTTTTCTGAGTATGTGTATGCCTGTGGGTGTGTGTGTGTGTGTGTGTGTGTGTGTGTGTGTGTGTGTGTGTGTGTGTGTGTGTGTGTGTGTGTGTGTGTGTGTGTGTGTGTGTGTGTGTGTGTGTGTGTGTGTGTGTGTGTGTGTGTGTGTGTATGTTTTGTTTTGTTTGTGGAAGTAGCTGATTGTGATACGCGACTGACACCCAGCTACTCAACAGCACAACCCTCTAACCTCCCTCCTTCAGCTCCCCCTCAAAATTTTCGCAGCCAAAAATAATAATCGTAAACTATCTCGAAATTGATTGGCGTTGAGTGTGCAAAAATTTGCCATTGACATGAAAGCGGAAACAGTCGCCGAATGAAATTTGCCATTCGCTATGCGCTGTGTTTGCTTTTGTTTTTTATATTTGTTTATACACATTTATATATGCATATATATATATATATATACGCTTCTCTTGTCGTGTGCAAACAAGTTCATTCACGTGATTCGATAGCACTCCATGTCCCCCCACAGAGATATACCTAAAATAAAATATAATAAAAGCCAGAAACCATTTAGCTAATCAGTCGCACAGAGCACAGAACTCAATGAAGGTTACGTAGAGCCCCACACCAACCCACAACGATATAATGCTTGTGCATAAGTAATGGCTTTAAATGACTCTTACACCATCTAACATGAACATTTAAAATATTTCAGCTATAGTAAACATTATGATATGAAAATTTGTAAATTATGAATAACACACATAAATTGTTGACTTAAGAGATCTTTAAGGTTTTTTTTATAAAAATTTAATAAATATATAAAAGAAAATATTATTATTAAGATATATCGATAACGATGAGTCAACTGTTATTGTATTGAAACATTATGGCACATCTGTTCGTATATGTACAGTTGTCTTGTTCAAACTATTATACTCACAAGCTGTTATATTTGAAGAAAAAAAACCGATTGTTAAGATCATGAAATACTTTTATAAACTTTTACTTTTTACAATAGTCGATCTTAAACTTGGAATATTTTGTGAATTTCTTTTCGAATTTTATTTATAGCATGACTCATTGCATAATGCAATGGACTCCACCAACTATAGTTATCGACAGTTAATCATTTTAATACAAAGCTAACGTTCCATCATGGTTCACAGTTATCTAAGAAACAAATGACAACAGGTCTGACAACTTGGCCCTGCCTATGCAGATAAGATACACAACGTACTTTATTTATTGATAAAGCCAAAGTAATAGAAGAACTGTTTGTAACTTATTTAGTTGTTTGCGATGTGCAAATTTTCTTCGCCCACTTGATTGCGCAGTGTTATCGATTACTCTGTGAAGTAATCGCGGTGTGTGTGTGTGTGTGTGTGGGTGGTCTTTGAAGGCCCCAAGTTCCAATTCCATTTGCACACATTTTCACATTTGACTTGATTTCGTTTCGTGCTCAAATATCCTTCGTTATTTTTGATGCATTTCTAATGATTGTATAATATTTGTATAATTGAGTTGGTTGACTTGTTGTCATCGTCGATGTCGCCAGATAGATTGCCATATGTTATCGTTGTTTCTGTTGTTGTTGTTGTTGTTGTCGCATTTGCCGGGGGCATCTTTTAAGTCTGTTCGCGTCTGATTGAAAATAGAATTTGAATTTGAATGTCATAACCTTCGCTTGAGTCGCATCAGCGTGCCAGCCATTAGAATAAAAGTCATAATAGTATGTAATAATAATAATAAAAGGAATATTATTTGATGGTCCAATAAGCGGCTCGAGTCATTGCGTGCGAATTTCGCCCCAATGCCAAACTGGAAGGGGAAATCCAAAATTGTTCTTCATTTTATTTTGGTTCCCCAACTTTTCCGCTAATGCCCTGCCATTTGGCTTAAGCATTTTGTGATTAGACTGGGAGGACTCTACGGATATTGTTGATGGTTTGTGTTGAATGAGGTGCAGATGGTTCGAATAGCATTGGGGCAGTCAGACGACTATCGATTGAAGCAATTACTTATCGCTGTTAAATAGGAATGTCCTTGCTTTAATTGGTTGCTTTTAGCTTGGCATAGTTTATGGAGTGAAATTAAGTAACATATTGGATCGCAATGCAGTTTAATAAATAATAAATCAGCTAGATGAATTACAGATTTAACAATCTCAAATATAACAATTTCTAGTTTAATAATTTCTGGTATTTAAATTTCTGCTGTGAATTTCTTCTCTTGAAGTAGACAGGGAATTTGTGCACATTGCAAACTAAATCTTTACTTATATGCATAGATTATTATATCAATTAGGGGCGCATGCTGCTGGCATAAATGCACTTTGAGGATTAGCAAAGCCTCAAAACGTGCCCCGCAAGCAAATGCCATCCACAAAGCTGTTGCCTAAAAAGCAAAATTATAGAGCCCAATTAAATTGTTGCCAAATGCCAAACATCTCGAGTTTCTTGCTTGAAATTATTGTGGCTCTCATTTACGAGCATATCTTGTTCTGCCTGAAGTATACTTTTGTGGCCAACTCTCTTCTATATTAGCTTCAATTTATATCTCGAACTACTGTGTTAATCTGCATTTTCTACTCTCACTCTTTGAGGTCAATTAAAGCTTTTGTCGAGTTTGTCTGCCATCAGCGAAGACAACAACAACAACAACAACAACAGCAACAATAACAACAACTGCAATCATATTATGACAAGTGGCTAACGAAAAGCCAACACAACCACAAAGTTTGTTCATTAAATAAGAGCATGCTTCATGCATGCTTAAGCAGGCTACAAACAAAAAAACAAAAAAAAGAGAAGAAAACAAAAATAAAGCAACAAAAACACGAAAAGAGTACATAAAAACCAGCGAAAGAACCGAACCCGAACCCCAGATCCAAACCCTTACCCAAAACCTAGTCCCAACTCAGACTCAAACCCACAGCTCTAACGGAATGATGCGAAGAGCAGCAAACAACAAGCAGTTACAATTACAGTTACCACTGGCCATTGCTAATAAACAACTGCAAGTGTCGAATACCCTGTATAAATGCCACAATAGGGTTTGCTAGAGGCAAGTTTCTTAGTTATATATGGAAATAAAATATGCAATCGCTAACATAGCATAGTTCATATAGTGATCGATAATTACATGTATAATTATCGATGGTTAATTTATCGAAAATACAGCGATAACAGATATGCACAATTTATTGATTGTGTAACTATCGGTTGTTCATTTATTCGAAATACAGCGATAACAAATATGCAAAGCTTATCGATTGGTTATTGATTGAAAACTCGGAGATTACAAATCTGCAAAATTTATCGATTGTATGATAATCGATTGTTAATGTATCGAAAAAGCTGCAAATAGGCAAGACTTATCGATTGTATAGTTATGGATTGTTCATTCCCCAGAAATACAGCAATAACCAATATTCAAAATCTATCGATTGTATAACTATCGATTGTTAATTGATCGAAAACAAAGCGATAATAAATATGCAAAATTGATCTATTGTATAGTTATCTATTGCTACTTGATCGAAAATTTGGCGGTAACAAATCTGGAAAATTTATCGATTGTTATTTGATCGAAAACAGCGATAATTAATCTGCAAAATGTATGGATTGTAGAACTATCGATTGTTAACTGATCGGAAATATGGCGGTAACAAATCTACGAAATTGATCGGTTGTTAATTGATCGAAAACACAGCGATAACAAATATGCAAAATTTATCGATTGAATAACTATCGATTGTAAATTGATCGGAAATATGGCGGTAACAAATCTTTCTTCAAATTTTCAAAATTTATCGATTGTATAGTTATCGATTGTTAATTGATCGGAAATACAGCAATAACAAATATGCAAAACACATTAGCAGCAACGACTTTATACAGGGTATGTTCTGTGTCAGCCACGACCCACGCCCAAGCAAACGAACTTGCTTAATTATCATTTCGCCAACAAAATTCAAGTGGATTATGCGGGCCAGCGGGCGGGCCGGCTGTAGTGTGTGGGCGTTCGGGCCTTCTCCATATATGTGATGTTACACGATATGACACTATAATTTACACCAGCCAACAACCCAGGCGCCACGAATGCCGCCAGCCGCCTACTGCCTGAACAGATCCACCTCTTTCCTCTATTTTTTTTCGCTTTTGCTTTTGTACTTTGTCACATTGCGTGCACTTGGCAAATAAAAATGGGTGAGAGGTAGAAAAACGAAACAAAAAAAATGAGAAATGCCAGCGGAGCAAAATGTTTGTGGCTAATGACAAGTATGTGTGTGTGTGTGTGTGTGTGTGTGTGTGTGTGTGTGTGTGTGTGTGTGTGGGAGTGTTTGGTGTGCGGTGTGCGGGGGTTGCCAAAAGGATACTTGAGAGCTTAACGGCGTTGTCGACCAATTTTGAAGGTCGCAACTTTGACGAGGCCAGCGACAAGCGACAGCAACTGTCGACCCACCGACCCACCGACGCCGCCTGACCATTTGACCCCAAAAATGTAATTTCTTTGAGCAGCACTCCCAATCCTCACACACACACACACGCATGCAGCCTTATAATACATTTGACCTTTTGACTTAGTTTTTCTTACTTTATTTCTGCATTTTACTTCTTTTTTTTGCTCACAATATTTTTCTTTTTTTTTATATATATATAAATTTTTTTTTGCTAGTTCCTTAGCAAGTACATTACTTAATTCGGGGTTTTTGTTTTTATTGGTGTCTTTTGCGCATATCTGTTGTTGCCGTGGGTCAGTTAGTTAAAGCTTTTTTTGTATGAGAGTCCCAACTCCTGGTTTTTGGACATAATCGGATATGCTGCAGCATACTCTAAGGCGCTTAAACGACTCAAAGCGAAACAAGGCCATTACTGTTGGCCATTGGAGTAAAATGACCAATTTCCCAATATATACTACACATACATATATATATATATAAGATACTATATGTGTATTTGGTAACAGAATATTTCAGGATTTGATATACAAAGAACATTTAATGAAAGCAAAGTAAGCAGATAAACTGTTAGTCTTAAAGCACTTAACTCTAAGACAATAGTTATATATGGTACAGGTTGTACGGGGTTGGAAATGATAAAGATAAATATTCGAAAACTTTTATTTTGGATAAAATATAAATGTTTTCGAATATATTTAACTAGATATCGAATACAAAAGTTATTATATTAAAATTCAAAATAAAAGTTATCGAATATTTAACTAGATATCGAATACAAAAGTTATTATATTAAAATCCGAAATAAAAGTTATGGAATATTTAACTAGATATGGAATACAAAAGTTATTATATTAAAATCCGAAATAAAAGTTATCGAATATTTAGCTAGATATGGAATACAAAAGTTATTATATTAAAATCCGAAATAAAAGTTATGGAATATTTAACTAGATATGGAATGCAAAAGTTATTATATGAAAATTCAAAATAAAAGTTATCGAATATTTAACTAGATATCGAATACAAAAGTTATTATATTAAAATCCGAAACAAAAGTGATCTTCAAAAATAAAAGTTATCGATAGTCCAGTTAACAAAGTTCATTCGATAACGAATAAAGTTGCTTCTAACAGTTTCAACTGTAGATTTCTTTCATAAACAAAACATAAATATAAAAATTACCTATATAACTATTTCTAGCACAAGAGTATAACACTTATAAATATAAATTGATAAGAAAAATGTTTGCATTATTATATTTATAATAATTGTGCCTCAGAAATACCTCTTTTCTTCCTTTGCAACGCTATCGAAAATTGATGAGCATGCGGGCGCCCTCTGTTGGCAGTTCAGGGCAAATGCGAGTAGATTCTGTATGCTTCGCACCTACTGACGACAACAGCAGCAGCAACAGTAGCAACAAAACCCACAACGCAGTTAACGCCTTTGTGACTTTTTGCGCGTGTGTGTGTGTGTGTGTGTGCGCGCGTGCGTGTGCGCCCCCATGATTTATGATGCACTCACACACTGCAATTGGGCGTTACGTGTAACGTGTTCAGCTGAAAGGAAACGTACTTCCCTTCGTTCCCATTGACCTGTTCTTTCCATTTCTAATTGCTGACATGCCAAGCGCTGCTGTTTGCCCATTGCCCCCGCCCGTTGCCTGTCGCCCGTTGCATACTTTAGTGTGCATGCAATTTTAATGCCGTCGCCAGCATGTCCTGCCGCAGCTCGAAGCCCCCATTCCTTTTGCTGCTGCAAATTTCATGAGCAGCAAAAATATAAATCAACAAAGTTGCCTTCAAGCAAAGCAAAGCACAGCAAAGCAAAGGAAACAGAAAGGAAAGGAGAGCCACCAATGCAGAGACGACGCCAGACGACGTCTTCCAAGCTGGCGAGTAGCTGCTCCAATGGGGTCAGCGCTGGCATGCTGCAGGACAAGTGGGCATGGCAGTGGGTGGCAGCTGCTGCATAAAACATGACATGGGCCGCTTTTCGCCATCGATGACTTCTCCCTCTCTCCCTCTCTCTCTATCTCGCTCTCTCAGTTGTTTGCCTAAGCAGCTTACGCAAAAATATAAGAAAAATAAAATAAAAAAAAGTGATGAAAACTTAACTAGAGTCCAAATTGATTGCCATAGTCGTGGGTCCTTGACTACATTGCACTTGCTCTATAATTGCTTTGATTGTGCACTCTTAAGACTTGCCAAAGCCAACTAAATTGCAATCTGCGCATTTCGATTTAGTTCTGAACATTGCTGCTTTTTCCATTGATGATAAATTCAAATTAATAGTCATTTATAAGCTTTCTTTTTCGTTTTCTACTATGACTCTCTTTAAATGTGAATATCTTTAAGTTTCACTTGAATTAATCTTAAATCGAAATCAGACGCAAAGCAACGACCTTGTCTCGTTTTTTAGAATCTGTTTGTAAAACGGTTTCAAGCAGCTGATCAATTGTTCGGCACGCCTCCATTCTTCGTCGCACGTGGCCCAAATGGCTTTTCCGCCATTTTTGTGGCATATTTTGGGCATATTTTTAAAACAACTTTCACCCACAGACGAGCCTCAATGAAGGGAATGCAAAAAAGAAAAAAAGGAAAACGAAAACGAAAAAAAAATCATTAAGGTAACACCTTGACCTTTGCCACAGCCCATGAATTTAGCTAAAGGTGCAGTCAGGCCGGTGGGCGTGGCCAGTGTACAATACGCCTCCCACCAACGTAATGGTTTCCTGTGACTGAAAAATGCGCTACTTGGGTAAGGGGAAAAGGTGGTTGGTTATTTAAAGGCGCTCGCTGCTTGTGGTTAAAACTTTTGCAACACCTGACCCAACATACTGAGCGAATGTTATAGTTGTTGTCGTTGTCGTTGTCGTTGTTGTTGTTGTGGCAGCACACGCTTTTATAATGGCGCAAAAAAAAAAACAATAGGAGAAAGGGCCCAGAAATTCGAATTGTAAGCAGTTAATGTCGACGTCATTACAAGTTGGCTCTAAGTTGTATGGCTTTTTACATTTCGTTTGTGACGCAGCAAGGCATTATAATCGTTCATTCGTTCAAAAAATACTACAACAACAACAACAACTGAGGGAGAGTGAGAAAAATTGCCTAAAATCGAATTTAGATACAGAATCAATCAAGTGGATAAATCATAAATAAGAATATATCTAGACAAATACTTACACATATCATATGTACATGCATATACAGTCGAATCCCGATAATTCGCAATGGCAAAGGGATCACATTTATTAGAAATTTGATTTATCGAACAGAAATTCGAACGAATTTACAAATCGATTTTAATTTTAATAAGTAAAAGAGAAGAATATATCAATGCAAATACATGCATATATCATATGTACAGCCATATACAGTCGAATTCCGATAATTCGAAATGGCAAAGGGATCACATTTATTAGAAATTCGATTTCGATTCAGGATTCGACTGTATTTAGCGTATTTGCTATTCGATCAAATAATCATAGATTTTCTGCTTACTCTTTTTGGGTTTTTGTTTTTCTATTGCTGTAAATAATTTATGGAAAGTGACCTGGCAAAGTTATTATTGTGGCAACAGCAATTATTTGCTCTTGTCGTTGTGGTTCGTGACACGGATTAGAAACGGACTTTAAGGTGTTAGATTCAAAGTGAAGTGCCACAAGCGCCCTAATCCTTGGGGTGAGCAAGGTTTACGTTTAATGCAGCCCGATGAGTGGCACAAAAAGCATAAAACAAAGACAACAGGAGCAACAGCAACAACAATATTCAAGGTAACTTGTAAATAAATAAAATCGAAAATTACGTCAATGGACAAATGGTACGGTACGTCGTCTAGTTGGACAAACGCAATGGGACACAAGGTCCACAGCGACGACGAGGGCATTGCCAGCGGTCGTTGGCAGGGGCAAAGGGGGCAGGGAAAGGCGGGACTGTGGCCTAGCGGGACAAGGTCTCTTGCGTTATTATTAATTAACAAATAGGCCATGCAAATATTTAAACAACTGCACCTGAAACTTTCCAAGGGGGCTGCATAAAAAGAAGAAGAAGACGGACTGAACAGACAGTTATATAGTTGTTGGGCTGTATAATAGGGCAACTGTTTCATAATTAATAACTGAAATGCGTCTGATATTGAATAGGGAAATTTTATAGCGCTCAACAAACAACATTTTTGCAGCTGAATGTTCCTATAAATTTTCGTGTAACATTTATGGCAAAAACCATGCTAAAAAGCTGTTGTAGCACGCAATTAAATTTTCATATTTTCTGCTAGACTTAGCTAGTATTTGTTGCAATATCGCAGCGCTTTTCCAAGAATTATGGCCAGCTTGCTGAGGAAGTTTTGTTTTTTTTTTTCTACATCAAGATTCTTTCTATTGCAATAAATACTTCTGATGGCTTAATAACTCGGAATTTTTTTAACATATTTATGGCAGAAACTATGCGAAAAGTATGGCACAGAATTCCGTGGAGAGATTCTTTTTAAAGGCGCTTACTTTGCCAATAAGGCTTACCTAGTGATTGTCGCAATATGGCAACGCTTTTCTTAGAAAATATGGCCAGCTTGCTGTGAAATTTATTTTTATTTTTTATTTTTGCACGTTAAGAAAGAATTCTTTGCCTTCAGCTTTTATAGCTTGCAATGCAGCTGATTTCTTGGAATTTCAAAGTCTGAAAATAAAATTCAGCATGGCAAATTTACAAAGATACATGCGTCATATTTTCAAGTCGACTTATTGAAATTTTAACAAAATATGGCAACACTAAGAAAGCTTACACAAAAGATGTCTTTAGCGTTTTCTAACTAAGTCTTTAAGATTTAGTAAATGAGAGTGTTAGTTTTAGGTATATCTACAAAATAGATAGAAATATGGCAACGCTGCTGGTTGGCATTCATAGTATTATGGCAACAAAAAATGTTTTTTTTGGGGTTTTCTAACTAAGTCTTTAAGATTTAGTAAACGAGAGTGTTACTTTTAGGTATATCTACAAAATATATACAAATATGGCAACACTGCTGCTTGCCATTCATAGTAATATGGCAACACTCTGCAAAATCTTCTAAGGGGTCTTCTAAGTCCTTAAAATTTGGTCAACTAGAGCTAGTTTATAGTTTATCTACAAAAGATATGGCAACGCTGCTGGTTGAAATTCTTAGTAATATAGCAGCACTCTACTAAATCTTAAACAAAAGGTTTTTTTTTTGGTTTTCTAACTAAGTCTTAAACATTTTGTAAACTAGAGTTAGCTTATGGTTTATCTACAAAAGATATGGCAACGCTGTTGGTTAACATTATTAGTAATATAGCAGCACTCTACAAAATCTTACACAAAAGGTTTTTTTTGGGTTTTCTAAAAACTAAACTAAAGTGTTAATTTTAAGTATATCTACAAAAGATATGGCAATGCTGCTGGTTGGCATTCATAGCAATCTACATAAAAGTATGGCAACACCTAGCCTCTATTGCTGAATTCATTGAAATATGAATAAAAAATGATATATATCCATTCAATTACATGCATCTCCCCGCTTGCACTTGGCCGAATTGTCAATATAGCTATAGATGGGCGATATTTTAAAGATGACAACTGCTAAAGAACGAGAACTCGGAACGGATCGCAAAAAGTAGAACCCATCACAAGTAGAAACATCGTTCTAGCTGTTGGCCTCGTTCGTAAATATATGGGAATGGAATATGCTTTGGTATTTTTTAATTTTATATTTTTAAGGTCATTGCGTTGTGTTGTTTTGTGTCTTTCATTGATTGGCGATAAGATAAGTGAGAAGCGCAAAATAAGCGAAAGCAATGCCAAAAACGAGTGCCCGAAAATCGAAAACCGAATACCGAAAACCGAAAACCGAATGTCGAATGTCGAATGTCGAATGTCGAGTGGCCGAATGGCCGAGAATGAATCAGCCAAAGCTGGCGTAGATCCAAAGAGGTGCTAGCCATGTGGAGTGCGAATAGGGTGAAGCAGGGTGGTGCTGGTGGTGGGGTAAGACACGTGTTTGGCTGCCAAATTGCGGCTGTGTGGGAGAGCCATTCGCAAAAGCTTCCGTGTCGCCGTTGCGCTTCCTCCAAAAAACGGCAACAACAATACTACGACTACGGCTACGACGAGCCGCTAATTAAGCAAAGACCCCAAGTAAATAAATTGGAATTTGCACTCTGAGCGCGACAGATGGGATATATATATATATATATATATAGATATACTATATGCATGAATTGATCAATAAATGCTGTGTGTGTGGCAAACACATACACACTTATATATATATATATAGCTGCAGCCTAAAGGCGCTAAGACAGCAGCGCTGAGTGTAGACTGCAAATCGATCGCTGGGTGGGCGGCAAGGTGGGTGGAAAGTAAGAGCTGAGAGGTGTGTGTGTGTGTGTGCTGAGTTAGGATTTGTGACGTGCAGGATGGCTATTTGTCTGTTTTTTTTCTTCTTTCTGGCGCTCACAAATGGCATTCGTATTATTAGCTGTTGCCCGTGGCGCTTGCTACAGTAGTTTTTTTTTTGCGTTTTTTTGCATTTGCCATCGGATTTGAGTTTTTTCCATTTTTCCATTTTTCATTTTGCCAGTTGCCAGTTTGAGAATTAACAAGAAAACCTAAAGGAAAAAACAGCAGCAGCGAAAGCACCAACAACAACAACAACAACAACGAGCGACTAGTGCTAAAAATAAATGTTTATTTTATAAGATTCAATGTTGTTGCTGTTGTTGTTGTTGTTGTTGTTGTTGCACGCGCTGCCTTCAAGACTGTCATTGTTCTCTAGCTGCGGGAGTAGAGGCGTTTGCTGCGCAGAAAGGGGGTGTGGCAAGGCAAATGTTGGGCGTAGGCAGTAGCATACAGCTGAAAGACTTTACAATTGAATACCAAGACACAATGATTGGGAGAGGAAGGGCGAGGGCGAAGAATAGAAGATGAGCTGCACTCGACCTCGACAGTGAATTAATAATTGTGAGTGCATCAAGTGAGCGCTGCTATAAATGATATATACACATGTCTGACGATATAGATCCATACCGAAATTGAAGCGGGAGGCTAATAATAGAGCAAATTAGTTAAACGATTAGAGAATTTGTATGGTGCAAATAACTGATGGAAAGCAACTAGAGATCAGCCAGAAAATGAAACTGAGAAACACAACAAGGAAACAAAAATAATATTAACTGGAGCTGCAAAAAGAAGAGGGAAACAAAACCAAGTCAAAATAACAGCATGTCAAAACATATATCTTAGGTACATTATTTCCAGTTTTTACTCATTTTCAAACGTTGTCATAAAGTGATATGAAGTATATAGGCAGTAGGTTCTCTACTCGTCGTATAATTAGCTTACCCATATTCAATTAGTTCAGCTTGTGAGGGAAATATATTAGGTTTTTTTTTTCTATATTTAAAAATACAATTTGCTTGATTTTCTTTAGTTTTCCTTTTTAAATATCAGTATTAACAAATAGTTTTAAAATAAATGTAAATTATGATATAAATTTCTCAAATACCTCTGCATCTAAATACTAAATAATCGCAAGGGAAATATTTATTTCTTTCTAATATCTTTTAAAAATGCAATTTGCAAAAAATTAGCAGTATAAGTTTTTGATAGTTGGAAGAAACTCTGATCCTAATAGTAAGTCGAGTTGCGAACCAGGTTTTTTTATTATTTTATTTTTATTATGTTTTTCTTTCTACAATATTTCAAAAATACAATTTGCCCAATTTTCAGCTTTTTTTTGATATGCTAATTGTGGTCAAAAAAATAGCAGTCTAAATTTGGAAAATGGAAGAGACGCTGAATCCAATATACTAAGTCGAGCCTCGAACCACGTTCGCAAGGGAAATATTATTATCTAAAATATTTCTTAAGTCTTTTAAAAGTACAATTTGCTTAATAACTTTCAGCATTGTTTTTTCTGAAAAAATATCAGTTTAAACAAATAGCTATACTTAAAAAAATTTCAGTCTGTAAATAATAAAGTCGAGTATCGAACCACGTTCACTTATCGTAGCTTGCAAACGAAATATATTTTGTTTTGCTCTGTGTTACGCATTTCTTAATCTGAAAAACAAATTGCTTAATTTTCTCGATTTTTCGCTTGTTTTTTATGACGAAATTGTTAGAGTTTGATCTGCAGCGATCTGTAATTTCCCAATTGATAAGTTCAAAGTGTGAGCAACTGGAACGACCTTATCAGCGGATACCAGATAGAGATCTCTTTGAAAACATCTTTATGGGCAATGAGGTGAAATTGTATTTGTTTCTAGTTTGTCGGTCGTTGTTGTTCATGTTCTTGTTGTTGTTGTTGCTGCTGTCGGGTGCTTGTAGCAGCAACATTATTTATTTATTTCTTGCCGCTATTTGTTTCTGATTTGTTTGTTTGCGTTGCCTTTCCTCGTAGTCGTCGCCGTCGTCGTTGTTGTTGCTTGCCAAGGCAGAAATTGATTTTTATAAATAGCGCGCATACGCAACGAGGCACGCACTGAAGTAGAAAGCACATTGGCTGTCTCTCTGTTTGCCTTCGTTTACTTTCGCTTGTCAACAAAAGGGGGGAGGGAAGGGAAGGGGAGAGGTCATTGGTGGATTGGTGGATTGGTGGATTGGGGAATTGCAGCAGCTGCTGTCGGGGCACAGCTACAATAGATCGCTTCAGTGGGTACGCATGGAATGGCTGCTACTGCTGCCAACTGCTGCAACATTTGCCATGGCTGCGATTTTTGCCAGCGAAATGGCGAACGGCAGCAGGAATCAGCGATACGGAATTGCTTTGACTCGCTTTCGTAATTCTGTTTACAAAGCAATCGCTAACCAATCGTTGCAGATGCAATATGTGAATATGCTCGAAACTCTTTGCATAATCAAACAATTTGAGTGCGAGTGTGTGCATGTGTGTGTGTGTGGGTGTGCGTGCGCTACACTCAGCATGTGGCCCTATTACGAAATTCTCGCTAGTTAATACTAGATCTAAAAGCAAAAGAACAAATAGTTCAATATGCGCAACATCAAATACTCTAACACAATATAACTAAGAAATGTTATAATCCAATTGGAATGGGGCAAAGCTAAGTCTAGTTGCTAAATATACAAAAAATATTATTTAAAAAGTCATTGCGTGGTCTTTAGTTATGCACATTTAACCCACTTAGCAGATCTGATTAGCCTAATGAGCCATGTTCGTCAATACTTTGCTAAATACTTTGTTAAATGGCTTCAATCAATTTCTTGCCTTGAGCTGCGGTTCGTGAATTAACTAAGAGTTGGGGAAATTTGTACAACAAAAGTATGTAGAGTCGAATTTCGATTATTCGAACAGGAATTCGATCGAATTTTTTTCAAGGGCACAACATTTATACGAATGATACTATATACACTATATTATTACCAATATTAAAAAAAAATTATTTTTTTAATTAATTTTCTTTGTTTGTTTCACTTTTTTTTGTTTTTTTTTTTATTTTTCTCTTAATTTTTAACTGTCGCCTAGAACTGATCGTATTATTACGACTCAGTAGGGTTTCGAACCCTATATCTGAGGACTTGTTTGGCCACAGTTGGGCACAGCAGTTAATGTACCCGTCTTTTTTGCAGTATCTTAATTGAATTGTGTTGCCAGGCCACAGCTAACACAACACATTTGGCTGGCGTTTGTTTGGATTTCGTTTTTGGCTCTATATTTTCTGTTCTTTTTTCATTTCTGCTTTTTGTTTTTGGCTTTAATTCGATTTTATAGACAATTTGATTTATAATTTAATTTAGCTTCGTTTTCACTTTGGCTTTTGCTCAACGTTAATTGCACAGTGTTTATTTTATGGCTCCATTAAGCATTTCAAATGAAGCACACACACACACACACACACACACAGACACAGACACATACGCATGGCACACAAAAGACATAACGCATACGCCCCGTGCAATTGCATTGAGCAGTCGCCACGCCCCCACTCTCTGCACTCGTCAACCTGTCATGTAAATGCCGTTATAATCAGCACTAATGTGCTTAAATGAGGGCTGGGCCAATGGGTTGGGTGGTTTGGTTCGGTTCGGTTCGGTGGTGCTGTGGTGGTGCCATCACGTGTCCAAGTAGCGATTTTTAAGCAAATTTTAACGCCGCCCCTCAGTTCCTCTCCTCTCTTCCCTCGCGCCCCCTCCCTTCGCTTAGCCTTCCGTTCAACTGGGTCAATGGAAAACGGAAGCATTTACAAATATGTTTTCTTCACGTGGCTCTTTGGTGCAATCAATTTGGGCATTTTTCTTGGCATTTCGTTTCAGCGAATGGAACAATGATGCAAACCGAGTCGCTGTTGCATGAAATGCCTTTGGGGCATGCGAAATGGCCCCAAAACAATGCCGATTCTGATTCGGACAAGCGTGCCCTTTTATTGGCAGTGCACTTCGTAGAAAGTTCGCACTTAAAGTTTAACCGCTTCGTTAGCATCTGCTTTAAATATGGCTTTTAAACCGCAGTATAACAGTGAACTGTTTTGCTTAGGTTAGAATACTTAAAAGTGAATTTTACAACATTTTGCATAACAGTTTGAGTTGGAGCACTTAAAATTGTACTTTACAACATTTTGTATAACCCTTTGAGTTAGTATACTTAAAAGTGAACTTTACTACATTTTGTATAACAGCTTGAGTTAGAATACTTGAAAGTGAACTTTACAACATTTTGTATAACAGTTTGAGTTAGAATACTTAAAAGTGAACTTTGCAACATGTTGTATAACAGTTTGAGTTAGAATATTTAAAGGTGAACTTTACAACATTTTGTATAACAGCTTGAGTTAGAATAACAGTTTGATTTAGAATACTTAAAAGTGAACTTTACAACATTTTGTATAACAGTTTAAGTTGGAGCACTTAAAATTGTACTTTACAACATTTTGTATAACCGTTTGAGTTAGTATACTTAAAAGTGAACTTTACAACATTTTGTATAACAGTTTGAGTTAGAATACTTAAAAGTGAACTTTGCAACATGTTCTATAACAGTTTGAGTTAGAATACTTGAAAGTGAACTTTACAACATTTTGTATAACAGTTGATTTAGAATACTTAAAAGTTAACATTTTGTATAACAGTTACTTAAAATTGTACTTTACAACATTTTGTATAACAGATGAACTGGTTCGCTGATATTTTTTGTGGTATATATAAAAAACCGGTTTATTATATTTTAACTGAAACGGTTTTTTAAACTTTTGCCATTTCGCCTTTTTCATTGATTGGTTGCAAAAGTTTTGGCGTCTTTGCACAAGCGATCCACCTGCCTCCCCCCTTGCCCCTTGGGCGTAGCCGTCTGCCAAGTGGGTCAATGCAAAACGGAAGCATTTTCGAGCATGTGAAATATGCATTGCCTAGTTTCAGGCAACGACAAGAATTTAAAATGGAATTTTCTTGCACTTCTTGTCCTTAATCAACGTTCGCAGCGGCGGCCCGCAGGCAGGTTTTGGTTCTAGCCTTGTGGTGGTTGCAGCTGCTATTGTTGCTGTTGTTGCTGTAGTTGTGGTGGTTATCTTTGCTTCATTTGGCGCAATTTCAACTTAAGCACGCAAAGGCCCGGCGGCAGGCACAGGGCGTGGCAATTAATGACAATAGTCGCATGCAAATTTTGTGCTCGGCAAACGAACAGAAGCAGAAGCCAACAACATTTCGACATTGAACCCTGTAATCAGGCCCCTAATTGCCACCAAGTGGACGAACCAAAGCGACGACGTTTTATCGATTACCCAAACGAAGGTCAGCTCAACTTCGATCTTGCGAGAGCTTTGGAGAGTTGCGAGTGGGCCCAAAATGGACATTAATTGAATTAAAGTGCCAGAATGTGGGTCAATGTGGTTGTGGCTGAATTTACGCACTTTCGCCTGCTCAATCTGCCTGTGTGAGTGTGTTTGTTTGTGTGTGTGTGTTTTACATGCTGACCGAAATCCTAATTAATTTTTAAGCCAATCGCTTGCATACTTCCGATTCAAAGAGCAGCGAACGGCAGTTGATTGCTTTTTGCCACTAATCTTAAGGAAGTAATGATTTTTTATGCCAAATTGCTTAATACAAATGAAAAGGAAGTAAATTGACCAACTCTGAATTTACTTTTTGAAACATGGCCAAAGTTTAGCCAGTGATAATTAGTTTCCTGGCAGTTAAGTTACTTTTGCCTTTCAATGATATTTTAAACGAACTTCGTTTCAGGCATTACCACACTTCTCTTTCTTTCGCTCTGCCCCTGTCACAAGCTGAAGTGCATTAAGCCAAACCACTTTCAAGCGGTTTCCTAGCATCTAATGTAAAATGCGCTCTTGGTACTTTTTAGTAACGAAGCTTAACTTTAGCCAGTGCTAATGCACTATATAATGCGCCTGTGTTAATTCATTTGCTAAAAGCAGTTGAGTTTACATTTGCATATTAAAGGAAATTAGAACAAGCAGCTTAAATACTCTATTATTTGGTCTCTCCAGGAGAAGACAGTTAGCATGCAGCTATTACTACTAGTAAAGTACTGAAGTAATTGTGAAATAACAAAATAAGAACAAGTTTCGTCAAGTTTCTGGTCGTAGTCAAGTTTCAAACTAGCTGAATCAATGCGGAAAAGCAGGTTCGTTTTCTGCACGTTCCAAAGTCGGGAAGCAAACCATTTAGTTGTTTGCATTTATCGATAGATCAAAAACGATTTATTTAACTATTTAGACCATTTTACGTTTCATTATGCTTTCAGCTTTAATAACTTGGTCTACGTCTTTTTTTTGCTATCAACTTTTTGCGCATCCTTTGCATAGTGGACACGCTCAGCTTAAGCTCGTTTCTCTTTGCCTTCATTTAAAAAGGCTTTTCACTTAATTTGCTTTTGGTTTTCAGCGTTTTGCTAAACGCTTGTCGCCGCTACCTCCACTTCTTCTATGTCCTCTTTGCTGACAATTTTGCCATCCATTAAATGGCTTTCACATTTCTGCACTGGCCTCACGGAAGCTGGCTTTGAAGTTTGCCCAGGCGATGTTTAACTTCTTCCTGTGCCTGCTCCAGTTAAGCCGACGTTTTTTATTTTTCAACTAGCCCAACCCCCACATCATACCCCCTGCAAAGTCTGTCTCTGTCTCTGGCTTGAAGAGTTGTCGAGTAATCGGGTCATGAAATGGCAGGCACATTTTTCATTAAGCCAAATGTGGGACGCGTCTTCTCATCTTATTTACAATAGCCTGTCAAAAGGCTTTCATCTCGAAAAAAAAACACCCCACATCACAAACACTCAGGCCCACTCACACACACACACACCTACACTCACTATATGCTTTCGAAAAAGAAACATTTTTACATACGACATGCTAACTATGAGCGAAATTCTATGGAAAAGGATATTATCAACGTCCTTAAAGCGAATGTGCTCATCCGTTTTAAGGATGTGTTTTGCATAAGTCATATATTTTAGATAAGTGAAGTTAAAAGTTGCTAATTATATTGACAAAGTATAGGTTTATTTTCAGTACAAATCTCTTTAGACTAGAAACCATATCGATACCTACTTAAATGATTTATGAGAACTCAGATTCAAGGAACTTTTGGCATTTTTATACCCTGAACCCATTGAAATTGTGAAATCAGGGTATAATGGTTTTTTATTGACATGGAAATGTAGAATCTATCTCGTACACAAACCTAAACCAATTGATACTTAGTTTCTATGGCACAGCTTAAGCTTGGTTTCAGTTACCGATTTTAGCCTGCGTATATATAGAAGAGTTTTGATGGAAATAGTTTTTCCTGTTTTCTTTTTAAAAATATATAAATGTAAAATATAAAATATAACTAAACGTTGTGCGTTGCATAATTTGAAGCGCTGCGAATTAGTTGAGCCAACATTAGCTGCAACGCGCCGGCCACGCCCACATGCCGCCCAGACGGCAGGCAGGACATGGCACGTGTAATATCTTTTACATTTTTAATTTGTGTCGTGCAGTTGAACGGCAGAAGGCAGCGGGTGGGGCTGGACAAAATGTTAATCATGATGAACCAGTTAGGCACAGAGGAAAAAAAAGCTGGAGCTAGGGCTACATGGAGACTGACTACGCGCGTGTGTGTGTGTCTGTGTACGTGTGTGGGCGTGGGCGTGGCACGTGCTTTGCATCATCGTCTCATGTAAAATGCATGAAAAAGAAACACGCGCGTCTTTTTTCGCCCCACGCATAACAGTTCGTCGTCTTATGTATTTGTTTTTATATTTTGTTTTCATTTCTGACATTTTATATGAACGTTAGCCAAGCTCCAAACCCCATGCCCTTTCTCATAAGCCCTTTGTCTGTCTTATGCTGGCAAATGTCCATGTGACGGAGGGGCAGAGGCTGGAGCGGGGCTGCGGCTGTTTTGTTGCACTGCGGAAATTTGCATAGAGAAAGGACCAAAAAAGTACTAGAGGGCTGAGGCGTAGCTCGGCCGTGCCGAAGTTTGTATACCCTTGCAAATTGAAAATGTTGAAAAAATGAAAAATTAAATTCAAGCTCAAGAAAGAAATGAGTAAAAACGTTGCAGTCGCAGCTGCAGGACTATATAAAGTATATAGATTCTTGATCAGCAAGACGAGCAGAGTTGATATAGCCATGTAGTCTATCCGTCTGTGTGTCTGGATCAACGCAATCTCGTCCGAGACTATCTCTGAATCATCTGGATCGGACGACTATATCCTATAGCTCCCATAGTACAGATCGGTTTTAAGAAATGTTTTAGTGGGATAACTTCGGCGCTATTGAAGTCATTTCACTATATATTTTGGCGCCCATTTGAAAATATATAGTGTATATAGCCACGCCTAGTAGGGGCGTGGTAAATCGGGTAAAACTGTATCTTCTACAGTTTTGAAGCTAGAAAACGCAAATTCGGCAAGTAGACTTCTGTTAACCTCTCTTTAAGATTTGTCAAAAACTTATATATATATAAAATTCCAAAATGAATCAGAAAGAAAAGATAAACAAAATTTTAGATATAAATTTAAGATACAATGAGGGGGATTAGGGAAAGTAAGAGTCATTCAGTTTGGAACTAAAATTGAAATTGTTTCTTGAAACTATTTATTGTTTTATGTCTTTGTTTGAGATTGAATCAAATCAAGTCATTGATTATCTACAGTTAAAGCCGTTGAAAGGGAACCCCCTATTTAGTAGGCACCCAAATTTTTACAGCATCAAAAGTCACTTTGTGAAACAAAAGAAGCAAACCTCAATTCGCCAATTATTTCCATAAATAAACATTTCTGTTTTTTCTAATTATAATAAATTTATTTGAATGATTTCTTGAACTTTTAGACATAAAGTATATTTTGAGCAATCATTTTAAGCTTGCTATTGTGAACAATCTGAATACTGTGAACAGGCCTTACAATAATTAGTTCACTAAATCTAGACACGACTGAATATATCCTTTTGGCAAGGGTATCAAATCGCGAGGCTTTTGCGCTGAGCTGTCTCTCTTATTTCGTCTCTCTTTCTCCATCTCTTTTTCTTCGTCTCTCTTTCACGTTTCCTACAGCTGACTGACTGATTGATGAATGAGGAAGTACAACAATGCGTAGCCAAAAAATTAAGATATTGAAGTATATCATTTTACATAGAGATGAAAATTTGTCAAATAAAATTCACATCACAATAAGATTTATAGTGTATGAATCAGTCGGGCATAACACAGATCAAATCACGCTTTAAGATTTTTGTGACTTTATGCACATAACTTACACACGCACACACACAGACAGAAACACAGACACAGACACAGACACACAGTTAGCAAAGACAAAAGTGGAGACAAAGTGGAGCAGCTGTTGCATAATTTATGCGAGATGCGAACCCACTCGACAGTCACTCGATAGTCGTCCAGCTCTCCGTGCTGAGATTTGGCGCCGAATTATGCAGCGCCCAAAAGTATGCACCAGCTGCTGCTCGTTGTTAGACTGTCAGACAGACAGACAAACGGACAGAGGGACAGAGGGGTGGACTGGCGGGGGGCAGGAGTCGTACAGTCAAACGTATCTCATATGCTGGCATTGCGAGACCTTTGCTGTGCATAATTTTGTGCTTAGCTTAGCTCTGCAACAACAAGAACCTAACGAACAACATCTGCTACAAGATTGAGCTTGGGACAAAGTAGTTAAAGAGCTGACGACACTCAGACACCCGGAAATACTGCCAAAGGAAGCAAGCGAAACGGGAATGCAGATTAGAACGAGGATGAGGGCGAGAACAAGGAAGGACTCAAACTCGGACTCGGACATGCAAATTGAAGAGCAGATGACAAACCAGTTGAAAGTTGAATAGTTTCGCAACATTTACAATGTAGTCGAGCAGGCTGAAACGAAAGATCTTATAAAAAGAATGCTCATAGAATAGGAATGAAATTGAAGTTCGTTTCAAGGTAAATTGGTAAAACGGTTCGCCCTTAGTAGCTAAAGGTACGAAAAGGGCAGCAAAAAACTCTTATATAAAACTTTTATGTAAAACTGTTATATAAAACTGTTCTATAAAACTATTATATGTAACTGTGACATAAAACTGTTGTAAAAAATTGTTATATAAAACTATTATATACAACTGTTATATAAATCTCTTATATACAACTGTTATATATAGCTGCTATATAAAATTATTATATACAACTGTTATATAAAACTGATGCCTAGAACTGTTGTATGAAACTGTTGTATAAAACTGTTACATATAACTCTAATATAAAGCTGTTATATATTACTATTTTATATAAAACTGGTATATATAAATGTTATATATATGTAACTGTTATATATAACTGTTATATAAAACTGTTATATAACTGTTACATAAAACTATTATATAACTGTTATATAAAACTGTTATATAAATCTCTAAGATACAACTGTTATATACAACTGTTATATAAAACTGTCATATAAAACTGTTATATAAAACTGTTGTATAAAACTGTTATATAAAACTATTATACAACTGTAACATATAACTCAAATATACAACTGTTATATGTAACTGTTAAATAAAACTATTATATAAAACTGTTATATAAAACTGTTATAAAAAACTCTTAAATAAAACTATTATATACAACTATTGTATGAAACTGTTATATAAAACTGTTATATTCACTTTTAATAGTGTGTAGCTCAATAGCATCGCTCTGTACAAATTAAAGCTCTCTATATTTAACGTAAAGCTGTGAAGCTGCATAAATTGGAAGCACAAAAACTAACTTTGCCTTCACATTTGCAATTAATTCAGGCTTTTATCTACTTTCAACGATGCTTCAACGATAACAAACTCAATAGGACGAAACAGTTCACAGTTGAACCATTTGAAATGAGTTTGAGTATCAACTAAACAGAATCCATTCAAAATAAATGCAAATCGCTGGAAATTGTAGTGGGGACTTGTGTAAAGGGAAATTCACTTGAAATTCAGTTGCTAAAAGAGAAACGCTTTACAAATTTAAGCTTCAAATAAATTAAGTTAAAGTTTGTTATGAATGAAATGTCGACACTGAGTAAGCATTAATTAAATTCTACACATTTCGGAAATGCAAAAGTTTGTTTAGGAAGGGCTTCCCTCTCTCTCTCTTTCGTAGTCTTTCTCTTTCTCACTTTAGCTCAACCTTTGCCCTTTGGGTCGGTCCCACATTGATTAATTATAAAAATCGCAGCTGCTGCAATTGCAATGGCAAACATTTGGTTGGACCTGGCAGCTAGAAATGCGACTATAAATAGGAAAATCCTGCTGCTCCCTGGTTGACCATTGGCTTACCATCAGCAGAGGTGCAGAGCTGTAGGTGTAGGTGGCGAGGGAAGTAGTGCTACTTCATTTGAAAAGTTCAGGCAGCTGCGCTGCAGGCCAAAATGTTTCGGGTTTCACTCCCTTTGTGTTTTACCATACACTAGCTGTAGCAGGGTATCAAGACTTTCCTATTGAAGAAGTCATTATCTATGCATGCCATAAAATAGATTTTGCGTATTCTAGTTCATTTCATTCAACAGTGATCTAGTTAGTTCACTAGTTCAACAGTTCATGAACTGTTATACAAATTCTTGAGTCGCTAGTAAAAGATTCGCATTGATCAGTGATGGAAACGGGAGTAGCTCAATAGAACATATCATTCATATGAACAGCTGAACATATTCTGGTATCCATCATAAACTATATATATTATTGATTGGCAACAAAGATGGAGTCTATATAATGTATATTATGTATTTAGTATATAAATATGTAAGTTGCTTTGTATATTTCAATGGTTATCGACTAAATCGGATTACCTATTACTTACATATTCATATTGCATGCGTAAAGTACTTATCTGATTTTCAATATATCTTAATCACACTTGAAACTCTATGAAACTATATGAAAAGATATAGTTTCATAGAGATCTAAAACAGAAATCAATAAAAAAATTCGAGTTTTCATATGGAAAGATTTTCTCTTTTTTTAATCATTCAGCAACAATTTTTTACACATTAAGCTTTTCTTTTTCTTATCGCATTTCAGGCTTCAAGTATGCAAGAGTATTCAATATTCGTCGTTTGCTCTCGCTTTTGTTTTTGGTTGAGTTTTTGTATGCAAATTAAATTAATTTTTTTTGTGTTGTCTTCGTGCACAAGCACGCATGCATATGTATATACTTATGGTATATATCTATATATATTCTTGTGTGTATGTGTGTGTGTGGGTGTGACCTACTTACATTTGCAGCACAGGGACAAGTTCCTGTTTCTCTTGGCTCCCCGCAGAAAGAATTTCAAAGTAAATATGACAGCAAATGGGGAATTCGGTTTGTGTGTGTGTGTGTGTGTGTGTGTGGGCGTATTACACGCCCACTTGTTGTGCTTTACTAGTAGTTGATGCAATTGAGTTGCCTTTTTTATAGTGCCTGCAGCGCTCAAAAAAAAGTAGTTGAAGCTATAAAAAAAATACAGCTGACACACACACTGGCTTGCTAGCTTTGCACTTTTTGCGTGTGTGCGTGTGTGTGTGTTGCATTATTGAAGGTCGTTAGCTGCCACGCCCACTGCTGTGTCCACGCATTCATACATGCATAATAAGCCGCACGCTTTTCGCCCATGCAACATTTGTGTGTTTTGTTTGTCTTTTTTTTGTCCTTGGCAACCAACTAACTACAACAACAACAAACAGCAAAAGTCTTAGCTATTTCCCACTATTCCCCTTGTGCTTGGCAACCGACTAATAGCAACAGCAACACGAATAGCAAAAGTCTTTGCTATATCCCCATATTAGCCCACCCCCAAAAGACGCGTCGATAAATTAGTTGTGTGCCATGTTCGAGGCAATTGTTGTCCCCTGTGCTCGAGTTTATAGTATTTAGAGTATTTGTCACTTTTGCTCTCTATCCATATAATTGTGAACATGTTTGTGTGTCTATAACGATCTTTGGTATTTTTAGTGCGCAGCTGCCGCACCGGCAAACAGGTGCAGATGACGGAGGCAGAGGTGCGCGGCCTGTGCTTGAAGTCGCGCGAGATATTCCTGCAGCAGCCGATCCTGCTGGAGCTGGAGGCGCCTCTCATCATCTGCGGCGACATACACGGCCAGTACACAGACCTCTTGCGGCTGTTCGAGTATGGCGGCTTTCCACCGACAGCCAACTATCTGTTCCTCGGCGACTACGTCGACCGGGGCAAACAGTCTTTGGAGACGATCTGTTTGCTGTTGGCCTACAAGATCAAATATCCCGAGAATTTCTTCTTGTTGCGCGGCAATCACGAGTGCGCCAGTATTAACAGAATTTATGGTAAGTTCAAATGGCGATAGAACGAGATAGTCTGTATCTGTAGATATAATCTGCAGATTCTTAAGTCAAGTGATAAATTATCCCATAAATTAACTGCTTAGCGTAGAAATTGTTATTAATTGTTTATAACATACGATACATTATAGCTTTCTGACAGATTCTATGAATTCTAGTTCAATCACTAAATTCCGAATAGACAGGGAAATTCATTGAATTCAAACATTCAAACTGTAAAATTGTCAACTGTATAAAAATGTAAAGAAAGCTAGAGAGATGGGCTAACTAAGTTTGGTAATACCCTTGCAATTGAAGAGCATATAGATAGAGTTGTATCTGCTTTGCAAAGAAGAGATCAAGATTGACATATTTGCTAACTCTAGGTGTAAAATTGTAGAAGATATACCACGAGATATACATACTATATCTTTTTGTTTGGGGGTGGGAAACACATCAATGGCGGCGAACTTGTCCCTACTAAAACATTGCTAAAAACAGATCAATACAATGGGAGCTATAGGATATTTTCCTGCGATCCGGATGATATCCCGAGATATACAAAACCTGCAGCAGAAAGAAGATAATGCAAAATTGTTTTAGTCTGGCTTTATAGAGTCTTCTAAGCTTCCTTCTGTACGTTGCAAACTTATGACCAAAACTAATATACCCGTTTTTGCAAGCGTATAACAAAGCTTCTTTAGGGATTCGTGCTAGAGTGTATATATGTATATGTTATAGGCGAACTATGTTATTTCAAAATGATGTATAAAACAGACCGTGTAAAAAAAGATTTGGGTGTATATACTAGTTTTAATGGAATATATTTCTTTAGAGATTCATGCTGGAGTGTATATATGTTATAGGCGAACTGCGTCATTTCAAAATGATGTATAAAACAGACCGTGTAAAAAAAGAGTTGGGTGTATATACTAATTTTAATGGAACATATTTCATGCTGCATTGCAGGCTTTTACGACGAGTGCAAGCGTCGCTACAATGTCAAACTATGGAAGACCTTCACAGACTGTTTCAACTGTCTCCCGGTGGCCGCGATCATTGACGAGAAGATCTTCTGCTGCCATGGCGGGCTCAGTCCCGATCTGCAAGGCATGGAGCAAATTCGTCGCCTGATGCGACCCACAGATGTGCCCGATACCGGGCTGCTATGCGACTTGCTCTGGAGCGATCCCGACAAGGATGTCCAGGGCTGGGGCGAAAATGATCGTGGCGTTAGCTTCACATTTGGCGTTGATGTGGTCTCCAAATTCTTGAATCGACACGAGCTGGACTTGATTTGTCGTGCGCATCAGGTGAGCCATCTATCAGCATTTTGTGTCTTACGTGTACTAAATATATTTTTGACATTTGCCAGGTCGTTGAGGATGGCTACGAGTTCTTTGCACGCCGTCAACTGGTCACACTGTTCTCGGCGCCCAACTACTGCGGCGAATTCGACAATGCTGGCGGCATGATGACCGTGGACGATACGCTCATGTGCTCATTCCAGGTAAGCTCAACACAGTCAATCCCATTAAATATCGTGTGTGATATACATTTCGTGCCTTTCGTTTCAGATTTTAAAGCCATCCGAAAAGAAGGCCAAGTACTTGTACAGCGGCATGAATTCGTCCCGGCCAACAACACCGCAGCGCAGCGCCCCAATGTTGGCGACCAACAAGAAGAAATAATATATCCATCCGCTTCCATTTCCTTAAAACCTCAACAACAACAACAACAGCAGCAAAAACAATAACCAACAAATACACGAATAACTTTTATATAGTATATATACGTACATAAATATGTCAAAATTTAATGTGTGCAAATAATAATTAACTAGTTGAAAGAAAAAAACAAAAAAAAAAAAAAACAAAAACCAAAAAAAAAAAACCTAAACAAAAACAAAAACAAATACAAATCGAAATTCATATGCAAATTGCAGCAAAAAAAGAAGTTGGCTAAAACGTGTTAACAGTTTAATACAAATAAACATAAAACTATATATATATGTATATATATATATTTATATATGTGCATATGAGTATATATGTAACTGTATGTTATTATTGACTGTATACAACTTCTATATTATTTATTTACGTTACGTGTACATACATGTTGCTATATGCATATTGACTACACTACACTACACTAAAAAGAACAGCTACACACTTAAGTTCTTGCATTTGTTTATAAATTAAAGCTCTTGTCTCCTCTCAACTGGCTGTTGGGTTATTAATTGTTTATATAGATCACCCTCCTCCCCTTCCCTCGCCCAGCCACGCCCCCTTTTAGCACGCGATATAGAGCAAAATGAGTACAGCGATTTAAGCAATGAATTTACATAGACATATTATTGTAACTATATACGATATCTACCAAAATACATAACAAATGCAAAAAAAACAAGAAAAGAAAATCTATTAACTAGTTTTCCCACAAAACTAAAAAAAACGAGAAAAAAGCTACAAAAAAAAAACACCCCAACTTTAGAGCAGCAGATAAATGTAGTTCTAATATATTTCATTTTCAACCTCTGTGTGCGCCGTCTAAAGCTAAAAAAATTGTTTATAAACTAAGTGCGCATTACAATTTGTCTAACAAATAAAAAAAAAGGAAAAGGAAAAAAAGTATAAAAAATTTACGATCTAAGCGTAAGGCAGTTAAAGTATGTGTTTTTTTTTATATTTATTATTATTTGCCTGCTCTTAACTTTATTTTATTTAATTTCTTTTCGTCTAACTAATTTATTGCAATTTTTATTGTATTTAAAAAGCAAAACAAACTAAAGTTAAAATGTAAAATGCGAAAAGCAGCAATAAATAATTTTTTTTAGCATGTGACAAGTTATAAATAAATAAAGATATATATAATAAATATATGTATATATGTATATAAATATATTTATATATATATAGATAAATATATATATATATATACATATATAACCATATATATATATATATATATGTGAACTAAAAATAGTTTTAAGCAACTGTTAATGAATGGAAAGAAAACCATATTAAATAAATCTAAATACAAATACAATTCGGTTTGTTTTTTATATATATACAAAAAAAAAAGAAAGAAAAAGAAGAAGAAGAAGAAAAAACAAAAAACAATTGTTTATGAATAATAATGAATTATAAAGTTTTATCATCAAGCATGCCTAACATTTTTAACTTGCCTCAAACATTAAATAAAAAAAAAAACACAACCAAAAAAAAGAAAGAAAAACAAATGAGAAAAGAGAAAAAGAGAATATTTTAACGAATTTTTAAGCATCACTTCGAGTACTTGAAACACCAACAATTTCGTTGTTTGCCTATTTTTTAATATCGTGATGTGTAACTGACAATTACCATACATACATATGCATATACATACATATATAAATTATGCACACAAATAACTTATGTTTGTTCATCGACGTCGACATTTTTAGATTGTAGTGCCTTTTTTGCCTCCCAAAACAAATCCTGAAATCAAACGAAAGAACTATAAAGTTTATTTACATACATGCATATACATATAATGGAAATATATATATGTGTATATATTGAAATATTGTATACATTTTATATCTAATTAGAGAGATGAAAGAAGAAGAAAATGAGAGAGAGAGCTTGCATGTCATGCAGCTTGACGAGGTCTGTTTAACGTGGCATTGAAGTCAATTAACTGCATCACACATTGTGTTTCACTCATGCAACATGCAACATGCAACGTGCAACAAAGCTTCTGACTCGCTCCTCGAATTTGTTGCCACATTTCTTTCGATTGCTTAGCAAAAATCATTTTCAATTAATCTTCAGATTCTTCTGCTTCGTGTGCCTGTGTTTGTGTAGGCTTATATTTATGCGTATGCATATGTATATGTAAATGGGTACGTGTGTGTGCGTGGGTGCCTCCCTTTGCGCACACACTTGCACACATATGGAAATACAATGAGTAAATGAGAAAAAAAAATACTGCGATTGGGAAACGCAACACAACTGCATCCGTAACGAACGAAGAAAAAGAAATAAGTAAAAAGAATATATTTATTATTGAAAATCAAATAAAAATTATTAAAAATTTATGTAAACAAAGCGCACAGTTTTTCAATTCATACGCAGATTATGTTTTCAGATTGCCATTCATTGTTGGTCTCATGGTCATGTGTTACTCCATCACTCTTGCCAGATAACAGCAGAAATACTAATTGAGCTGCATTTCATGTTAAGCCGTTCGACCAATGGGAATGGAGAGCGTACGAGTCCTTAATCGAATCGCCATGCGCTCTGCTCACTGCAAATTGCCTTCGTGGCCAAGTACATACGCATACATGCGAATAAATGACTCTGCATATGCATGTATGTGTGTTGACGAAGACAAGCAGCAGCAGCCTCACATAGCTTCGTTCGTCCATTCGGCTATGGCGCACGATCGTTCTTCGTCCAACGATGCCAGCACAGCAGCAAAAACAAAGCGATTTGGACATAATAACGGCAAATCAAAGCAAATACAGGCTGCCGTCTCTTTGCACGCTAAACCAATACCTTTTTTTTCTTGCTCTCAGTTTCGAATAGCATTGATATTTTGACTTTCATATTCTTTGTTAAACGTTGTTTATGAATATTTCCAATTTTTGATACCTACCCCATTATTTTTTATATATTTTTCAAATAATAAAGACTTTTGAATCTACACCCACATTTGGATGTCTATATTACTCTCTGGAAATTTCAATTAGCTTGCACATTTAGAGCCGATATTATTCAATAAGTCATTCGCCGTAATGTCCCATAGTAAAGTTCAGCGCATAGCGCAGTCCAAGCGCTGCCGCTGCATAAGCTGCGCAGTAACCGAGGGGCTTGCTTATGTATGCGTGCATATGCTTATGTGTTAGTTCAAATATGTATATGTACAAGTGGACTCGGGTGCTTGCAACAGCAGATCTGCGCAGGGCTCTGGGTATCTCCTAGTCGTGAACTCCCGACTGGACCACTATTACATAATAACGGCAAATCAGAGCAGCTGCAGTCTGCTATCTCTTTCTGATGTGTACTGCAGGCTATGTACTGCAAGAGATTTGGACATCAGAGTGGCAAATCAAAGCCAATGTGGTCTGCCATCTCTTTCTGGCGCGCAGTGCAGCCGATGCTCTGCACTTCTTCTACAGCGAATTGTGCAGAGGAAGGCAAATGCATATTGCTATTGCTACTGTGCTCTGATTGGCCAACTCTGCTCTGTAATCTCGCGTCAATTAGCTGGAAAAGCTCCCTTTACCAAGATGAAGTTATTTACAATTTACATCATACGTTCATGTTCATATAGCGTTTTACATAATAACTATAAATAGGTATATATATGTCACTATTGTTAACAGTACTTGAGATTACAGAAGGACGTCGGCAGCGTTCTGTAACAGCAATGTAACAGAAAGAGACAAAAGCTTGCATAGAGCTTTTGATATCCTAAAAGCTATGCCGAGCTTTAGAGCTTCTTGCCAAGACTTGCACCAAGTGCGCTTTAAAGCTGCACGCACTCCGAAAATGTTTCGGAGTAAGCAACAACGAAAGCTCTGTTAAGGAACAGCGTTACAGCCTGTTAAAAATTAGCAGTCCGCGTTCCCTCTGGACGCTTTTTGCATAGCTCTGAGCCCTGAGCCCTCGGCACGGAGGCCCGTAGTAGTAGCCGGTCCCCGCAAAGTTAGTTTGGTTAATGGCTGAAGCTGATGTCTGGCAAATATTTGGACTTTTGATGTTCCTGCAGCTTCAGTTATGGCTGCCATTTTTGTGAAATGAAAACAAGCTAAATTGTGTTTTATTTTATGTCCAACATTTATTTCATATTGCTTCGAATGATGTGCAGCACGTGAACCTTAAGGCCCGTTCCATCATTAATCATGTCACCTCAGAGCTAAAAAATCTCTCTAAAAAAAGACAATATATAGGATCAAATAAAAGTGGAACTCCCAAAATGAATCAATGAGGCTGGGTTGAGGCTTATATAGAATAAACATTTAATAAATACACATAAATTGTTGTTGTATATAGATGTATGTATGTCTGTATATAGTAAGATATAGAGAGCTGCCGTACGACATATGCCTCGGGTGTCCTGCATATCGCTGTGTGTGTTTGTGTGTGTCCAGTAAATCGGGCGACAGACTTCAAATGTATATAGCTCATAGTTTAAGTTGCTCCGCTGTGACGTCATAGAAATGCATCCGATCGAAATTGTAATTGTTGGAATCATATATAGTTGTGTGTGGCCTCTATTTTTTGTTGAGAGTTTAGTGATATTTAAACTGGATCATAGATAGACACATATATGTATGTATGTATTTATATTGTTGACATATATAATAATATATAAGATGCTAGTGCATCGCATTGAGTTTTTTCTTGGAATATGGATTAAATACTTGTTATGTATGTGTGGTATGTTTTAATTTTTTTGTTACTTGTTACTTGGCTAATTGTCCTTTTGACCATAAATTCTTGATTTAACGTTAGACATTTACACATTCAAATATTTTGTATGGAACTGCGCTTACAGCTAACATTTAAAATCGTATTGTTGAAATCCATTTTATATTTATATATATATGTATGTGTGTGTGTGTGTATGCTGTTTGTGTACGTGTATGCTGTTTGTGTGTGTGTGTGTGTGTGTGTGAGTGAGCGAGTCCTTAACTGCACTCATAAAGGATATAGACTAAATTCATTGTTCTTTTCATCTTTTTCAGCTAAAATTTCTAGAGTTTCGTTGACACACATCTCTTCTAAATATATCGATAGATTTATATATATATATATATATATATATATATATATATATATATATGTAAATAGTGTATCGGGCGGACTTAGGTTCAACATTAAGACTTGCTAAACACACAGATATATATGCATAGAGAGTATTTGCTCAAGCTCCATCGTGCTACTACATACATATACAGTTAAATATTGGTATATAGATATATAGCTTTGATTTTTCTTTTTTCATTTTCTTTTTGCTTTTTTCTTTTTCTTTTTTGTTTTTGTTTTGTTTTTGTTTTTTTTTTGCTGGCAACACTATGGGTATTCCCTGTAGCATTTATAATTAACTTGATTGTTGGTTAGCAATACAAATCCAGCGCTTGGCTGAATTTTTTAACTGCATTTTGTGGCTTTGCGTTGGCTTTTTGTTTTTGTTTTAAATCTTTTTTTTGGTTTTGTGCCTTTTGTTCTTTTCCTTTTCTTGTTCTTTTTTGGTTTATTGTTTTTTTTATTGTTTTTTTTTGGTTTTTTTTGACTTTGATACTGGGACAAACTCTTCAACTATTCACGTATACTGTGAGCATCCGCTAGGGTATGCAAATATCCGCATAGCTGAACCTTCTCTCGTGTTGCTCACCTTCACACCTTCACCTTGTACCTTTACGGTTATTCAAAAGTTGTCTGTGTATGTGTATGTGCTTATCTATTTCAACGCGGCAAGCAATAAGAAAAAAAAAGTTGTATATTTTTTGTTTTTTTTTTTTTTTTTTTGGTATACATATGCGTGTTTATGTGTGTATATGTATGTATGTGTAGTTATGTGTATATATGTGTATATCTATGTAATATGACAGGAAAACTCACAGATATGTATGCTTCAGAGGCATGTTTTGTTTTTGTTTTCTTTTAAATACATCGCATGTGAAACCGCAACATTTATATTTTTGTTTCTTTTGTTTTTGTTTTTTTTTGTTCTCTGTATTGTATTGTATTTGGTTAGTTTGAGTATTAGTATATTAGTATTGGTATTGCACGTGTTTGCTATATGGCTTGTCCATTTCGTATAATGTTATATTGATCAATTACAACATTCATACATATAGATTTAATGGTTAAATACAAGTATATCAATTATTTTTCAGAACTGGGTACCCATTCATATGTAGTTGATTTTCAAAATAGTTTAGTTTTTCTTATCTTTTTTTTTTGTGTATTTCTAGTTTTCATTTTTGTCATTCCATTTGCTATATGCTTTATGCGCATCTCTGAAAATCATATATATGTTTATATATGTGTATATATTGGAGTTGGGAGTATTTTAGACAACATTGTATGGTTATGTTTAATATCAACTCACACTTATAAGTTATGTATATATTGTATATATATATTGTAAATATTGTATATAATGTATATTGAATTCAATTCATTTAATTAGTTTTTTTTTGTTTTTGTTTTATATTGTTAAGTTTTTCATTTTCAAAAACAATTTCAATTTCAATTCGCATTCGACTTGGAATGCTTTTAGCCTTTTGGCTTTCAATTGGTATGAAAATACCTTGCTTAATTCGTGCCTTGTGGCGTCAATCATGATTGACTCTGCTCCTCACGCATCCACCCTACAAAATCGCTTCTCGATCCTTGTGGATTCAATTACAAATTACAATTACAAACGAATCGCAATCGATTCCTTTCGCAGCTGCTGCAGCTGCTTCGCTGACAATTGTCAAAAATTGTTTTAAATTATTTTTCTACTCGTTGGCTGCTTTCAATACCCTCCACCTCCACCATAACCACCACCATCATCACCACAACCACCTGCCAACCCGCCAACCCACCAACCCACCAACCCACCAACCCACCACCCCCTGCCTCCCCCAACAGCCCCTACACCCGCACCCGCTGCTATAGGGGCTTCTGTTGCTGTTCTGCTAATCGTGAAATCATTTTTTTCCTTTGAAACCGAAACTGAATCGCTTTTGCTGCCTTCTCTGCATACCTTCTCTTTCGCCGTGCTTCAAATTTGGCTCTTCCTCTTCCTCTCCTCCGGTTCGGACTGACTGACCCATCGGGCTGAGTCAGCGGCCAGCGTTTGCCTACTCTTACGGCTTCTTACGCTTGGCAAACACCTGAGACCACAATCAGAATCAGACATTGGTGGTCTTTGTCCCGGTGCCTGCCTCGGTGCTTGGCTGCTGGCGCTCCTCCTCGCGGTGCTGCTCGAGATGCACCTGGACGACATGCTGCTCGACCTGCTGCTCGTCGCTCTCATCGATGTCTCTGGCGAGAGTCTCGCTGCGCTGCAGCCGTCGCTTGTGGATGGTCAAGCCGTGCTTCGGCGGCCCAGTTGGCACGGGCACGCATATGTTGAACTCCTCGTCCGCCAGCTCGATGCAGTCCAGTTGGCTAAGGTCGTCGACGCGGACGCCGACGCCGACGTTAAGTGCACTGGCACCGGCACCAGCGCCGCCACCAGTAGCTGTGGCAGCGGCAGCTGCAGCGGCAGCAGCACTAGTAGATGGACCGTCGCCAACTGGCGGGGTGGAGGCGGCGCTGACGGATTTATCATGGGCATGCGAACGCTTGCCGTTCTTGCGGCCAGCAGGCGCATCCTGCAGCGTGAGCCGCTCCAAACGCAGCTCGGCCAAGGTGGCCGAGGTGTGGCCCGGACGCAATGTCTCATCCACATGGACGAGCACAAAGGGCAGCTTCAGCGACAGCTCACCGCCCATGCCACTCAGGGTCAGCTTCACCTTCACATAGTACGACACGTAAATGGCAAACACGTTGCGATCGTCCCCGAAGCCATTGCCACTGACACTGCCACTGCCACTGCCACTGCCGGCGCCACCACCAGCACCACCACCTCCACCACCGCTGGCAGTGGCTGTATTCATGCCCGCGGAGTTGGGCGGCTGTGGTATGACCAGAGGACTGGCCAGAGGATGGCCCGAGAGCAATTGGGCCGCCTGCATTACAAAGTTGGGCGAGCGTATGGCTGATGCGGCAATGGCGCCCGTTATCTCATCCGGCTCGGTGCTGCGCTGCAGCGTATCCTCCAATGCAATCCAGTTCTTGGTGGGTCCACGCTGTGGCCGCAGTGCCACAGTGGTGTTCAATGTGCCGCCCGACGGCACCGTGCGGTCCACGGGGGGCGACACATTTTCCGAGTCGGCGACTACGTTCTTGAACTTCCCATTGTTGAACATGCAGACGTCCACGTGCTGAATGGCGCAGACCTGCCAAATAGAATGCAACCGAGAGCAGGAGAAAGTGTGAGAAATGAGTAAGGCAAGGCAAGGCAAGGTCATTGGGCCAGACAAGGCGGCAAGGCCAGCCTGTGGGTTGCCAATCAAACTGGTTGCGTCAATGCCGGGACGCAAGTGTTATATCAATATCAAGGGCATACAAAAGTCGAGGGTCAGCGAGCAGGCCAAAGGCGAGCACCGAATTTGAGATGCTCTACTCCTATGATAAGTGTTTTAACATCTTTAAGCTATTCAAATGCAATGCAATTAACAAAGAATTAACTTAAATATCAGTCATATCAATTAGCTTCCATTATCTTATTCACAAACCAATTCGCCAAGCTGGGACTTTTGTGTGATCCACGACACAAACCTTCAATACGAGCAGTTCACGAGCATAAAAAGTTAGATCAAGGGAAAAAAAGCTGGAAACACTTGATTTTTCTAAACAGTTTTGGTTTGATTTAAACTAATTTTATGCTAAATTTTAAGTAAATTTTTTTGGAATTTTTGCAATTTCCAATTTCGTATCAAATTTTTGTAAGTGAGAAAAAAAGTTCTTAGTGCTCTGAAAGACATTACAATTGTTCTATGACTTCAATAGACATATTCGAAACATAACATTATTTATTTCTCACTACCAAAATTTTGCAGCATATTTTCAAATTTTTATTTAAAATAATCAAAAATCATGTCAAATGAGAAAAAGCTGCAAACTAGCTAGATTGATTTTTTTTCAATTTTTTCCACAAAAAAAACTAGATCTGTCGGGAAAAAAGCGGAAATGGCAACAAGTCAGGATACATATAATACAAATGGATCATGTTCGTATATAAATCCAGAGTTTGCTACAATTTTCAATTGAAATGCAGCTGCAAGGCTTATAAAAAAGTCAAAGGAATGCCATTTCTAGGCAGAGCATATTGAGGCCGTGACACATGTCCATTGTATGCGTGGGTGTGTGTGTGTGTGAACTGGCTAAAATTATGGTAGCATTATTTGATTGCGTTACCGCGCTGACTTCAACCTTATCTATGGGCCAGGCAATCAAAAGTAATGCACTCAATTACGTCCATAAATGTGGACATCGTCCAGACGGGCCACATGGCACCCACTAAACGGCGGCTGGGGATGTGGGCGGGACTATGTATGGCCTGTGCGTTGCCTCCGCAATTGATTTGCCATTTGGCGCTGCATTTTGTTTGGATTTCAGTTGTAATGAGGCACATTTGTGGGCTCAACCTACCGACCGGAATGTCCACATGTGGACGACCAATATACACGCAAATTGCTCCAGAGTCGTGGCAACACAGCTTTTGGCCTGGCCTGAGCTGGGCTGGGCTGGGCTCATTTTCCGCAAAACAGGTCCCTGGGCGAGTTCAGTCAAACGTTGGTTAATGAGTTTGTCCGACCCCCGCATGGCCGATAATTGTTTTCTGTAATTCAATATTACGCTTTTCTGTCAAAGTTTCAATTTCTTCTCTGTGCTCTGCAATTATTCGTCTAGTGGCACACGATTTATATTAAGCAAATTTGAAAAATAGCTTCGAGTTGCATCCTCAATTTGCCGTCGGGCAACTCAATTATCGAGCACACAACAAGGAAAGGTCAAACAGCAAATTTACATTTCAGTGCTTGCCAATGCTAAGACGCACGTATACCCTGTAATTGGCCAGGTATAAATGTAGTGAAAGCTAAGTCAAAGGCAGACCATTGCCCAGTCGGGCATACCCAATCAAAACACTTTTCCTTTATCAATAATTCAATTTAGAACTTTGCCAATGCACAAACAAAGCTCTCAAAGTTCAAGCTACAAATTATGATCCGATGGCAATAAATTTAAATGGGAAAATGAAATTGTGGAAAATCTGTTTATTATGTAGTTGTAGTTGATGTTATGTTATGTAGTTGAACAACTGCATATACTCTTTGTGCACTCTGTGAACAGGGTATAAGTGCTGTTGTCTATTGTCTGCTTTGAGGTGTTGACACTGAGGTGTCAACCGTGTCAGCTTAACTGGATTGTTAAGTTGCCGCTCACCGCTAATTATTATGGCTATCGATTCTGCTGCTGCTCCTGCTGCTACCCTCTGCCTCACTTTCCCCGTTTAGCGAAAGCATTCAACGCGTTAGCCATTGTAATTCTCTACCTTGATTGGGTGTATATAATATATAAATATATATTTTAAGGCTGTCTGTCAAAATGATATGAGCTGGAGAAAATACAAATTTCTTTAGAATATAAGTATCGACAGTTTCTAAGGTTTCATATTATTTTTTCTTCCTCTAAAATTAAACTGAACTTTTCAGCGTCTTGCAAACTGGGAATATATCATTAGGAGTACATAAGAACAAACACCAATATTCACTACTATGCGAAAGATTGATGTAAAGCATCTTATTTCTGCTTACATCAGATCTCTGCTGTAAGAAAAAACTGTTTTTTCCTTGTCAACTTCATTTGACATTCAATTGTGAACTTTTGTTGTTGCTTGTGCGACTTCTCTCGCTCAATTTGCTGGTATATATTCACACTCGCACACACTCACACTCACACACACATGCATACAATGTTTTACATACGAGCTTTTTTGCCTGGCTGCTGTCCTTTCCTATCTACATATATATATACATATTATGTGCCCAATAGTTTCTTGATTAAGTGCCTCATTCATATATATTGTATATATTTTTAATCTAATAAAGAATTCATACAGCAATTTGTTGAATAACACAATTATATTCGTCTTTGATTACATTTGAATTATGATTGGCTCTGCACTGACACAAAAAAACAATAAGCCTTTTCAGCAGATCTTAGCCGAGCTTTGAATATTGATAATTGTTCAAGGCTTTCGCTAGTCAGTCAGCCTGTTAGTCAATCCGCCAGTCAGCCAGTCAATCAATCAGTCAGTCAGTCAATCTTTTAGTTAGGTAGTTTGTCAGTCAGTATAACAGTTAGTCAATCAATTGCCGTCAATCAGTTAGTTAATCAGTCAGTCAATCAATCAGATCAATTAGATAGTCAGTCTATCATTAAGTCAGTCACTCTGGCAGTCAATCACTCAATCAGTTAATCAGTTATAATCAATCAGCCAGTCAATCAGTCAGTCAATCAGCCAGTCAATCATCCAGTCAAGTCAGTCAATCTGCTGGTTAGTTAACTACTCAGTCAGTTGTCATCAATCAGTTAGTCAATCAGTCAATCAGTCTGTCGATCAGCCAGTATCTCAGTCAAGTAGATAGTCAGTCTGTCCTCTCTTGCAGTCAGTCACTCAATCAGCTACAACCAATCAGCCTATCAGTCAGTCAATCAGTTAGTCAATCAGTCATTCAATCAGTAAGCCGATCAATTAGATAGTCAGTCTGTCATTAAGCCAATCACTCTTGCAGTCAATCACGTAATCAGTCAATCAGTCAATCTCCTGGTTAGTTAACTACTCAGTCAGCATAACAGTCAGTCAATCAGTCAGCCAGTCAATCAGTCAATCAGTCTGTCAATCAATCAGTCCATCAGTCAGTTAGTCATTGACTCTGCTTTCATTCAGTCCATGTTTGAGCAGCATTCTACCCCAACCCCGATTGTCCAAAAAATTGTTGCTCAGTGTATCCAGCTCTTGGTGTCTGCACAGTTGCCAAAATTGCTGCATATACAATTGTGTGACTGAGAGAGAGAGAGAGAACGAGTGTGTGTATGTTTTTGTGTTTGTGTGAGTGTGTAAGCTTTTTAACTTTTGACTTTTATTGCCGACTTGCAGGGAAACGGGGCGAATAAAATTTTATAAGGCCAAGAACAAAGCTTAACGAAAGCGAAAGCTGTGACCATAAAAACTCTACAGCATATATACATATGTATGTATATATACATGTATATATATATCTATATATATAAATATGTGTATGTATATATATATATATATATATATATATATAGAAGTGTATGTGAAGGTATGGGCATTTATATGTATATTTAATAAGGCGCAAAGTACAGAACAACAACACGGCATTATTTGACAGAAATTGTAGCATACTTTTTTGGGCTGCCACATCAAATATTTAAGAGCCGAGTCCGCTGACCATGAAACTAGATAAGTGCATTTTTGGTGTAACTAGATAACTATAGCATTACCGTTATATACATATATATATATATAAAGCCATATATATATATATATATATATATATGTATATATGTATATATATAATTATATACGTGTAGTGTTTAATTAATGAGCAAAACTGCGGTCGTAATCCGCTTTCATACACGAATCCCAAATGCTTTACATTAATGAGAAACCAGACACATGTTTTTCTGATGGAATACATCAGAGCTATTGAAACGATAAAGTGCCACCTCATTAACAGAATATTTGCGCTGCCATCTGAATGCCTTTGCAAATGCATAATATATATTTATATCTATATACATATATGCATATTTACATACTACAAAAGTATCCATTAGTGGGACTTTGCATGCACTTGCAGGCCATTAAAATGAGAAACTCAGCGATAAGTAAGTGCCATTGATAGCTGCCATTGGTAGTCGGATGCAATTTCTTGTAAGTGGCAATCAGAGCATATGTTGCACTTTCTGTGACACCGCTCTTTGACAGCTCAGTCAGAGGTTTTACTGTAATTTCTGCACCTGTTTTCCATTAGCTAGCTGTAAGCTCTCCATTTATTATTGTGCTCAATGTTTTTCGCAATAATTGGCAGTGTAAAATTTAGTCGATGCATTTGTGATTGTTTGAAAATTAATATATATAAACTTATTGTTGTTGCAAATGCCATTTATAAATTTGTTACACATCGATAATTTGAGCAAATTCAATTAGGTACTGGAAAATTAAAGCACGAGTGTGGCAGTTAGCAAAAATTATCTATATTTACTGCTATTTATTTTATATATATATATGGTTATATATGTATATGCATGTGTATATTCACGATAATCTTCAATTCTTAAGAGTTTATCAATGAGCAACTTGAGCAACCTGTTTCCGGTCCATCTTTCTGTGGCCAAGTATTTTCATTTGTCCGAGTTTGTCTGCCTGTCTACTTATCTTTCTATTTGTTCGTCAATAAATAATGCACTGTGAAAATATAGTGGCCATAAGAATATAAACAATAACCGTTAGACAGGCGCCCCCACAGTGCCCTCGAGTCAGCGTCTCCCTCATTCTCAATCGGCTTGTAGGCATCTTTCTAACTCAAGCGAACTGTCCACATTAGCTTGGCTTTCTCTCTCTCTTTCTGTCTTGCTGTCCGGATCTGTATCTTTCGCTGTTGAGTTTCCGTTGCTTTTGCATTTTGTATTAGCTGCAAGTGGCCGGAAGCTACTTTATGTGGCATGTCCTCGTTGTGCCTATGAAATACTAAGCAGTAGATGCAACAGCTGCGTTTGCACACACACTGAATCCCCCTGAATGCAATCGCATCGTAATTCGCTTAGCTGTTGCGGCTGACGTTGCGTATACGTAACATCTGTCATAATCGACGCCATCGATAAGGACTTTGAGTTAGAATGCATAATGAAGCCGCTCGAATTTATGGCTCGTTTTTCTGGCCCTTAGCGGGCCAATTTTGAATCACTCGAGCGCAATGCCAAATGCCAAATGCCAAATGCCAAAGCCAACTGCGAGCTTGCGACTTGCAAATAGCGGTTATTGACGAGTGGCTACGGTCGAGCGACCCAGCAGGCTTAGCCATGGTTTTACGCAAAAGTTAACAGCTGACAGAGCAGGCAGCGGGCAGAAGCTGTCCTAATGGCAGCTGCACAAATCACAGCTGCTCAACGAAACAATGCCCCCCCGCACATTGGGATAAGCTGCTCTTAGAAACAGTCCTAAAGGCATGTCATGCTCTACATGGCAAAGGAGAGAGGTCACCTGCAAATGTTGAAGTATATATATTTAAGAACTCACATATTTAAATCAGTTAAATAACAGTAATTGATATTATGGATAAGGCATTATCTAACTCAAGGATGATTAGGAAAATTGTATAATTCAAATTGCATTTCTTTGCCTGTTACATAAATACCCCCATTGGCTTCGTCTCCAACGGTTACAGGGCATACGCAAAATGTTGCTCAAGAATGTTAGTCGAAAGCAAGCGAATGCGGCTTCACTTCAATTGAGTCTAGCAGCATCCGCACACAGTGACACGCGAGAAGTATAAAGATAGATGAAGCTGGCAGAGGCGTGAGTTGGGCCCAGGCTCACATACACTCACACACACCTTAACAGTTGCCAAAGTAACAATCTGATATTGTAGCACACTTTTGTGGCCAAAACTCGTCGTTAATACACTCGACACACACACTCTATTGGTGTGATTAAAGCTGCTTGTGTGCGTGAGCTGTGCTTGCTAGCATTGTCTGCGTAGCCTTGGATGCTCTTTGCTTAAGCGAAAAGGGGTTGCCAGCTCGTTGAGAGTAGCTGCGGGCACACGTGCACATGTGTGTGTGTGTGTGTGTATGTGTTTGTCTCCTTATACTAAAAAAAAAGTAAAGCCCATAAAATGTATAAACACAATCTTCTGCCTTTTGCCAGTCTCCTGCACCGTCTCCACCTAAACCTTAAGGTCGCTGCCAACCTTTTGCCTGTTGTCGGTTGTCCCACAACTATTTTGTTGCTGCTGCTTCTTCAGCTTGTTTCCTTTTGAATTTCCTCGAGTGGCTTGGCTACACTCAAGAGATTGCACATTCTAAGCGCCCTACACCTTAGCTGTACTTATTCTTTTTTTTTGTATTTTGGGCTAAACGTCATTTGCATTCGCTGATTCCAGACTCATCGCTCCTTTCGTCTATCCTCCCTATCCTTTCTCACTGCTGGCCAAGAACGGCTTGTCAAGTGTTTTCCCAGCGGGCCATTCGTTTTGCCAGTCAGATTTCGGTGCGTTGGCAGGCAGGCAACAGCAACAAGAGCAACAACAACGGCTACAAATAAACAGCTTTGTTTGTCCGCCTGCCCACATGGCGTATGCGTAATATTGTTTGGCGTTTGGTGTTTATTAAAAGCTTAAGGCTCAATCAGCACTTTGCTTTTCGCACACCGCACTCGACAGAGCGACCCGTTACACTGCCAGCTCCAGTAAGCCACAAAACATGTGTATTTTACACCGCACCCACTAGACTCTTTCGTTTGTATATTGTACATTGAAGGTTGTTTTTGATTTTTAAGAAGACGTTTAGCCATCATTATAAGCAGCTTAATTAAGCTTTGAAATTAAATGATTCTCATTTTTTTATTTTAATTGCAATCTGTTAAACTCTCATACAACAGCTCAGTTATCTTTTTATATCTTTGATCTGTCTAATTACAAACTTAAGCTATATTAATTCTAACTTTTCTTTTCCTGTTATACAATTGCAATCTGTTCTACTGTTATACAACAGCTTAGTAACATTCTATCCAACTTCAGTCTGTCTAATTGAAAACTTCAGCTATATTGTATATTCTAACTTGTCTTTGACTGTTAAACAACACATTGCAATCTGTTATACTGTTATACAGCAGTTTGGTAAACTTTTATATTTGGTCTGTCTAAATACAAACTTAAGCTATATCAGTTCTAACTTGTCTTTAACTGTTATACATCACAGTGCAATCTATTATACTGTTATACAACAGTATAGTAATCTTTTATAAATATGTTTGGTCTGTCTAATGCACTTAAGCCATATCAATTCTAACTTGTCGTTATACAACACATTGCAATCTGTTATACTGTTATACAGCAGTTTGGTAAACTTTTATATTTGGTCTGTCTAATTACAAACTTGAGCTATATCAATTCTAACTTGTCTTTGCCTGTTATACATTACAGTGCAATCTATTATACTGTTATACAACAGTATAGTAAACTTTTATAAATATGTTTGGTCTGTCTAATGCACTTAAGCCATATCAATTCTAACTTGTCGTTATACAATACATTGCAATCTGTTATACTGTTATACAGCAGTTTGGTAAACTTTTATATTTGGTCTGTCTAATTACAAACTTGAGCTATATCAATTCTAACTTGTCTTTGACTGTCATACATTACAGTGCAATCTGTTATACTGTTATACAAAAGTATGGCAACCTTTTATATATATGTGTGGTCTGTCTAATTGCACTTAAGCCATATAGATTCTGACTTGTCGTTATACAATACATTGCAATCTGTTTTACTGTTATACTATTATACAATAGTTTGGTAAACTTTTATACATCATTGCTCTGTCTAATTACAAACTTGGACTATATCAATTCTAACTTGTCGTTAACTGTTATACAGCACTCCAGAATTATACTGTTATACAGCACTGGATAATTGTCTGTTGTCTTGCTTGTTTGCGGATTAAGTCTAAATGAATAAAAACTCCTATTGGCTCTTATACATCACGGTAAAATTATACTGTTGCAAGCAACTGTTTGACTAGCTGTTGTCTTATCTTATTTTGTTGTCACACAACACTGTCTGCTGACAGACGAATCCACAATCAAAAAAATCTTATAGCTTTGTTATGCAACTGCTGTTTTTTGCAATCTAATTAAGAATCGCAACTGGAAACCTACCGCATGTCAATTAACAGACACAAACAGCATGCGTTTGCCCATGTGCTCAGTCGATGCGAGTGTTGAGTGTACGTGTTTATAATATTAATACGACGCTTTGCACTTGCCCATATCAGAATAACTGATTTATTTATGTGCCAGTCTCTCACTGCGTGTGTCTGTGTCTGTGTGTGTGTGTGTGTGTGTGTGTATGTGCTTACATTAATTTTGATTGCCAAAGCAATTGTCGCACATGGAGACCGCCTGCTGGGCGCAAGGCGTGCCATTGTGTTATTGGCAATTATGAGATATCAGACGAGAATCTAAGCAATCGACTTACATGCATTTGCCATTAGACAGAGACAGAAACAATAGAAAGATTCAGAGAAGTCAGCAGCATCAGCTCATACTCTGGACAGTGGAAACGCATCAAATTCTGGTAAATTGAACAGCTATGCGAAATAGCTTTTGGATGTTACCCTTGACGTCCGTTTACAAACACATAGCATATATATATTTATATATATATATATCAGTTCACGATTGCTGTAGAGTCCGTCTAATTGGTTACCGCAGAGAAGCAATAAGCCAATTGGCAATACCAAAAAAGCTGCAACTTCAAAAGAGAGCTGCAGCAAGTCGTAAGCTGCTTTCTGGCGACCAGTTGATTGACTGTCATAACTTTGCCGGACAGTTGCCCACCAAATTGGGCGAGTGTCTGTCCGTCCCTAGCGCATTCTTTGTATGCGTGTGTGTGTGTGTGTGTGTGTGTAGCACTGCATGCTCACATTGCGAAGCTGCGCATAATTTATTTAATACTCAATGTCTGGGAGCGGGGAGGTTTGGGTAAGTACTTAACTGCAATGCCAATGGCATGCGGCATGCGGCATGTGGCATGTGGCATGTGGCATGTTAACAGCTAGCAGCAGCTGCCACGCAGGCTAACAAATTATTCATACGACTTATAGCGAAATGCAACAGTTTGCTCAACGCTGCGTATGAGTAATTTGTGGCACGCAGATTAGCAGACAAAGGAAAAGGAAAACTGTTGCATGTCCACGCAACAATATGAACTAATAATAGAATCATGAACTCCAATCAAGGCGATGTCAGATCGAAGAGTACTCGAAATAACTTTTGAGTGGTCTTCGGTGTAATCGAAGAACTCAATATGGCACAACTTGAAAGAACTTCCTGATAAACTGGTCAAAGAATCATGGACTCTAGACAGCAAGGCGATGTCAGATCGAAGAGTACTCGAAATAACTTTTGATTGGTATTCGGTGTAATCAAAGAACTCAATATGGCACGACTTGAAAGAACTTCCTGATAAACTGGTCAAAGAATCATGGACTCTAGACAGCAAGGCGATGTCAGATCGAAGAGTAGTCGAAATGGCTTTGGAATATGGGTGTAGGTGTTAGGGTTGCACGACTTGCAGGAACTCCCTGGCCAAAGTTTTTCAGCTTGAAGCGGGTTTTATTACAGCGACAACTTGAATGTCATATGGATATTTAGCACTACGTAGCTGAGACTCGCTTCCACGTATTCTGTATGCTTAGTAGATTATGGACTTACCCGAACTTTGCGCACCGTCTTGCGGCTATCGTTGCGTATGTTGACCGTAACATTGACATCCTCGCCGTGCGTATACCAGCCCTTGTCCAGGCTGGCCCTCAAAGCGACCCGGCCATCGTGCAGTAGAAACGGTTTGTCGACGGCGCCCTGGGGCCCACCGCAAGGTCCAACGCTGATGCCGCCAATGCCGCCGGTGACGCCGGCATTGCTGTGGGGTGGCAGCATTTCGGAGCCAGTGCTGTCGCAGTGCTGCCAATGAAGCAATCAGACCGAGATTACACATTCCTCAAAGGAACTCATTTGGTTAATATTTGCATAATTGATTTGTTAAGCTTGCCGGGAATGTGCTTACGTCCGTCCGTCCGTCCGTCTATCTGTCCTATTACAAATCAATTGGTAATCTATTAATGAATTGCTGACCATTTGTGAGTAGATTATCGGACAATGAAACGGTTTAGCTCATAGAAGTGATTGCTGCTCGAATGAGGGCAAATTAAACTACATTATTTAAACACTTACGAGTCGGTCAGCTATTCATGCAAATTGATTGCACTTCTAAAAGCAATGCTCGCCATTTGCGTACGCAAATAATAATTATATCAAAATTAATTGACTTCCCCGTAAGCCGATTATTGCAGTTCGTACCTCTTAGAGAACAAATAAATTTTTGCAATCTTAGCTAAACGATTTTCATTCACGCTTTTAGCTAATCAGTTTTCAAATGCCAAACAAACGATTAAGCCACCATAAAGCATTTTGGCCAATAATGAAAATGATTTAAGAATAGAATGAAAAAAATCAAATAATCGTAGAAAATATGTTGCTGATGTTGCTTAGTGATAAGGTTAAAAGTTAGTTGAAGACTAAATTGTATGCAATTATTATACTCTTACAGAGAGGGTATATTAATTTTTGTCAGCAGCTTGCAACGCACATAAGGAACCATCTCCGACTATATAAAGTTGATATATAATCTTGATCAGCACTGTGAGCTGAGTTAATATAGCCATGTCTGTCCGTCCGTCTGTCTGGATCAACGTAATCTTCTCATAGAGTATTGAAGCTACAGTGCTTAAATTGTACACACAGACTTTTTTCTGCTACACGCCTTCTATATTCTATATCTGCTAGACCTGTTTGTTAAACCTCCATGATTTTGTCAAAAATGGATCGTTTTATCCTCTTAATTTTTACTACATTTAAATTTCAGTCAGTTAATCAAGCAATTCTTTTTTTCGTATTAGCATTATCTTTCGACTAAGATATAAATCTAGTTGCTTTTCAATTGGATAAAGTACACTTGATGTAATCTCACTTACCTCCTGGAAGGACTTGCTGTAGCAATGAAACGGGTCGTTGGGGCACCGCTCAATCTCGCTTTTGCTGCGACCGAAGCGTCCGCTGAACCTAAACGATTTGGGCGAGAGACGCAATTTGGGAAACGAATCGCCGCGCTCTGACTTGGACTTGGCCTTGGCACTTCCGCCTCCTGCTGCTGCTCCGGCTCCGCCTGCACTGCTGGTGCTGGGTGTCTGCTCGTGACCGTCGCTGCTACTCAAAGGGGGCGTGGCACTGGCCGGTGGCGATTGGTGCGAAGTGCCTGAATGCTGGCCGGCAAATGCGGCATAGTTCTCGGGAGCTGTATGCTGGTGAAAGACATCGGTGCGATAGATGACCCTCACACCCATCTTGACGGAGGCCCGTCGATGGAACTTCTCATCCGTCTTGTCCGCTGCAAACAGAAAGCAGGAGTAGGGGACGGGACCGTAGGGCCCAATTAGCTGGATAATGCACACACTCACGCACACAGAGAAAGAGACAGAGCGATAGAGAGAGACAGAGAGAGAGAGAGAGAGAGAGAGAGACAGAAAGAGAAAGAAAGAACTGCAGCCATTGCTCGCTAAGCTCATAAGAAGCGCAGCTGCAATCGCTTATCATTAATCATTAATCGTTAATCGATAATCGTTAATCGGTAATTGTGAATTTTAATGAAATTTTGTGGTTGAGTCGGCGTCCGTCTGCGTCCAAAATCGAATGAATGCCAAATGAGGTAGAATGCGCGCATTGCCAATGCTGCCAATGCTGCCAATGCTGCCAATGCTGTCAATACTGCCAATGCAGCCAACGCTGCCAGTGCTTGCTGTGAGCTTGTGAGGCCGGCGGTTGGCCGCTCTGAACCTTTTTCTTATGTTCCGACTGCCAAGCACACGAAGCTACCGAAATGGGGTAGCTTAACAGCATGTTGTTGCATAGAGATCCGAAAGAGTAGCCGAAAAAAAAAATCAGGGTGCTGCCCATTTGGCTCCGACGAGTGAGGCCAAATGCATTTTCGCCGTCAATTTTGACAATTCCATCAATTGTTAAATGCTCAGCTAACATGAATTTTGACAGGAACATAAGAAAAAAGGACTCAAGCGGCACACACAAAAAACATTTACAATTTAATACAACGAAACAGATCAAAAGCGATACAGAAAGACAGACAGATAGAAAGCGAGAAAGGGAGAGTGAGAGAGTGAGTGACATATAAAGATAAACAGATAGATAGATATATATATATATATATATATATAGAGATAGAGATAGAGATAGACATAGACAGATATCGAAAACATGAACGTGAGTATGATTAAGCTTAAAAGCATGAAGCGACATCAATGCAAAGCCAAGCGACATTCAGTCAAATTGATCGGTAAACTCATACGTAATTTTAACAAAGACACCCATACACACACAGTTATGCAAGCACACTCGCACTTATATATAGAGAGAGTAAGACAGCAACTGAACTGAAGGTGAACTGAAACGAAGTGGAGACACATCAATACGTTGAACATTACTAAGATAGACAAAAAAACATAGGACAATACAAGTTATTACACGACAAGTGAATGCTTGGCCAGGGCATCGGAGGACACTGTGGCAAAGGGACGAATCGTGCCGCTTACCTCGAACCGAGTTGCACAGACAGCAGCAGCGGAAGCTGCGCCACAGGCGGGTCGCATATCTGGTCAGAATATTGGTTCTGTGAATGTGTCTCTGCCTGTGCCTCCGCATCTGCCGTAGCGTCATGCCCTGTGCTGTGGGGGGATCAGCTCATAAAGGCTGTCGGCGCTTTCGAACTGGGTGCGATAAGTGCGATAAGCATAAGCAAAGCATTCACAACAACACAGCGCCACACAAAAAAAACACAGATACAAAATGAATCAACGATCACAAATCACAGGTCACAAATCAAATATAAAATCCAAAATCAAAAATCAAGGCACAACACAAAGCAGCACAAACATGGAAACATTTTATTATTTTATTTGGTTTTGTTTTTCGTTTTGTTTTGTTTTTAATGTTAGACTCCATCTATAAGCATACATGTCCATTTGAATTAGAGATGGCCAATGCACTTCAGTAATTCAATCAAATTGTACACTGGAAAAAAAGCATGGTTAGGTTTAACGGCGAATCATTTCATGTGCAATCGAAGCCAGAATTTGCCACGTGCTGCACAAGCTGCAAGCTGCTGTTATATTGTATTATTAAAAACAAAAAAAAGGAAAAAAAAAAATTACTACTTTACCACCAGCACCACCAATCACCACCACCACTTGTCATAAGTAACAAAATAAAACATACAAAGCAATATTTGTTGAAGGGCAACCACTTTTAGATTTCAGTAATCCCATAGAAATGACTGCATATGTCAATCGACCTGTTTTTATACCCTGAACCCATTGAAAATGGGAATTCAGGGTATAATGGTTTTGTGACAATGTATGTAACAGGCAGAAGGAGGCGTGGCAGACCCCATAAAGTATATATATTCTTGATCAGGACGACGAGCTGAGTCGATCTAGCCATGTCCGTCTGTCCGTCTGTCCGTCCGTCCGTCTGTCCGTCTGTCCGTCTGTCCGTCTGTCCGTCTGTCCGTCTGTCCGTCCGTATGAACGCAGTGATCTCGTAAACCACAAAAGCTAGAGATTTGAGATTTTAGATATATATTCTTGTATACCATACGCAGTACAAGTTTATTTTTTTTTTCGATAACTCATCCTATTTCCTTATTATCGATAACAATCGATATTTTGACTTTGTTTTTAAGCTATAACTTTTAGACCATAATACCTAGAGACGCCAAATTGACTATGTAGGTTGCTGTGATGTAAATACAGATAATAAACTTATTAAATTTTGGATACCTCTCCCCATTAGCCCCATAAGTGGAAAAAACGTATTTCAAATACTAGGGAGTTGGGATTTCGTATATATACACCTCTAGATGTCAATATTATGTCCTGAAAATTTCATTAAGAAAGTAGATCTAGAACCGAAGTTATTTAACAATGAATTTCTCATAATGCTGCATAGAATGCAGCCCAAGCGTAGCCGCTAAATCATCTACGCAGTAAGCGGCGCGCGTGCTTGTGTATGTATATGTGTGCGTGTGTGGGTGCACGCAGAGGGTAATATGTACCGGTAAAAGATATAAGCTAGATTGTTTAAAACACTGCCTCGGACTTGGTTCAGGGGATCTTGTAGTCGGGCAGACCCGACTAGAGCTTTCTTACTTGTTTAAATTAACTTCTTTTAGTTCGATTTGAAAATACAGTCTTCCCTCTAAGATTTAGTGTGGAGAAAGAACAAAGGCGAGGATCTAGAGATCCGAGATCTGAATTGAGGGTTCGAAGCACTTGTAATAAAATGTCGCGCGAATTTAGTGAAAGCTTGAAAATGTTGACTCTTCATTTGGATGCAGCTAGCATATATTTATATATATGTGAAAAATTGGCTAGATGCCAAGATCATATATAACATACATACATACATATATATATATATATATATGTATATATTCTATGATGTGGCTGGCATAAGGGAAATAAATAAGAAAACCAATATAATTTAAGTAAAACAATATATTTTGTGTATGTTAATTGAACTTTTGAGTATACTCGCTCACGAAATGAAAAGAGTATATTCGTTTTGTGCAATGTCTGTCTTGTTATCCGTCCGACTATCCGGAGGTCTGTATGAACTCTCAGCATTTCAACAACTTTGAAGCTAGAGACGTCAGCTTAAGTACTTTTTGGATACGCCCACTGGGGGCGTGGCAAACTGGATAATACTATAGCTTTACAGCTAGAACAAAATTTGGCAAATATGTTGCTGCTTCCCTCCTCCTTAGATTGATAAAAAATGATTGATATACGGCTCTTGGGGGAGTGGCAAATCGGAAAAAAACCATAACTTCCAAAGTTTAGAACTGGAATAGTCAAATTCTGCAGTTAGGTTATTACTGATCCCTCGAAACTTAAATTAGTTATGTGGTAAGTCTGAAAAATAAATTTTTGTATAAAATGTAATTGGCTTTTCATCGTGAACGAGTATATGTGCAGTCGGTGACGCCCGAATGCAAATTTGTGAATTTTTTTTTTTTAAAGAAATTAAAAGTGATTTGAAACAATTTGTTGAAGATTCAGTTATTGAAGAAACAATAGGCTGTGGCTCTAGTCTGAATATAAAGTGCAATATTTCATTATCCGATTCCCTTTGATAATTGAAACATTGGTGTAGGTATAACAGAGCTAAGTTCAAGGACATTAGCTTGTTTCATGCGAAGTTGATCGATTGGAGTACGTAGCAGAAGAAGAAGAAGACGAAGAAAAGTCTGCAAAGCAATTAAGTGCATTAAAAAATACGACTCCAAACCGTATTTAGACCAGTTCAAAGTGATTCGCAACAATATGGTTGATTTTACCGTTTCAACTGGGTTCAAAACGGTTTCAGAACCGGTTCGCAATGCGTTGCCTTTGCAGATAAAAAAAAAAAACTATTCCTTGCGTAGGCTGGCTGGCAGATAATTAAAGCAAAACAATGGAGCGACCTGCGGTTTATGTGGGCCACTAGGCCGGCCGGCTGGCTGGCTCCTGCCAGGGTTCACCTTTTGTGGTAGTTCGTTACCGCCGCTGACAGCCGCTGGGGGCGCTGCTTGACTAGCAGCTGGCCCGTTTCCACATACTACTTAAACGCACGCACAGGATGAGCCGCACCTCGGGCAACCTCGGGCGAATGAACAAATGAACAAATGAACGAATGACGGGGGAGTTGTTATTAAACAGAATATGCCATATCCTTTGAATTCCAAATGATATTAACTGTTAACAAGCAACATAGTGTTTGCGCATTTTCAAATAATATTTTAAGACTTTCTTGTGTTGTATTAAATGAAAACAATGAGTATTTTAATAGCATGCATTTGTTGTGTTCTTTTCAGCTCATTTCCAATTCAAAACCCAAAGAGCTTTAAACGTTTTTGGTCTATGAACTTGCGGCTCTGTTCGTCCTTCAGGCGATTGCTGGCAATACTACGCAGGTATTCATTTCAATTCAATACGAGTGCCAAACGACAATAGAAGGGATGAGGGGATGCGGGAAAGCATCAAGGACAGCGCGCCTGGCGGCAATTGAAAAAAACACAAAAAAAAAACAAAAGCAGAAATGAAAAGATGTGAAAGGAAATAGAAAAAGGCAGAGAGAAGGCATCGGGAGCATCGCAAATCACAAACGGAATTGGAATTCGAATGGGCATTGGTCGAAGCTAAAACAGCCGCGCAATGCTTAGCTGAATGCATTTACATTAAATATTGATTCTATCTGGATACCCTGTAAAGCGCCAAGCTATGGCATGTATTCACTATCAGCATCAAAATTCGAGTCAAGCGAAAGTGTTAGGCTTCTATTAGATTCAATAGAGCAGCAGCTGGTCAAGCTTTCTTGAGACACACAGCGACCCGGTCTGTAGTAATGAGCAAACTTAAAGGCAACCCAAAATGAATTTTAATCAAAATCAATCAAAAGTAAAAAAGAGAACAATTCTCTCACATCAACAACACTGCTAACGTCAGCAGCAGCAGCAGCAGCCGCAGCGTAAAAGTGTTGGGATATGTTTTACTTTGTTTTTTTTGTTTTGGTTGTTTTTTTATATTTTTGGGAAGTGGAGTGGGTGGGGGCCGTGGTCATCAATATAAATGAGCTGTGAAAGTAATTTGATTGCGCGCCTCGCCTAGGTCGTTTCTTGTGGCCGACAGAACGTACTAGATGCCTGAGATACTCACGATTCACATAGCGCTGGCAATGGCTTGATGATGAATGATGAATGGAGGAAAGGTAATGTTTGCTGGTTAATTGTACCGAAGCTTAAACTAATCAAACCTAAAAGTTGCTCTAGCCTTGGAGTAGATTATGTCCTGTATTAAAAAAAAAGAATTTCAAAGTTTCCAACCATTTTTCTAACTTACTCAAGTTGGATTTCTTAGCTAGTCCTATTTCATGTACTTTTAAACTCTCTTCATTTCCAGATGCATTTCGTATTATACTTACCTTTGAGCAACAAAAACTATGAGCTTTTATTCAATGACAACTTTCTTGAATTGCAAAAAGCTGCTCCCTCTATATCTAAACAAAACATTTTACATATTGAAATATACTAGCTGAAAATGTTAATTGTAAAGGGCCAAAGCTTTAGCTTTCACTAAGTTGACGTCCTTTTCGACTGAAAAGTTGAAACTTTCGACTAGCTGCTACTAGTTACGTGCTGTCATTGATTCACAATATTTGTTTACTCTTTCTGCTTGCGTTGCTCTACCTTGATACCATACATCACCTGCAAAGCTCCGATGCCGGTGTCCTCGGAGCAATTGGTTATATGTACAGGAGGCTAATATTGACAAATATAGCTAAAAACTTACCAATGAAGCAGCGTACGTCGTAGCTGGTGCCGATGGGGGCACCATAGTAACGCTTGGCCGGCACTAGTTGGACGCTGGGCGGTGCCTGGGCGGTCAGAGACAAGGTGAATGGGTGGGCCCCATCGCCCAGTCGCTTGAGCAAAGCCTCCTGCAACGAGAGTAATTAAGTCAGACCACAAAACTGCATTGACAAATCAGAAAATTGGTAGCTTAATTGATTTTCTTGGCAAATCCTATTTTTGGATAAGCTAACAGCTGAAGTAATCGAAAAATATGGTTTGCTTAAGGAAGAGGGAGACACAGAGAGAGAGGGACAGCCTTTCGTACCGCAAACTAAAAATGAAGGACTTCTATATCAAATTTGAATCTGTGCGAGTTCAAGGCTTAGATAATAAAGAGGAAGATACCTTGTCTATCGTATAGGTCAAGGTCAGTTAAAGAAAAGAGAGTGAGAAGTTCTTGTGTTGGGACGTCAAGGCTTCGTTAAAGAAGTGAGAGTAACTCCATTCTTATCAAACTCTTTTCTAGGAAAGTAAAGGGTAACCAACTTAGACTCAAGGCTTCGTTCAAGAAGTGGAATAAACTTCCTTAGGTCACTTAAGTCAGTTCTCGATAAAGAACAGAGAGAGAGAGAGAGAGAGAGAGAGACACACTTCCTTATCAAATGCTTTTCTGGGAAAGTGAAGCTTAAAAGAAGTGAGACGTGTCTTATTTATGTCATCTTTATAGGCTAAAATCGAGTCTCAGATAAAGAGGAGAGAGAGACTGCCTTATTAACTGCTTGTTTAGGGAAGTCAAGGCGTAATTAAGGAAGTGAGACAAGCTCCTTTTAGGATAAAGATGGACAACTTAATTATCAAATGCTTCTCTAGGAAACTGAAGCTGAACCAACTTAGACAGACTTCAAAGCTTCCTTCAAGAAGCAGTATAAACAGGTCTCATAAGATAAGTTGTCGATTCCTCTTCTGGGAATGTGAAGTTTAAAACATATGAGATGTGATTTCTTTATCACATCTTTATGAAGTTAAGTCGAGTCTTAGTTAAAGAAAGCCAGACTACGAAATGCAGGCTTTAGGTACTTTTCATTTATGTTTAAACGAATACGAAATATTTATAAGAGTGTGTGTGTATTATTGAAGGTTTCACTTAGTTTTTAATTATACACTTCAACCTCTTAGGGGAGCGGGCAATTAGAATTGCGGGCTTTGTTTTGGCTTTGATAACAATGCTCTTTGTTAAATCTTCTGCTGTTTTTGGCATTTCATTTGCATTTGATTATGTATTCGGTATAATGCCCTGCCTCTGGCCGTGGCTTTGGTCCTGGCCGTGATCCTGCTACTGGCGCTGGCAGTGCCCTTGGATTTATACCTAAATATCTTATCGTCGGCACGTGTATCGTATAGCCGAGCTGCGTGAGCCAATGGGCAACAGCCACTGCCACTGGGGCAGTCCATCCCACCACCGCTCCTCTCCCAGCCCTCCTCCTCATTCAGCGGACTCCTCTCTGCTTTGGCATTGACTTTGCCTCAAACTGTGTGCGCTATTTCAATGGAAAGTATTTAAAGATATAAGTATAGCACAAATTGTTTGGCTCTGCAAGCGTTTTGTTCTAATTTAAGCGCCGTTTGCGGCTGAAATTAGGAGAGGCGAGACGAAGGTGTCGGCAGACGGCGGACAGAGCGGGAGCGGGGGTTGTGGAATGTTAAAAGCTACAGCAAATATGTCTTCGTAAGCCGCAATTGTCAGACAAATTCCCATTGGCTTGCAAAGATGTTGCTGCTGACTTAGCATGGAGACGACAAATTCAACAGTCGTGCTAATAACTAAGTTGCTTGACGTTCTCAAACAAATCCCTGCTCAGTTAATGAAAGTCTGCCGTTGGGGTAATAAATTATATATTGATACTAAATATAAAATTGAAAAGTATATCGACTATATCTGATGTATGTAAATCAGTTAAAATTGCGCCTTTCTCGCAATCAGTAAATTTTGATTTCCTTTCAATCAGCTTATCTCTCGATTTGCCTCTTTTTTATTAGGGATTCTCTTATGTCTTATCTTCTTAAGGTCTCTTCTTATTATCCTTTATATTACTCCAATACCTCTACTATATACTCTCTATATTATACTCTATTTCGATCTGTCTTTGATTTTCAGCCAGTTGAGATCAATTTATCATAAATACACATTAGGCAAAAATTCTCTTTCATCTGTCGGTTTGCACAGACACAACAATTTTCCGCTCAAAGTCTCCGACATTTCGCTTTGCGTTCGGCCTTCTTAGCCCTGTTATTTTTTTGAAATACTTAGCTGCTGTTTTCGGGGATATTCTGCTGCCAAGAGCAACTTATTAAAGTCAAATTTATTTAATTATGCATGTTTGTGTTTCTGTTTTAAGAGCTCAGCCGTGGTGGCAGTGGTAGCCACGGCCAGCAGTAAGTAAGTTACCAAATATATTATGCAAATCGGTCAAGACAAGCGAGAAAAATGGGAGTTGGCAACTGAGAACTGAAAACGGAAAACTGATTGGCTAACCGAATTTCGGTGAGTTGGGCTGTCAAAAAATATGATGGCTAAATAAATGATTGCATGTCAAATTTAATAAAAGGGAAAGTTCAAATTGAAACTTGCTTCAGGGCTACTACTCTCTCTCTCTCTCTCTTTCTATGTCTCTCACACAAGCACAAGCAAGCGAAAAACAATGCAAAAGAGAATCGCAAACATTTGTTCAGCTTTTAGTTAAATGAAATTGATTTTCAATTGGTTTAAGTGCAGTAAACTGCCATCTTTAAATAGATGACGAACAAGTGGCACAAGCAGCGTCCAAGAAGCAGGGAAAACCGTAAAGAACTCACGTAAACTGTCAACAAAACAGCAACAGCAAAAACGCTCTGGCCGCTTTCTCATAAAACGGACAAAAAGTGTAGCATACTTTGTAGAGCACTCTTTAAGTCTGAGCTAAACAAAAAGCAAACAAGCTTAGAGCGCTCTAGTCGGGACTGCCCGACTTCAAGATCCCCTGCACCAAGCCCGAGATGATGTTTCAAGCAGTCATCACATAACCTTACATAGTGTTTTTGGTATTTTTAGCATAAGTCAAAATTTAGATTGCTATCGATAACAAGGAAACAGTATGAGTTATCGACATTTCAAAACTCTAGCTTCATACAGACGGACGGATGGATGGAAGGACGGACAGATAAGCAGACGGATAGGCGGACATAGCTAGATTGATTAATATACTTTTTGGGGTCTGTCACGCCTCCTTCTCCCTGTTACATACATGCTCACAAAACCAATATACCCTGAATTGCCATTTTAAATGGATTCAGGGGATAAAAACAAAACACCAGAGCACAATCAATTCCAAAGTGCTTGCAATTATTTCAAAATGCTCACGCGCTTGTACACTGAATAAATAACAAGCGGACGTTGTTCAAAACTGCTCGACTGCTGCATACCCCGTACTTTAGCCAAACGCTCTAACAACTATTTGATTTTCCTTTCGGAGCAAACAAATCAAGGCTTTAGCTTCAGCTTTAGCTTTAGCTTTAGCTTTGACTGTTGCTGTTTGAGTTTCGCAGTCGCTCGCTCACTTTTGTGTAAAACATTCTGCCTGGATTGCTCCAATACAAAGGCGCTAAAAGCAAATGGCGAGAGCTTTTTTTCCAATTTATATGCCACTGAGGCAGCTGCCACACGCCGTCGCTGTTCGGCAGTTTGTTAGGCTAGTAGCTGCAGCAAGTTTAGACACAAAGTAAAAAAAAATATAAAATAAAATTGCGCCCGTTCGCCGAGTTTGCCTATCAGTTTTAATAGCGCTAGAAACTTCGCAGCCAAGCTGCATGCTGTCCGCCCAACCGCCGCGCTGCCGCCTGCTTTGAGAAGTGCTCGACTTGTTTGCCAAGAGCTCGTCTCGCACTCGTCGGCTCTAAAGTGTGTGCTCAACAACACATAAACTGACACTTCACCCGGTCAGTGGGTAGATGTGGCACGGGCAGGGGTCCTGAATGGAGGGAGTGGGAGACGGCGTTGGGGCATAATTTCAATTACAATGATTGCAACGTTGACTCGCTGCTTGGAACTTACCTGAAGAGGGCTGAGCGAATCGGGCGACGGCTCCTCCAGGCGCGGCCAAATCTGATGCAGCGACATAATGGCCTCGTTGCAGAAACGCAGACCCATCACCTCCTCGTCCTCCCGGCCATAGCTGCAACGAGAACAGGCCGAGCGAATATTTATACATTTTGCGTAGCTGGACATACAGCGTCAGTTCCGACGAATTCAATTTCAAGCTGTGGTCGTGTGAGGGGGGAGGGAGAGGGGAAGGGGTTAGAGAGGGCCTTGCCTTACCGAAATGTCAGCGTTAGTTGTGCATAAACGCGATATCCTTGAATGGCTTTCGGGTCGACGTAGACTATGCCGCGCAGCACAGACGGATTGTTGCCACTGAGTATTATCTCCCGCGTCGGCAAATAGAGGGTGAGCACGCAATTCGGCGACGTCTTCTTGTACACGCGCTGGGTCCCAAAGTCATCCTTGTGTGTCCTGCAAAAGGCCATTCGGATCGGAAATCGAGCTGTTAGCATCACTCTTCTATTACACGCACAATTTCTCAGTGCTTCGCAACAAGATTTGTTGGTAAAGTAGTGTGGCGGTACTTAAAGAGATGCACTGCAGTGTGCCTATAAATGTATGTGCGAATATATCACCTACTCATCGAGTAGCGAGCAGTAGCTGTAGCAGCCACACTCTCTGGATGAGTTGAGTTCGACTTACGATGGAAACACGTGGATCTGAATTAGAGTCCCCGGTTTTAGTGTTTGGATGAAGTAACGTCTTGTTGTTATAGTTTATAGTTTATAGTTTATAGTTTAGCTGTATCTCTCAGTACTTACAAGGAGGGATTGCAAAAACCTTTTGCTGCATTAATATGAGTTCGGCTTACCGGCCACCTTTATGAATTGGCTTCATGAGCGCAGGCTGTAAAACTCAAGTTGTCACATCCTATACAACATTTAGCTTAGATAGTGCAAGCCGTTTATGCTGGATTTGCTTATAATAGTAATGTTATTAAAAATACTAATAATCGTAATTAGTATCAGTAGCAATATAGTCAAGTGAGTTTTTACAACACTTGAGCTACAGTTGCATGTATGACAGTATAACAGTTATGTCAGGAGAAATTAAACTTACTAGTCTGGCAAACCTGGTCCAACATCTGAACTTGACAACTATTAATTTAATGCTTAATTAGCTCTGATTCAAGCGTGAGGCATGCGCCGATGTTACCCCCTCCCACCTCATTTGTCAGTGTGTGTGTGTGTGTGTGTGTGTGGCTGTGCGTGGGCTACGTGCTTTCGGGGTTGTTTGCGCATGGCTCGGTCTAAAAATAGTCTGGCGTGGGCAGCTGCTGCACATTTGTATGCGTGCAACATTTTGTGGCAGCTCCATTGATTTGCGCACCCGCAGAAAAGCAAACATGTTTATGCAAAATTTCAGTCAGCTCTTGTTGTTGTTGCGCCAGTCAAAAGTTGTCGTAAACAATTTGTTGGACTGCGTTGCGTTGCATGCACCGCAGAACCTTCAAACAGCCGCTGACACCTGACACTGGCTGAGCAATTAGCTAGTGCTGCACAAACGTCACAGCATGCAACAACTGAGCTCCAATTAAAATGACTTTGAATTCAAACTGAATTGATTTGGCCAACAGAGGCAGAGCTCTCAATGAAACCATAATGAAAGCCTGCCCCTCCACGAGGCAGAAATAAATGAGGTGTTAGTTGTTTCTTGGAATGCCGATGAGTAAATCATATAGCATATAGATACAATTATATATATAAGTATAAGAGAGATTAGGCTTAAGATTTAATATTTGGCTGAGCCAAAAAAAAAAACCAAAAGTTAGATGAGAACTCGTTTAGACATAAATCTGTAAAATAACTAAGATATAGATGTAGACAAAGTTATAGATGTAGTTATAGTTATAGATGTAGTTATGCATATATATATATACGTACTGATATAGATTGGCGAATATAGACTGGCAAAGGCTGACTCGCAGCCCGCTCAAAAATGTTAAGTGTCAGATATTAAAAAATCATAAAATTAAAAAGAGATGAAGAGATTGCCTCAAGGCCATGTCCCTGGCAAACCAATATTTTTTACGCTGTGAACGATCACAAATTATATGTGACGGATTGCTGATAACACGCAATATATATATATATATATATATATATCTGCAGTTGCCGAAGGCCATTATATATGTATGTATGTATGTAGATGTATGTGTGCGATAGCTAACGAATTTCAATTAAGCTTCTCTGTAAATACAAATAAGATACAAAATATATATATTTATATATATGTATTTGGGGACAATTTGTGCACTTGCCAAGGGCTATTCGACTGCACGGCGGACTTTGTGAGCCATAGTTAAATAATTCGCTCGCTCGCCAAAGCTAGTTAGCTAAATTTTTTGGCCTTTTGATGATATTACCAAAATATTTGCTGTTTTTGTTTAATCAACTTTCAAAGTTGGCGGCTCGTGCGGGCATATTCTACATAGAATATGCTAATATAATGCAATTTTTGGGGTCCAGCCGCTATTTGTCATGCATACGCATACGCTGCGTATACGCAATGCGGCCGAAATCAAATCAACTTCAGCGGCAGCGCGTTCGCAGTCCACAATAATGTTGAACGCAGCGCACTCTGCCTTCCATAACAACAATTAGTGTGCTATGTGTGAGGCCAGGTACTTTGTGACCCTTGACTCTTTACCTTACGCAGCAAATATGCATGCAGCATGTATATGCATGTGTGTGCAACACATGTAAAGGCATCCGGAAAATAATGAAAAATACAGTTAACCTTTTAAAGGTTGTTGTTTGCGAAATATTCCTATCTGCGAGATTATTTGTATATACGCTCGTTGAGTATATTGACATTGAGCCATGTTCCTTTTGGCATTGCTTTCATCTGTGTCCAACTGAGCACAACTCATATGTTTTTCGTGCGTAATTGACAGACGGACAGACTTAATATCTGACCCGAATGACAAACAAAATTACACAGAATGTAAAAAAGCGCAGCTACCAGTCGCCAGTCGAGTAGCAGTAATATAAAACTCCCTCGAAACTCACAGAATTCTGCAAAATCGGCCCCAGATGTCCTCCTGCTAGGAGCTACCCAGCTACCCCGCTACCCCGCTACCCAGCTACCCGCTGACCACATTTCGAATGAAATTTAAGGCTGCATTTCAGCAAATTTCGATATATATTAAAAAAGTCATCTGGCAACTATATATTGTAGATTTGGGACTGTTTGCGAACAAAAAGCAATAAGCTTTACGCAAAAGTAAAGTGTGCACAAAAATAAAATATATGAGAATATCTTTTAATTAAGAAATTCACATGAAATGTCATTCAATTCCCATTTCTGCCTGAGTCCGAGTCCCTTCATCTGAATGACACAGTTGACTTTGTTTCATTTTCCGATCATTCATCATCAAAGAGAGTAAAGGAAACAGTGTCCAGGTGGTGCTGGCGATGGTGGTGCGAATTGTGGCCATGATGTATGCATGCAATTATCGTAATTACTCAAATACTTAATTATAAATAAGTTTTTGGAGCTTATTAATCAGCCAGTCAATATAATCAGCCTTTGGTAACTGGACACTAATACATATGTAAATATATATTTATAAACATATGTATAAATATGCTGCATGCGCAGGATGAGGCGCCGTCAAAATCTATTGTTTTGCACACAATTTATGTATTAATTGGGGAAGAGGAGCAAGCCTTTGGGCTTGGCAAGCGTCAAATGGCACAATGGCAGCCCATGGGGTTAAACGTTAAAAGCAGCTATTTGTTAGGGTCATTAAATGCAAATGCTGCAAATATGCACTGCATGCAAACCAATTAGTTGCTCACTTTATTACAATAATTGGTTTGGCATTCAGGCCGTTCTTTAGAATTTAATGAGCCTTTCGTTGTTCTCCACATTCCAAGTGTGTCTCTCCATATAATCAGACACAAATAATTGCTAACGGAATGCATTACATTGCTTTGCTTTGCCTTTGAAACCTAACTTGCAATTTGTCACAGAAATCCTTAAACAGTTCAATTCGCAAATATTTGCAACATTGCAAACTGAATCTTTTATGTGATAAGCTCAATCGAGAGCTCTTCACAGTAATTGAATAACACTAAAGAGGAAATATTCTTTGAAATTCCGGTGTATATCGCAAGCCAACATAGCTGAGATCTAAGTAATTAGAAATATCCCTTGGCAGGACAGTCCAATGGCTGCCATCAGATATGGCTCTTCTCTTTAGCCAGTGCCCCTTAGTCGGCACTAATTGCGCTTGTGCTGTTTATGTATATGCTATAATGAAGCTTTGCAATTTGAATTCGATCTGATTGATATCTGCAAAGGGCAGATTCAGTGCCATGCCGCCAGTGGCAATAGCTCGCAATAGCTCGCATCCTCGCTGCGCTTGGCCCTTAATCAGAGCACCTCTTTGATTTTGACCATAATGATGCTAGCACGGTGCCAATACAGATAAAAACAGGTAATTAATCCCTTTTGCCAACACACATGATGTGTGTAAGCTGTGCATCTCGTTAACTCCGATAGCATTTTCGAGATTTAAAGTTTTGTTTGAATGGACATCAGCTATTGAATGAAATACCTTTAAGACTGTACGCCCCATATCTTATTATTATTTACCCATCTTATACCCTTATGTCTCTTAAATATCAATTGAACTGAACTTTCATTGAGGGTCTAAAATCACTTTGGCTGCGACTCAAGCAGAAGCATTTGCCATCCTTCCCTTTGCACACTTGATGAATAATAAGACTCTTCAACTATATTGCAATCACTTTGAAGCTGTTGGAAAAGCGCTCACGCGTAATATCATACTGACAAGCTATTAGTAGCTATAAATATAAAAGAATATATTATATATACAATATATATACTTGCCTGATTTCAATTAGGGAATGTTTTACGGGCAATCTCTCAACTGTCGCCGTAATGCCAAAAACTAACTACAAATCAGTTACACTGCTTTACTATGTCATTTAATCGGCCGTCAAACAGCGCAAAACACAACCACTCAACCAAGCAACCACTCAAGCGCTTAACCATCCAGCTATCATCGCTCTGGCTTGTTTATAACTTTGTGCCTTAACGCTTTTGTTTGCATGCCGCGACGGGAGTCCAGCTGCCGCCTGGCCCCGCATCCTAGCTTTGCCTTTTTTGTGAGCTAGCTGAGGGTGAGTTTATTTTGCGGCCAGGTGGCAAAGAAGACGAGTCTAATTGATATAAATTAAACAAACGCTGCCGTTCAACGAACCGTAGCGCCCTTGCGGCAGGCGGCTGGCGGGGCGTATACGTAATTCGTATTTTTAATGGGCATGTGGTCTCTGTTGCGGTTTGCAGGCAACGTGCTGCCTGCTGCCAGCTTAAATGCAATGCAAATTGGCAACAAACCCAAATCAAAACCAGTCGAAATGCAGTCGAACCCACGAAATCTGGCGAGCTGGCGAGCTGGCGTTGGGGAATGTCCTAATTGAATTTGCTTATGCCGAATGGGCCTGCGAGCATATTAAGAGATTATTGACCGTAAATCATATTTGCAAACAGCCACCGAGTTAGTCTGGCTCTGCGCTGCCATAATTATTGTTAACAGTGGCTCGAGTGCGTATTCGAGGTGAGTGGTAAATTATATTCAACCAGCCATAGACCGAAGCTGCCTGTTCAGGCAGCTTAAATACTCATTTTCAATGCAGCACCGAAGAGCTCTTCAGGGCTTAGACTCAGCTGCGGAAAGTTTGAATGTATCTGTATCTGCTTACAAAGCCAATATCAAGTATTTAAGGTCACAAAACAAACAGGAGACTTGATACTTTACAGAATGTTGAGTCGACTTGGAGTATTACGTTTAAGCATTAAGCATCTATGGTTCTGTCTAACCTTCGGCGGCTCGGCTCAGTCAGCCACGTAATTGCAAAATAATTAAGGCTCGTTTCAAGGCGCCGACTGTGGCAGTGGCAGTGGCAGTGGCAATGCATCAAGGATAACTCGGCAAAATCAAAGCGGCAATCGTAATGAGCAAAAGCACAAGCAAAGAAAATCAAATGAATGAACGATGACAGCCGATAGCTGGGCCGCAAAGGCGACAGGCGGCCATGTCCCGGCATCAAGGACGCTGCTTTAACGGCACTTTGTCGTACAGGATATTTGCTTTACCGAGCTGCGACCGCAGCGTCCGCTCAGCAGGTGGTTGTGCGGGTAAAATCTATCGCTGCTGCCATAAAGCGAAACAAATACAAAAGATACAATTAGAAATATTTGCAATCGGCTGTAACAGACTGGGCAATGCTCGTTTGCAAGCCGGAATGGGCCAACACAGCTGAATTACATTCAATATATAGACATATATATATATGTATGTATATTGAAGTACTCGAGTCGCCCCTTGCCAACTTGCGAGCGAGTATGAAAACAGGACTCGCCTGGCATCTGAAAGCAAATGGGCGACAGACGCCTGCACAGCATTAATTGCATTCCAGCTGACCTTGGCTGTGGGCTGTGGCTTGGCTGCTAAGCTTTGCCCGTTGCGAAGTCTAATTGATATATCACGTATACGCCAGGGCAGCCGTTTAGAAAGTCGCCTGCAATCGGCATTCGGCTGGCGAACTGTCTCCAGCAGGGATTGCAAATAGCTAAAAATAGCGCCAACTAAATGCCACACAAAATTACATTTATAATTCTATGTCAGCAGCTAACAGCATAAAGGTAGCTGACGTACCTAGTTAGCTGCATTGACTGGCATTATTAAATCTCCGTGATAAATAGTCAATGGAAGTGCTTTGTCAACGAAACTCTGAGTGTGGGCTAGGTGGGTTAGCGCTAACTTGTAACCTGACTTAAGTTTTCTTTATCGTCGCTTAATTTAAGTTAGCTTTAATCTACAGCTGTCTTTTGATACCTTAGTTGTTGGTCAATGGCTTTGGGTTCCTCCTTGCTTACTTGAGCTGAAAACAAAATGCTATTAAAATGCTTTTTGGATGCGGATGACTTGTGTTTGGGGCTTGGTCATTTCATGATTTCATTAAGTATATTATATTGTAATAATTTTTAAGAGTGTTTGAAATGTTGTAAAATGTAGAATATTTGTTAGCTTTTAGCTTTTAGAAGACACATTTTCATAATTTAATAAACGCATATCAAAAGGCTTGCTAGTTAATCAACATAAGCAATATCTCTGTGAACGAGTTTTAGCCAAGGTTCACAACTTTGCTAGAGGTAGAACCCCTACTGGACTTGGCTACATTGGATCTATATGCTAACTATTATTTTCCTCTTGGCATCAAGCGAATATGTTGATAGAGTTTATCATATTAATTACGAACTGAAAAGTCTATGTTCACTTCACATTTCTTTTAAGGAAAACCCTATCAATTGCAACTACAGCATTACTTAGATTCCATAGAGGAAGAAAGCAGAAAGATATTCATTTTGCATTTTGACATTGGCTGATTAACCCATCCAAGTCAGACGTTGGACACCGCCCGCAGCTGGGGCTGAGCTCAAAGAGCGCTCTTTAACATTAACCAAGTGGCAGCCAGTAGTGCAGTTGCAGCATCAGCATCAGCAGCATTAGCATCAGTTGGTTCATTATAGTTATGACCGGCAGCTGGCTGTCGCTTGCTGGAACGCAACACTTGCTATAATTACTTAATTTTCTGTGCCACACTCGGGAGGCGGGGAGTGGCAAGTGGCAAGTTTTTGCTTTGCAATCTCTTGATATTGCGTCCATTGTTGCGGCCACGTCCCACGCACTCACTCGAGCTGCCCTTTGAGCAGTGCTTCGAGAGCCCCGAAGGAAGGTGGCTTCTGATCAACCTTCAGCTCGGACTGCCTCACTTGACGAACCCACTGAACAACACATTGTTCTGCTTATGAAGTATGCAACAAGTTGCGGTGCGCTAATCAACAAGACTTGGCCTGTTTGTTATCGCTCCATTCACTTTGCACTTTCCATTCTGTGGCAATCCACAGCACTTGTCAGTGTCAAGAGACTCTTTGTTGGACAAAAGCATTTGCTTTCATTTAGTACTAAGAATTAGATTGAGCTTTAGACAAGCATTTTGTAATTTTTAATTTACGTACTATCGATAACTCTGCCTACACTTCCTACAAAGACCTCAACTCAAATATCTCCCTTCCTTATGCGATCTCTGTGTATTGTTATTGAAACATAATTTCCCAAGGGATTTTTAAAACAAGTTGGCTTTCAACTAACTGGGAAAGGAAATAGATTTAATTTTTTACTAACCCTTTTCTAGGCATTCAACATACCTAACAAATATGCCAAAATATGATGGCAAAAAAAAACACAAGTTTATAAAAGTTATAAAAAAAATATAAAAAAAATAAGAAATTTATATATAATGTAAACTTTTAATATTAACTAGTTGATACTCCCTAAAAAAATGTATATATTAGTTAGTATTTCAAGGAATTGGTTAGTATTGTATAAAAAAAATGCAAAGCACTAAAAATGGTTAAGCTTTTTTTAAAAAAATTTCATCCTAATGTTTGTTTTATAATATTCCTAAATGTTCTATTATTATTATTTTCTCAACTGTAAAAAAAAATTCCTTAACTGTAATAAAATGTTTGTGCAGAGCGCAATTGGCTATTGTGATTGTTGCTGAACTAAATGAGCTATTGAAAAATGTTTATGCAAATGGCTGAATGCATAAATAGGCTTTTGAAGTGAACACAACGGCTCGGTCAGTGTGTGAGTGTGTGTGTGCAGTAATAAATGCATATTAAAGACAGCAATTTGAACACTTAACGATTTGCGAGCTGCCTCTAAGCCCACAGGCCTGCTTAATGACGCATTAAGTACTCGCATCAAGTATACGCCCCGCGCACTCACACACTCTGTCTATATCTCAGTGTGTGAGCAGGTGTGTGTGTGTGTGTGTGTGTGTGTGTGAGAGAGAGAGAGAGAGAGAGTGTGTGTTTAGTGTGAGCATTGCTTTAATGAATAACTACTACCTGTGTCCATTCGTTAGCTCCGTCTCAGCCAACAGGTCGTTCAGCAGCAGCTCCTCACTGTGATAGCTGGCCGACCTATTGAGGGTCTCCCTCTCGGCGGCAGCATCGGGATTCAGCTGAGCATACGCCATGGCCAGCAAGTCTCTTGACTGGCTCGATAATGTTGAATGTTGTTGCTGATGTTGTTGCTGGTGTTGTTGCCGTTGTTGTTGGTATTCGTGTTGGCGCTGTTGTTGCTGCTGCTGCTGTGATGCTGTGAGACTTTTAGAGCTGACACTACTGCCGACGGGCAATAGGTCCATAAAATGCTTGAGGCGGCCTAATCTCCAATTGTTGTTGCTGTTGCTTCCTCTGTTGTCGTCGTCGTCGTCGGCGCCGTTGTTGTTGCATGTCATATTGTTGTAGATTTCAAGCAATGGCCATAAAATATCATCATCAACAGCAGCAGCAGGAGCAGCAGGAGGAGGAGCACCAGGAGAAGGAGCAGCGGGTGGGATGCGTTGCAGCAGGAACACAAATTACACACAATTATGTATGAAAGTGTGTGTGTGCGCGTGTGTGCGAGTGTACGTGTGTACGTGTGTGTGTGTGTGTGTGTGTGTGTGTGTGAGTTAAAAAAGCAAAAATTGCTTGCCTTAAATCCATAGTTATATAGCAAACATGTTCGCTTACTTGCATACATATAAATATATATATAAATATACATATATACATATATACATATATATATATATATATATATATATATATGTATGTATGTATGTATGTATATGCATGCATATTGTTCCTGCACGTTTTGCTTATTGGATTTCATCGCTTAGCTTTTATTGCCCACTTTCCCGCCGCGAACCCCACGAAAATGCCCGAAAAAAAAAAATAGCTATTTAGTTTGTTTTGTGTCCAAAATGTTGTATACTAAATATATATTGTGTACTATGTACAATACGTGTATGACTGAAACGTTTTTGTTTCAATTTTGTGTTTTTTGTTTTGTTTGCATTTAGTTGACAGGCAAAAATGTAACTGTTTTTATGGTCTTTTTTAATGGGTCGTAAAATGGAAACTTTCGCGAACTGGCTTTGGGCTGGTTTTCATCTACTCTTCGTTTCGTTTTCATTTTCATTTTAATTTTCTACTTCATCTGTTCTTTATGTGCCCTTCTGCCCAGTACGCAAATGTTTTAATTTTCTTCTGATTACAATGAGTAAAAAGTCGTTTCTCAGCTTTGGCTTAGATTCAATTTTCGAAATGGCATGCGATGAAATTGTGGGTCTCTGGTTAAACGTTATAAGCATTAGATACTAAATATATATATTATTTGTGGCCCGCACACACTTAGCATGCTGCAGCATATACGGGCCACAAATTGGCAACACAGTTGCTTAAAGCTCAGATTCAACATTGTTATTGTTGTGGATGGAGTGGATATTGGGCATAAACATGTGTATTTATACAGTTCCGTGTTAGGTTGAAGCCATATATACACATGCCTTATGTACAAGTTAAGACTAAAACTAGATCACAACTCGCTGTTCAAAGTGTGTGGAGTGTGTTATAAACCTTATATAGTACAGTGTTTATATGTGGAGAATGTTTTTAATATTTCAATATAATATTCAGTGAAATCGATATATTACTAGTCTGGGCAAGTTCTATCGATATTCGATAACAAACACCATCACTATTCATAAATGTTATCTTAAGACTGTTATGTCATTATATACATATATGTATATATATTGTAACTTGGGAATATGTAAAAATCGTAATCGTATATAAAATAAAATATTTCACTTAGATCTTAAATATAATTTATAATATTTTTTTCGGATCAGCATCTTGAGATGACTTGCTTACCTTTGCATTTCAATTCAGATTAAAGTATTTTAAAAATTTAAAATATTTCTTACACAAGCTTATGTAAAGCTTACCTTAAAATTGAAGAGAAGAGAGGATAGAATAGAAAGGAAAGGGCATTTGCTAGTCGAGCACTCTCTCAATGTCCGCTTTACTTTGTGGTCATATCTTGAGGAATTATGAAAAGTTTGGGGAAGAAAGTTTTGAGAGTTTACCAAGTTAGCTTCTTTTAGTTCCGTTTACTTTGAAGTTGATAAGATTTTAATGATGTGTTGTTGTTGTCATACAGATTAAACAGAAATGAAACCAGCTCGCATTTGCAGTAATAGAGAAATTTATAAATATTTTAATACTTCTGTGCGCTTGCTTATTGAAATCATGTTTATACGCCGACAATTGTTGTTCTCAGTGTTGTTGTTGGTGTTGCTGTTGTTGTTGTTGTCGCCTGTTGTTGTTCTTGTTTGTCAAGTTTTGAGCAATTTCTCATTTATTTGTGCGACGCTTTTGAATTGCTCATGTGCGTTTCCTGCTGTAAGGACGATTGTCTGATATCTGTGAGTGGGTGTCCTGGTACGTGTGTGTGTGTGTGTGAGTGTGTGTGAGTGTGTGTGAGTGTGTGTGAAGAGGCGCATGTGTACGCGGTTGTTGTTATCTTGATGTTATTATTTTTATTATACCCTTGCCCAAGGTGCTATCAATTTGTCACACACAAAGTCGTCAACAGGGAATTGTATTGAAAACGTCTTCATTGTTTTCCAAGTTAAATTTCGACATGTAAACAAATATCTGGCATTCGAGGAGCTCATGCATGATCACGGGCCAGCTGCTGGCCTGCCCTTAGAGTATTTTGTATTCGGCAATTGCGTGTAATATATAAGCCCTTGTTTTTATTGTAATTTAATGAGTTTTTTGCCCGGGGGCAAGCAAAAACCCAGCTCGCAGCCGAGCAAAACAACAAAAAACTGATTAAGAGACTGATTGCTGCCAGGCGGTTGAGTGCATGGGTGTGTGTGTGTGTGTGAACGTGTGCGAACGTGGGCGAATTCATCTGAAAGTCGGAACAGCCAGCGTCATCTGCCTGGCAACTGAGCTGTCACAATTGCGTCTTAATAAAAATTGTGTTGACTCCCTCCTCCGTCCTCCTCCTCCTACTCCTCATATGCAGCTCCCACAATTATATTGAATTATATTGATGTGCAGCAGGGCCATGATAACTTTGTTGCAGCTTGTTGTCCGTTATTCAATTTCGCTGGCCTCATTGGCCGGAGCAGTCCCAAAAAAGACATCGTAGGGGTAACTTATTTAACGCACAAATATTTGTGACAAAAATATCCCAATCAGCATTGCAATGGAAAACAAAGCCGCGTGACATTCAATGGGGGTTGTCAATTCAATGAAATTAATTTAAATTGATTCAGACTCATGAAAATGCAAAAGTTCATGTCCATTTTGTGTCCTTACTGAATGCATTAATATGGCATCAAAGAGGTATGCCAAGCAAAAGGTTTCCGAAATTGCTAATTTTTGGAAGAGAGCTGATTTTGAGAACAATTTTCGGAGTCTTACACATACGAATATTGATCAAGAATGGTCAAAATGTAGAATATACAACAGAACAGAACAGCCCATTGACTAGTTCAAAGCGATTTGATATGGATTTGCTGCCAAGCACTCACTGTTCAGGTTGTAACTTTAAAAACTCTTTTATATGTATTGAAATACATATGTATTAAATATATACGAGTTTGTATATCTAAATGTATATATGTGTGTGTGTGTGTGTGTCACTTTGCTTATTAATAAATCAAAAGGGAGAGCCACCAAAATGGAAGTAACTTGTCAGAAACGTGGCTGACATGCCAAAATTGTTAGCAATGAAGTCTCTGGCGACATGTGGCACATACACACTCACACTCGCACACGCACTCGCACACACTCGTTTGGCAACTGGCCTATGCAATCCCTCATATATTTGTTGACATTAATGTCAATTTCCAAGCAAAATTAGAAAGAAAACTTTTTCTTACTAAGCTAGAGCTTACTGCAGACATGCCTACACACCCACACACACACACACACATATATGGCACACCCCTTATAGCCTTAGCCATGACTACTGTGCATGATAAATGAAGTATCTTATTTTTGAGTTACATGCGAGCAACTGGATTAGACATATGTACATGCGAGTACATATGTAATGTGTAATACACACAAATCTGATCCAAAAATTTCATATCGAATTGCTAAAAACTTCTTAATTAAAAATTGAAGCACAGTGAAAGTGATTCGCTCCAAACAGGAGCCACGATGGTTTCCGAAATTTTTGCAACAGTTGCCAAATTATGTTACATGAGCCTTTTGTGAAACGAACTCTTTTAATTTTGTCCAAATGGAAAGCCCTTCAACAAGAGCAATAACAATCTGCGTCTAGCCTTGTTTATTACAACAAAATTATACATGATTTCAGTCGGAAATGTAACTAGTTTACTTTTAGTAATATTTATTATTTAAAAAACAAAATAAAATATATTATCATTTGTATAATATAACTACAATATATTAGATATTAGAACTCAACTAACAAAGTTATCAAAAATTGTAGTTGGATTGCTGTATATTGAATTGGCATTAAATTTGATTGATTTCTGAAGAAGACATATTTTTCTGAAAAAAAGTTTCTCTTTGAAATTACTTTTACTTTTGTGCGAATTGGCTCAGCTTCGGCGCGTGGCCTTTGACAAATATATCTGAGTCGGAAGTTGGTTGAAGATTCGATGTGACAGCGCGCGGCGTTGCGTTTTTGTTGGCATTGACATTTATGTGGCAAGTAGCAAGTGGCAAGTCGCAAGTCGCAAGTGGCAAGTGGCAAGTTTTGCTCGCTGGTTTATTTTAATTATGTAAGGCAAGCAGGAGGATGGGCGAACATGCCGTAAGGCAGCCGAGCAGCTAGCAAGGAGCTGGGTCCTTCTTTGATTTGCCTTGCTTTGCTCAGCTTGTTGGCAACTTTTGTGCGAAAGTACAGAGAGAGAGAGCGAGAGAGATAGAGGAAAGTGCGATTCAGAGACTTAGAAACACGCACACAGGAAATGGAACTTGAGTCAAATTAGCAAACATTTTGGCAAATATTTGCAAGCAAAGTCTACCCCGACCGCTTCACGGAACAGCAGCCGCTTGCCAATTGGCCAAACACAGCGATCAAATGAGCCGCAAATGTGTACACAAGTGTATCAAGTTGTAAGCATGTGTGTGTGTGTGTCTGTGTTTGTGTGGGTGTATGTTCATCTCAAGACATTGCGACACACAAACTTTTTTTGGGTCAGGCAAAGCAGCTGCCGCAAAGAATTCGACAACAGTTTCGTGCACACAACATTGCTCATACGACACGTTGGCTGCTGTGGCTACAAAGCCACACACATACACCCCACACACACAAAAACGAGCAGAAGCAAATCTGCCACAAAATGCCACACAAAAATATTTAATAGTATTAATAAAGTTAACATTTATTGCAGACCGCATGCAATTCAACTAATTCCATTTGGCTTATTTTGCAATTGCCGTTGATGGCCAACAGCCACACACCGCCGCAACCCCATTTGCTCGCCCTTTCAGGGGTACTCTGTAAACAGCTTAGCGGTCGCTTAGCCAAAGCTGCGGGGCTGGGGCTGGGGCTGGGATAGGGGCTAGGACTGGGGCTAGGTTACGCCTAGCCGGCAGGCGTAGCAATTGAAAATAACATCAAGTAGCCGTCATGTGTGCCCGTCTCTCTTCATCTCTATCTCTGCATTTGTATGTGTGTGTGTGTGTGTGTGTGTGTGTGTGTGTTGGTGTGTTTGAGTACGCTAAGTGTGTATGCTTTGAACTTTTCATTTTTTCATATAAATTCGTTAGCTACGACTCTTTGCATAGCAGTGTGCGCGTGTGTTGTGTAAGTGTGTAGCGGAAGTGTGTTTGCTTTACGTTTTGTTTTGTGTGTCCTCAACCAAAAACAAAATACATGCAAAAGAGTGCCTACGCTAAAGCGCTCGACTAAAAGTTACCCTATCACAAACAATAAGTAGCTTTGATGAATCTTTACCCAACAAAATATTATCAAATAAATGCATTAAATATATATTTTTATATGCCAGTTGAGGGGGCTATTGATCGCAAGAAATAACCAACAGCTACCCATTTTATGGCTACAGGGTATATGAGTACAACATATCAAGCGAGAAAAGTAAAAAAAACGTAGATATAAATAAAGAAACACAGCGTGCCTGCTGCTCGGCCAATTCTCTTTGGGATTTGGCCTCGGAACTTGTGTATGTGTGTGTATGTGTGTGTGTGTGTGTGTATGGCTATGCTGATTTCATTTTAGTTAGCGCTTTGTTGTTTTTCGTCCTCGATGTATGTTGTTTTTGGCTAAGGTTTTCGCCACCACAAATGAAATTAACTTATGGCAATAGCGACTTTTTCTTTAGCTATAGATCGGCCAAATCCTGAAGGATCTTGGAAGGACACACAATTTCGAGCTCGTGAGGAGCAGGACTACCGATTGGCTTTCACAAAAATTACCAAAAATGCTGAAAATCGACATTAACTTGGATATTTGAAGGAATCACATTCTCATTCTGATTAAGAATTAACAGCAACAAGGACGAAAGTCCTTAAAACAGCCGATATGTAAATAAAACGACAGCTGTCCTATGTCGTTAACTGCGTATTGCGGGCTTGCATAAAGTAGGCAGCGCTGAGGCAATTCATTTAATTATATTTCACAGCTAAGTGACGACGCGATTTGGTTAATAAAATGCCACAGAATTTTAATGAATTACAATTTGTTGGCCAAAAAGGTTTAGTTAACCGAAATCTGTGCCTATGAATGTGTATAATTTGGCAAAGGAGCCGAACAACCAATATATGTAACTTGACTTAACTGATTGAGCTATGAATAGAGACTATTTGAGGAAGTATTAGCTACTCAAATCTTTTATTCATAGCAATTTATTATGGAAATTACAAATTTACTTTAAACCACCTTTCAACAGCTTGCTTAGTTCACACCAATTAACAGCTGAACTGATCCACTTTCAAACTGTTGAGAATTTGAGCAATTGAGCTTCAATTTGGCATATAATTGCCTTGACCCGACCGTTTAAGCTGTTTTGTTTCAAGTTATTGCAATTCATGCTCGTTTTTGTAATGTGCCGATAGGTGGCGCCACCAAACGCTTGGGTAACCAATTAGTTTGGGCAGGTCGGGATGTCGGTGATGTGACAACGCTGCGACAGGCATCTTTCCTTGACGGTCCGCCACTTCGCATAGCTAATGTTATAAATGGTGTGCAGGTCTTGCTATTGATTTTGTAACTGCTGACCCAAATTGAAGACAAATACAACCACACACACACACACACACAGAGAGAGGGAAAGACACACGCGACTGCAGGAAATCGGTTTCATGCATAATTCAGTTGCACCTTGCCGGCAGCTACATTTTTCGAACTTTGTCGCGAAACACGCTCGTAGCAGTCGGATTGTATTATTTCTGAAGCAGGGTTCGTAGCTTTGATCTCAGTTTGAATGGGTTTAACCACTGATTTAAGCGGACTTTGGTGCTTCTTATTTTTGGCAGAGTCGGCTTACAGTCGCATCAGCAAACATATATAATATATAGCTCATAAGCATATCAGACAGACATTAACATTTTATGTTTTCATATTGCGCATACGCACCGTGTGGCAAACTGTGGCCGTGTCACTGCTTATCAAATCTGCTACTCCCACCCCCTCCTCCGCCTCCTCCATCTATGTTAAGTTTACGAGGCGCTCACGCAATATTATGACACATTTGACAGCCGCTTAGCAGCTCGCTTTCGCTCAGTGTTTTTACCAACTTGTTGGTCCGGTCAAAAGGATTGGGGTTTGCGGTCGAAAATATGCACAACAATGACCACATACTACAATGAAGTCGAGAGCCTCGATGTGGTCATAAAATTAACCGACGTTAAGGCCCATTAAATGACCGCGCACTAAAATTCCAAGTGCCCCAAAAATGTGGGCAATAAAAGAGCATCCAGTGTTGAGTAGCGAGCGAATATGAGCTTTTGTCTATGCATTAAGAAGTGAAGGATGAGCTGATCGATATGCACGCTCACACACGCATAGCGCATAATTCTGAGCTCAACAGAAGACGGTCAGAAATTAATAAATAACAGAGCATGATATGTTAAGAGACTGTTAAGTATTTAGCAGGCAATGTTATAGATAAGAGTTGTCTGTTAAGCTACCATTTTGAGAAATTTCTTATTTGTTTTTGCATCTAAATTCAGTTAATTTTATGCAAAAGAAAATGTCTTTTAAGAGTGGGTTTTCAATTTACACCTAACTCGAATTTACAAAAATTACATTTATGTAATTAAGTTGACAGCACGCTCTTAAATGTGCAAAATGTTAATGTACGTAATTAAGTTAACAGCACACACACTCCTAAAAGTCTTCTTCGAAATAGCAGTTAAACACTCTTAAAAATTAGTCAACAAAATAAAGCGAATGCAACATTGCGGTAAATCCGTTTCTCTTTTCGTTCTTGGGTTTGCTTTTAGTTTTATCACAGCGCGATTTAAAAATTATTCAGTACTCCATTCGGTTATTTCAGATGTCAGTACATCAATCACGGAGGCACTTAAGCATTTGGCTCACTCTCGCTGTGACGTATTGGCAGCCATCTAATTGTAAGCAACTGACATACGAGGCTGATTCAATAAGCCATTTGATATGCCAACTGCCCTGAATAGTTTTGACGGCGATACCAATGACATCAACATAAAACCGGCGGGAAACGTTCTTAAGTCTTGAGTAGGTGGCAAAGTAATACCCTCTATACAAGTATACAAAAATATGCTCCTTCCCATTTATACAAAACTCATAATCGATTTATAATTGTTTCATTCAACTGAACCAGAACTTGAATGACTGACGAACTGACGGACTGCCGGACTAATTGTATGACTAGCAAATTATTTAACAGGCTTACTAATTGACTCACTAAATGAAAATATAGTATTGATTGATTGAAAAACTAACTGAATGACTGACTAACTGATTGAATGATTCATTCAATGGATGAGTGGCAGACTATCTTACTGACTGGCTAACTGATTGAATGATTGATTGAATGAATGACTGCTTAACTAATTGAATGACCCATTTAAATGACTAACTGATTGAATGATTGATTGACTGTCTAACCCATAGGCCAAATGAATGACTGACTATTTGACTGCTTGACTTACTGCCTGACTAACGGAATGAATGATTGATTGACTGTCTAACTCACAGACAGACTAAATGAATGATTGGGCATTTGATTGAATGACTCACTGATAGATCAATTGAATGAATGTCTTAACCAAAAAAAGATCGACTGAATAATTGAGATCAAAAACTAAAAATGACAGGATAACTGAATGATTGACGGATTGATTCAACAGATGATTGGCAGACTGCCTGAAAACTGATTAAATGATTGGTTGAATTGCTTGACTGATTGACTGAGTTACGGCTTAACTAACTGAATGACTGATTGATTGACTGACTTACTGCTTGACTAACTGAATGACTGATTTACTTGACTAACTGATTGAATGATTGAATGACTGACTTATTGCTTGACTAACTAATTGAACTTATGATTGATTGACTGTCTAACCCAACGGCCAAATGAATGACTGACTATTTGGCTGATTGACTCAGTGATTGACCCATTGAATGACTGATCCATTAAATAATCGACTGAATAATTAAAATCTTGTTAAATAAAATGAAATGACTGAAGTAAGATAATGCTAACTAAATACATATATATACGAGAATAGAAAACTGTCTTCCTCAACAAGTTTATCTATATCAGAGCCATCGTGAAGCATTTTTATTGAGGACAGGGTATAAGAACTTTCACTCTCTCACTAAGACAGTCAGTTTTATCCTTTGCTAAATGAAAAGCGCATTATGGCCCCGTCAGCCCCTGCCACGTTCGCCATCCGCAACAGCATCCTGTCGCTCGAGGATGAATCTTGAATGCGCTTAAGCCAATTTAAGCATTTGCACGGCACGCAGCCACTTGAAGGCGACACGACGTCTGAGAATTCACGCGGCGAATGCGACTGAGACTGCGACTGCGACTGCGACAGCGGCTGCGACTGCGGTTGAGGCTGCGGCTGCGATTGTGGCTGTTGTCTGCTTGGCGGGCTTTGGCTTGAAAGTGTAGCAACTTTTACTTTTTGTTGCCATTGGCCTTAAGTGTGTGGCATTTGAGATGCTTTCAAATATGCAAAAACAACAACAGCAGCAACAATGGGCGAGGAGCATGCACGCCTGGCTGAAGTGGAACTTGCCAGATGTGTTTATTTACATGCAGGCGCCAGCAGCGTACACACACACACGCATACACACATGCAGACATACAAAATGCAGCAGCTTGCTTGAGATAGCGAAAGACAGCAGTCTTTTTGGCATCGTTGTGTGTCACTTAAGTTGTTTGCACTGTTCAACCCCTACGCCCATCCCCTCCTTCCTGCTGCTCCCTCCAGCAGCAGAAGGCGGCGGCTGCCACAGCTGGGCTGCTTTTATGGCGCGAGGCAAAAGCCTCTATGCTGCGTCATTGTTTGCTTTTTATTGATATGTTTAGCATACTTGTAGGCCCTAGGCAACGTTTTATGTGCAGCCATTAAGCAACATCGCACACACACACACACACATCTGTAAGCTGTCCAGCTGTCCACTGTTCCGCCTTGAAAGCCCATTTGCTTAAATTGCCAGTGCCTCAGTGTCTCAGTCACCGTGGGAGACGCAGTTCATGTCAAAAATGACGTTGCAGAACTTTGTGCTAGCTGAATCTGTTGCGCAACGTGCCAACATTTAAATATAAATTAAAAAGTTACGCATACGCCGCTTTGTACGGCTAAGTAAACGTTACTCGCAAAGGGTACAGTGCCCCCGCCCCTCCCCATATCTAACGCGATGGGGGCGTGGCCTATGATTGCTCGCTGCCAGCAGCCGTGGGAGTTCACAATGGCATTTCCATATTGCCGTTGTGACAGGCGCAAGTCGAGCATATCAAGCGAGTCAAAAAAAAGTCACGCTGAAAAAATCCGAAATAAAAAACACTTGCACACACACACACGCACATTTCCCATGTGTCGCTGCGTGCAATTTAGCGGAACAACAATGGCAAAGAAAACGAAGAAGAAGAGCGCGCTGAAATTTTGTTGGTGTTTGCAGTCGCACAAGCCGAGATTTTTTTTTCGACTGTGCCGAATAATTAAAAGTAAAAGACGCGCACAACCAAAGGTGGCATCCGGCACCTGGGCATATGAATACGATTGCAAAAAAAATATAGGAATTCTTCAAAAAGGCCAAGCAAAATATCGTGAAGGTTAATTAAATAGTAAATAAAATGAAATTCCAATCTTCTTCTTTTTTTGGCAATATCGGCTTTTGTTCTTTTGGCACAACAAAATATTTGATTCAATTAAATTAAATTAAAACTCGATAGTCCTGTGGGCCGAATAGCTTTTATTAAAAATGAAATGCAGCATTTGAAAAAATGCAAACTGCAAAAAAAAGTCCGTTCGCAAACATTTATTGAAAAAGGAAATTGAAATCAGAGCTCAAAGGAATTATTTAATTGACACACATGAATTCCTTGCATACAAATATAACTAATATGCGGAACAAAGTCAATAAATGTCTACAATATTACTTTCTACCTGTTGCTTATTTTCAATCATTTTCATATCCGAAATGAAATATCAAAGAATAATGAAAAATTTATAAAGCCCTTTTGCAGTGCAACCAGTTTGTTCGTTTGCCTGCCTGTCTGTCTGTCCCTCTGTCTGTCTGCCAGGCTCCAGCTCTGTATCAGTTGTTTATTAACTTTGTCAGATATATACTCAAAATAAAATGCTGATATATATATATATAGGCATGTGTCTAATATAATCATCGGCAAAGGCCAGCTCTGCGAACGGAAGCGGATGCGACGCCAAATGGTAGTCGCACTTCAGGGAACACTAAGCCATACCAAAGTGTATCTGTGTAACTGTGTGTGTGTGTGTGTGCGTATGAGTGTGTGTGTTGGTTACTTATTATTTCCCTGGAGCTCTGCCACGGTTCTCATAATTAAGCGCACTTTGAATTTAATTATGATTATGAGACAGCATAAACAAACAAAAAATAGAATAAAGCAAGTAACCTTGCCACACTGGGGTGTAACCGACTATGTAATACTTGCTCATAATAACAGCACAGCTTTTGAGTTCAATTTTGAGTTCAGCTCCTATCAAGCAAGTCCTATCTATTGCTCTCGCTAACAAATAAATAAAGTGCTAATATACTCCTCTTTGATACTTAAGGCTTCGCTTCGCTTGGACTGGCTGAAACTGGCACCAAAACACTCATCTTTGATATTTTACGCTTCGCCTCGACTATAGTGTCAGTTGTGGCCCGCATCTGCCGCGCGTGCTGCCCCACTTGTTATCCCTTTTGTTCCAAGCAAGTTTATTTGCGGCCAGTGCTTGTGTCCGTACGTATATTGTTGACCCTTTTCGACTTTTCAACTGGTTTGCATAATTATTTTTGATCCAAGTCAAAGAGAGAGAGAGAGAGGGAGAGAGCGAGAGAGAGTCGAGCCCGCCTCCTCCCTCCCCCTCCGTTACTCCAGGGCGATTACAAGCTGTTTTGGCCGAGACAGTGAGCTAAGGAAATGGTGCAAATGACTTCAAATACGAACAGAAACGTGGCTAAGATAAACTTGGGACCCTGCAAGACATGCTACAAAATGTAGCAACTGTTCATTAGCCCAGTTAACACACGCTTGACTCTTTTGGAGTGGCCTCAACCATTTTGATATCTAATAGACATTTTCTTGAATTTCCTTTCAATGCCCTGCATGTTGGCGCATTTGCAAAAGGGTAGCTTAAAGCAAGACAGACAAGATCGTGAGACAGCTATTTTTGTGATTTTAATAGGGTTCATGTTAAGCTAAATTATATTTTTTTCTTGGTTTTTTTTAAACTTTTTTGAGATTCAATTCTACAGCGCGTATATAATCAAACCTTGACTTTTTAGGATGACGAATTGCCTTTGTGACTACAACGCAACCATGAACTATTGCTTGGGATTGGAACCCGGGTCTTACTCAATTCGTCTACCGTGGACTGCTATAATATAGTGTAAAAGGCAAGTTTGATAAGATATAAGATTCACCAACACTAGTTGTCACAGGCCTGTCTTACCAACACTACCACTAACAGACCCCGAAACTGAAATGTTCACGAAAACAGAAAAATTTAATCAAATTTGGAGAGAAAGCTTATAAGATAAGAAGAAGGAAATTGTCATATATTTCCTACGAAAAGATAAAATTGTTCCTATGTTCCTGCTAAAATTCATGTCAAGCTATAGCTATCGCTGCTTAGCCTATTCTTCTCTTCGCGCTTGCTCTAGAAGATGATCTTATGATCTTGTTAAGTTTCAAGATAATAAGGAAAGAGAGGCTCTCACGTTGCTGTTAAGGTTCATGTTGAGTTAGATTGATCTGCTTGACCTAACGATATTTATACTGCTTTGAGCTGACGTGCAGCGTATCTGTGAGTTCTGCAATCTTTAGTCGAGCCTACTTTCACTCGCTCGTTGACTGGGCTCCAGGCTCAAAAGATTTGTGGTGAGGGACTTTAGGGTTTAGGATTCTGTGCGCTGTTGCCTGCTCGCCCAACAGTCCTCAACACGTTGAAATAGAAATATGAAATACGTTTTTAGGGTCATAGGTCGAAGGGCAAGAGATCCATTTCCAACTACAGCTACAATTCCCGGAGCGGCGTCAACACAAGCGTTTTATGGGCGCTGTGGGCGGGACGGAGGTGGAAGAAATGAGGGTTCGAATAAATGGAATCTAATAATAAAACAAAATGTAGTATAAAGCGAAAGTAAAAGCAAAGCAAAAACAAAACCAATAGCAAAGGCAAAAACAAACACAAAAGCAAAAACAAAAACAAAAGCAAAAGCAAATCAAAAGCGAAAACGAAAACGAAGCGAAATAAAATGAAATGAAACGAAAACGAAAACTTTTAAGTATCCTATTAATGTTTAATTCGAGTTATTTAAGTTCGGCACTTAATTTAGCAGCGGCAGCCACTTCAAATTGCCAAAGCACGTCCCCGGCCAAAACCTTTCGATAGTTGCCCAAAGCCCCGGGAGGAGCAGCCCGAAGGCGGCGCAAGGAAAGGGACTAAACTGGAATTGCTATGGATTCAGCTCTGTTGTCGTTGTGTGCGTGACCTTTTCTCATTAAATGTTAATAATAAAAACACAAGCAACAACAGCAACTGCAGAGATGTGAAAATAACTAAGCGAGCGAGCTCAAAAGAGAGACAGCACAGCCAAACACAGAAAGAGAGAGAGAAAGAGAGATGAAAACTTGGTTTGGAGACTGTTGCCTGTAGCCAATGAAGTTGTCTTAATCCGGTAATTAATTTCTGTGGTCTCAGCGCAGCAGCAACAACAGCAGCATTTGGGCCAGCCCGGGCTTGAATGCCCTGCAGAGAGGAGAGAGCTGGAGGAGGGTTAAGCGAGGGACTCAAAAGGCTGCAGCAGTTGTTTAATGAAACGCAATGAAAGCGAAAAGTGACAGGATAACAAATTAATAAAGTTACGCGCCGATCAACTTCAGCCTAGAGCCACTCAACAACTATTAAACCCGCAGCAGCAACAATAACAACAGCAAACGTAACCACCAACCATGCAGCAATCACTGGCAATAGATTGAGCTGAGTGTGTGCTCTGGTCATCAATTTGTGCCCAAACGTAAAATAGAAACAGACAAAATATTAGAATACCCTTTCACTGCAATTGAATCAATTCCTTTTAAATGATATCAAATGGGGGAGCTCAAAGGACAAGTGCCTGAAGGCCAACATTGATCAAGATATCTTGAAAATGAGACAAGTTTTTCATTTCTTGCTATAGATCTATATGATAATGAAAGGTAAGTCAAATAAGCAACTAATTTTTGTTCGATAGTTGATTTTTCAATTGTCAAAGCTAGTCTCAACAAGTCTTTATTCATTTCAATTATTTCAATCTGTTGCAACTTCCATGACAATTTCGTAATACCCCACCCAAAGCGCGTGGCTACTCCGAACACACTAGCGAAATGCTGAGTGTAAATATCGGGGTAATAATGAGAAGAAGTTGACTCTCAAGCTGCCGCGCTTTGTGGCAATGACACAAATTTGCGGCAAGTAGCTGGCCCGAACTTTTCAAGTGCAGCTATTCGTGGCGTGTGGCAATTTAAGTATTTAAGCTAACTGAAACTTATGCCAGGCAGCAACTTTTTGTCAGTGCTACAACAACATTTACAGACCAGCTGCAAAGTACTTAAAATAAACTCCGAGAAATCGATTTTTCCCAAAAAATAAACCTGCTCTCTCTTTATATATGTAATGTATGTATGCGTGTCATTGAGATGCGTGCATGTGCAGAATAATGATTTAAAATATATTGCATAGGCCTTGTCATTAAATAATAATACTTACTCAACAAAAAGTTTCTAAAGTTTGCTTTAACAATGTTGTATTGATTTCTGAATAATATGAGCAAAGAGGAGTTGGTAATCTGCATTTTGAAGTCTATATAAGCCTATATCTCACTATAAAAGTAAGTAAGAGTACTTTAAATCGGGAGTGCCCGACTAAGAAATACCCTAAAACGCATGTATTCCTTGAGTTCATTTCTGTATTGGGGAAGGTTGGAGAGAGCTATCCAAAAAGTTCAAGGAGTACTCGATATTTTTGGATAGGCGCATCTTTATACCAGATTTGGTAGCTGTAGCTCCTAAGACTGAAGTTTGAAATAGAGATTTGGATCGTTTTCGTGGAAAAGATGACTGGAAGTCTTGAGGACGGAAAGACGGATTAATAAACGGACTATCGGACGGACGGACAGATATAAAAAATTATATATTGACTTTGATGAAAAAAACGCAGTCCGCTATAGAATTGAGTGTTGTAATTTAAGAGGTAGCTAAAATATTGAGCGCTTGCAGAATGCGAGTACAGTCTTCATTTGTTCGGACTGTAGCTAAACAGCAACCGAAATGTGTTGAACCTTAAATCGAAGCTGAATAGACTTATAGTTTTATTGAAATGTTATTGGCACTCCACAAGACGTATGAATGCTATTTGCAAACTTTCTCCTCCTCTAAAGTGCAGAGAGTGCGGCAAATAATCCACTTTTTAGTGAAAGGGGGGATTAGGAATTGGCTGGGCCACCCACTGAGCTGCAAAGCGTAAAAGCTGCTAGTCAAAGTCAAGCATCAAAGGTAACCAATAACTACAGCGCGAGAGAGAAAGAAAAAAGGAAGGGAGGAAAGCAAGTGGAGTGGAGTGGGAACTCCACAGGATGCTGCAGTTCCCCTCCATTTTAAAACACTTGGCAGTCTCACTTGCAATGCATGCGTGGCAGCTCTTTGCCTTTGGCCAGCAAACAATGGCCGAGCGGCAACAATGGGCGACGGAAACGGAAATCGCTGGCACGACGGATGAGCCAGCAGCTGCAGCTGACATTGAGTCAAACGGGAGGAGGTGTGCGTGTGTGTGTGTGTGTATGTTTAAAAAGTAAGCAAATAAAAAGTAAGCATTTGTTGCGCTTTGCTCTTCGAATACAGCTGCTGCTGCATGTCTTTTATGGGGTGTCAGTCGTCAAACGGCCGTGTGTGTGTGTGTGTGTACCTCACTTGTGGTGGGTATTGCAACCTTTATTTTACTGCCTGCTCTAGACATTTCAGTGGTTATTGTCGTTTTAGCTTTTGCTTTGACGCAGTTGGCGACACGCAGCACGCCGTCCACCTCCTCAATCGATATCAATCAATACATACTTTTTACATATATTGCCTCTCAGCGTGTATGCGAGCCTGAGTCTGGCTGTGAAGGAAAACTGTTGCACACAAAGAAGAGCCGCTGCACGTTGAGCAAGAAAAATTAATGACCCCGTTAAGCAGTCAAAAGTATTTGAGCCCTGCGCCAGCTGTTGCAAGCCAGCCAGCTAGCGGCATAAAATACTGCAGCAATTTATATGAATCACACTTTGAGACTCTGGCTAACAAGCTGTTAAGCAGTTAAGCCATCAAATTGGTAGCCAAGCAAGTAAACAAGCTCAAGTTTGTGCGTGCTACAAAATGCTCACATTTTCTCAATAACTACAAGCTTGCTTGTAACAAAAAAAAAATAAAAGAGATGGCCTCACAGACTCTGTCTGTAATTCCATCTCTGTTTGCAAATTACAGATTTCTAAGTAATCGAAAAAATTGTGTTCCAACTGGAAGCCAACGGATCGAGTAGCCTAACTAGACGTTAAGACTTAAGCGAACTTCATTCAATATGAAAGTAGATTAAGGCAAATGATTTAAATTACAGAGAAGCTTTGACAGCGGGAAACTTAGTTTATATATAGTCTACCTATTATGTATGTGTTCTAAGAATGTTTTAAAAGCGCTAAATTTATATATAAAGTATATTAAAAAAAAAAACAATCCAGGTTGCCACAGGCAACAAACAGATATCAAATACAATTCTGATTACACATGAGAGTTTATGAAAACTGCGGGAATGGCTCAAGAAAGTGCTTCGAGTTGAGTGCTAGGCAACTGCCCTTGTCTGTCTGTCTGTCTGTTTGTCTGTTTGTCTGTAAGCCACTCCATGTGCTGCTGGCACAATTGTAAACAATTTGTAGTCTGTTAAGCGCAACGAAAGCAACAGCAACAGCAGAAGCAACAACTAGTTCGTGCTGCTCTATGCACAGATACGAATACTAAACAAAAATGATTGCCAGCATTTTGGGTATTTGTGCTGGGTTTTTTCGTCAACACCTTTAGTCGCCTGTTACCTCGATGCTCGTGTCAATTATATTGCACGTCTGCGCGCGTGTGTATGTGTGTGTGTGTGTTTGGATTTGTTCTGTCCAGCAGCAGCAGCAACAACAAACACAAGTCTTACAAAATATCAACGTTTCTGACATTGAGCGCTGGAATTCAATGGCGATTTATTACCGTTACCAACATGGGCCATATAACTGTGTGTGTGTATGTGTGTAGTCGCGTGTGTGTTACTTTTATTTTCTATACCGACACGCAAAAATCGATGATGCGACGACCAAAATAAAAGCCAGAGCCAAAGCCAGCACCCACAAGTCCCTGCGATAGATACCTTTTTCCTTTTCCTTTTCCATTTTTTTTTTGGTCGCTGTTGTTGTTGTGTTCTCTTTTTCGTTTTCATGCTGCCACAATTTGTGGCAGGCGCTGTGTAACCGTCACACCTGTGTGTCAATGGCTGCGAGCGCGGCCACTGATTGATTTCTGAGTGGACCAGAGACAAAGCCACTTTTTGAAGTGTCGCACGCCGGGCAATTAGGCAAAGCAAAGCAGCAGTGCGTCGATCGAGCGACTGCAAAATACTACTAAATGACAAATGGCAAATAAACAATTCCATTTGATTGGTAACCATGCAGCTTGTGGCGTCATAGCTGCTGCTGCTGCTGCTGCTGCCACGTGCCACAGCACAGACAGAGAGCAGGCAGCGAGCAGCAACAACTGCGTCCCCAAGCTCCAGCTCAGTTGAACGTCAAAGTTGAGCACGTGAAGGGCACTGGGCGTGGAATTAGCAGTTGCCAGCTGGCTAGCTGCCGTTACACACGCACACGCAAACGCATACGCCCACACACAGACACACCCACACGCACACACACGCACACAGACAGCAGCAGGCGTGCCGCATGCCTAACATGCCTGCATGCTCGTGTAATTATTTGCTCAAATCGCACAAAAGTATGCAATGTTTTTTTTATTTTTTTTTTTGCACACACTGGCATTTAACCATGCCCCAAAACAGCAACGGCGAATGCTGCAAAAGAGACTGCTCAGAGCAGGTGGCAGGGATTGCGGCCACAACCGCATGAAAAGCCAGAATAACAAAGTAATATGTTAAAAATGTTTATTTAAGTTGATTTAATTTGCGCAGCGCGGTTTCTTGGTCGTGCCGCCACTGGGCAAATAAATGACACACACACACACACACACAAAGAGAGAGAGAGAGTCCATGCGTGACAAACAGCGAGTGAGTCAGTTGGGCCTTTTCGCTTTTTTGAAACATGTCACGTTCTTGGGTTTTACTCGAAATTCCATTTGGCCAATTGCTTTGGCCCCCTTTCTCTCACTTACATTCACACTCACAGACTCTTTATTTCTGTCTTCCTGCCTGCCTGCCTGCCTGCCTGCCTGTGATTGCCAACACATTTGCTTAGCCACTGCCCAAAATCTGCATTCGAGCTGACAAACTAACAATTGATCACAATTTTGCGTCGACTAGGCTACGAGCCTCCAGCCTCCATTTGTACAGGTGAGGTGAGTACCTGCAACCTGCTGAAGTGGCTGTGGCTTGCTCTGCATTTGACACATGTCGTGCAACATTTTTGGCACAGTTTTCGTCGAATTCGACAAGTTGCATTGCTGCATTTGAGGCAACTTTGTGCACAAGACGCGCATAAGTATGCTACAAAACTTTATCTGTCAACATTACGTATACGCAATGCAAAGCAAAGCACTCTGACTGACATGACAAACATGTTAGCTGAACTTGAATTAAAACGAAATGCAAATCAAATTAAAATACAAGAAAGTTACCTCTAACAAACTTGACAGTCGATTGCAACCGACTTCGCAATGCTCAACCACAGTTCACTTGCAGCTCAATCATTATGCTATATATATTTATATATATATATATATATATATATATATATTAAATCAAATATACTCTGCTCTACGTTCTAAACAGACATAACACACACACACACACACACACATACATATGTGTTTGGCCACTGGCAGGAGGCAGGAAGTCAGACACAAATGGCCATTGAAGCTGGCGCTTTTGAGGCTCATCGAGAAGCCTTAAACCGTCTGCTAACCCATTTGCTTTCGGGGCAGAGGATATGAAAAAGTTGCTGGCCCAGCAAGCAACATCAGCAACTTTATAATTTGCAGCACAAGCCCACACAAACACACAGACATGCATACAAGGATATATACATGCATATAAGGACATATATACGGCGAACAGATACTTTGACTTTAATTTACGCGACGGAGTGTGGGAGAAAACTTTAAGAAAACATGAGATTTGCATAAATAAAAAGGCGGCAAAAAAAAACCAAATAAATGGCGAACAGGCGAGCAAATTTTGTGTGCATGTGCCTGTGTGAGTGAGTGTGTGTGGATTATGGCTTCCCATAAGAATGAGTCAACAGACTCAGAACAGAATCAAAGAGGACGTTAAAGATGTATTGGCAGTCGCTTAAGGCAGCCAAAGCCAGTCGCTGTGATTTGCCATATGGCTTTTGCGATATTCATATCCGAATACATATAGATATATATATATTTATGCTTGACACAATACGGTTTGCATGCTGCCAACTTGATTTAAGGCTGAGACAAATTCAATTTGCAATCTTCTTCTATATCATATATGCCTCTTCAAAAACTAGAGACCCCCTACTGGTGCTCCTTGAAATGTGTCCGATACCTGAGACTTTGACAAAGCTAATTTACATTCCGTTAATTACTGCAATTGGCATTTGGTTGAATGAAATTTGAATTGGCAATTTCGTTTGGCGGTTAAGCTTCCGTAATTAGCTAGTTAATAAGCTTCATTTAACCGCAGACCGCATGCACGGTGGGGGTCGTGCGACTAATTGAAAAAGTAAAGCGCCATTTCAACAATTTAATCAATGTCTGGTGTCAGCTGACAACTAAGAAGACAATATGAATAATAAAAGAAGCGAATTGTAAAATCACAGGGTATAGAGCAAGCCTTGGCTGCACGACTGTAACAAAAAAAAAAAAAAACAAAGAAAAAAACTGCAGCTTTATTTGATTTCAAACCTTTCAAGCCAAAGCTTTCAATCCAGCCAGCTCAAAGCAAAGCAGTGTCTTACTCTGGGACTGTTCGCTTGAGATTGATGCATGTGGAAGCTGTCGCTGCACTTTGACCCATTCCCACCCCCTACCCAAGTCTTAGGCTAACAAATGGCTTAACAATGACAAGTTGGCTGGCTCAGGCGCCAGCAAGCGGCTGGTCATATGTCAAATCTATTGTTGACTCTTGGCCCATCCATTTCTTTTTCAAACCAACAACAGTCACAGCAAAAGGGGGAGGGGTTGGGGGGCGGGCACACATAATCAGCATATTCAAGCACATACTGGCGCTCTTCAAGGGTTTGACAGCATAATTAACATGTTACCCGCAACAGCCAAGCACTTTAGAATGTTCGTCTTCGTGCGAGCTATTGGAATATTTCGAAGAATTTTTGCGGCAAGATGCCAAGATTTATTGAGCCATGACATTAGCCACATCATTAGCTGGGCGTGGTCAGCAGCCAGACCACAGTCGACATCCATCCAGCATACCCAATAAGGTCCTCAAAAACCGCACGTGCTTTGACTGCCCAAAGAGCAGTCAAACTGAGCTGCCTGAGGAGCACTCATCACATATTTGTATCTATGTCTGTTCGCATAGCTCACACCCTCTCTCCATGCCTGTCTCTCTCTCTCTCTCTTCCATCTCTCTTCGTCGTACATTTGCCAAATTGTTATCAGAAATTATTAGCTATTTGGTATTTTGCATACGAGCTGCGTCTACAAGAACTGGCTCCTGGTTCCCTTCGAATGAGCATATTGAAAGCTAGCAAGGCAAATGGAAGCGGCAAATGGAGTTGCACGAAGGTGCGAAGGCAGGCAAAAGCTGGACAGCTAATGAAATTCTGAGGTGTTGTCTGCGTTATGCCAGAACGGAATCTTAATTAACCTGCACAACACACCGAGAGAACAGAGCGCTTGCTTGTGTGCGGTTAAAAATTAAAGCGGAAATTGCTTTCGCTTCAAACTTGGAGATGAAGCATGAAGTCTGCATACTTAATATGCCGTTATTATCACATACCATTCCTCTTTATACTCATTTGCCTATTGATTAACAACTTTCGCAACTGTATCACGAAATAAATAACGTCGAACATTGAAAGAATTATATACAATATATAAATGAATGTATATTCGGAATAATAACTGATATATATACTATAAACTCCTTAACAAATGTCAATAATATCAACTGAATTTCTGCAGCAATACATATAAAAATAATACAAAGGTTTGTTAATTTTCAACTTCATTGATTTTTGTTGTTGCGGCAAACAAAATTCATAATTCAAAAGGCAAATCAATCGTTGCTGTCGTTATGACTGTGAAAACGCTTAAACGAAATCCAAATTGCCAATTTCGGAAGAAGTCTAACTGCTCTATAAGCTCTAAATACCAACCGGCACCTACACATCGATCAGCTTTAAGCAATTCTCAGATAGCATTAACTCAAAGTAGCTCAAGCTTAGTTAAGCAGAACAGCAGCAGCAAGAAGAGTTTCTTGAATTGGATTTTTTGTTAAAATTACAGAGAAGATGGACATCGATTGTATTCTTGCAATTTTAAAGGATATAGAAAAGTTTTCTCTAATTGCCAAAGTAAAATTTAATGATTCTAAATTATAAAAACGAATTTTTCGTAAAAAAGCAAGTTACATGACATTTTCCCGAAATACTCGAAAAAAATTGTATTATCGGGCTGAAATTTAAGTGTAAAACTAATCTAGTGGATAAAACATCAAGAAAACGTTTCGAAACGCCAAAATCAGTTAAATTTTTGACGAAGTTATGAAGGATTGAAAACAGGGCCTCAGGACTCTAGCAGATATAGAACAGTTTTCGCTGATTTGATACACTCCACATTAGTGAATATAATATTATTTTTGATAAAGTTATAGAAGAGATCAATATTATCGTATTTCTTAATTTTTGATGTCATTAGGTTTAAAATTGTAGAAGAAACAGATGTTACCGATTCGCCTAAGGTACTTACTATATATATACTATATCATTTTGTTGGGGGGTGAGACACACGAGTGTAAATTCAAAATTTCAAGTCTAGATCTAGACAGACGAACAGACAGACAGACAGACTGACAGACAGACGGACGGACGGACGGACGGACATGGCTATATCAACTCAGCTCATGGCGCTGATCAAGAATATACATACTTTATATAGTCGGAGATATTTCTAACTTCTGACAAAAATGAATCCTTTGCAAGGGCATAAAAAATACAGGAATATTCAAAAGCTAGGCGTAAGGCAGATTGAAGTTCGCTCTATGCATAACTCCGTTCGCATCGGTAATTTCTAAAGCTTAGCTCGCGTTTTTTAGCTTAGGCTTAGGGCTTCGACAACGGCAACTGATGGCAATGCGTCTTACATGCTGCAAGTGAGGAGCTAGTGGCAAAGTAGGGAAATAGAAAAGCCTAGCGACCAACACTGTGGCACTAATCTGTGAAGGGGTCAAGTGCGAACCACCATTAAAACCACAAATGTGTGCACTATGAGGATTTCGGCAAATGGCCTTCTTAGCCAGTGGCAACAGTGTGTGGGCGAAAAGTGCTGCATTTCATGGCTTAGGCGTATGTTATGTCCTGGCCCACCTTCGGTTGTCCCCGACAACGGCAACTGACTGTTACCACAACCGAGTCGCAAGCCAAGGCTCTTGTGCATCCAAGTGAGCCAATTTAGTGGGCTCCGAGGTGCGCGTGTGTCAACTAATTGGCACATAATTAACTGCGAAGTGAAACGAGCCAAATCAAAGCTCACGACTAGGCAATACTCTGTTTTCAAGGACTCAAGATGAAGCTTTAGTGAAATTAACTTGAACTTGAAAGATTTTCAGTGATTAAACTGTGTCTTTTGATGATTCTATTTTTTTTGGATAAGAAATTGTTTTGAGTTCTGAAAAATGAGCTAAGCCTTAGGGATTATTATAAGGAAATCCAGTTGTAGGACTAAGCCTACGAAAGTGTGAGTTTTGCTTAAGATATGGATGATTATCAAAAAAGTTGATCCCTTTACAGACTTATATATATATATATATATATATAAATGCATTACCTCTAGAAAAGAAGAGTAATACGCTCTTATTCAACTTTAAAAACAAAGGCAAAGGCATATCGACAAAAAAGAACTACAAACAGGTGTAAGTGTGTACATATATTTATATGTGTATGTGTGTGTGGGTGTGTGGTTGTGTGGGTGTGCTTATGTACGTTTGAGTAGGTAGTTGTTGCCTGCTTGCACTTCTGACATGCTTAATGTCTGAATATGTTTGCCAATTTCTGACTATTGAGCACCAAATGGGAGATTTAAAAACTTTCGAGTTATTGCATGTTTGAGTCTATTTGCACAGCTTATTCACTTGTATTTGGTATTTCGTAAAAGCTATTGATAAATCCACAAGCATACTTATGGGGGCATGTCGAAAAGTTTCAAGTTGACGAAAAATGTGAGCTCGATACTAAAATCGTTCAGGTAAACATGTTGTCAGATTAGGGATAGATAAAGTTGCCACCTGGCAATACAATGCACGCATTGAATTTTAAGGCGATGCCATACAGTTTTTATAATTTCGTCTTATAAAGAGAAGGAAATATCAGTCAAGAGAGAAAGAGAGGGGGAATTGGAAGAATTTACAAAAAGAATTGAAAAGTCCTTAAAGTATTGTATATAATTATAAATATGATTATTTGTGTCGTTTAGCACAATAATTATTTAAAATATTTTCAAGCACTTCTTAATGATAGTCTTATTTTATATTTGAATAATAACTTTATATATTTTTATGAAATACAGGTAAGTAGCTTTTGGTTAATTAATATACTTACGTATACATATGTATATTCATGTGTTACTGTGTGTGTGTGTGTGTGTGTGTGTGTGTATGTATACGATTATGTATATACAGTGTAAGAAAGTTTCTCATTTAGGCCCTTTGGACAGATGGCCCAATTAGCTAATGGATATTTAACAGAGGAACAGCAACACGCAGGGAGCTGAATTACACACATACAAAGACAGTTACGAATATGTATAGATGTAAATGGACGCTATAGTATATGCATGTATAATAATATAATATATATATATGTAGATATTTATATAGATATTTGCATGTATAAATTGATGTATATTTTTGTAGAAGTAATGCTGCTTGGACTCACCTATCGCCATGAGCGTCTCGGTCCCTGTCCGGCTCCAGATCCCTAGCTCCGTCGGTATCCGGGTCGCCATCGATGATGCCAGCGCTGGTGCTGCTGCTGTTGCTGCTGCTGGGCGGCTCCTGCTCCTCGGTCACTGGCGGAGCCGACGACTCCGATGGCGTCGATCGACTCTGGCACTGGCTCTGGCACTGGCTCTGGCTCTGGCTCTGGCTCTGGCTGCCGCTGGTGGTGTCCTGTGGGTCCTGCGGCTCCGACATGCTCGTGGCTAATGGGTGCTAGCTTCTTGCTTGAGATTCGGGCTTGCTACACGCGGCAAACTTTGTTGGCAGCGCGAGAATGTGAGTGTGTCAAAGAGTGAAGACTACGTGTGCTGTAATTGCTATTTAATGAATCCCTTTAAAAACTCTTGCCCCTGTTGAATGGGTCAGTCCGGGTCAGCGAAAAAAAATATTAAAAATTCTGCCAAAGCAAATGAAATGAAATGAAAATGCACGAAACAAAAACGAAACGTAATAAAAACTAATTGGCCAGACCTCGACAATCTACTTAGCGTTGTTTGGGATTTCCCCCATTGTTGTTTATCCGCCTTTCACTTCAGAGGCTGCCAATTAGAAGTATGTCAACAAAATCAAAAAACTACGCAAAAGAACACTCTCGTTTACGTATGTAGCTCAAACAGTTTTCCCCACTTTGTTGCTACGACACGGACGAAAAAAAAAACAACAAAGTTGAAAGTTGAAAATCATTATTAAATGGAAGCTCGAAAAATCTAAATGTGTCTTACAACTAATTAGACCGAACAGCAAATGGAAACCCTCCAAGTAGAGTTTGCTTTGTTCTCTCTGAAAACTAGTTAGCAAGAGAGCAGAAACCTAGCCAAATCGAGTTTTGAGTTTCAATAAATTGCAGCCTTTTGCAATGAGAAAGCATCAAATTTGGAACAAGAATTTCAGATTTCAATTTTTTTTTTATAATATTGTAGAAGAGTTTACCCCAAGTTATATTTATATATGTAAATATTTATGTATATATATTAATATAAATAAATGTATTCGGTTAAAAATTTATGTATATATATATATTTAGATAAATAGGTATATTTTAATAAGTTCCTGTAATCTTTTAGACACTTATAAAAAGTGAAAACCTTTAGGTTATCAGCTTAATCAATTAATTTTCGATTATTATTGGATGTTATTGTATAGTGTTGAAAAACACTTTAAATGTGGCTATTTTTATACTTTAATGGATTGTTAATTGAGCTTTGAGGATTTCCAAAGTATTTGTTTTGGAACCAGAATTTCAGATCAATTGAAGTTCTCAGTTATATATGTTCTGACCCTAGTTAGAGCGAGTATTGGAATACATTTATGTATGTATAAATATATTCTTATAAGTTCCTGTAATCTTTAGACATTTAATTACAACCTATTGGAGACAGTTTTAATCGCTTTAATCGATTAAATACTGTTCGTTTAATCAATTCCGTGCGCTTACAGCAGACTTTGTATGTAGTGTTGGAAAACACCTTGAGTATGACCATTAATGTACTATGGATGATTGTTCAGTGGGCTATGAGTTTTTATAAATTCAATTTCAGATCGCTTGATAACCTTAAATACCTAATTAGAGTGACTAGAAAATATATATATTATTATATATATATATATATATATATATATATATATATATTTTAGATATATATGTAAATATCTAGATATATATATTTTATATATATATGCCAATAAGCTCCTGTAGTATTATAGACACTTATATAAATATAACAATCCATTTAGGAATGGTTTTGTCTTAGTTCAATTCCGTTAGCTAAAGATTTTGTATGTGAATAGTGTTGAAAAATATTTAAAATATGAAATTTATAAGTTGTGTAGAATTGCAGTGTAAGCTTTGAGTTCTAAAAGATCCCAAAATAAAATACGTTTGAGTGAGCAACAATCTGTTTTAAGACTAGCATTTCAAATTTACTCTTCTAGAAAATGTGTATATGAGTATATTGTCTAATATGAATATATATATATATATTTCACACATATATATATATTCCAATAAGTTCCTGTAGTATTATAGACACTTAAAAATATAACAGCCCATTTAGGAAAGGTTTTGTTCAATTCCGTTAGCTGAAGATTTTGTATCTGAATAGTGTTGAATTGGTTTAACCATGAAATTTATATGTTGTGTAGAATCATAGTGTAAGCTTTGAGTTCAAAAAGATACAACAAGTTCGAGTGAGCAAGAATCTGTTCGAAAACTAGAATTTCAGATCGTTTGAAGAGAAAATGTGCTCTTCGAGAAAATGTGTATACGGGTATATATGTATAATAAAAAACCTATTGTAAAACCTATTGGAGGCAGTTTTAAATCACGTAAATCGATTATTGTAGCAGTAGAATTTCTTTGTGTATGTGAGTGTTGAAAAACGCTTCAACGTGTTTGAGTGAGTAAAAAGAGTCTTATTACTATTCTAGAAATCTGTATATATCTTATATCAATTACTATTCTAGAAATCTTGTAGACACTTATAAAAATGACATCTAAATGGAGGCAGTTGTGTATAGCTTAAATAGATATATGGTTCAATTTCTATTTTGTGTGTGTGTGTTGGTAGTGCTCTTCAGTTCTTCAGTATTCGTAGACACTTATACAAATTTCAATCTCTTTTTAGGCAGTTTTGAGTTATTTAGCTTTTCTATTCTTCAATTCTTTCTTCATCTGCTGCTTTTTTTTCTTTGTATGTGGTTTTGTGTAGTGTTGACAAACGCTTGAAATATGGGCATATTTGTTATATTTTAGTCTTACAAACCATATTTTTTAGTACAGCGTTTTACAGCCCTGCCAAAATGCTTTTAACTTAAATTTAAGGTAAATTATTTAGCAGTTAAACTGCATAACTAAATCAGCCTTAAAACCTTTCATCACTGCGTTGCTTTGGCTTTTAATTACAATTTTTGGGGGACGGGAAGGAAGAAATTGTTGGGAATTTTATGATTTGTGTAAATGTAGCAGCTGCTGTGCCTGGCAAATGCCAAAAAGAAGCCAAGAATCTGCGGCTCAGCCACATAAACCACAGTGCGATGCCCGCTGGCAAAGAATGCAAACGGACATATATACACTGAAAAGTGGCGAGCGGCAAATGCAGCAATTCAACATGCGCTCAAATGTGGCGGCAACAGTCAGTCGTAGTTGCCGCACGGCCAACAAGTGGTCGATTGATGGCTTCAAATTGAACATTTGCATGCGACGTGCAGCGGCTACAAAGAGAAATCAATTAAAAAAGAAAATATATATATATGTATATGCATGTGTGTGTAGATGTGTGTATGTGAGTGAAAGGATACAAATTTAATTGGAAGCGAAAGCACGCGCTGATAGTGTGAATAAAGTGTGAATGGACAAGCGTGACAAGTGGAGAGAGCGATTAGATTAGCAAAGCGCTCATAAATTAACTGAATGCTGTGAAATTTGTCAACGATTGGGGCCGAAAAAAGCGCGAGCGCTGATAAGTATACTACACTTTATGTGGCGCTCTACAGCGAAAAGGGGCAGCAGGTCAGCGTGACAGCTGAAAAGAGAGACAGAGGGAGAGAGAGTGAAGCTAAAAAAAAAGAAAAACAGCTGCTGAAAGTGAAAATGGAAAGTGAAATGGGAAATGGTAAGTGGGAAAAGTGAAAAGTGGAAAGTGAAAGGCGCACAGCAGACGCCTAGGGAGCACCGAGAGACAGACAGGAAAGGCTGTCTGTGTGTGCGGTAAGGAGAGCGCATATCATAAGCGAGCAGTTTTCACAGCATTTGCATTTGAATAGTTCGAGAAGCAGTTGGGTAAAACAAAAGGCGAGCCAGAACATAAATAAATGCGAGCCGTTCAGTTCGGCTGGCTCGGCTAGCAGCAAGTTAGCTTCTACGGGTTGTGCTCCATGTTTATGTTGATAAACATTACTTCTCGCTCTTGTAGAACGACACAGAGCGCCATGGAGACGCAGAGTGAAAGGATCAAAGCGTGGCTTCCACACATACTCATTAAATATTGAAGGACAAGAATATTAAACCAGAAGCAAAGAAATGAACAAACTAATATGGGAAAGGGCACGTAACGTGCAATAAAACAGAAGCAGGATAAACAAAAGATGAACTTGCAGACGCTCGCATAAAACGGAATGTAACTGAGAAGTGTCAGAAATATCATTTGAATTGTCTTTGTAATAGGCGGCGCTCGGCCGACACCCCTGACCTGTCCACACACTCAAAAGGCAAAGCCAGCGAAAACAAAAGCTGCCTTCACTGAAACATACATGCACAGTGCCAGACAGACACATACGCAGAGGCTTAAGCAGACACACATTTTGAAGATAATCGAAGAATGGAAACGGAAATTAGATAGCTAAATTATACGTATGATTGTTGATTGCTGCGCTCTGTTCTTATCGTTCTGGCTGCATGGACTGGCGCAATACACAAATTACACACACCACACACAACACAACCAACACACACAACATAAACAGCACACACTTTTTACCCAAAATTCACAAAAACACACACAAAAGAACACACACTTGTTTGCTAAATTCTTATCGCACTATATATATATATATATATATATATAAATATATATATATATATTTATATATTGTATATTTAGGGTTTTTAAATCACACTTTGAACACTTGAAAAAAAATGTAGTTCTTTGCACATCAAAAAAATGTCAAGCCTTTGCTTACACTATTCACTATTTTTTGAGTTCCAATTTTTGAGTTCCTGAATGATAGTGTACTTAGATGTTTTTTGGCTAGCTCCTAAGACTTCTGTATGCTTCGCACCCTACTATATTTATATATATATAGAAATATATATAAATATATGTAGTCACAATATAGAATACTATGCTTCTCTATTCTCTATAGACTGTTTCTTTAACTTTGGGTTTTCTAGATGTTTGGAATTGAATTTAGATATTCTGGCTGACTGCTTGGCTAAATTCGGTTCGTTGCGACTGGGCAAACGTAACCGACAAAGGCTTGACAGGAACTGAAGTCGTTTGCCAGCAGGACACGTTATTTTAAATTGTTTGCCAGCAACAGAAACAGCAGCCGACAGGCAGCGCGTCGACTGTTGCTTCCTGCTTTTCTGTTCGCCAGCTGTTGATATCTCCGCCTCGCTGTTAGGCGCTCTAGGCGCTGTTAACACTGTTAACAGACTCCGAAAGCTTTTTGAAGCTTTCGATTCGGAGTAAACCACCTCGAATGCAAACCAACTCAGCCAACGAATAAGCACTACGCAAATACTCTATGCATACTCTATCTTTTACCCCCAAAAACATTTTACACTCACTTTTTAGTCCATATTTTTTGCCTTGTTCTTCGGTTGATTACTTTAACCTCATTTACGTTAATCAATAAGAATGAGCAACATCTTCCCTTAGCAATGATTGCAGTTTCCACTCTTTACATTGGATTGATCTGTGCATGGTTATATGCGAAGCCATACATACCATATCTTTTCGTCTAGGGGTGGCATGCACAATTATGTATTCCAAATCCCAACTATTAGACAACAATATTGCCTAAAATAACACTATTTTAGTAATTATATATATATATATATATATATATATATATATATATATATATATATATATATATATTTTATTATAGTCTTTTTGAGCAGTCTTGAGAGAATGTCAACATGTTTGGATGTTCTAGCTCTGAAGCTATAGAAGATACAGTTTTATTCAATTTGCCACGCCCGAATATATATTGTACATTTCAAGTCCCTAACTTTTATAGCGCTCAAAGTATTGTAGAATTTTTACAAATCGCTATATGAAAAGTCCAGATTTGCCACATCCCCAGGGTGAAAAGATATATAACTTTTCACTCAATCGTAAGAGGAGGTCAACTGTAATCGACATGCCTAATTTGGATACCCTAGCTCTAAAAGTGCAGGAGATATAGTTTTACCCGACTTGCCACGTAGATATACGTATATACCATATCTTTTTGTATCGGGTGGTGTACATTAGTATATATTTCAAGTCCCTATTCTTATACTAAATAACGAAAATAACATTATCTTGGTTTTAAGAGATATAGTATTTCCCGATTTGACACGCCCCCAGTAGGCGTTTCTAAAAAAAAATCTAATACTAAAATCTTAGCACTTTACCTTATAGCACCACACGACTATATGTTCCAAATTTCAAGTGTCTCTCAAGTTCATACAGACGGACAGAAAGACTGCGGACGAACAGCAAAACGAACACAAGACCAATATACTCTTTTTCCCTTTAAGAACAGAGTATTAGAAGCAAGACTGGTCTAGTCTGAAGTGGCCGACTGGCGAGATACTCTGAATTCCATACTGAGTTGGTTTATGGCAAACATTGTAGCTTATAGTATCATATGCAAGTCACATCTTTAATAGTGCTTCTTCTTCACAAGCTCAATAGGACGACAGCTTAGCTGCTTAGGGGTAGGGGGTAGGCATTCAAATTGTGGAGTATTTGGTATTTGTGCATATATTTTGTTGAGTCTTGAAAGTAATCGATGATTTGAACCAGACTTGATTTGCGCCTGCTATAGGACGAGCTCCACTCTTAACTCTTATAGATTTCGAGATCGATACGGTCATAGAAACAGGCGGACGGCCAGATTGACGGACAGGGCTAGATCGACTTGGTTGTTGTTCCTGGTCGAAGAGGCATGGACAGACCGATGGGCAATATTGATTAGGTTGTCGTTCCTCATCTAGGATATATATTATAAGGGGCAGTCAAACATTTTAACAAAAATCATTAAGCTCTGAATTCCCATTTTAGATATTTTTAGCACCTATCAACGCGCTTTATCATTTAGTAGACATTGGAACAATCCGTTTGTTTTAGCAGTAGCGAACTTCAACGACGTATTATTATTATTTTATATATGTAGTATATGTATCTTATAGCTGCCTTGGAAAATGATATAAGAAATATCTGAGGCATGCCTCATTTACCTTCGATGCTATGAATATTTATAGTGTTGCCTTTTGCTTGCAACATTGTCTACTAATTTTCGTTTTACTGTCTTCACAGAGTTTTGTCTTTGTGTATTATTAAATAATTTAGAAGCTGGCAACACGTCCTATTTGGTTACAGAAGTCGCCTTGTGCTATCCTCTTTCTCTATCCATCTCTATGTCGCTCTCTCGCTCTATCTATCTGTTATGCATTGGAATATATTTGGTAGATATTGCTAATTAGACTTTAAGTGCGCTCGGCAGAGCTCAAAGGCCCACCTGCTGCGCATTTATTAGAAATAGTTGCCTTTATTAAGGATTCATCAAGTCAAATGAATGCAAAGGAAAAGGGAAATTCAATATTTTACTGTTTTTACCACATGTCAAGCAACGAGCTGCTTTCAACAAAGCTAATTTGCAGGCAACAGCCAAATAGATATAATTGAAAAATCCTTTTCTATATTAAGGATAAATCAACTTAAATGAATTCAAAGAGTTCAATTATAACAACTGAACTGAACAAGCAAGGCGCAATACTCTTGTTAGATAATTCAGCTGCATTGTCAAATTATGGCCGAATATGCGACTAATTAGCAGATTATGCATAATAGTTGTGCTGTAATCGATATTAGCTGCAGATGCATGCAAAGAGCGTACATCGAAGATGCTTCAGGCCCAAAGGAGGCTATTGTGGCGCTTTCTGCGAACATTGACTACAATAGGCATCGAAACAGCATCGAAACAGCAGCTAGCTGTCAATTAATACGGCATCAAGCATATTAAGCAGCAGGAGCACCAATAATCACAGTCCTATTGAATGCCGTCCCAAACAAGGGAACTGCCCTTAACGTGCAGCTGTCCGTTGGCAGATTTAACGCCACCTATGGCTGAGCAGCTTAACCATCATATTGTCACTGAACATTCAATAGTAAAAGTGCATTAAGAAATTGCGACTTGTGCTCGCTTTTAAATGTTTCGCTCGCAGCTCAAAATGGCAAGCGAAAAAGGGGAAGAGAAAGTCGCTTCTCATTTTGGACAGCCAAATTTGCTCAGCTTTTTATAAGACGTAAATTGTAGTACAAATAATACTTTAGTCTATGGCTGTTTGCCATTTACAATTTGGCATTTCATTCAATTACTATACTCTATGCACATTCAATATGGTAAAGGGTGTATCAACTATATCTGAGCGAGATAGAGGGAGGGAATGTGGAGAGAGTGAATGTGGAGAGAGTGGGAGCTATCTGAGCTGGAGAATTTGTTATTAAAAGCTCCAGATTAAATTTAAATTTAGATGAATATTTATATTTACATGATATTTATATGGGAGAAAGAGAAAAAGAAAGAGAAAGAGAAAGAGAAAGAGAAAAGAAAGAGAAAGAGAAAGAGAAAGAGGAAGAGAAAGAGAAAGAGAAAGAGAAAGAGAAAGAGAAAGAGAAAGAGAAAGAGAAAGAGAAAGAGAAAGAGAAAGAGAAAGAGAAAGAGAAAGAGAAAGAGAAAGAGAAAGAGAAAGAGAAAGAGAAAGAGAAAGAGAGAAAGAGAGAAAGAGAGAAAGAGAGAAAGAGAGAAAGAGAGAAAGAGAGAAAGAGAGAAAGAGAGAAAGAGAGAAAGAAAGAAAGAGAGAAAGAGAGAAAGAGAGAAAGAGAGAAAGGGAGAGAGATAGAGAATGAGAGAGGGAGAGAGAGAGAGAGAGACATAGAGAGAAATAGAGAATGAGAGATAGAGAGACAGATATAGAATAAGAGACAGATATAGAATGAGAGAGAGAGAGAGAGAATGAGAGAGAGACAGATACAGAATGAGAGAGAGAAAAAGAGATAGAGAATGGGAATGGGAATGAGAGAGACAGAGAAAGACAGAGAAAGAAAGAAAGAGAGACTACATGTTTTTCTCCGAGAGACATAGAGAAAGACAGAGAGCGAGACAGATTTACTTGCTAAGCCATTTCCATTCAGAGTGGATTTGCATTTAGATAGGCAGATTATCAGACAAGACATCTTGTGCTCAGAGCGAGAGACAGAGAGAGAGAGGGAGAGAGACAGAGAGAGGAAGTGGAATTCGCCATGCAGACAGTTAGATAATCAGCTAAGACTTTTCGAGTACATCTTGTGCCACATCTTGTGGAACGAATCACAAGTTTATTCACACTTTGGGTTGCCATAGCTATTTTCTCAGATAATTTCATTAAGATTGGAGTAATAAAATGCGAATAACCCAAGCCAAGAATGCATTTTGTGCGAAGGAAAGGGCACACAGAGGAGCAAATAAAAAGGAATCCCTTCGAGCCCGCACTGTCATACTGTTGCGTGTATTTTTAATTAATTTACACTTTCTCAACTTTGCAGTTGTGTGGAGAGAAAGTGAAACTTGTTAGCTCACAGCAAAGCCAACTTTTTACAGTTAATCAAGGTGAGCATTTTGAAAGGCGAAACTTTTCATTTGCGCTAACTTACAGTTAAGTGCAGCTGCAACTGGTATTAATTTGTATACCCCGAATGCATGCCTTTTAATTGTATGATAATCACTTTGAAGCTTACGCTTTTGCGCCCAAAGACAACAGCAGCAGGAGGAGGAGCTTAAGCAGCAACTACAATGGTGTTCCCTAAACAATAGCTCATATTTCATTTACTGCTCGGCCAGGCAACAACAGCAACAAGACGACAAGTTCAAAAGGAGCAACACGAACAAAAGTCAGCAGCAGCAGCAGCAGCAGCAGTGGCAGCAACCCCGTCCAGTTGGTTTATTTGGGTTATTTATGGTGCACTAATTGAGTTGGCAGTGGGCAAAGATTTAGGCAGCGCCTTGTTGCAAGCGACAATGCCTTCAAGAGAGGTAACACAAAGTTCTCCGGTATTTAGCTGCTGACAATTGATAGAGCAAGCAATAGCAGGGCACAACTGAGCTGAAAAGGACATAATTAAATGTGAGGCCGGTCGAACGGTCGTTGCCGACTCCCCGACACCTGCTCACATTGAACTTGAGCCCGATGTTGGCCAAGACGCACAGAATCCATATACTCGCCGCCAGCTGCCGGACGAGCATAGACGCACAAAGATACAATGAGTAGACTAAGCCGATTGGAGCTTAAATCGAGCATGTTCCAGCTATCCAAGTATCAAATTCGAATGCTCAAAAATCATCAGATGCACCCTGAAGTTATCTGTGCACAATACGTAACGATGCAGCTGCATTATGCAATATGACATGAGGATATTTGAAGCCATATATAGCGATTGCAATCTGCAATTCTCGGAAATTAATTTCGAGACGCAATCAAAGAGCAGATAAAATAACGAAAATTACTAATATATATATATACAACTGGATGACAGCTTGTAGCAGCAGCAGCAGCAGCTACAATAATTATTATGACGCGCAACGGTGCGTATACTTGATATTTGCGAATATCGAGCTGTTGTTGGTCTGTGCGGTCTGCTGTTATGCTCATCAATAAGAGTTGCAGCAACAAAAGATGTTTATGCGCGTCGGATGGATAGTGCCAGCTGCTGGCCCTAGCCTCTTGCGACCGCGGGCAATCTGTGATATTTGAGCTTTGCTTTGAAAATTACTTGCAATCTCTTCCCTCATGTCTGCCACATATAATACCCATGCAGCTTATTCGCTGGTTATTATTAAACCAAACGAAACGCAAGCAAAAAAAAACATTTGCCAGTAGCTGAAAGGCGAGCAGGCAACGCATTTTATAATTATTTGCTGCCAGCATGCGCGCCTTTTGAATCTCAAAGCGTCGTCCCTTCATTATTTCTCATCTGGCGCTGCACGCTGTGAGCTGTGAGCTGCGTATTGGATTGCATTTGCTTTTGCGTTTCCATTAGAAGATGCACAGAGAGGCAGGCAGCTCCACTTTATTTACCATAAGCAAATTGAACCAAAATTGAACATACTACTGAGAGAAAGGAAAAAGAAAAGCAGGCAATGTCTGAATTATCTGGCTCACGGCTTAGGGCTGACCCGTCGCATTGAAGGAGCGCAGCATCATAACATAGGAAATGGCCGAGCGCACCACCTGGCAAAGAGAGAGGGAGAGAGGGAGAGAGTGTGAGAGTGTGAGAGGTGGCGTTGAACTTGAACGGAGGGGCGTTGCTACGCACCGCTGAAAAGGTGGCCATGTTTGGCTCAAAGAAATAGCCCGAGAGCTGGCAGGGACGCTGTGCCCGCATCAGGGCCAGGGCGAGCGCCCGCTTGGTAGCCGGGGCAAAATCCACCCAGTTGCTGTCGTAGAGAGCAGTCGCAAAGTCCGCGCTAGCCTGCCTCATATTCTCGCCGCAGTGCGAGTAGATGAACAACGCAATAAGCAGCGAGCTGACAAAGAACACGAAGTAGATGCACTCCGGCGAGGGGAACAGGTCCGCTAGCTGAAATCCAAGAAAGCACAGCTGGAGCGCCGTCACAAAGAACTGCATAAAGACCAGCGGCCGGAGGCTCTGGCCCAACTGGGTACCAATCTGCAGACCTGTCTGGTGCAGCTGCAACACCTTCACCAGCTCCCCCAGCTCCCGACGCGGCGCCTCGCTCATGGGCAACAGACTGCGAATCCGATGCTGGGCTATCTTAAACAGGGCGCACACATTGTACGTGAAGGCGAAGAGCAGGGTGTCCATGGCCAGGGACATGGTCACCGCACCGTAGCTGGCCATCAGGTTCCACAGATAGGTGGGCGCATAGGGCACCGCTGCCTGGTCGCTCCACGGATAGACGCCCGAGTGTGGCAGCTCCAAATGAGTGCGACCCGTCCGCAGTCGAGTCGTCACCATGATCACAATCGGCTTGATCCCAGCAAAGATGCAGGCGGCAAAGAAGCACCGCATGTATGTCAAGCTCAACGATTGATCGCTTCTGTTCTCCGTTTCCACAATGGCCACTGCCTCCGGTATTGTCCGCATCTCTGTAGCGCTCGCAATTAGCAGAGTTTCTCAGAGTACTTAGTAACACCTTACCCCCTTCGAGTATGTCGCGAATGCGATAGATCAGATGCACGAACTGCTTCCGATAGTAGGCAAAGACGGCATACTTGACCATGGTTAGCATGATGGCCAGCAGGGAGCCCATAGCATCGCTCATGATGCTGACGTTCGTCACGTTATGCAGTATGGAAAAGAAGAGTGGCCCCAGAAAGGTGCTCATCGTGCCAATGACCCACCAGGTGATATATCGTTGATCGTTCGTGCTCTGGTTCTTCCATAAATCGATGCCCATTAGCCGAAATGTCAGCACCTGCACTCGGAGAAAATAAGCCGCGTCCATTGCTGCCCGGTTCGTGCATCTGGCAGCTTGCCAATGCCTTTTATATCCTGCCAGAGACCGGGACACACACACACACACACACACGCATTAACGAGTGGGTGTGGCAACAAGTTGACATACGACCTTCATTAGGGGCAGTAGCTGGCCGCCACAGGCATAGAATTAATTGTCCAGCACCTTTGGAAGGACGGGTGGAGGGGTAAACGGTTGGCCGGGGGTCTTTAATTTAATATGCTTACATTATATGCCATTTTAGAGCTCAAGCGGTATTCGCGGTATTCACGGCAGCTTAAATGACAACGCTTGATGGCTGCGCTTTGTAATTTACGGTCAGCATTTCTTTTCAGTTGCTCCCATTCTCAGGCCGCTCTATATAATTTTAATGAGAATATCATGAGCACTTAATCCTTGTAATTAAGTGAGATTTGCAAAAGCTGCCATTGACATTTGACGGGCGAGCAGTTCGGACAACTATGCAATTAGTGTAGCTGCCATTAACCATCAAAGCATGCATTGCAGACCCATTTTTTTGTTTTTTGATATATTTTCTTTTTGCTTGAACACATTTAAATTTGGCGCTTGCGCTAGCACTTATCGATAGCTCATGGTGCGCAGTGCTGCATCTACTGTAATATATTCGTTGCTTAGGTGGCAACGCTCGACAACATACGCACGTAGTGGCAGCACAGTCACAGTTGTATAACCTATTCGTAGAACTTTTCATTGGAAACTGAAGTAGTTTCCACTCGTCACGAAACAAACTGAAAGTGAGTAAACGCAGCAACCATTGCTACTTATCTACTTAATATTAAAATTAAACATTTGCCTAACGATTGCAGCAATGGCTGGTGAACAAGAGAAACTGACCGGTCTGTCCAAGCTCTTCAATGGAACAACCATGTCCGGACGTGCCAATGTAAGTAGAACTCATCTAATATCTAGCGACTACCTTTTGGTTTGGACAAATTGCTCATTTTGGATGTCGTTACATATTTGCAGGTGGCCAAGGCTACATACGCAGTCATGGGCCTGCTCATCGCTTACCAGATCATGAAGCCGAAGAAGAAGTAGGTGGCGTGCTCTGAGTTATGCCACTTACTAGATGTGCTTCTTGTCCAGATTTGCAGCAACTGGCAACAGGTGCTGGACTGGAGCCATGTATATTTATGTGTAGTCCAAGATCTTAATGGAATAAACAATTTAAAAATCTGACACGGAAAGCAGACCGCATTTCATTATGTAATGTTAACAGGCTGGTAACAGAATATGCGACAGTCGCTTCACAGGAACTTCGCCTGCAGCAATTGCACATGGGAGCTACGTTATTAACAGTGATGGCACTCTGTAATTGTGATTTCCTTTTGTTAATACTTCTACTTGGCATCACCCAACAGCAGGCTATCTCGCTCATTGCAAAAGTGAACTTCACGTCTGTTAACAGAGTGTCACAGATGTAATACAAAAGTTGCTGGCAAACTCTATTTCATAGATATGCATGAACTCTTTTAACATGTGCATCTCAGATCAGGCTATCTCGCTCACTTTTGCAGTGAGCCAACTTTTCGCTTTTAATGGCTGCGGATTTTGCTAAAGCTTCTCTCACGATCAATCTGAATAATCGTATAATTTGTAAATTCAGTTTTAGTGGTATTTTGTTTTAAATATTTTATTTATTTAAAGTTTTTATTTCATTTCATCGAACTTGCTTTAAATGTTCCGTTTTGGGATGTTTTTATTTTTTTTTTAAGTTTTTTTTTATTTTCATTTTGTTTTAGCTCAGTTTTTCGAAATTTCAGTATGTCTAAAAATTTGAATGAATCGAATGTAAAAATGGTTTACATATATGTACGTGTATGTATGTATTATATGCCCATGTACTTGACTTGTTGCTTGGTAGAGATAAAGACGAAAAACCATATATGCAATTAAAATATATATATACGTATATATAAATTAATCATTTATCAATTCTATGTTTATGCTATAGCTATAAAATATATCTTTTACATGTATTGTGTAATAGCAAGCGCTGGCCATTTTGCATCTGCATCTGCTTTTGGATTTCATTTTTGTTTCGTTTTTGTCCTTTTTTGTTACTTTTGTTAATAACTAAACCGTTTGCCCTGGCAAAACATTAACATATATCGTATGTATGCGTTAAAATTTGATTTGAATTTATTAATTTTTGGCAGCAGCAGCCGAGCGAAGTGCGAAGTACACACAAATGTACACCTATATATGTGCATATATACATACATGTATTATATATATATATACATATATGCGTATATATGTAGTATGTGTTTTAGTTGCTTGTTATTTATTTGCCCTTTCAATATTTTTTCTACTACTTTTTTTCGCTTAATATGTGTGTAATCAATATTAATTGTAAGTGGGGTTTGTCATTAAAAATTGGAGTGTTCTCTTATTCACTTGGATTTTGCCTCTATAATGTGTGTGTGTGTGTGTTTGTTTGTGTATATATATGCATATGCTATATCCGTGGTAAGTTACAGTTACTTAATCATTTTCAGTTTCTTTCTAGCCCCATTTGAGCACGTGCAACAAAAAAATTCTTTATCTGATTGCAATCCCAATTGCCAGCTCATACCCTCCCCACCCCCTCCACCTTCTACGCCCCTCCCGCACCCTCCAGCTACAGCCATGATCTTAAAACGGATCTCCAATGCAGCAGGCGTGGGGGCGGGTTAATACTAATAGAGATTTACAGCATCTGCGTCGACTGCAACAACAACGCCACAGAGCATATCGTTTATCGCTTTTTGCTTAACTAAATTCAGCTGGCAAACATAGCAAAGAAACAGTAGGTGTCATTCCAGCATAAATAACAGGCGATAGACACCCGAGCGCCATCTTGTGTGAACACTTTTTAAAGCTGACGTCTTGTTTTTGTGTGTGTGTGTGTGTGTGTGTGTGTGTGTGCGTAGCACTGAATTAGCAGGGTGCATTCGTACCCCCGCAAGCTAGACTTGTGACGTTGATTATGCATATAGATATTTATATATATATATGTCTTTTTCTTTTAAACTAAACTTTGCGCTTAAACAATCTTCAAAGCTTGCGTTTCTCAATTCAGATTTCTTCTCTTTCTCTCTCTCTCTCTCTCTACACAGATACAATGTTCGATATCGATCACGATATCATCCGATGGATGCACATACAATTTAAACAATTGTTGCATAATCATAATTTACAATTTAATAATATTGAGTCCAATTGATTTTCGTCTTTGTTGCGATTATAAAAGAATAAGCAAATTTGAGAAAGAAAAAAAACATAAGATCAAATACAGCTACAATGAAAATAATAAGTATATATTTATGCTTGTATGTTTGTATGTATGTGTATGCATGTTTGTATGTATGTGTCTAAAAGTATATATGTAAATTTGTTTGACAAAAAATACACTCAGCATTCTATTTAATTATCGTTCTGTTGTGTTTGTTTCTTTTTTTTTAACATAAACTAAACGCTAAAAGTTAACACAATACATTTAAAAAAAAATGATAATTATAATATAAAATATATTTATGTGAATAAATGAAAAGCATAATATTGTTTGTTACTGTTTCTTCTGCTGTTTGTGTGTGTGTGTGTGTGTGTGTTTGTGTGGGAATTGGCGTTTGTCAATTGTTTTTTTTTAAATTACTTTAACGCAGCTGCAGATTCAATCCATATGTATATATATTTATATATGTATATGTATGCGCGTATTACGTGTATGTGTGTGTGTGTGTGTGTGTATGTGTGTGAAACCCAACTAAACTATAAATTACTTTTTTCTTACACTGTTTTTCACTTTTTGTTACTGTTTTGTTTGAAGTTTTCTTCGCTCGTGTTTCTGGCATTTTTGTATCTTATGTTGTTGTTTTTGTTGTTGTTGCTGTTAGGCGTTACATTTTTTTGGGGGGCTTGGCTACTTCTAACATGCCCTTTAATTGATTTTTACATCAAGTTGTTATACCCTGAACACATTGCAAATGGGAATTCAGGATATACTGGTTTCTTTCATCTGTTTTATATACTTATATATTTTTTTTAGTATTTTTTGTGTTACTTTTTCATAGTTTGCAGTTTTGTTTTTTTTTTACGATTTTACGGCCTTAGCTGATTTTTTGTATATTTTTTTTTTCGATTTCTCTTGAAGTTTTTAATTAGTTTTGCGCTTTTGTTAATTCGTTTTCATCTCTCTCATTTTATATTTGACGCTCTCCTTGTTGCTTTCGCTAATAATTCGCTTTTACTGCTGTTTCGGTTGCTTTTTTTTAGTGTTATATATATGTTTATATATGTGTGTATTATGTATGCATAAGTAAATATTTCGCTTGCTTTGCCGCTTCAATGTTTCATTGCTGAATCGCGCCTATGTATATTTGTATGTTTGCGTTTGCGTGTCTCAGTGTGTGTGTGTGTATATATTTATGTATATGTTTGTATGTATGTGTGTGTGTGTGTGCGAGGGGTTTACTGGGCGATGCCGCCATTGGCTCGATCGTTGGCTCAATTGGCATGCCACTCACCACGGTTGGCGCCGCCGGCGCCCGCCGCATTATTTGAATAGTAGGGCTTGTTGAGCTGCACAGCCGTTACCGAGGCGGGGGAGTTGCCGCCGCCGGCTCCGCCAGGGCCACCAGGGCCGCCGTTGCCGCCATTGTTGCCACCAGGTGGTACGCCGGGCGCGTTGCTATTGCCGGCGCTGCCGGCGCCACCGCCTCCAGTCACTTGGCGCATGCTCTGGGCGCGCTGCGCCGCCGCCGCCGCCTGTTCGCGCTGCTGCTGTTGTTGTTGTTGTTGTTGTTGTTGCTGCTGCTGTTGTTGTTGCTGCTGCTGTTGTTGTTGTTGCTGTTGCTGTGGATGCTGTGGATAGTTGTTTGGTCGTTGTATTGGCGCCGGATATCGACCCTGACCACTACCGCTGCTCTGTCCCACGCTGCCGACACCACCGTTGCCACCCCCACCCACCACCTGTGAGCCGCCCGAGCCACTGCCCACGGCACCACTGCCGCGGCCGCCGAGGGCGTTCATGTTGCTGCCGTTGCCGCCCTGCCGCTGCTGCTGAGATTGCTGCTGCTGCTGCTGCTGCTGCTGCAGCACCTGATTCTGCAGATCCCACTGCGCATGAAAGAATTGAGAAGGGTCAGTGAATCGGTTGCCGGGCTGCGAGCTGCTGCCGTTGTTGTTGCCGTTGCCGTTAAGGCTACTTACGCCGCCATAGTTCTTGTGATGCGGCGGACTAGGCTGCGATTGCCCCTGTTTGGCCAGGCCCAGGCTCATGTCAGCGCTCAATGGACTCTTCAGTTGCCTGCCCATCTGCAAGAAGCCAAAATTTATTAGACAACTAATTTGGAATTGCAGGTGTGTGTGTGTGTGTGTGTGTGTGCCTATACTCAGTAATTGGCAATACGATATTTAAAATTCAAAATAAAAGATATCATATCAAATGGGGCCAGCTCGACTTATCAATCAGGATGCCCAGCAAGTGAACCAAACATACTCTTTAATCGCCAAAATCTCTGAATCAAAATATAAATATTTAAGAAAGAAATCCTTTTTTTTTCTATAGAAAACTATAATTGCTTATAATTTCTGTACTTAGAACTGTTAGCTAGCGAAAGGAAGACTCAAAATGAAAAGTGTATTATTAAAAGTCAAAGCACCTGTCTCCTTTCACACGTCAATCAAGTAGCCTTTGCTTCGCCTTGCAATCGTGCCTCAAGATGTGTGAATTTTCCTATATATTTTATATTTCATAACATGAGAAAATACTTTATTTAACTGCAATCCTTTCATATCGTTCCAAATCGAGAACCTTATGCCCCACGTATCAAAGCTGAATTTTTGCTGAAATTTTCCGATGTTTCATAAAGAACGAACTCCTAACAACCCATAATAATAATAATAATATAGTTAACTTTGTTTTGTTTATATAATTCCAATCTGAATCATTGAAACTTTAAGGATAGCTGTTGGACTTTCTTCACCATCTTTTTTATTGCTTACTGTGGAATAATTTCTAATTGTTGTTTCTTTTCGAACTGGTTTTTGAAAAGTTTTTACTTGATTATTTTTATTAAAATTAATGCACAATAATATGATATTTAGTTCTATGACAAATATCTCGATCCCCAGATTAGAGACTGGCCCTCCGATTAAATAGGAAACTGAGGTGAGGGGCAAAAGCGTACAAACTTAATACAAATTGCTGGGGGCTGGGGGCTTCATGTGGTTATACATGGGCAGATTGTGGTAGTTAGAGGGTGTTGTGTGTGTGGTTGATAGTAGTCGTGGTTGTGGTTCACTCCTTACCGAGTCCTGCATGTGTCCCTGGCCCTGGCTGTTCTTCAGGTAGCCACCGCCGGGCGTCGGACCACTTCGAAACTGGCTCATTCCCGCCGCCGTTAGGAGCTGCGAGTTCATGAACTGCGTGTTGAAGTTGCCCATCGTGTGCTGAGACTGTGGACCGGGCGGGCCATTGGAGCCGGGCGGGCCGCCCTGATGGCCTCCGTACATGCCGGCCGCGGTGGCAAGTCCATAATTCTGGGCTCCACCCCCGCCGCCTTGAGGTGGCGGGCCACCATAGTACTGTGGACCGCTCGGGCCACCGGGCGCCGAATTCGAGTAGTAGCTGTTCGACTGTAGCTGATGGGCGCCTGGCGGGGGACCGCCCTGGCCCGGATGCGGTCCGGCATAAAGATTCATGTACTGCTGGGCGGCTGCATAGGGGCCCGGACCGGGTCCTGGCCCGGGGCCAGGTCCTGGACCGCCGCTGCTTCCCGCCGACTTGGAGCCAATGGCGCCAATGGGCTGTTGACTGGGCGGCTGCTGCTTGGCCGCGCCCGAGGACATCATGGAGCTGCTGTTAGAGGATATGATGGTCACGGCGGCAGCATTCGGATTGTTCAGCTGCTGTGAATTGGGCTGCGGCTGGCCAAAGGGACCGCTGCTTATCCGGTACTGCGACGGCATATTGGAGTACATGTCCGGCGTGGGCGCCGTCGGCGGTGGCGGCATGTTGCCGCCATGGCCATGGGGCGTCTGCATGGCGTACGCATTGAAGGCACCGCCAGCGGCTGCCGCCGCTGCTGCGGCCGCATAATGACTGGGCAGGCAGTGCGCCGCAGCAGCGGCCGCTGCCGCTGAGTAGGCGGGCGAGCGGTTCGAATGATCAAGCGAATGGGAATGGAATGAAGCGTACAGATTGCCCGCCTGCGATGGGGGCGGCGGCGGCGCCAGCTGCGATGAGTTGAACACAACCGCCGGCGGGCTGGGAATCGTTGGAATGCCGCCGACGCCAAATTGCGGCGATGCCTGATAGAACGGCAACTGCTGCTGCTGCTGCTGCTGTGACTGATGTTGCTGCTGCTGCTGCGAGTGTTGCTGCTGCTGCTGTTGGTGGCTGGGCGGTGGAGACATGCCCAGGCCAGCGTGCAGCTGCTTGGCCTTAACCTGCTGCTGATGCTGTTGCGAATGTTGCTGGGGACTGGGATAGTCGTCCTGCTGTTGCTGCTGCTGGAACTGTTGCTCCAGCGAGCCGGTGTCGAAGGGCGATCCGTGCCCGCCATAGACCGGTCCCGGCGAGGACAGTGCATGGTGGCCATGATGTGCCTGCTGCTGCTGATGATGCGACGGCTGTTGTTGCTGCTGCTGCTGCTGCTGCTGGTGGTGGCCCTGCATGTGCACTGCCGATACGGCATAGTGGGACATCTGCTGCTGGTGGAGCTGCTGCTGCGAGGCAGCCACTGCGGCTACAAACGAGGCGCCACTTATGTGACTGCCGCTGTCATCCACTCCCGAGCTTGACACCTGCTGCTGTCCATGCTGGTTGTGCTGCGATTGTTGCTGTTGCGCGTGTTGCTGCTGTGCAACGGCAGCTGCAGCTGCGGCTGCCGCTTGCTGTTGCGAGTGCTGCTGCTGTTGCGCGTGCTGCTGCTGCTGATGCTGTTGTTGCTGCTGCTGCTGTTGTTGTTGCTGCTGTTGTGCACTGACCCCGTGGCTTGACTGCTGAGTTGCCTCCGACATGGGCGTGACCGATTCCCATACCTTTTTCACGCTCGCTATCTTCATATTTAGATCCGCAGTAGAGTTATTTTGCTGCTGCTGCTGTTGTTGCTGTTGTTGCTGCTGCTGTTGCTGCTGCTGCTGCTGCTGTTGTTGTTGGTGGTGGTGCTGCTGCTGCTGTTGCTGTTGCTGCTGGTGTTGAGAGACCGCCTTGCTGGCCGCCTCCATGCTGTCAACCACCTTGAGCGAAGCGGCATCATCGCTGAAGCTGAAGCCCAGTTTCATGTCCTGCTGCTGCTGTTCATCGTCATTGCCGCCAAAGCTCATCTGGGAGAGCGCACTCGATAGGCTTTCGACGGCTGCGGCGGTAGCTGCTCCTCCCAGCGACTGTTGCTGGCTGAGTGGCACAACGGCTGCCACTTGGTGTTGCTGCTGCTGCTTGTACGTGGAGTTCTCGAAGATGATCGTGTTCACTGGAGCATTGCCATCTATTAATAGATTGCCAGCTCCAACCACGCCCACACCCACACCAACGCCCACGCCCACGCCCACACCTAAGGCGCTCTTGTCGCCAATAACAGACAGCTTGGACTTGTCGCTGATGGGCGTTGTTGCTATTGCTGTTGCTACACACGTCGGCGGCACAATTGCTGCGCATTCGCTGCTCTTCAATTTGCCGGGCATCTCGCTGCCTGGGGCAGCCAATAGGGGCGGCACCCCGGCAGAGACGGCAGCAGCAGTGCTCAGTCCTGGCGGCGGCCTAGCTCCTGCTACTGCTCCAGCTCCTGCTACTGGCCCCGTTACGGGCCCATCTTTGTGTGGCTCCTCCATGGCCACGGCAGTGTTGGGTATATTAATGTTGGTTATGTTGCTGTTGCTGTTGCCGATGCCGATGCCGCCGCCCATGTCCTTGTCGGCCAACAGCTCTTCCTTCTCCTCTTTGCTCTTGTGCAGTCCCGCACTGAGCGCCAGCTGGTTCTGCTTGGTCTTGTCTAGGTCCGACACATTACCCGATTCTGATTCAGAGTTGCGCTGCTTGCTATACTCCTCGTAGCCCAGACGGCCATACGTCCGGCCTCCGCTCGCTGGCTGGCGTCGGAAACCGGGCGCCGAGCTGCCGCCGCTGGAGAGACCACCGCGTCCGCGTCGTGACGGTTCGCCTCGTGGCGAAAAGCCCGCCTTGTTGAGACCTCCGCCCCCTCCAGCTGCTGCTGTGGGCGCGCCACCTGAGCCGCTGCTGTTGCTGCTCTGCTCGGAGCGCGACTGAACTTTGGGGCTGCGTCTTGACACTCCACCGCCGCCGCCGCCGCCGCCACCACCGCCGCTGCTGTAGCAATCCTCGTCAACGTCCTCGGATTGCTCGGACTGCTCGCCGCCGCTGCCATAGTAGCGACGGCCGCCGCCTGCACCACTGCTGTTACGACTGCTCCAATCGCTGCTGCTGCGCTGTCCGCGATAGCTGCCGCCCACGCCACCACTAGCTCCACTGGCCGGATAGCTTCTGCCCGCTCCTCGCGTCGTGTGCAGCTCCTCACGCCCACCACGACCACCCCGTGGGCTTGGCCGTTTGCCAGCCGCTGACTGCGCTGCGGATGTGGCCGAGGAGGATATCGCTGAGTTGCGCGACGCCTCCTTGTCGTCATCCTTGGCGGCGGGAAATCCCGCCAACTTGGCTGCCTCCGTCTCAGCGCACTTCTCGCCGGCCTCGCGATCCAACGACTTCTCCTCTGAGTTGTCAACGGGCTCCACGCTGCGTCTCAATATCTGTGTGGGCTGAATGGGCTGGATGGACTCCAGTGGCTGCTTTTGGAGCGTGCTGACACCACCTGAGAGCGGCTTCTCTTCGCTGAGGCTTGGCTGACGCGCTGGCCTCTGCAGTATTTTGATCTGCACCGCCGAATCATGGCTGTGCGTCGATGAAAAGCTCTCCTCCCGATGACGATGATGCTTTTGTTCAGCATCCGTTTGCTCCGCCCAGGAGGAGCACGCGCCACCCATGAGAACATCATCGCCGGAGGAGACGCTCGTCTTGCGATGCGAATTCTCCGAGATGCTGCGCGACTGCATCAATTGCTGCTGCTGCTGCTGCTGTCCAGTGCGATAGTCCTGGCCGCGCGTATATCTCGACTGCTCCAAATCCCGAGCACTGGATGCTCCAACTGATGTCGCATCCTGTTCTTCGCCTCTGGCACTATCATGACGATTGCGTCCGTAATTCCCACTGCTTCCCACACGCGCATAACCGCCTGATATGCTGCGCACGCCGCTGCCAGTGCCGCCGACAACGCCGACTGCACCACCACCAACACCACCTCCGTTGGAGCCGTTGCCGCTGCCGCCGCCGCCCTTTTGAAGATATCGGGAGCTGCTGCTGCTGTCAAAGGCGCTGCTCGCCGAGGCGCTCTTCTCTAGACCACTGCGCGGTACTTGCTGCTGCTGCTGCTGTTGCTGCTGCTGGCGCTGGAAACGCGGCGGTAAATTCGATTGGAAATGCGTCATGAAGACGGGCTTTTGGCCATAATCGCCGACAGCTGCGGATGTGGATATTGGAACTGGGGCGGTGTTGCCACCGTTGCCACCGTTGCCGCCACTGCCCAAGCTGGAGATGCTGCCACGTGGTCGACGTTGCTGCTGCTGTCCAGCACCTCCGCTCTCATCCTCGCTGACGTTGCCCAGGGGCACGGCTGGCACCTCGCTGCAGGCAGTATTGGCGCCGCTGCTCTCACTCAGCGCCTTCTTGCTGTTCATTTTCATTTCAAGTTCCTGCAGCTTTTTTGCTGCCGCCTGCTTGCGTTCCATCTGACGACGCTCCTCCTCCTCCTTGCGCTGCTTCACACGCTCATAGACTCCGGCATCGAGCGCAATGCCACCGCCGCCAACGACCACATTTCCCGCACTGCCCCGATGGCCGTTCTGCTGTCGCTGTTCCTGACCCTGACCCTGACCCTGACTCTGAGCCTGACACTGGCCCTGGCCCAGACCCTGATCGGAGGACAGATCCAATTCTCGCTCGCAACTATCCTTGCCGCGCTGCCATGAGCTGCTGCCCGAGGATTTGCGCTGATCATTGCTGCTGCTGTTGCTGGATTGGATTGACTGCTGCTGCTGCTGCTTATTGTGGCTGTTGTTGTGTTGCTGATCCTCCGGGCTGACGTGCTCCTCGTCATCGGAAAAGGTTAGCTTCTTTGTGTAGTCAATTTCATCCTGCTTTGTCCAGCTGTCGTCTTTGGCAATCGCATTCAGACGCTCCAGATCTTCTTCGCGTATGATGGGACGTTGCATTTGAGCCACCTCCGGCTCCACCACATAATCCTTGTCTTTGTCTTTGCGACCCCCTGGTCCATTCGTTTGCTGCTGCTGTTGCTGCGGAGGCGTTGTCGCGCCCCCACTTCCTCCCATCGCCGCTGACGGCGGTGGCGTCATCGCCGCACTGCCAGCAGCTGGTCGCTTCGGTATGGCGGCCGCAGCACGAAAGCTGCCCAGAATAGCCGGCGAGGCGGATCGGTTGCCGACGATGCCATTTTGATAGGGCACGGGCGCCGATGATGCCAGATCTGCGGCAAGGCATGACGCGGCATTGGCGACTGCCGCCGCCATTGTTGGCCCTCCTCCCAGCCCAGAGGCGGGCAGCGGTGCTCCGCTGCGCATGAATGACGGCATTAGCGAAAGTATTGGCAGTGGTACACTGCCGCCCGATCCTGCGCCCGCACCGCTCCCATTGGCCGGTATCTGGTGGCCCTGGCCCTGTTGGTTCAATGCCAGCTCCTTGGCTGCCTTCTCCTGTTGCTGCAACCAGGCCGCTGGGTCGTTTTGGGGCCGCAGGCTCATCTCGCTGAGTTCGCCGCTGGCGCCGCCGACGTCGTCGCTGCCATCTCTGTAACTGCCGGGATCCGCATTGGCGCCACCGCCGCGATGCGAGTGGTGTCCGCCGTGTCCACCAAACTGGCGACCATGGTGGCCATGATGATCGCGATAATCTCGCTGCTGTTGCTGCTGCTGCTGATAATGATGATTCTGGTGATGATGTGCGTGCTGTTGTCCCTGGTAATGGGCCTGCTGATCCTTTGATGATTTGCCACCGCCGCCGGCTGCGCCCGCATGACCACCTGAGGATGCAGCGCCACCGCTGCCGCCCATTAGTGTGGGGAACTCGTATTGAAATTGCGGACTTTGATAGTGCGGCACCACCTGCTGTTGATGGTGGTGCGTCGGGCGGTTGCCATAGTGGCCACCATGGCCACTGGTGCCGCCTGCACGCTCGTGTCCTGTCGTTATCGCTGACCATGTCTTGGGTGAGCTATTTGAGTGGCCGCTGCTGCCACTTGCAGCAACACCACCCGAACCTGCTCCGCCGCCGCCGCCGGCTGAAGCGCCTCCGCTTGTCGCCGAGTTGTTTATTAATTTCAAGTTCTTATTGTTATTGCTGTTGCTTGTGTGGCTGTTACTGTTGCTGGTACTGTTATTGTTACTACTGTTGCTGTTGCTATTGTATTTGCTAGCGTTATTGTGGTGCTGGCCAAGAGCTAATCCTCCTGCTGCACTGATGCTGCTACTGCCGCCGCTGCTGTGTCCAGTGGCGATGTTGTTGTGACCGCTGCTGTTTGCACCTGCGCTAGCTGACGCTGAGGTGGTCGCTGTTCCGCCCGCACCTCCTGCGTTCGAACCGCCGCTGCTGCTACTGCTGCTGTTGCCTGCAAGCACCGCAGAAGGAGAAATATTTACAATTACAACTACATACATACAATCTGTAGAGCAGTCAATCACTTACCTTCAACAGATGCAAGGAGATTGTTGTTGTTGGTGTTGTTGTTGCTTAAAGGCGTTGCACTATTGCTGCTGCTGCTGCTGCTGATGTTGGTCTCGGCCTTTAGGGATGGCAGATTGGCCGGTGGTCGCCTAGCTGAAGGCACTTTACCCAATATTTGCATTCCATGTTTACGCGGCACTTGATTCTTTTGGGCAGATGGTTCACTCGATTCGCCCTGCAAATTGTTAAGAAGTGGAATGGTTGAAGGAACGAAGGTTGAGATGAGAATCGATTAGGTTATCATTGTGGAATGTGGAATGTGGAATATGGAAGAGGGGTTATTTTCTACTTACACGGCTATTCTTGTACATGCGATTTATATCCAACGCTGTAAATTTGGGCTTGGCATTTCGCTCTCCCCTACTTCCCCCCAGTGTACTCATGCTGCCAATAGATCCTCATTAGCGTTAGCTTCCTTTGCCGCCTACTGCCGCCGCGCGTTCCACGCTAATGGCTCTCGATGCGCTCTTTATGTGTAGTGCAGGTATTTGCGGACGTTTAAACAACGTTGAGATGTCGAAAGTCGATGTCGAAGAGGTCGAGATCTCTTTTAACTGCCTCCTTGGCGCCTTACTTTTTGTTGTTGCTGTTTTGCTTGTAGTTTCTCTTCACTTGTGTTTTTGCTGTATTTGTTCTCAGTCTTCTGGTGTGAGCTGTAAAACGACTAATGGCAAGAGCGAATAAGAGAGCGACTCACTAAAAGAGGGTGTGTGATTGGGCGGGGGGTGTCATATTGTAAGCTGCTGCTGCTGCTGCTAATGCTGCTGCATTTGTTTGTTGCAATTTTTGTGTATTGTTTTTTTTTTTTGTTTTGGTACGTGGGCTGCCGGGTCGCCTTGCATTGATGCATGCATGCATGCATACATGCGTGTGTGTGTATATATATGTATGCACACATCCATGGGGGCTACACAACCGCCCCATGTCCATGCCTGCGTGTGAGCAGTAGGCGAACATAAAATAAAGAGCGAGCCAAGCATAGACAGCAGCTTATGTTTAAGCAACATGCGTGCAAGCGAGATGGCAATGGAGACCACTCTCTGTGAATTGTGTGCTTGCTCTCAAATAATGGGTGCCTCCGCCCCCGCCCCCGCAACAACGCACGACAGCGCGACCCACACAGAAACAGAAGGAGAACACAAGACACGAGAAGTATGCGGCGGTGGCGTCGTCGTGTAATAAATGAAGAAGAACAATGGCTGACACACAGAAGAAGCCTGGCAGCACTACCAAAAAAGCAATAGAAAAACCAAGAGCACAGCAAATGTAATCTCGTCAAATGCTTGTCATTTGTGCAATCCTTATTTCTATAGATAAAACGGGGTTTAGCAGGTGCACATTTAAAAGCATCTTTAAAATGCTTGGCAACAATTTTTTTAAAGTGGCCTATAACAACAAAAACCATTCACACAAACGCACTCACGCGCACACACACAAAGGGAGAGGGAGGGAGAAAGAGAGAGAGAGAGAGAGAGTGAGATAGAGGGGCATTGGGCGACACACGCGCATTTTGCTTTGTTATTTCCGTACAAATTTTCCAAGCTTGGCTTAAAAAACACTACATTTGGTGCACACTTATTAAGTCTCGAGTCGTCGAATTGCACTGTAAAATGTGCCGTTTAATAGCCAACACACGCATACACGGTCGCTCGCACTCGCACACACACACACACACATGCAGACTTATACGAATACGCACTCGCAGAACAGTTTGTGGATAGCTGATTGAATTATTGGCTTGTTTGCATTTTCTGTCGTATTTGCAGTATTTAGATTTTGCTGCGTTGGCTATCTGTTCGATATTAGATTATTATGATAAACGTTTTATTTTACTATAAAACTTGGCTGCACTTTATCCACCGCGAGAAGTTTGCCGCTGCTTCTTCTTCTTCCTGGTGCTATTCTTTTCGCAGTATGTTCGTATGTGAATGTGCGTGTGTGTGTGTGTGTGTCTGGCGGTAGCACAGCGTTGCCACATGGGCTCTATTTATCGAACCAGACCTCTAACATAATGTTTTTCCCTTACGCGTAACGTTAACGCAACACAACACAAGTACGTAAGCACATACATTATTATTGTTGCTGTGTTGATAACATATTTCAAACATTGCCAATGCGAATGCAAATAAAAAAAACAAACGATAAACCTGCCGTGTCGTCGCCGCCACCGCTAACGACAATGCAACAGCAGCGATATGTGAAGAACGAGTGTGAGGGAGACAATAAGAGCATGTGGTCTATACAGCACCAATAACAAAAACATCAAACATGAAAACGTAAATGTATATCTTACCCTTTTACACTCAGAGCATACACCGCACACACAGTTCGTTGCTCCTTGGCTCCTTTTTTTCTTTCTTTTGTACGTTTTTTGCACTCTTCTACGCTTACTCAGCCGTTTGCAAAAAAAATATAACCAAATGTTTTTTAGGTGAAACACGTTAGCGTATCCGTTTTTTAATGAAGAGCGCGGCTGCAGAAACGATTTATAATTTGTTTGCTTTTTCGATTTGCCGAAATCAATTTTATTTGTTCCTTGCCGTCGCTATTCAACGCGTTTCGGGCCGCTGTTGTTGGCTGTGTTGCGCTGGCTGTCTGCCTGCCCGTCTGTCTGGCTTTGGCTCTCCTACGTTCTCGCTTGTTAGCGCTCTCTGTCTCTCTACCGTCGTTCTCCAATGCTGCGGCTGCTGCTGCTGCTCTGGTCGCTTTTTGCAAGTGTATAGATGAAAAATGTAATCGAAATCCAAGGTGCTGAAACTAGTTTGAATCACTTTTCCTCTTGGATTTTTTAAATATAGCACACACACACGCTCTATATGTTGGCGTTTATAACACTATTTTGTTAAACATTCACTTTATTATTACTTTTGGTGCATTCTTTTCACGTAATACGTAATTGTACCATTAGTTTAAATCGTATGTATTTTTTGCACACAGTGCTGCCAGCTTGCGCTTACGGCGTTGCATTCTAGTGGTGGGCGATATCTTTTTATTGGAATACGTTCTGTTAAAGTGGGGAGTCAGCCTGTTAAGTGGGTATACTGCTGTTAAATGAGGAGTACGACCTGTTAAATGGGGAGAAATATACGTATTTAGAGTTTCTGGTAAGATTTCATTATGTGGTCGACTATTAGCAGTACGGCAACGCCATAATTCGCTACACATAATCGATAATTCTACAACGGAAACGGTTGCCTATCGAATCAGTTGAACTTGAGGCGCTTTTCTCGAAATTTGATCAAAACTAACAAAATTACCAGTAAGCATTATTTTATTATTTGTCCGAAACGTCAAAGAGATTTGTGTGAAAAGAGCACAGTTAATTGAAAATATAAACAGTATTACCAAAGATGGGCAAGGATTTTTACAAAACACTCGGCATCAGCCGCAGCGCCAGGGACGACGAGATAAAGAAGGCCTACCGAAAACTAGCGCTCAAATACCATCCGGACAAGAACAAGAGCTCGAAAGCCGAGGAGCGTTTCAAGGAGGTGGCCGAGGCATACGAGGTGCTCTCGGATAAAAAGAAACGTGACATCTACGACCAGTACGGCGAGGATGGCCTCAAGCACGGAATACCCGGACACCAGAGCGACCAAAGTGGCTCGAACTTCGCGTATCAGTTCCATGGAGATCCGCGCGCCACATTCGCCCAGTTCTTCGGGTCGAGCGATCCGTTCAGCATGTTCTTTGGCGAGAACCTTGAGCAAATCTTCATGACGGAGGACAACAGTCCACGCGGCCTATTTGGCAATTTGAATCACTTTCAGTCACGCCCCGAACAGGATCCGCCCATTGAGCACGAGCTGTACGTTGCGCTGGAGGACATCAACAGCGGCTGCAACAAGAAGATGCAAATCTCGCGCTTCAAACTGACCAACGGCCAGCCACGCAAAGAGATCAAGTTGCTGGACATCGAGATCAAGCCCGGCTGGAAGTCCGGCACCAAGATCACATTCCCTAAGGAGGGCGACGAGGCACCCAATCGCATACCGGCCGACATAGTCTTCATCATACGCGACAAGCCGCATCCACTGTTCCAGCGCGAGGGCAGCGACATCCACTACACCGTCCAGATATCCCTCAAGCAGGCGCTGTGCGGAGCGACCGTCCAGGTGCCCACATTGCATGGCCTTCCATTGCCGGTCAGCACCAGCGGCGAGATCATCAAGCCGAACACTCAGAAGCGTTTCAATGATCACGGCCTGCCCTATCCAAAGAATCCGTCGCGTCGCGGCGCGCTCTGTGTCAACTTTGACATCTGCTTCCCGGACACATTGCCCCCGCGCCTGATCACGACGCTGGGTGAGCTGCTGCCCAACTGTTAAGGCTCACACACACACAAACACGCACACACACAAGTCCAGATAATTTGTTTAATGTAAATTCCTTGTCAAATGGAGCTAAACAATATAGCCAGCCATAAAGGCGCAGTCCAACTAGGCGTGCGGTGGCTTGAATTGGGGATTGTGGGAGCGGGCCATTTTGGCCTTGAGCCACTCGTCCGCATGCCGCTGCTTGATGTGGACATACATGTTGGAGCGACTGCGGCACTCCTTGGGGCAGTGGGGGCAATTGTAGAGCTGCAGGCCCGTGTGTATGGCCATGTGCTCCTCGAGATTGCGCTGCTGCTTAAAGCTCTTCTCGCAGTACGTGCACTGCAGATTCGTTGTCAGCTTGTGGGCGTATTTGATGTGGGCGCGCAGCGCCGTGCGCGAGCTGCACGTCTTCGAGCAGTGCGGGCAGTTGGTGTCGGTGCTGTCGTGCGTGAATCGGTGCAGCCTCAGGCTGTGCTCGTTCTTCAGCCAGACACCGCAGACGGGGCACTCCATGGCCGGGGCCACAACGCCCTGATGCTCCAGCAGATGCCGCTCGAAAGAGGGCTTAAACTTGAACTTTTTGCCGCATATATCACAGACATGCGGATGCAGGTCCTCGTGTATCGACTGTATATGCCGTCGCAGTCGATGCACATTGGCAAAGCTGACAGAGAGAGAGAGAGAGAGAGAGTGTGTTAGAGCGAGATGCAATATGGAAGAGCAGGTATGCACCTTTTGTGGCATATGTGACAGCTGTGCTCCAACTGGTCCGTGTCGTGCTTGAGCAGATGATTGCCCAAACGGCGCTCGCTGCTGAAGGTGCGCTCGCACTTGGGACAGGGATACTTTAGCACCTTGCCAATCTGGGCGACCTTGTTGTGCACCGTTTCTATGTGGGTGGCCAGGTAGTCCTGCGAGTTGAGGGACTTATTGCAAATGGAACAGCTGCTAGGGCCAAAAAGAAGACAATTAATTTAGTTAAGCTTCCATTGCTCGTGTTGAGTATTACGTGAAGAGCTTGGGATTGATGTGTTTGCGTATGTGATCCATTAGCTTGGAGGCGCGATTGAAGACCTTGTTGCAGCACTTCAAGTACGCATCGCGCTGGTGCACCTCCAGGAAGTGGACCTTCAGCTGGGACAGGTACTTGGTGCTGTACTCGCAGAGATCACAGTCGGCGCTCATGTAGCTGGCGATCGCCTCTTCGTAGCGCTTCGTCAGCTGGGCACGGGAACAGCCTTTGGGCTTGCGTTCCAGCGCCGCCTGCAGCTCGCTTTTTTGCACATCGGTCGGCGCATTGTTTGTCGCCTTTTTCCGTCGCGATTTGCTGCCACCGAGTTCACTCTCGTCCAGCAGCTGGTCCAGCTCCTGGGCGAGCGTAAGCGTTCGCTTGTTTCGCCTTGCGATTGCCCGTCGTCCTTTCAGCTTCGGCTTCAGTTTGTGTTGCAGCTTCACCAGTGGCACTTCGTCTATAATTTTAAGTGAATGTATTTGCTTTTCTCGTTCTCGTTGCTGTTCATCACTCACCATCATCTTCATCTGTGGAGGCATCGCCGGTGTCGGTGTCATGTATCAAGGGCTTCTGGTCGACGTCGACGTTGTCGTTTGCATCCTCATCGCTCGAGTCGGGTGCATGCAGCTGTAGAAACTTTTCAGTCTGAAACTGTTTCGGCTTGGAGTCAGTCTGCAGCAGCGGCACCTCCACGCTGTCCACATTCACGTCGAGTACGCTGCCGAGGAGGCCAAGATTGTGTATGTCCAATGGCTTCTCGTCCATCTCGTCGGCAACTAGGGGCAGCTCATCAATGTTGACGTCGACATCGATGCCGCCGGTCCATTTGAGGGCGACACAGTCGACGTCCACGTTGAGGAACTCCTTATTAAGTGTTCCTTGTTTTTGCTCCACCAGCTGCCAGAAGTTGTTGAAATCCTCCAAGTGCTCGCAGCACTCGTGGCAAATGTTTGTCGAGATATTGTCATCGGGCGTTATCTGCAATGCATGAGCAAACTCAATTCATTTCACTCTGCTCCTAATTGGCACAGTGAAAACCCACCTCGAGCTGCAGAAACTTGGCTATCATTTTGAGCAGCGAGGATTCTGCCAGCGTCTCGTTCGTTTCGAACAGGTAGACGGCATTGTTTGCGTTTATGTTTTTTAAACACAAGCGACAGATCATATTGCGGCGTTTTCAACATAAATTTAACAAATTAATATATTATCAATTGTTTGGTTTTGATTTAGCGATGGCCCTTTAAGCCACTCAACCTATCGGTGCATTGATACATTGGTACATTACGTCGATAACAAGAGCCAAAAGTGTTAAGTGTTTGCGGTACGTCTTCGTTTTAACTATTTCAAATTTGATATTTTAGCAAAATTATCATTATCATTTTAGCAAAATTATTATAAATTAGTTTATCAAATGTAAGCAATTTAAAGTTGCCGATAAGGAACTGGCGGCACGATAACAAAGAGTCGCGCTGCATCGATTATTTTTAGAGATGAGCAGCTGTGCAGAACCGATAAAAAGTATTTCCACTCTAGTATTTTAATTTGGCGCGCTTGATTATTTTATTTAAAGGAGTTGAAAAAAGTACAATTATTTGCTTTTTCAGATTATGCATGTATGTAAATGTATTGTTGCTTCAGATTGTGCATGAATGTAAATATTAGTATTGAGTATTTATTCTATATATATATATATATATATATATATATATGTATATATATATATATATTTACTTAAAGCAAGATTTCAAATATACTGAATGAAATTAAAATATTTATAATGTCTAAGTTAGCTAAAACAAATTTATCATGTATATTTAAATATGCGTGTGCACACCCAGCAGATCTTTATGTAAGGTGTTTGTGAAAGTAAGTTTCCTCTACATCATCATGAAATAATCCATTCTGTCTACATGAAATCGAAGTATTTCAACGTCTCAGCGAAACAGAAAATATACGTTTACAGAATAAGAGATTTTTCATGATATAAACTGCGGCTAAGTTTTATATAGCGTTTATTTGTTACCACATTGAATATGTTACCTGTTTTAATAGTATACAATACCATATAACATACATTACTCATATTATATTATGAGAAAGCGAAACTTTTATATTATGTATACTATTAACAAAAAATATTTAATTAATTTAAATATATTGTGTTCTTAAATAAATGGGATCTATTTCGCAAGTCATGAAATTATGCCTTACATGTAATGCTTTTTAGCATGTAGAATTTGTCGAATTTCATGCTGGCAGAATGGTTTCGAGCATGATAAAAAAAGTCACGAGGTTCGACAACAAGAACAACCCGTTCCGGAGTTCATTCAAGAAAAGAGATTATTCGATTGTTTAGGCTCTGTGTAAAAGTAACGGGACTTTTCAGTTCTCTCACACTGCTCTCCTTGGGTGCATTTCATGCTGCCGTAAATTCCTATGTGCAAGTGAAAGGTTTATGGTGGGTACACAGGCATACTGTCTGGTCCATCCCTTTTCCTTGTCATATGTATGTGTGAGAGCAAGCGAGCAAATGTCATAAGATCATACTTCCCTCTCGTTTCAATGGGGCTGTAAACTAATAGTCGGGCTAAACGGCGGGATGACAAAAGGTGTTCGAATTACATTTATTACATTATTACAATTAAATTGAATTAGGTTAAGCTAAAAAAGAGTGGAAAAAAATCCACCATCAACAGCTCATTTAAATGAACTTTCAGCCTAATCGAGCTATACTCATGCTCTACTGTATTTGAGGTTGAAAAATGAATAGAAGTTACTCGATTCGATTGTTGTTGTATCGAATGGTTTTACTATTATACACAGTATAACAAATCGATTTCTAGTTCTTCCAATTTTAGAACCAACGGACATCGGTTCTTGCAAAGCCAGTGCAGCATACCATGTGGGTTGTGAACCAGCTAAGTGTGCATGCAACTGTTATACGAGCTACATGCTGTGCAATATTTACAGTATGGCAACGCTGCAGCTTAAAATTGTCATATGGAAAAAATTTGAAAACAAAAAAGAAAATAATTGTAAAATAATTTCAATGGTGAAAACAATTGCAGTTCGGAGTAAAGGTGACAATAAATATTTATAGAAGACTTAATTCTTATACATTTAAAAACATTTAAAATTTCCCTTTCAACCTAACTGTACAATGTGAACATAAGTAATGTAGAATGTCTTGTTTTCATACATTTCTCAGAGTAATTCTTTTCAAAGCACCCAGTTGCAACTTCCGATACATCGTGCTTACATCGATGGCGGCGATCACTGTTATCGATATATCGCTGCCGCTGGCAAAACCCAATATCCACACAATAACTAGCAGCTGCAGCCACGTTCAGGCATCAGATAGTTAGGAGTGAAAGGCAAGAGCAGACATACTTTTTTTTTGTAACTTGTATCTTTTACACCCGCCTTTTCCCATTCTGTTGTACACACACACACTTACGCCTCTATCCGCACACAAAAACACATTAAAAAACACAAAGTCAAAAAGTTAAATTTCCTGCACTTTTTTAGTTTGTTTTTGTATTGCTTTAATTATATATTTCGATTTGGAAAGAACTGAAGATAGGCAGAAAAATGAGTAATAGGGATTTCTTTTGCATATCTATATTCTAGTTTCCTTTTGGCGGTACAGTCACAAGACACTTGGTAAGTTATCAATGCATACACACACACGCGCATGCATCACTGAGTGTGGGGTGTGTGTGTGTGTGTGTGTGTGAGTAAATACAAAATGGAGGTGACCTATAAATAATCTTGCGCCTTAATTGCAGATTCGCTAAGTACAAAAAGTGCACGAGTAAGTTTCAAACGACTCAAAAATGGATTTCCGAGATGAAACTTTCAAATGATAAGAAAAACAAGAAGAAGACGAGATAGCGCCAGTCCTTCTGTCCGTGTTATTTGTGTGTGTGTGTGTGTGTGTGTGTGTGTGGTAGGAGACGCAAGATTAATGTAGAAAATCGGACACGTGGACAAATTGCAAATTAATAATATATGTATATATTTCTGGTTCTTTCTTTTGTTCTTGCAGTTAACTAAGGTGGCCATCGAATGGGTAAACATAAACTAGAGTTTAAGTTTTAGAAATCGGTTTAGGCGCGAACTGAAGTGTTCGCAAACCGATTTCCGAAACAAAATTTAAAGTAAAATGATTCAAGGTATACGAGTTTTAAACGATCGAAAAAATATATCTTTATTGCATTAAAAACGATTGTCTAGAAAACGTATGTGTTCGAATCGGGTATCTAAATGTTATCCGTGCCGTGACACGAAATAGAGCGGGATAAAAAGGTGGTAAAATAACAAAACTGGTATAAACTTTGAAAAAAACTAAAAAAAAAACTAAAAATAAAAAAAAATTAGTGTTTGGAGTAACGTTTTACAAGCCGAGTAGACTCATCCAAAAATGAACACTAAATTAAAGGCATGTATAATGTTACTTAGGAAAAAAAATCAAAATTAATAATATAAGGTAACGTTTTACGAGCCAAACCAAATTGAAAAAAGAGTAACGTTATACGCGCCTTAACAAGTACTTAAGAAATATATTGCTTGAATTAAAAGAAAATGAGCTAACTGTGTATTTATTTCTAAGCTAAGTGGTACGGGTGCGAAGGAGAAGGCTACATCAGCTGGCATGCTTGCTCTTTCAAATTAATGCTTCTGAGAGAGATCGATATGCTGCTATCTCTTTCCCATTCATGGAAAGCGAAGAGAAGTACCATACAATAGGAAACTACATGAAATTCAGCTAGCAGGCTGTACAGCAGGCTATATGCGAGCAAACTTGGGTTTGAATTGAGAAAAAATATGCTGATCATCTGTTTTGATGCTCCTTTGAATTAAGCTTAATGGGACGCCATTTTGGAAACGACCATTTTGAAATTCACGTGAAGGTGGCTGCGTTGCCATGTGATAAGACGTGAAGTGGGCTGCAAGTAACAATTGAATTCGTAAAGTCGATTGAGAGTGTGTCCGCACTGCGCTTGTTTTCCGAACTTAGCTGAGACACAACCCCACAAAGCGTTGCTTGAGCGCAGAATCAGTAATATGGTGGCGGCCAAACGATTCAAGTGCATTATCGAATATTGATAGTCCGGTATCGATATTTCATGTTGTGTAGAGCTGCCAGATGTTGCTTCTGCGTGGAAATCGCGTCGCGTCGCAATATTGTTACAATTAACAATACGAGTAAATAAAAGTATGAAATAATCTATCTAATGTAATGCAGAAAGGTTTCAAGTCGAACGGGCTCTGGGGCAGCGAGTAAAAAAAGCCAAATGAAAAGTGAGCTGCTGCAGCTGTTGTGTATGTGTTGTGAGTGTTTGTGTCGATGTATACATATGTGCATGTGTATATGTGTTGCCTTGATTTTGTGTCATACGTGTGTATGAACTACATACTGTATGTATGTACAAATAAATGTGTATAATTTTTGTACTTGTATGCACTAAGTGCGATGTGCATGTGTGGTATTTGAACTTCTTGCTAAAAAAAAAAATAATATTAAATAAGAAAACGAAGAAAAGCCCGCAACAATTTGATTAAAAGAGCACTGTGGTCCAATTGGAACAGCAAAGGCACTGACGACATACATATATGCATGCACAAGTGTGCAGGTACACACATGCATAACTACACATGCATACATAGACGTGTTTGTTAGGCTACCACAGAGTGTGTGTATGAGTGTGTGCGAGTATACTCGGATATATGCGACTGTGTTTGTGTGTGTCTGTGTGTTGTGTTGAGTCCATTGTGGCCTTTGCTGCTATGCAGCGCTGTAGTCTTACTTTGACTCTTTTTTTTTCTTTGTTTTTTTGTATGGCGTCTTAATTTTGCAGCGCTTGCATTGCATTGAAAATAACTAAATTACATTTACACAAAGACAAAGTATAAAGAAAAAAGAAATAATAATGATTCAGGGAGCAAAAAATAAGTTGTAGCTCACACTTAACAGTGCATTGCAGAAAAATAAATAATGGCAAAAAAAATAGTGAAAATGTTTGTCAAATGGGCTGCATAACAACAATATGAGAAAAAGAACAACAACAACAACAACAACAACAACATCAGCAATAGCAACAGCAACACAGAAGCTAGCAGGTGCATAAACAAGAGGTCTGAACTAGTTCGATTTAATTGGAACTGCGCTGTTAGTTAACATCGCGCTGTTGGTTAGCTGACGAAAAATTTGCATTAACAGCTGTAATTGCATTATTTGCACAGCTGTTTGACCATACATACACACATTTGTGTGTATGTGTGCGCGCGCGCGTGTGTAACTGTGTGAGCTTGTCTGTACATAAAATTACATAAAATTAAACAAAAATTTCAACAATTACACGTGTATGCGTGTGTAATAAAAATAATAATAATAACAATAACAACAACGCTTGCATGCATACATTCGAGAGCAGGTGATTTGCTTCCAGCTCAGCTGGCAGCAACAGCAGAAGGTCAAGTGCCCATGTAATAATTATGCTCTGTGTGTGTATGTGTGTGCAGCTACTCATGTATGTATGCAGTGTAAATAACGTATTTCACATTTGATATATTTCTAAAAGTGCAAAATACGCAGTAACTGGCAAAATACAACAGGAGCAAATAACCGCGCGTAACTTACGTTGGAAAAGGAAAAAGGGAAAAAGAAATAAATATTACAACAACAATTACAACAACTAGGCAGCAGCATCAGCTTGGCAATCAGAGCAGGCGAGGCGGGCAGCCAGACAGCCAAAGGAAGCAGCAGGCACTCAATCAAAAACAAAAACAAAACAAAAACAAAAACACTCTTGAATAGCAAAGCCAAAGCAAAGTCAAATCCAAAAGCAAAATCACAAGGGCAAAAGGCAAACCCGAAAGGCAAAAGCAAAAGGCAAATAAAACACACCCACAGACATGGACTCGGATAACGATAACGATTTCTTGGACAACGTTGACTCTGGCAACGTCTCATCCGGCGATGATGGAGACGATGACTTTGCCATGGAGGTGGATATGCCCAGCTCGACGGAGCGTCAATTGGAAACGGATGATTACCAATACAAGGTGCTAACCACAGATGAGATAGTTCAGTTTCAGCGCGAGATAATCGATGAGGTTAATCGTGTGCTAAAGGTGAGTCATCCAGATATGCAACTAAATACCTCTCTCTCACTCTCTCTGTATATATAGTGTTATATATAGGTATAAGTAGCTATTGGTACATGGGGTCCAATAAGACGCTTGCGTCGTTTATCATTTGTCTGATAAGACAGGGGCACATGTCTATGTGCGAAAGAGAGGCGGATAGACAGCTGACTAATTTTGAAAGTCTGTGCGTGTGTGTGTGTGTGTGTCTGTGCGGGCTTCATCTTAGCCAAATTGAAGGTCAGCACAGTTTGATGACATTTGCATTAGCTAAGAGAGCCATTGACTCGCCACATACTATATGAGCATGTACAGTGAAAGCTCGCCTGAGCGACTAGTCTATTAGCTCTGCTAACCAAGCGATGGAAATGCATGTTCAGTTTGAGGAAGAACTTCAGTCATTCCTTTTATGAACCAGTTCAGCTATGCAGTTCTCGAATGATTCATATATCTAATAGAATTTGCCGTGTTCACGAATCGAACTTAAAAACTCTGCCTTATAATACTTCAAGACCACATTATTTTCTGATATGAGTTCAATTGATCTTAGCCTTTGGATTCGGTTCATAAAACTGTTCTTTTTAGTAAACTCAAATTCAACTCAACTCAAATTTATGGACTTATCCTCTTTAATATAGCTTTTCCATTTCCCTTTTAATTTAGAACGACTAAATAGGTACAGGAGTCATATTATATATATACATACATACATATATATATGTTCTTAATTATAATCGTATATTGCATTATACTGTGGTTTTTCATTGTGCTTTGTTTCTGCTTGCAGCTATTCGCGCCCATAACACGAATACTGCTGAATCACTTCAAGTGGGATAAGGAGAAGCTGTTGGAGAAGTATTTCGATGGCAGCGATGATAATACGGAGGAGTTCTTTAAGTGCGCGCACGTCATTAATCCGTTTAACAAGCCAGCCGAGACGGTGCAGCAAAAGGTTTGTCCAACTGCATACACACTGTCCCTCTCTTAACTATCTCTCTCTCTCTCTCTCTCTCTCTGTCTTTTGCAGACTACACGTAGCCAGTGCGAGGAGTGCGAGATTTGTTTCTCATTGTTGCCACCAGATGTGAGTTGCTAATAACTTATATAAGAAACTATTTGATCAGTTCTAATATTTCTTTTCGGTTCTTGTATGTCGCAGTCCATGACCGGATTGAAGTGTGGTCATCGATTTTGCCTGAACTGCTGGCGCGAGTATCTGACAACGAAAATCGTTACAGAGTGCTTGGGCCAGACGATATCGTGCGCCGCGCACGGCTGTGATATATTGGTGGATGATGTGACGGTCACGAAATTGGTGCCCGATGCCCGGGTGAAGGTCAAGTACCAGCAACTGATCACCAATAGCTTTGTCGAATGCAATCAGCTGTTGCGCTGGTGTCCGTCCGTTGATTGCACCTATGCGGTCAAAGTACCATATGCGGAATCCCGTCGCGTCCATTGCAAGTGCGGTCATGTTTTTTGTTTTGCCTGCGGCGAGAATTGGCACGATCCGGTGCAGTGCCGCTGGCTGAAGAAGTGGATCAAGAAGTGTGACGACGACTCGGAGACGTCCAATTGGATTGCAGCCAATACCAAAGAGTGTCCCAGATGCAGTGTGACCATCGAGAAGGATGGCGGCTGCAACCACATGGTCTGCAAGAATCAAAATTGCAAGCATGACTTTTGCTGGGTCTGCCTCGGCTCCTGGGAGCCGCACGGTTCGTCCTGGTACAATTGCAATCGCTACGACGAGGACGAGGCAAAAGCGGCCCGCGATGCACAGGAGAAGCTGCGCTCCTCACTGGCCAGGTGCGATGCCTAAACATATCAATTAGTTGCCTAAAATCTTATTGTATTCTGTTTTCTTTTCTAGATATCTTCATTATTACAATCGCTACATGAACCACATGCAATCGATGAAGTTTGAGAACAAATTGTATGCATCTGTTAAGCAGAAAATGGAGGAAATGCAGCAGCACAACATGTCCTGGATTGAGGTGAGAAAAGCGAAACTAATATGCAATTATTTCCATAACAATTTATATGCGACAGGTACAATTCCTGAAGAAGGCTGTCGATATACTCTGCCAATGTCGCCAGACTTTAATGTACACATACGTCTTTGCGTATTATTTGAAAAAGAACAATCAATCCATGATATTCGAGGATAATCAGAAGGATTTGGAGTCGGCAACGGAGACGCTCTCCGAGTACTTGGAACGTGATATTACATCCGAGAATTTGGCTGATATTAAGCAGAAAGTACAGGATAAATATAGGTATACATATATTACACTCGTACATCATATGCTTAGCTCTTACTCTTATATATACTTATATTTTCTTGTTCAGATATTGCGAGAAGCGCTGCACAGTCCTGCTCAACCATGTGCACGAAGGTTATGAAAAGGATTGGTGGGATTATACAGAATGACGCGATTCCTGGATCGAGAAGTAAGGTGATGCATCAAGTCGAGTGTAACTAGCAATTTGGCCCTAGCAGTAGCAGTAGCAGCTAGCAGCAAGCATTAACAGCCGTAACAACAACAACAACAACAACAGCAACAACAACAGCAAAAGCAACAGCAACAGCAACAACAACAGCAGCAGCAGCAGCAGCAACAGCAAAGCAAACAACAAAATGTTAAGCAGAAAATGAAAAAAAAAAATATAGAAACAACAACAGCAACCACACATAAAGGCACAAGAAAATGTATGGCAAGGAGTATCTGAAGAGTATTTGATGCAGAGCAAATAAAGTAATGAAAAAAAATATATAAAATATGAAAAGCAAAAAAAAATTATATATATATTAAATATAAAATCAAAGGAGAAACCGCAAAAAAGAAAATGCAAATTTACGGAATAAACGAAAGGTTATATTAAATCATACTATATAAAATATATATGCATATATACATTTTTTCTCTTGTCGTGTTGAGCAGCAACTTGCTGTTTCCAATTACAAAAATGCATCGTGAATTATAGATCGAGAAGAAGCATCAATAAATCAACATAATTAAATGCAATAGAATAGAGACACTCACACTATACAGATACACACTCACACACACACACACACACACACACACACACACACAAACACACACTTACACTCACACAGTTAAAATAGCAAGGAAATTGTAATACCCCCGAGTTTGTAAGCATTGCCCGACTTCCGGTACCCCTTGTATATGGTATGTGCTATGTATGTAGACTCTAGTGTACGATTAGCCATTTAAAAAAAAATTTTTTTTTTAAAAAAACTTTGTAAACAACTATTTTTTTTTGTTTATTGTTCAGCGCTGGCTTCTGTTGTTAGCATACATATATACTTATATGATTTGCCTGATCATCAAAAACTTTCTTTGTTTTCTTTTTGATTGCGATTACTTTATGCGGCGCATAAAACAGTTATATATACATATATGTGTGTATGTACATGTATGTATATGTAATCTCCTCCTTCACAAACTATATGAATACGTTGTCCATCATTATTTATTTAAGCTAAACCAATTTGATTTGTGGGTGGTGCAAATTACAATATATAGCAGTATATGAATATTATTATGTGTAAATGCAATATGTAATAAACAGAATTAAAGTTGTACATGTTAATAATCATCTGGTAGTCATGCACACACACCCTTACACACACGCACGCACACCTCTCCATCTAACTCTCCATTAACAAAGTGCGTTCAGTCCTCGCTCACTCTCTCCTTGTCACTTACACTTACTCTATCTCCCTCTCTGTCGCTCAAAAACCTTAATTTAACGTCGGAGAGTTGCTCCCAATCCACAAGCCGTGTTCCGAGAACCAAATCTTAAATCGTTGTACATATAGTTGAATTGTTCAAGGTTTCTCCTCAGGCTGTGCCTGCTTCAAGAGCCATTCGCCATGGCCACGCGTCTGTGCTCTTTTCTCCGTTTCTCAACTCTATATATACATATATATATATATATATATATATATATATATCTATATATATATATAGACATGTATATGTATGTTCCACTATGTATGTGCTACCAATAATATATATAACACAAGCAGAACTCATTGAAATGCTGTAAAAAGTTTAAAGTTGTTCGAGTCGAAATAAAAGAAAGAAAATTCAAAAATATACAAAAAAAATTAAAAAAATGCAAGAAAAAAACAAAAAAAAAGACAAAATGCTGTAAAAATTATGAGAAATTATGTATGTATAATTAATTAATGATGAAATGTTGCGAAAAATTAGAGAAAATAAAAATAAAATTGCAAAACAAAATCCTAACGACTTTGCTCATAGATTTTGGCGAAGAAATGTAAAAATTATTAAGTTTAGGAATTAGATTTAGATATACAGATGCAGACACTTATACAGAAATGTTGATACTGATAAAGATTGAAATGTAAACTCAGATAAGGTTGAGGATCAATTTTTCTCTAATTATTTCCGGAATTAGACATATTTATACTCGTTCACGAAGTGAAAAGGGTATATTACTTTTTGCAATGTCCTTGTAATTTGGAATATATACTCGTGGTTACCCGCGTCTGATCAAGCTTAAGTGTGGCAAATCGGGAAATACTATATCTTCTAAAACTAAAACGTTTTTATTTTCGTCAATATTACAGTCTAAGAATTGGGATTTAGAAAATATACTTGTGTACAATACCCCGATACAAAATGACCGAATCTTCACAATTTTCAAACAGTTATATATCCAAAAAGAAGTTTCTATATAGCGATTTGTGTAAATCCTATATTTTTGGGTACTATAAAAGCTAGAGACTTGAAATTTGGAATACATATGCAAATAGATCAACCCAGATCAAAAAGATATAGTATATATAGTTACGACCGTTGGGAGCGTGGCAAATCGAATGCATTTTTTACAGTTTTTGAGCTAGAACATCCAAATTTGGCAAGAATTTTACTGTTGACCTCGTCTAAAGATAGAGCAAAAATGTATATAGCCATGTTTAATGGGTTGTGGCAAATCGGAAATAGATATATCTCTTCAGACGTAAATGCTATTATATTCGGCAATATTGCCATCTAAGAATTGGGGTTAGGAATATAGATAGATACTCATGCATCTGACCCTTAGAAAAAAAGATATAGCATATATAGCTACGCCCATCTTCTAAAATGAACATATAAGTTACTGTTTCCCTCCTCCTTAGATTGACCAAAAATCATTGACTTACGCTTCCTGGGGGCGTGGAAAATCTGAAAAAGTATATCTTCCATAGCTTTAACACTGGGGTAACCAAATTATGCAGTTAGATTACTGTTGATCCCCTCTACTGATAATATTTGATTCAATTAGGGCGTCTTTTCACCGTGAACGAGTATATCTGCAGTCGGTAGTGCCCGACTGCAATGTTCTCACTTGTTTTCTATCAATTTATCAACATGTCTTTGCTATATTGTATTACTTATATTATTTATTAGACTTGTCAGGTCTCTATTGCTTCAAATACCCTGTAAATGTACTTTTTCAGGAGCGAACCAAGTATCTCTCTATAGCTATCTATGTATCTATTTATTTAGATCCATCAAATCCATTGAGTCTTTGTGATTCTTGCTGTGTATTTATTTAATTAACGTTAATTCTGGTTTTCAGCTAACTTTGTCAATATTTGAATGCAAAATTCATCGAGCAAATAAATATGAGGTAAGTCGCGTGTGTGGGCAGCCCACGTACAACACATTCAGGTGCAACAGCAGTAAAAACGATTTATTCGGGTCTGTCCGACTACGAGATGCCCTGAACCTTTGTGCGAGTTTGCATTTTTACATATGTATGTATGTATGTACAGCTGTGTTCACAAAAATAGCAGCGCAGTAGATGCTAACAGAGATGGCAATATTTTTTGCATATTCCTTGTTTTAGATTTAATTCTTGGACTTTGCTTTTGTAAAATGGAATATTGACATAAGAAAAACGTAAAAGTTCCGTTAGTTTTGCTTCCTTTTTTCCCGTTTTTCATACTTTTGTGTGTATATACAAACAGATAATAATATGAATGCAACAAAATAAAAAGTTCTAATAGAAAATTGATTCTAACCTGCGACTCGTCGCTTGCAAGCAACCGTCTCTACCGTGACGCCACACTCTCATTTCACTTCAATGTATGTGTGCACACGTATAGAGTAAAGGCATGCGCTTGGCGCTCGTTGCCGCGTGCTTTGGCCTACTCACAAAATGTATTCTTTAATAACTTCTGTGTTACTTAACGAATTTTGATTAAATTTTTAGCATTGAATCCTTTTATTTTATTCGAAATACAGTTTTTCTGAAAAAAATAAAAAAATTGATTGGCTTTTTTTTTGGATTTGCCAATTTAATTTTTGTATATTTTTGTCAATGCGGTCAAGCTTACTGTGTTTGTCAATTTTAGGGTCTCTAGATGTAAAATTATAGAAGATGCAGTCTTACCCGATTTGTCACTCCCCTAATGGGCGTAGCTACATGTACTATATCTCTTTTTTGAAAGGCGCTCCATACACATACATGTTTTAAATTTTAACTTAAAGAGCACCTAAAATTAGAGGATTTTTCCGATTTGCCACGCCTATAGTAAAAGTGGATATATAATTTTTATTTCATCTTAAGGAAAGGTTAACTAAAGCCTAATTGCCAAATTTTGGTAATCTAGCTCCGAAATTGTAGAAGATACAGTTTTACTCAATTTGCCACGCCCTCAGTATTCGTAGCTATATAAGCTATATCTTTTCGAGATACACAAATGTAGATACAGAAAAGGACTTAAATTTAAATGTATTTTCAGATGAAGATACAAATGTAAATACAGATACATTTAAAGATGCATTGTATCTGTCATCTATCAACATCATTAATTGGTATCTGTATCTGTAAATGTTTTTGTACATTTATATGTAAAATGTATCTGCATTTGCAATTTTATCTTTATCTGTATCTATTATGTAATCAGTTCGCTATATTGCGTGCCCGGAAATACTAAAAATACCCCGCGATGTCTGGCCTATGTGAATGTGGGTAAGGTTGTGGGTGAGGCAGCTCGACGGCTAGACAGCCAATTGATCTCTAGCCTAATCAATAAGATACACAGAATGAGTGGCAGCCCCATCTCACACGATTAATTAAGATGCGTTCATGTTGCTAATTTGAGCAAGTGCAAAAAGTTGCAGTCGCGTGCAATCGACTGCATAATACTCTTTCTGTTTCGAGCATTAAATACCAACTACATCAGTCGAACAGAGACTTCTTTGCGATTCTCATGTATTTAATGAGGACTTGGAGTAATGTGTTTATGTAAAGGTAAATTTCCTGCTGTTTGACTTGTAAAACTTCAAACTTATAAAGATAATATTAAGATAATCAATGTTGATTTACAATGTAATTAAAATGTTTTTCTGAGACAGTTCAAAATATTTCCGAGTTTCACGTAAAAAAAAATTCCTAACTTCTTCCAACACAGAAATTATACCCTAGATCGATTTCTCATCCAAATTTAATTAAAACTAAATTCAGTCGAATCCCGAATATCGAATTCGACAAGAGGATCACATTTTTTACGAATTACACAAGAATTCAATTTATCGAGAACGAATCATAAGCGTATTTTTTTTAAAGACGATAGCATTATTTACGGATCATTGAGGCTTCGATTTAGCGGGAGACGAATTATCGGGACTCGACTGTAATACATTTTTAATCTAATATAATAGGATATCTATATCTATCTCTCTCTACTTCTCTTACGAAATTGTAATTGAACTAAAACTTTTTGTTTACCTTTTTTTTACTTAATGGGAAAGGCATTAGACCATTTTTTTTTTTGCTTTTTTTGGTGTTTCCAATTCTTAATTTTTAAGTTATGCTTAAAATCCCGAAGGTCTAAATTGATTTAAATTTGAGAAGATATCGCGAAGGTTATAAAAGTACACAGGGCCATGGCTAGATCGATTCAGCATCCTGATCAGGAATATATATCTTTATATACCGTATATTTTACTTGTTTGGATATGCTTCCTCTTTACCCTATTCCTTACTAATACATTATGGGTATGTATTTTAGGAATGGGGTGTACAGTATAGCAAGTAAAGAGTATCCGACTTGTTTTCATGTGGCTTACATTATTTTCTGTTTGCTGACTTATTTTCATATTAAAATTCAAACATATATATATGTACATATGTATGTATGTGATATTTAATTTTGTTTCCTCTAAGCTTTCCCCAGCTTAACTTCTCTTTTGTATATCGATGTCTGGGTAGCTAATTATACCCTGAGCCTATTGGTAATGGGATTTCAGGGTTTTGTGACAATGTATGTAACAATCAGAAAAATTCGTGGCAGACTCTATAAAGTATATATATTCTTGATTCGGACTACGATCTGAGTTGCTTTAGCCATGTCCGTCTGTCCTCGTAATACACAGAAGCTAGAGATTTGAAATATATATTCTTGCATACCATACGCAGTAAAACCTTTTTTTTTCTATAACTCAGCTTATTTCCTTATTATCGATAACAATCGATATTTTTGGACTTAGTTTTTAATCCATTACTTAAAGACCATAAAAGCTAGACATACCAAATTGACTATGTATGTTCCTGTGATAAAAATGGATAATTGGATACCTCCCCTCATTAGCCCTAAACTGAAAAAAGATTTGCAAATAGTAGAGACCTGAGACGTAGATGTCAATATTATGTTCGGAAAATTTCATTAAGAAAATACATCTAGAACCGCCCAGAATGCAGCCCAAGCGCAACCGCAAATAAGCTGGGCAGTTAGCGGAGCGCGTGCTTGTATAAGGAATAGATATTACGTAGAGTGTTTGACACATCACCTAGGACTTGGTTCAGGGGATCTCGTAGAGAATTCTTACTTGTTTTAGTGTAATTGTAATTCTTCCAGCAGAACATGTTGAAAATGCGAGGAAAATCGCGTTATTTCAGTTTCCACTTCTGTATATAATATATCTAGAAATAATAAATAAAACACAATAGAAGATTTGTTCTTGCGTTTTTCATGATGTTTATTTTGTATTTGGGGATTTTCGTTTATATGCTTTTCATTGCTTTATGTAATAGAATAACGTTTTTTTTTTGTTCTTTTTGTTTTTTTTTTAAAACATATGTAACTAAAATTTACAAATTATCTTTTTCTTCCTGTGCTCTGCCCTAAAGATTAAAAAAAAAATAGATATATATATATATATATTTATAATCGTAAAAGTCTTAATGTAAATGGTTACATTAAAACTTTAGCTGTTGTTTCTTTTTTAGTTTTTTCAGTTTAATATATATTTGTTTGTATGTATAGGTATATGTATGTGTATTATGTAACATGCATTAATAATAGCAATAATAATAATAATAATAACAACAATAACTGCCAGCAGGCGTTGCTGCTCTCGCTTTCATTGATCCCTGCTTGATCCTTCTCTCTTTTCCTGCCAAACAGCCGATGCTATCGCTCGCTCTCTCTCTCTCTCTCTCTCTCGCTCAACATTTCCCAGTTTCTTCTGCTGCTGCTTTTAGCCGGCGCCGGCGCTTGCCAAATCACTTTTTTTTTTGTTTTTGTTTTTAATATTTTTTTTTTATTTTTTTTCATATTTTTTTTTTACTTACTACCAACAACTACAAAATACATACATATCAATATAATATTATGTATATATATAAATATATATATATATATATATATATATATATATATATATATATATAGGGCATGTATGTACTTATATAGCGGCTATATATCTTCTCGTTGGCATCAGGGTAATTGTTAAAATTCCGTTGGACAAATAAAAATAATAAACATAATAGTAGAATAATCAAAAAAAAAAAATAAACGAAAAACCATAATTGCTCTGTACTTAAATGCTAGACACAAAAAAATATATATATCGTTATCGTTATCGTTATCATTAAAACATAATTACTGACGATACGCAAAGATCGTAATATATATGTAAAATACATACGTACAAAGAACAATACGAGCGCTGAGTCCTATGGGGAGAGAGGAGGAAGGGTTTCATATTGTTTGCTCTAAGCTTAACTCTTTTTCTTTTTGTTTTTGTTTTTTTTTTTTTGGCTGTTTCTATGTATATCTTGTGTTGAAAGGGGGCGAGTTTGGATGGGTAGTACGGTGTTTAATTGAGCTCCTTTCGCGTCGTATTGGGCAACAGGAGGCACATGAGACCGCCGCCTATGAGCAGGCCGGACACAATGAACGTCGGCACGGGGCAGAAGTTGTCGAGCAGCTGGGCGATCACAATGTTGCCAATGATGCCACCCAGTCGAGCGGCCACCATCGATATGGCAACGCCCGTCGCACGCAACTTGGTGGGGAATACTTCGGTGATGAGGCAATCGAGCGCCGCATTTGCCGCCGATATCGCACCACTGAAAACGGCCGACACGAGCAGATTCTGCAAGGAGCTGCGCACCATATACATCAGAGCCGAGCAGATGCCGGCGGTCATTGTGCCGGCAATGAGGAAGAATCGTCTACCCAGCATGTCCATGCCGAGGATGGCGAACAGATTGGCGGGCAGGGCGGAGGCGAGCGTTATCAGTGATTCCATGAACACCGACGAGGGTATGTCCGAGTTGCAGGTGCCATTGCTGCTCTCCATTTCTAGCTGATCAACCACATATTCGGTGACCGTGCAGATGTCTGCCTGCTGGTTGGGATGGGTTTTTTCGTATTCCTCGTAGCGATTGAACACCTCCGGGAACCACATCATCAGGCCATAGTAACCAATGTGGAATGTAAAATTGATGGTGATCGAGACGAGGGTGAATCTCAATATGGGCGATTTGAATAGATCGCGACTGTGGTCCACCATGCCGGTGATCATCCGATGGTATTTACCCTTGAAGCCCACAGCGCTTTCTGTGGACAGCTTCTCGTCGACCTCCAGATCGTACACCATATACTCTTCCGGCGCCTTCTTTGTGTTCGTCACAAAGATGCCGCGGAAAATGGCCAAGGCCTTATCCTTCTTGCCACGCGTCAACAGGAACTTGGGCGACTCGGGCAGATAGAAGAGCAGAAAGCCAACCAAGAACGATGGGAACGAGCAGACCAACAGAAAGATGCGCCACGAGTTGTATGTGAAATATTCCGATATGAAGCCAATCTGTGTGGGTATGATTAGCCAGGCGAGGCCGGCCACAAACAGATTACCAAAGGTCCAGAAGGCAGCCATGAAGCTAAGCATAGAGCCGCGTTTCGCTTTCGGCTGGAATTCGGCGAAATACGACCAGATGACAGGACCGCTGCCGCCCAGCCTGTTAAGAAAATGAAGAGAAAACAAACAATTCAGATTTGATTAGAAAGTTTTGACATGCACTTGACATGCAGTTTCATAGCAGCCAGCTAGCGCTGAGAGTGAGTGAGCGCTTTGCTCCACAAACGTGACGAGTCATGGCCGATTAATGTTATTGTGTAAAATCGATGCCCAGTTCCAATTCACATAAGCAATTAGCAAACGATTGGCAAAACTAATGAACATGAACGCAGTCCGAGTCTGCAAATAGAGCTGCACACATACACATACACATACACATACACCTTTATGGAGCAGGTGAGATGGCAGATCTGCGGGGGGTGAGTCAGGTGAAGTACGCGGTTTGTCTGCGGCTGAGTCAGCAGTCGAATTTTCCCCATTTTTAATTTTATTTTTAATCTACTACAGCGTGTAATATGATAATATCTACGAAAATGTATGAGATATGTTTGTGCGAACTGGCCAACTGGCCAGAGTCTTAATTAGCATAAAGAGTCACGATATTGCGGCTCAAATATTTTGTTGTTATTTATAACATAGTTAATTGAATTAGCACCTCGACACCCGTATATACCCCTCTGTGGCCATGCTGAACATGTGTCACTAGTTCAACAGCGAAACGTACCGCCCAGATGCCATGCATACATATGTATAATATATACACCATTAAATTAGATCTCATGCTTGTGCTAAAGCTCAGATTAAATGATAACAAGCACGTTTTAGCATTTCCAATTGGAAATTTGACATGCTCAAACTAGAGGACTTCATGTTAAATTCAGGCTTATGTTAACAATTGATGTTAGCTTTCGCTTAACATGAAATGTAAAGTTCCGATTGGAAATTTGACTAACAGGATGTTAAAGCCTGCTTAAATTAGAGGACTTTATGTTAAGCTCAGGTTTATGTTAATAATTGATGTTAGCTTTCGCTTAACATGAAATGTAAAGTTCCAATTGGAAATTTGACTAACAGGATGTTAAAGCCTTCTCAAACTAGAGGACTTCATGTTAAATTCAGGCTTATGTTAACAATTGATGTTAGCTTTCGCTTAACATGAAATGTAAAGTTTCAATTGGAAATTTGACTAACAGGATGTTGAAGCCTGCTTAAATTAGAGGACTTTATGTTAACCTCAGGCTTATGTTAACAATTGATGTTAGCTTTCGCTTAACATGAAATGTAAAGTGCCAATTGAAAATCTGACTCATCAAGCTGTTAACGCCAGCTCAAATTAGAGGACTTTATGTTAAGCTCAGGTTTATGTTAATAATTGATGTTAGCTTTCGCTTAACATGAAATGTAAAGTGCATGTTAAATGTTAAGGATAAGGAATTAAGGTTTTTAGAATATTGTTTTACTTACGCTGCGCCATTGAGAAAGCGAAAGAACATGAAATAGCCATAAGATTGCGAAAAAGACGAAGCAACGATGCAGAAGGCATTCATGAACGAGATGACAATGAGAATCTTCTTGCGTCCGAAGCTGTCGGCGATGCTGCCCCAGAAATAGGCGCCGACCATCATGCCGATGAATATGATTGAGTTGAGCCATCCTTTCGTCCCCGTATCCAAATTCAAATCACATTCGGCCGATGGCAATATGAAGGACATGGATATGACATCCATTTCCTCGGACGTGCTGACCAGACCGCAGATGGCCAACAGTATATAGTGGAATTTGCCATATTCGCACAGCTCGATCGCCCGTTCGAAGTTGGCGACAATCGGGCGATTTGGCGGCGGCAGCGGCGTCTTACGCTTGGCGTCCTCATCGCAACTATCGCCGGGACCGCCAGCGCCGATGCGCTCTACGTCCTGCTGCTTGCCATTGGTGTTTGGTTCCGGCTCGTAGCCGCGATTATCGGCAGCGAATTGATATTCCGGCTGCTTGGCGCCCGTGCCCAACGAGTACGGCTGGATGATCGCACGGTTATCAATATGCGTTGCCGCGTTTGAATTGTTATTCGAACCGGTTAGGCTGGGTGAATTGTTTGGATTGCTTGCGGCGTTGCCACCGGCTGCGGCTGCGTTATTCTGATTGTAGTTTGGTTGTAGGCCAGCTTCTACATTATAGGCTATATAGAGATGAAGATCGTAGATACAGATTAGCTTAACACCTTTTTTTCTCTCCTTCGTATTGACTTACATTCGCTTTTACTTTTTGCAGAATCACCTTCTACCATTCTATAGTTCAAGTTTTTTGTTGGTTTTTGTGCGCGTAGCAAAAAAAATGAAATAGTATGAACTTTGGTGCGGTTTGTTGTTGGTTTCCTTGGCCCGGTTATTTACTTTGCCAAGTGTTAAGGCTCAGTAAAGTGCGTTTAAAGGTGTTTTGTTTTGATCCTTTGGTGATCTGTAAAAGACAATAAAAAAGGGGTATTTCAGTTAGAGTATATTTGAGTATTTAGTGCGAAAAATATCACTCAAAATATATATGTTCTTTTAAGCGTTGCGGTCAATCGACTCCACGCTCGATCGACCGATCGTTCTGCGTTTAAATTAATAGCCCATTAAAGAGTAATTGAAGAGAATGAACAAATGGAATACAAATACAAATACAAGCACCAAGAGCATATGTGTGTGTGTGTGTGTGTGTGCAACGATGATCGACGCCTGAATGCGGTCGCAGATCGTCTAATTGACGGCACAAACAAGTCCGAAATGCTCGCTCACATAACGCCCTAATTGTTTAATAAAAAATTATGCCCAAAAATAGAAAGGCAGAAGGCGTGCAAAAAAATAAAAAAATTATTAATAATCGTAGCGAAATGAATGAAAACGATCAAGAAATTAAACCACCCATGGCGATCCACTCATTAATGGGTAATTGCTGTCGCCTAGTACAAATAGTTCAGAAAATGTGCTGCTAATCGCTGATCACTGATCACTGATCGCCGATCATTGATCGTTGAGCATGAGCGCTGTTAAGCAGGAGAGTCAGAGTCGAGCAGCTTCAAGGCGAGCGGAGAAACTTGTTTGATTATTAAAGGTGAAAATAAAGCCAAATGCGCGTTTGCTGCCATTCAATAATTGCCATGCAAATATGGATATACATAAATAAATATATTTAAAATTAACTTTCTTGGCTATTACAGCTGAGAATTTGATCTGTCGCTGTTAAAATGCAATTGACAGAGCTTATGGGATTTCCAATTGGAATGCAAATCGGCTATTTGCATTTAAGTTAAGCTAACTGAAGTCAGCCAACGGAAAATGCAATTGAATGAGCTCGTTCAAGTCTGTAATTTCATCACTGTTTGTTAAACGCAGCTACTGTTAACTAACAGCACTGTAAACTCTTTAATGTCATCACTGTTTGTTGAACTACTGTTAACTAACAGCGCTGTAAACTCTTCAATTGCATCATTGAAGGCAACCACTGTTAACTAACAGCGCAGTATAGTGCATCACTGTTTATTGATGGCAATCACTGTTAACTAACAGCGCTGTAAACATTATTGTCGCTTGTCTTTCAGTTTATCCCAATTGGATATTGACATCAAGTGTTGCCAAATCCTTTTCAGCCAGCTGCTGGTAAGCTGTGAATAACGGAGTGCAGTGATTCCAATTGGATGTTAGTTAACAGCTGTTAAGGGGCAGCCATTTCAACTACAATATATACATAAGTGTGTATGTGTTTCATGCCTGGCCATTGCCATTTCCGGTGATCGTGTGACAGTCAAACAGTGACCGGTGATCGGTGACCGGTTACCGGTGATAGTGACAGTGACAGTTGCGTGACTTGCCAGCTTTTGTTGTTGCCGATAGCCGCAATTGCTGCAGTTGTTGTTGTTTTAATTTATGATTTATTGCGCGCACTGCAGCAATCTTTCACTTTATTTATATTTATTAAAAGAAGCAGAAACAGCAGCAACAAGCAAGCGACAACAATTATGTACATCAAAACGTTTTACATTGAACCTGCCAAGATAACGAATGCCTGTCGCCATTCGAAGATTGAAGGAGAACAGGAAAAGAAACCCGTAACCGAAAACCGATTCAAATAACGAGCATTCGAAACGGAAGGAGAGCCGAAGAGCGAGTGTGCGCGCGCGCGCGCGCGAGTATGTGTGTGTGTGTGTGTGTGTGTGGAAAATAAATACAATTAATTATGTATTACTTTATGCAATTTACTTTGATTTCCATATTATGCCAATCGCGCGCAATAAACATGTTTAATTTTCAGCACGTTTCCCCCTGCGCGCTCTCTCTCTCTCTCTCTGTCGCTCTCTCTTTCTGTAGGAATAACAATCATATTGCTAGATCTGTTGAGCAGCTCATCTGTTCATAATGATTGGCAACTGGACAATCTCGTTATCTTTAAGCTTTAATCGGTTTGACCTCCGCCTACGCTTCCGCTAAATGGCTGCCCTTCACCAGATTTACATGCGGCGCGACCTTCGTGCCAGGCTGACCCGGTCTAGGGAGCCCAGGTCCACATAAAGTGTAACGATTCTTAAACTGTTTATGCTTAATTACTATTGCTATTAACAAACAAATTCACACACAGACAGAGAGCGAGAGAGAGAGAGAGAGAGAGAGAGTAATGCTTGTAAACAAAGTATGGAAATAATACGAGTTGCCTGTTTATTTATTTATGAACACATTCGCGCAATTATCAACTCGCACAGCATGGCATAGAGCCTCTGCTTGAAATCAATCCCAGACTCGGACTCGCATCGTCTACAATGTCAACTAAATGGTATAAAGTTGACTGAGAACGGAAAACTGGGGTTATATATTGTTGTTGTTCAGTTTAGCATATCTCCATATAGATATCTGAAAACTGTATAGCAATGGATTTTAATAGAGCTCTTTAAATACACTGTTTAATATAGTGAAAGAGAATTGATCTAAATTGAAAGTGAACATCATTTATATAAAAGAAAATGTGGTCTAGAAACAGCTAACTGCCAATAAGTTTGATAATCAAATTTCAAATTAGAGCTCAAGCAGATAAATTTCCTCTAGATATGCCTGGAACTATCTGAAACAACTTTCTAGTACAATATGAATTGAAATAAATAAGCCGATTCGCAGTATATCGTCGAAGAAGATGAATGCATATCACTTTTCATATATAACTTGTTTATCATCATAATTTTTATAAATTTATTCTCATTTGCTTCCTTCTGCTCTGATTAGGTTGCTAATTTACAGCGCCACGTTCTATTGCTTTATAACTAGTTGATTTATTATGTGCTATGTGGATTTATTTTGTTTTTTTTGCGTATTTTTTGTTACCTGCTGCTGTAATTCTCGATGCTCGATACTCAATTCTCAAGTTCGCGTTGCACTTGTTGATTTTCGCGCGTTGTTATTTCTTTCTTCTCAATATTCGCTCTCTCTCTCTCTCTCTCTAAGATTGTGAAACTGACAAGATTTGTTGTTGTTTTGTTTTTTTTTTGTTTAGCTCAGCTGTGCGCTGCACTTGTCACTTAATTAAGCTCTACAGTTAACTCGATTAGAATTAATGCAATTTTGTTTTGAAATTATGTTTTGATTCGTTTAAATTTGTATTATTTTCTGTATCTGTTATGCTGTATTTGTTTTTGTCAGCTATGCTGCTTGTTGTTGTTGTTTTTGGCTATAGTTCTTGTCCTTGTTTTCGATTTGTAAAACAGCTTCGATTTGGTTTGCGGCAACATTAATAACTGTAAGTCTTCAACAAATTCACAAGGCGCATTTGGCAACAGAAACAAAAAGACAACGCTCGCTAAAGTGCGTTTGTTTTTATTTACTTGATATATATCGCTGGGCAATATTGTTGTTTGTTTGTGTTACTCGTATTTGGTTAACGGGAGCTCACTCGCTTAAACGTTCGAACGCGCCAAACAATGAAAAGTATCTGAGACGCGTTACGCGCGCGCTTTTAAATAGCCAGCCAAAGCCAGCAAAGCGATCGAAAATATCTGAGCGTGTGAGCTGCACGCATCAACAGCAGCCATAACAGAGACGCGACCCACAACAGGCATGGCAACAGACTCACTAACAGCGGCACTTAACAGAGCACTGGCGGTAACAGTGCGAGCTTTCGCTGATAAGCGGACAATCGTTCAAGCGTTAACCAACATTTCTCTCTTGTCTTTTCTGCTCTTTTTCTTTACTTTACCTTTAATATAGTTAATGTATTTACAATAAATTAAAAAAGTTACTATAATTTCTTATTTGTTAAGCTCGAAAGACACTGAGACAAGTCTGCTTGACGAGGAGATACTTTATAATATCTTTAGGCTGCTCTAACATTGATGCTTTTTGCCTTTCTTTTTATCTTTCTATCCTTAAGCTGCTATAATATTGATTCTTTTTTTATTAAATATGTTTAGCTAGAAATTATACTTAAGCATTAATGTTTTTGATTTGCTTCACTAGAAACTACCATTTTGAAGTTTTAAACCTCATCTAAAACTCTATCTAAAACTAAGTTTATGCAGATATTACTATATATTATCAGCTCGTATATACAAATTCGCTGAAATTGAAACTGTGAAACGGTCTCATAATTATACTCTCATAAGTATCTTAAGCTATTTCCACCAAGTCATGGAATGAGCTTTTGATTATTAATTGGATATTATTAAATGTCGCATATTGGGTAGATCTAAATATGCAGCTATTCGATATAATATAATATAAGATATAATATAAACCCACTAAACTGAAATGATAACTTAAGCTTTGATGAAATTCTATTAAAATATATATATATAAAATATATTCATATCATAATAATATATATGTATATATATATATATATATATATTCAAATGTGAGCGATAACGATAAATCGAAATAAGTGGGCGGTGCAAGTGTAATATCAGGGCTTTGCATTCTTTTCTTGATTATGATATTGTTATTGCGGACTGCAGTTGTTATTATGCACAAAGCACAGGCAAGGGTCTGCAGATGGAGTGGATCGATTGGCTGAGCTGCTGCAGACGATAGGGGGCAGCTTGTTCCGGGTGCGTTGAGACAAGCAACAGCAGCTGATAATGCAGGCAATAGATACATATACCCAGGGAACTTGTAAACTTTTTTGAACTAGGTGGAGATGGATAAATCGCATTTAAGCCGTACTTGAGAGACAGAGAGAGGTAGGAAGAGATAAAGAGAGAGAGAGAGTAAGAGAGACAGAGAGAGAGAGCAAGAGCGAGAGAGAAAGAGAGAGAGAGAGAGAGAGAGGAGAGATTGAGGAGAGATTGAGGATAGATTGAGGATAGATTTTTAAAGAGAGAGAGAGAGACGAGAGAGTGAGGATTGAGATAGAGAAAGAGAGCGTTAGATAGAGAAAGAAAAGAAGAGTAAGCGAGAGAGAGAGAGAGATATATAGACAGTGAGTAAAAGAGATACAGAGAGAGCGAGAGAGAAAAAGAATGGATGATGAGCGAGAGAGTTGATTGACAGCAAGATAGACGACAACGGCCCCGCATATACTACATTTATATTCTCATATATGTATATATTTATATATATATATATATATATATATATATATTCAAGGGAATTAAGTACATGAAACAATTAACAACAACTGGCAGGGGCTTAATTGATCAAAGAATAATATTTATAAGCGACATTTTTCTTGCTGTTGTCACATACATAGTATAGCCCATGGCTATTATTATATATACATATTATTATTATATATTTTTAAGTATAGCTGATTGCTACACTTTATACCTATAGTATATATATATATTTTAATCGATCGTGTGCGCTCAACATGTGACTCAGTGTGACCAGAGCGCGATTATAAGGCTTAATGCTTGAGTATGACAATGTAATTAACTCCCCCTGCTATAAGCCGCGGGCAAAAGTTCCCTGAATGCATATTTAAATATTTCTTGAGCTTTAAATATACATATGTATATAAATATGTATATTTCAATTTATTTCAAGCATTATTTATGAGTCAGACAACAACAGCTGTGTCGTCGATATTTTGAATGTTATCTCGAAAATAATTTCAACACATCGAATCAGTTTGACTTTTTTTTCTTTTTTCGAGTATGTCTACTTTGTGACGTCAATGTGTGCTAAGAGATACATAGAACAGTTTAGTGTTTAATAGCCACGCGTGTTCTTTTACTTTTTACATTTTCATGCCAAAAGATTTATGTGGGACCAAATGGCATTGGAAATGAAAATGGAATGCGAAAATCGACATCGAAATCGAAATCGAAATCGAAAGTGAAAATGAAACTGTTCGCAACGTTTTCTTTAGGAAACATGCCCAGCATACAGTTGGGCGAGAAAACGTGCCGGCTGGCTTATTGGAAGCGTTCAGATACCATATAATCGGGCGACACGGCCTTACATAAGTGCTGTTTGGCTTTAAGGTAACCAGAGTCCATAGCCCATGTTTTTTTTAACGATGGAAAGACGTGCAGTATTTTGCTTTCTGTTCTTGATGTTTTCTGTTGGCCATAATTAAGTTGATTAGCATTTGCAGTGCTTAGAAATGTTTCAAATACTATTGTCAGGCATCCCGTCAACTGAGCTAAGCTTTTTTGTGTTGTTTTGCCTCGATTTTAAATATCAAAAAGCTAGCGCATGAATAGTTGGATATGTAGGGCTTACTATAAGATCTAAGACATAAGATATAAGACTTGAGCTAACAATGAAATATGTTGGAGAGCTCGATCTGTGCTGCCTTATGCCATATGTTAAATGATATATATAATATATATAACCGATCTCCGTTGCTAACTGCTATATGTTATAGTAAGCTCTTCACTCGAAATTCTCAAGTATTTTCGATATTTTAGCAAACATCTTAAATGGTTGCTGCATTCACTATGGTTGTTGTCTTTGCTGCAATTGCCATTGCTTTCGTTCATTGTCATTGTTATTGTTCATCGTTGTTATTTATAACAAAAAAAAGCAACAACAGCAAATATTTTGGGGCGTTTCTTAATGCAGCTGGGCATCATAAAAGCTTAAAAAATCCAATAACAAAATAAGCCATAAACGAAAACAACTGCGCCAGCATATGTATCTGTATCTGTGTAGCTGTATCTCTTTTTGACTTCATGCATTTGTATCTTCTGTTGCTTTTGCTTGTCTTTTGCTTCTGTTGTTGTTGTTAAATAATTAAACTGCGTGCGCATAAACAAAATGTGCGCCTAAAACTTGTTCGAATCGGTTTTCATTTGGTTTTGCCGCCTCTATATTGGGCCACGCCCTGCAGCGAAACGCCCTTTTATTTCTTCTTCTCCAAAGCAATTTTTCGCTTTGTTTTGCTGCACAAACATTTCAATTAATTGTTCATTTAATTGAAAACAATGTGAGGAGCGAAAACAAAACGCGGCATCAAAAAGTAAACGAAATGGAAATTGATATTTGAAATTGGGCGAATCGGGAATTGAATAAACAACTGAAATATCTTCATGGATTGGGCAATGTGGCTTCTTATTCTGCACAGGCCTAAGTCAATAAAAACACGACCAATGACCACCCAGTGACGAAATGATAAAGTTCGCTTGGCTACAGAACCCCAATCGACTCTGGCCTCAATGCTGACTCAGCCACGATAGAGACTTAGGTGGAGGAGGAGAAAGGGAAGAGATAGTGAGAGAGAGATCACACAGTTGTTGATCATCAGCAGCATTTGGTAATCCTTTGCTGTATGATTCATTGATCACGTGATCGCGTTTGGGCTCTATGGATACCGATCTATACCGAAATATACTACTAATGATGATCACTAGGTCACTGTTCGTAAGCTATACAGAATACAGAAGATCACTACGATCACTGATCACTGATCACTGATCACTTCCTACTAGTCAAAGGTATAGCTCACTTAACGCGCACTGTTGAGGATTAACCTTTTCCGATCTCAAGTTTTATCGATCGCTAGTCACACGATCCTTGCGAACCACAAAGTTAACAGTTGTTAAGATCCTTCAGCTAACACTAGATCGTGAGTAACTGAACGAAATTCTTTGGGAAAGTGAACTGATCACTGATCACTGATCACTGATCCGCAAGATCTAAACGATCCTTTCTGAGTTATTCCTCAAATGAGTCTTTATCTTTTGCTATCACTCTATAATTATTTGTTTCTTGTTGCTGATCAACAACAAAGTTCAACAAATTGTCATTCTTTTCGCTTTCGTTTTCGTTTTCACTTCTTTTTTTGGCGACAATTTATTCTGCATAATTAATTAAAATGTCAATGTTCGAGGTTTTGCAACGTAGAAGTATAAAAAAAAACAATTTTGAATAAATTTAAAATAAAGGAATTGCCTTTTGTCTGGAACTGAACGAGTGCGAATCGAGAATTCGAGGCAAGGCTAAAGACGCGTCGAGCTTATCGAATATTGTTATCGAATGTTGTTTATGTATTGTTTATATATCATTTGAATTATTTTTTCTTTGCTTGTGTCCTTTATCCTAATGAGGAATTGGGATCTGTGGGTACGCACCTACTGCTTGAAGAGTTCGGTCAGCTGTCGTCGTCGAGTTCGCAAAATTACGGCTGTTTCTGCCTTCCGGACCTGGTTCTGGATACGTAGCACGTGAACGGTACTCAGCGAATTAACGGTATCACTAAATGGAGAGCTCCACGCAGCTCCAAAAGCGATTGGACAATGCGTTCAGTTTGGCGCCCGGGCAACGCTTTTATAATCGCTAGCCGCCTCCCTTGACCAAGTGTCCCGCTATCGTTCCCGCTCTCTCTCTCGCTCCCGCGTATAGTCTTCGTCTCATGTCCATGTTTGCTCGCTGTTAAAGTCTCTTTGTTTTGCTCTCATTCTCTCTCACTCTCACTGCGCTCTTGCTGGCTCTTGCTCTTGCTCTTGCCCAGCATTTCGCCTCGTAGTGCTATTGACGCCATCTCGAGATCGGCATGATGATCGTCAGCTAGAACATCTTCGTTTTGGGTCGGAAAACATCTCTCGACTGATGCTTATCAGTGAGCTCTTGCTTATCTGTTCGGGGCCCAGACTCTTGCCCACAAAGATTTAGCGCAAAGTGGCAAAAAAACAAAATATGTGTGGAAAAAGTCAAAGGCCCGGGCAAAGGCAACCGCGGGGAGTGGCCAAGTGGTTGACTGGCTGAGTGGGAGAGTGCCTGAGTGTTGGTGGTTGTGGCAAGGTGGTGCTTGGGTGTACGGGGGCAAGCATAACAACTATATCCAGGCATGACAGAAATAGCTCTGTACATATTAAATAATCTTTATAAGTATATAAAACTGTTTGCCCTGACTGACGGACTGACTGATTGACTGACTGACTGACTGACTAGCTGCTAAAAGATCTACACAGAGCCGAAAGCCGTTAATTCTAGGAAGCTACAATTTTTACTATGGAACTCAAGGTCTCCACTAGGAAAATTCCATTTACAGTTGTAAAAAAATTGATGGAAATCTTTGTCAACCAAAACCTTTGTCAAAACTCAGGCGCTAAGACATTTTCAAAACTCCCCAAGAATAGTACATTTTTTTTTGAAATGACATAACAATCGTAAAAAAAACTCCGAAAACGGAGGGAATATACTCTATATTACAAATTTTCCATTACAAACAAAGCATATGATAGAACTTTGGATGCGCAAAGCCGGGTGATACTCGCAAATATAATATAAAAATATGACTATATGTACATAAATATATATTCCCATTCCACAGCATACAACAGCTGTAGTGTAGTGTGTGTGTGCGTGTGTGTGTTTTTCTCCGTTTCTGCATCAGACGATATTTGCGTGCTGATCGCTGTTCATGACCAAGCCAAGCGGCCTATGGCGGCAAAAGATCTGCGTAATTGTCTTGTTTCATAAATTTTCCTCTTTTTTGTTTTTGTTATTTTTTTCAGTTGCGTTTATTCCAAAAGTTTCCATAACTTTAAGAATTTGTCTGTTCATGTGTGTGTGTGTGTGTGTCTATGTGTGTGTGAGCATTCCAAGTTCAATAGTATACTGTGGATATTTGTGGATACTTTGCGTGTTTTGTGTTTTGCAAGAGCCAAGAGACATCAATGTGAGTCTCGTAACTCAACTAAGTGCTTGGAATAGATCACTATATATACTTCCGAATTGAAATCAATTAAAAAATCAAATTGCGTGAAAAATCTAGAAAACATACTAATAAAATAGTTTCAAGCATCACTCTATATAGTATTTATTTTTTTTTTATTTTATTATACTTAGACTGAACTCTAAGCTCTTTAAACTCAAAGCTGCGAAAAGTCAGATATTTAGTTTTATGTCACACGATTAATTCGGAACAGCTATTGCGGAATCTAAATACAAATAAATATTGCAGAATTTAAATGAATTTATAATAAAATAGGTAATTTTAGTTGGGAATCAAATTTGGTTTAAAGTCTTTGTTACTTAAATAAAATCAATCACAAAAAATAAAAAAAAAGAAGAAATATTTGAAATTGTTATAGACATAGTTATAGACATGAAAAGTTTTTCGCTCGAAGCTTGAAAAGGGCATCTAGGCATCTAGCTATACCCTTTTTTTAACATCAATATGAAAAAAAACTAAAAGCGGAAATTCGGAGTAGTAGGTAGTGACTTCCATTTCGGAGTTCTTTGTTTGAAAATGCTGCAATACTTAAACTACAACAAGAATTAATAATAAAGCATAATTTTTCCAAATTGGAGTGTGTTTATAGTGTCTTATAGGTTGTAATAAAAAGATCAGTTCCAGAGCAATTTCGGCAGGCCATAATTTATTCAAGCCCATTTATTGCCGTTGCAGCAGCAACAATAGCATCTTTACGAATTTTTCTCAAGTTCAGAGCGATAAACAACAAGAAGAAGAGGAGCGGGCAACAGAAAGAATTGGAATAGCAAAGAGTTGTTTACGTTTATCTACTGTCAGCTGTCAACGCCAGGGCAAACATTTCCCGGTAATGTCGAGCAGCTGACAGTGGCTGTCAACCCTCAACCCTCGTGACCATTGGCATTGTCTAGAGTATCCGTAGCTGGTGTGTCCTTTGACTGACACCCATAGCATCCCGCCCCCGCTCCACCCACTGCCTGATCTCGAATAAACAACCGACCCCGTAGCAGCAACAGCCAAAAGTTTCCGAATTACGTTAGGCATCTCCGACTTTTTTTGTTCTTAACGAGTTGTACAATGTTTGCATAGCTCAAGATATTGTGAGTTTCTTGTACATAGCGGATAATATACTTTATATGGGCCTCAGCTTGAGGGCTGACGTCAGTCCAATATACACAATTGTGATCGTATATGTTTTATGACGCTGCGGCTTATATTTTGTTGATGTTGTTTTGTGGCTTGTGCCACTGATGAGTTATGGCCCAGACGCTGCCTGGCAAGAAAATAAAACCAAATCTTTTTCACTGATTCGTTTTGTAAATGAATAACAATAATGAGAGATCGGCAAGACACGTGCAGCGCCTCAATGCCTGCGTAGTCAGCTGAAAAGTAGGCAGCGGTTAGCTGGGCCCCACATACCTTGAACCCACATTCGCATACGGCCCGAACGATCGATTGATCGGTCAGCTGATCTCGGCTACTGATCTTGACCATATTAAGTTTCCCCAACCGGGGGGATTTACAACAAATTTTGCTTAACTTTTTTGTTGATCGTATTTTGCGCATTATTGTCGACAACAACAAACGGCCAGAAGATGAACAAGTAAGAAGAACGGTCTATCTGATATTTTATGATCTGTCATTTAATGGTCGTAAAAAAAACCCCCAAAATCCACTTATAAAGCAGAGCTTTTTATTCTTATTTGGCTGCACATTGACGCAATAGCGTCACGTGTACCAAAATGCTCAGTCATTTTGGCGTTGGCAAATAGTAAACTAGAGTCTGAAACTTGGAACTAATGCGCACTTGATAAACCTTTTCAATTGAATTGAGGTGTCTATTATGTTACTTGAGGGCTTTTTCGGTGTCAGAGACGTCACAAGGGATTGTCAGAGCTGTAACTGAGATTTGAGCTAGAAGTAGTAGAGGCCAAATGAACTGGAGCTGAAAATGGGAATCAAAACTGAAACTCGATCTAAAAAGCAAATGGTTATAGTCAAAGTTAGGACTATGCATAAGAGTAAATCGAAGTAGTTCCTTTTGGCAAGGTCAAGGTCTAAATATGAAAATTATGGTTTAGAACTGGAATCAGAACTTCAACTGGAACTAGAACCGTAAACTTCTGCAGTTCCATAGATAGAAATTGATGTTCGACTGCGCTTTGTGCTCGCAATAACAAATTAAAGGCAAGGCAAAGTCATAGGAAATAAATGTTAGAAAATGGGGAAATAGCAAACTGGAACTGGAACCGACAAATGGGAACCGGCAGCTGGGAACTGAAGCTGTTTTTAAGTGAGCTCAATCAAACTGAGACTGCGTTATTAATCGTGCATGCTCAATATCAATTAAGACAAGGCGAATGTATACGCACACGTTCGCGAGCTGGCTGTGAATGTATCTGCAAGATACAAGTGAGTGTATCTGCAAGATACACAACCGATGCTCAATGCAGCGAGCGTGCCAGCCAATTTGTGATTCAATTCTGTTATTGTTCGTTTTCGGGCGCGATGACTAATTCACTTGGGCTTAAGCAGAAATCAATTGCCATAGCATCCGCAGGCCCTGCCCCCAGCCCTCTCGCCCCCCTCACTAACAAAGTGAAAGATTTTCACATGCCTGCAGAATGCGGAGCCAACTGGTTAAAACTGACGTCAATCAAACCACGAACCCTTCGACAGCCTCATCAGTTCGAACGGTGAAGGCGTTGTTATGCATCAATTGTCGCATAGGGCCGATGTGTATATGCACACACACACATATATACATATATGTATATATATACATACATGTATATATATCAAATTAACTGACCGAATGAGGGACTGGAACTGTAAACGGGACTGGCACGCGGACTGGGACTGGGACTGTTGATCAACTCAAGTAGAGTGTGTAACGGGTTTGAGATGCCCAAGACACAGCCAGGCACAAAAATCATCAAAATAACTGTATGAGATTTAAAGATACTCATTATGTAAGTTATTATACTAACTTTCAATACATAAAAAAATTCAGGAATATTCAACTTGAACTCTTTGTGTAGCCAAGTTATACAGCATCAAAAAATACCATGATACTGCATTAAACTCAATATAAATATTTAATCTGAACAGCAGGTGTCTCAGGAGCATCAATTTGGATACATTTGAGTATATGATAAAAGTGTTTATTTCCATCTATCTAACTATCTATTTTGTCCATGCAAAGCTGATCTTTGAGCTATCTAACACATGTTATCATATAATATATCTATGTAGGAACTGAATCAGACCTGTGCTTTATATAAGCAGGTGTGAATATTTTATTTAAGTCTTAAACGAATTATATTTACTTAGCATTAACTGTTATGGAATATAATAGCAAATGGAATACTTTTACAACTGAATGAAGTCAATACGAGCTACATCTATTCCAACTTTTCTACATCTATTCCTTTTCCCTGTCTCTTGACTTGTAATGTGAGAAATTATGCCATTATCATTATTACATTTAACAAGATGAGAAAAATATGTGGCGTTAGCTCTTATAGCTGATATAATATAAGCAAAAATTCCTCCGTGATCTTTCAAGCATCAAGGAGTAGGCTTAGTATTGCCTGCGATAGTCTCAACCAACTTCAACTCAGTCTTTCAACACTCTTCAACAATCATCAGCTAATCATTTGAAATGAAACAGCATTCAGGAAGTCTCTTTATTTCTCTTTGGGTAGTTCAACATTTGTATAAAACAACAATTAAGAACGTTCCAAAAGCAAAGCATTTTTGTCTAAGTTTGGATCGACTTGGAAATCCGCCATTTTTGAGTCAGTTTCTGAAAAATCTTACTCCAACTCGTATGGCTTCTTAATTTCAGATTCCCATATATGACGAGGGATTGTCCAACGATTTTTATGAAAAAACTGACTGATTCGGGAAAATCCTTTTTGTATATTCAATGACTATAAGTCGGGTAAATCATAGCATGTTTTTTTAATGATACAGTCGATAGTTCGTAATGGCAAAGATCACATTTTTTGCGAACTACACTGGAATTCTAACGAATTTTTTTCAAGGGAACAGCATTTTTTGCGAATTGTTGATGTGTTCGATATAGCGGGGGACGAATTATTGGGATTCGACTGTATATATTTTTTGTATCTTATGGATCCCTACTAACAGTTGGCCATTAAATCCTTAAATTCAAATTTTTGATCATATTTCACACAAATGACAAGAATGACAACACAGTTTTTGCGAAAATTCGAAGCAATTCTAAAATGTAATATTTTTCTAAATTTCAAATAACTGTAAATCGGTGCAATCTGAAAATAATAGCATTTATGCTTTAAAAAGTATATAGTTATCGTAAAATATCTTAAGACGAGTTTACTTAAGAGTATATACTCCAAATGTCAAGTCGCTTCAATCGCAATGAAAAGCGGACATTGCACAAAACCAATATACTCTTTTCACTTCGTGGACGAGTATACAAAATGAGTTAATATGCTTGCGGTTTGCAACATTATAGCAAGACTTATTCGAATTTCAAGTGTTACTGATCTCTACATTGACAGAACTTTTTAAATGAGATATTAATCAAATAAATATGATCAATAGATAATGAATTCCTTTTGCCATTTCGATCGCAGGCAGACATGCATTTCGATTTGGAAACAGTTCACGTTCAATATACTCCAAATCAAATTGTGTGCCGCAGTATAACTTGAATATAAACAAATGCCAACAGCAACAACAACAACAACAACAATAAAATAATCACAACTGTCACATGCGCTGGAGCTTGTTTTTTCCTCATTTTTGTATAAGTTTGTTTGTCTGTATATACATGAGTATTATTTCATATATACATATATATGTGAGTATTTTGCTTTGTTTTCGCTTTATGCAAATAAGACTTAGCATATTTATTATAATTTTTTTTTTCTGCTCTCGCATTCGCGCATTGTGCGCTAGTTGGGCTTAGAGATTTGATTTAAAATGTTTACAGCTCGTTTTGTTTATCTGCAGGGCTCAACTAATTCCGTATCTACATATATTCCGTATCTAAATCTTCCATCTGATACAAATTGTGCAGCTATAGCCGGCAGTCACACGCAGTTGACTATGTAAGCATTATACAGTCGGCTACTGGTTAAACAAGAGGCCCAGACCCAGACACGAGTCGAGTCTGTAGGGCCCATAAAGATCCATATTAAAAATACTACAGTGCCTGCGATAAAGCGAACCTTGAACGTCGCCACTGCACTTGACGGGTATGCAGACGAGAGATTGTAACGTAATTGCAAGTGTAGTACGCGTGTGCTGCTTTTATTTATTTATTTTTTCAGTTTTAATTTTTTTATTTATTTTTTTTCGCTTTGTATTAAATAACTTTTCATTGCGCTGACTTTACTCGCATGAACTTTGAGTTGCAAAAGTTGCAATGCCACAAAGTGCACGGCGCAGCAGCTAAGTGGAACAGGACTCACTTTCTAGTTGGACTTAGTGATGTTCCAATTGGATATATCAGCAGCAAAGCAGGAAGTACTTCGGTCTCTGCAGTTCTGTTAAACGGTCTTTCTATTTAGTTAGTCTGAAATACGGCAAATGGAACAGTGGAACAGGACTCACTTTCTAGTTGGACTTAGCAATGTTCCAATTGGATATGTCAGCAGCAAAGCAGGAAGTACTTCGGTACTTCTGCAGTTCTGTTAAACGGTATTTCTCTTTAGTTAGTTTGAAATGTGGCAAGCTGTATTTAAATTTAGTTATAAGCCGTTACAGTTACAGAACTGGACTTGAGTGAAATCCGAATAGCTTTTTGCTATTCTAGCCAATTGGCAAGGCATTTAGTGATTACAAAGTAACTTGAATATATATATATATATATATATATATATATATATATATATATATATATATATATATATATATATATATATATATATATACTCAAGCTCTTTTAGTTCTGAAGATCTTCATCTGAATCAATTCAATTACTTGATTTGGATTATGTTAACCATCAACAGTTTTATATTAGATTGCAGTGCACTAAAAAAACAAATCAAGAAAAGTCGAAATTGTGATTAAGTCTACTCTAGGTGTATCCAAAATTTCAATTTTCTGCTTTAATATTAGATTCAAAATGTTGAGCTTTTTTCCCATAGTGCAGTGGCAAGCAATTCAGGTAAATATTCCAATTGGATGCAGTTACAAGCAGTTACAGCAGCAAAATCTCAATGAGAATTTCGAACTAAATTGTTCATTCCACAATATTTTTGCTTAGCCCGAACAATTTTCAATTGATCACAGAGACAAACAGTGTAGAGAGCTGCAACTGAAGTATATCCATCAAATCCATCAAATCGATTATTGCTTCTTCGACTTTCAAAGAGAAATGTAATTTCAACAGCTGGAAATTGTAAGCTAAAATTTTCTGTTGTCCTTCAATTATTCAGTTTAGGATTGCAATTCTGTTAAGCTTTAACAGCTCTATATCAGTCTTAACAGACTCTGACTAGACTCTGTTAAGCTTAACAGACTGCTGGCTTAACAGCGCAGCCAAGGACTAAGTGGCTTATCAGAGTCTAGCTCCCCGTTCAGATCTACATTTCTATTGACTGTAATATATATTTATATATGTATATTATATCGCAATGTAATGTCTGCTGTTGCCGTGACTATATTTGCTTGGGATCTTGGGCTGCAGCTAAAAATGACTGAAGTAAATACCTCAAAGTAAGCCTATAGGTAGCAGGGTCTATTTATAGCTTGTTTTATTTGTTTGCATTACCGAATTGCTCTTTGTTCTGTTATCGTAGTCTCAACAGTATTTTAATGCCGATCATAAGGTCATGGGCTGTGCGAAATGGATATTAAGCAAAGAGTTATTTGAAACTACTTTAAAAAATAATGGGATTATTAAAACTGTCATTCAGTTGAATACAGAAAACAACAGAACGAGTGGAGTATAAAGATGGCCGACGACTGCATAGCTAAATATATATATTTTTGGCCAGCTCATCAATGGGTCATTTAAAGCCCATCAAGCCGTCGGGTTAGATGCTGTCGAAATTCATTTCGAATGCGGCATAAACAAATAAACAAATTTACAGTTAGGCCAGCGCATTTTGATGATGTGCCAAGTGAATAATAATCCATGGGGGCTGGACCCGGACCGCATCGGATCGAGTCTAATCAGGTCTCTGCTCGTAGCACTAATGTAATTATGCAGCTAATTGCACAATTAACACAGCAGGGCTGAGGCGTGCAAAATGTGGACAATGCCATGGTCGTAGGGCATTTCAGGGTCCATGTTACACAGCGCCTACAGCGAGAGGCTTTTGTACCCATTGCAAGAATGGGTAATCCGGGTATATTGTTTTCTTTTGTGTAATCAGTTAGGTGACAGACTGGGAGGAGCATGTGATCTGATCTTAACTTGATGATAAAATATGATACATTTTTAGTTGTTCCGATCAAAGTCTACGGACGAGTCCTTCTATCCGTCCGTATGTCTCAAGAATGAAAATGTGCTAACCTTATCATTAGCTTTGTTTGTCTGCTTGACCTTTCTATTTATCCTTTTCTCGATCTCAAAAACTATAAATGCTAAAGATTAAATGCTTAAACGTGGTTCCTGCCTTACCACACTGAGAAAAATTGCTTTTAAAGAAACGATAACTCTTTTATTTTGCACTCCATCCATAACCATCGATATCTTTCTTATGTTAGTTGAGTATATTTTATCATATTTATATCATATTCCCATAGGGTATCTCTTAGTCAGATATTATCGACCAGAGTGTTGCTTGTTATTTCTTTTATGGTTCCGTGTGGCTGAACCAGTGCGAACCAATGCGAAGCGGTTCGCAGCGCATTTAAATGAGTGAATATAAAATAAGTATGACGACAACGGTGCGTATACGTGTTGCCAATAAACGCAACAGGGTGCTTGCTACGAAAAGAAAATGGGGAAGGGGGAAGCGGGAAGAGGGTGTCGCCCACGTTTCATATTGGGCGAAACGCTTGGCAGAGCGAAAAGCATAAATAAATAAGGAAAGTGACAAACAGCATTGAACTTGACAGAATTCGAGCAAACGGAATTTTCGAAATTTTCACAATTTTCGAAACAAACGAAAGAAAAAAAGAAATGGGGAAAAAAAAGTACGATTCGTTGTCATGTGGAGGACATTTCAATTGAACGATTTCTCTGCCGCTGACGAATGTTTCTCTATCAAATGCGATTGACACGCCCACCGCCCACCGTCCCCCTCTGCTCGGCGGTCGATGTAAACAAATATTTTGATACGAAATAAGTGAATTTGTAGAACAATTATTTTATCGTTTTCAAATGCGCACTAAACCGATTTAATTGCATACGGGGCGTGGCCCAAAGGGGACTAGGGGCGTGGCGTTATTTCTTTATGCATTTTTATGTAAAGCAACTCGCTCAGCTTGCGATTAGCGCACATTGAAATTACTCCGCATATTAGTTAATGCGATGCATCATTCAATTCGTTTGTAAACAACACGACCACTACATACCCTGTAACTGAGAAAATGCATAAAATTCTAGGAGTAGGGTGAAGTAAGTCTCTGGTAAACTATTATATTATAATATATTGTAGTATTAAAATATAATAATCGTTTTCTAGATATATAGACAATAAAGTCAAAATATGATGGAAAATAAAAAAATAAAAATATGGTGGAAATTAAAGTTGTCAAAATACCACGAAAAAAGTGTCAATAATAAGTATAGAGCAATAAATATAAAAAAATTTAAGATAAAGATCTATTTTTTTTTTTATTTAAGATAAAGATCTATTTTTTTTTACTTTTTATGATTGATAATTCAAACTGCCAAAAAAATAATGGTTAGGACCTTAGGACCAAGAACCTTACCAACTTTTTCCTTTAGAAGAAATACAAAGCTCTATAAATAGTGAAAATTAAAAAAAAAAAATCCCAAGTTTTATGATTGGCTAAAAGAAATACCTAAAATGTCCTATTATTATTAACCCAACTATATATTAAATGTTTATTTTTATAGATTTATATTTCATTTATGTACTACTACTATATATATTTATATAGTTTCTGGATTCTAGTTCCTCTTTGTTCTCTAAGCACATCAACTGAAAAAGATTTTTGCAAGCAGTTGCTATTTAGTAACTAATTTGCTGACTCTTAAACGCAGAGTTCTTGAGTCAGCCTTTAAAAAGATATTTTCCACCGAGAGCTTCTTTCTTTTCCCATATGTAACTGACAGGGTTTTCAACTGTGTGCCTCATTCAATACTTTTCTTCTTATATTAAAATGGAATATTTACCGTTTGGCAGCTCTCATATACCCTTTCTCCGTTTACAGGGTATTCACTAAATTATGGCAGAATCTTTAAATAGTGCTTAATAACGTAATAACCCATTTAAAAGGGTTATTCCCTGCGCAAGACACGTGTCTTGTTTCCAGAAACCCGGGAAAACTTCAGAATAAACGAAAAACTAGACTAAATTACGATTTTGCGGAAATAACTATAAGAATAATGTATTCCAATCGATTAAGATTTGTGTCTTGATTTATATCGTGATATGGAGATTCGAATGGATAATACATTGTTAATCAAAATTGTTTGTTATTGAATTCAGCTCTTACAAAGTTATTCATCGTGCATCTCTTTCGCACTTTCGCAATGTCGCGACTTAAGACTTACCTGCAGTATTTTTGGCACAGCCAATGTCGCGTTTGTTGCTTTTTATTGTTGTCGTTGTCGTTGCTGTTGTTGTTGTTGCTTTTATTGTTATTGCTTTTATAGCAAACTTTGTATTGCTCTGCTCTGTTGTTATTGTAATTGTGACTCAATGTTGCTTCCATTCAAATGTTGTGCAAAATTGTTGGTTGTTCGATGAAGTTCTTGCCGAATCTAAGGCGTCTTTAGTGCCGGTCTGATAGCAGGTCTTTCATATGTTAGCGAAGGGGATAGCCTGTATAGTCAAGTCAAGATGGTATGATATTAAGTGAAGGTACTTCAACAAACGACTGAGATCGAAAGTCTACAGAGACTGCTCCAGATTCCGAACCAAATGTAGTAGGCGACAGCTTGAGCTATAGCATGTAATAAAGTTATCATTTTTAAGACAAGTCAAAGTTAGAGGCCCAGAAAAAAGAAAAGCAATAAAAGAAGTTAAGTACTGTCTACCTTATACATATGTAAGGAGAACAACAAAAAAGCATAGAAAATAAAGTTTGTGAAAAAATATAGGAGTTTTAATGAGTTTCCATAAATATAGTAAGGTTATTATACCCGAGCTAAAAGGGTATATTCATTTTGGTCAGAAGTTTGTAACGCACAGAAGGAAGCAACTACGACCAAACAAAGTATATATATTCCTGATCTGAGATGATATACTACTGTCTGTCTGTCCGTCTGTCTAGAGCAACGCAATTTCCTCCAAGGGTATTTCAGCTACAGAGCCGAAATCTTGCACATAGGCGTCTTTCTGCTGCAGACATTGTATATTTTGGAATAATCCGCATCGGACGAGTATATCCTATCGCTCCCATAGGATGGATAGGTTTTAAAAAATGTTTTTGTAGGAAAAAGTTTGTCGCTATTGAAGTCTTAGACTTGAAATTTTTATAGAGCTATAGAGCTATGCCCATTCAAATTTGGCAAGTTGGCTACGCTGGACCTCCCCTTAAGATCAATAAAAAATTTATATATCCACGCTAACTAAGGGCATGTCAAATCGGGACGTCTCTAATGTTTAACATAAATTTTCCAATATTTTGGGAGCTGTTAGAGCCAGAGTCTTGAAACTTAAAACACATATTTGTACGAACCATTCCTAAACAGAAACATATAATATATATAGATACGCTCAGTAGGGGCGTGCCAAATTGGTTAATACTGTATCTTATACAATTTTACACATGAGATCCAAAAATCAGTAAATACGTAAATCTTCATTTCTTCTTGGCAAATCAGAAAAACAATACTTATATCCTTTACAATTACAAGGGTATTACCAAACTGCGGTATAGTCGAAGTTAGCCCATTCCTCTAGTCTTAGATTAAGTTAGGTTAGGCTATGGTAAAATGTGGAAAGCAGCTTGTGCACAACTCACTTAGAGCATAATTGTAATAAGATCTATCTGCCGTATTTGCCAGAACTTAAAATATCTATAAGGAAGTACCGGATGCAACTAGGAGCTTTATCCAACTTAATACTTGCTCGGACAGTTCAGATAGTTACTCATGGTAAAACCTCAATTTTTTTTATTTCATTTTATTACTGTTATTTGTCTTAAACCCTAAAAAAATGGGTTTTTTCATAAAGTTCGCTTAGTCAAGTAAGTTTCATGGGAAACATTAAAAACTGCAACTTTTTTTTTTTTTTTAAAAAAACTTTTTGTTTTTATTATTTTATTGGTCTTGATTTGTAACTGTCGTTTAAGGATGTCAAGCGAATTAGATGATAATAGATCGTTTCATATACGAACTCAGTAGGGTTCGAACCCTATTTCTGATAACTTATGTGCTTTCGCATAGAAACTGCAACTGGCCGCATTCATCTTCGACTAATTGTGAGCAATCACAATAAATAGTTTGTATTTTAAAGGCAGACGGTGTCTACTTACTTGACTGCAAGTGATTTATTTATACAATTCCATTAGATTGTGTCTAAGTAGAACTCGTAAAAACATATCAAAAAATAATAATAGAAAATAAATGGAGAGAGGCAAAAAACATGGATAAAAATTTTTAAGGCAAACAAAATCAAACACTTTTTCGCACACGTTTTACGCACTTTATACGTTCGCCCTGTGCTCTATTTATGGTTTCTTTGTTTATGCCCAGTTCTCAGAGACGAACGAGAACGAGAATATATATATGTATATATACATATAGGAAGGTAAGCAGAGAGTTCTTATAGAGCATATGTATACCCAGTCTAAATGTTGCGGCAGCACGTGAGGATATTTTGTTTGCTGTGTTGCGCCTGACACGACACTTGCACTTTGAGTGAACGCTTGGCAGATGGAACGAACGGAAGCAAAACGAACGAACTGGTTCACGATCACGAGCACTCGGAACGAACTCGGTGTGGGCGAAGGAACGAACGAGTAAAGAAACGTACACAAAAGTTCCTTATCGAATGTGTGTGCCGAGGGGGTTCAGAGTTGGCGTTGGCGTTTAGGATTTTTCCATTCTCAATGAAATAAAAACAAAAAGCCAATTCTAAGAGAGAGAGAGAGAGAGAGAGAGAGAGAGAGAGAGAGAGAGAGAAGAGAGAGAAGAGAGAGGCAGAGTGGCAAGACTTTTGTTGAGATGCTTTCAATTTAAACAAATTCGTTGATTTTTATACACATGCTTCAAGCATACTTATATATGTATATAAACACTACTATATAGTCTGATTGTATCTCAATTTTTATTTGTTTTTTTTTATTTATATGCCTTTCTATATGTAGGCAATGCGAGAAATTTGTTGTTGACTTTTATTGGGTTCTTAACTCTGAATATTTTTGTATAACCTACACGAAAATGTTGATGTTCAATCTATCAGCATACATCATTTATATGATCTACATTTTATGTATATATACATATAGATATATAGATATATTGATATTCTGTTGTCCTCTAAGCTACTCATAATTCAGGCTTTGCTCAGGTATAGGAATCGACTCTAATCGATCGCATCGCTATATTGGTCGGGGCTAAGAAACATCCAGTCGACGGCAGTTTAAACCGCTTTTCACAGGAAGAGTCCCAGTCTGAGTGCGAGTCCGCCCAACTGCGTCAGAGAGCAGCAACCGTGGTGTCATCCAAAAATAGATCACATATCGAACCATGAATTCTATTAAAAACGAAACAAACAGCAACAACTCTTCATATAAATATAAAAAGTATGTGTGTGCGTGTGCGTGTGTGTGTTCATAAATATACCAAAGGTTGTCCACAGACGACATTTCGGACATTGGACAACGGACAATGGACGAAGACGCCGAGTGGCCCAGTCCCCCGTCGCAGTCGCAGTGTCGACTTTTAACATATGCTCGCGATACCCTACAGCGAAACGTAGCGGGCATGTGGATTTTGTGGCATAAGATATCTACTCATGAAGAGAGTGAAATATTGCTGGACGAAAGCATTCGAAATCGAAAGAAAAATCACAGTTTGAATATACTTTTATCAACTTTAACTGAAATATCTTTTAAGTTGGCAAATCGAAGTTTATGCTAAAGAGGATTTCAGATATTCTAAAGAAAAGTTTGCCTAATACTGTCGAATCCCGATAAAATCGAAAAATTCAATAATTCGAAAATATGCTGTCCCCTTGAAAAAAAAAATCGTTTGAATTCCTGTGTGATTCGTGATTTGATCTCTTTTCCATTTTGAATTATCGGAATTCGACTGTATATATAAATATAGCAAGCTTTCAAAATTGCAACTAGGTGGCAACACTCCTTAGCTTTAGTTTTACATTGAATTAATTAAATTCTTAACTTTTTCTGATGTTGCAAGCTTAATTTAAGTAAATGTTTACGAAATATGGGCTGCAGAAACAGTGGAATTGGAACCTATGAATTATTTTACTTTGCGAATATGCAGTACAGTCTGACCTAAAAGTGACTTTATTCCAGCTTGGATTAGGAAACTATATGAATTTGTATATTATTATATTATATTAAGATATTTATGAGAATATTGATAAAAATGTTGAGCTTTATTATCATAGGAAGTGCATTGCATATTCGTTTTATCCTAACTACATTTGCTGGCTTGTGCGTTTTCTTTTGAAATAAATGAAAAAATACAAAATTTGTTCGCATTTCGCAGACTGATGAAAATTGTGCGAAAATGTGACGTTATTTTTTAACTTTCACGTTTTCATGTTTCGCGGAAATCGACGCCTGATTATCAAGTATTTGACTCTCTCTCTCTCTCTCTCTCTCTCGCTCTCTCACTCTAGCCCACACACAGAAAGTGTTCGAGTGTTTGTCAGTCTGTCTGCAGAGAGAGAGAGAGAAAGAGAGAGATTTATGCCTCAGGTGGAGGTCAGCCGATGTTGTCTATGGCTGGGGGTCGCTGCGTAAGCCCAGGGCCAACTGAGCACAGCGCGAGATAGAAAGAGAAAGAGAGAGAGAGAGAGAGAGAGAATAGTTGATATGATAGATGGCTGAGTAGCCAGACACATACATACATACATATGTATGTATGTCCGCACTGTCTGCACTTGCTGGGCACATGCAGATGCCGAGAGCTGGAAATGGGCGGAATGGACCGGACTCTGACAGATCGGGCATTATTTCTGGGTCTTTCAATGTTGACATTGATGACGCCTTCGATTCGACATGACTAATCGAATGCAGATGATGTCTTAAGGCCCCGATCTGACGTCTAAATCGAGCCAACTTGAGTGTTGAGGGCGGCGTATGAGTACATACATACATGCATATATATACATACATACATATATCTCTATTAATTTGAAAAGTGTGCGTCATTATTCGCTGGCTGATTTATATGCCATAAGTCTTCCCATAGCACATATAACTCGTTACAATTTAAATCTACAACAATTGCATGAAACTTTCCCAAGATTTGAATGCAAATTGCAAATAAACAAATCAATTTAAATATTAAATACATCAGATACACCAGTTGTTCGAGCAGATCCAATAATTCAACTGCACACACACACACACACACACACACACACACACACACATGCACATATGTATAGATAGATAAGCTATAATTATATTTTATTAGTTGTGTTTTGTACAGTTCTTAGCCCTGAGCCAAGGCTAACTTAAATTTGTTGCTAAGGTCTGAGACAGGCCGTTGACCGCAGCCAAAGCTGAAAATTCAATTTTCCTCCGACTTTTCTTTTATGGGCTACGGGTTTCTACAGGCTGTTGAGCTCTGCCAAAATACGCAATCTTAACTCGATCTTAGCCAAAGTTAAAGAGCTTCAAACTTGAACTAGGGAAAGTCGTCTAACTGCAGATATCATATACAGTGGGTCAAAAAAGTAATGGCACAGCAAACAATATCCAAGTTATAAACGCTATAACTTTTGATCCTTCAGAACGATACGCAAAATTAAAGTGCTTATGTATAAATCGGTATATTAACTATTTATTTCACAAAATCAAATTAAAATATTCCTAATTTTCTACCCTGAACCCATTGAAAATGGGCAATCAGAGTATAATGGTTTTGCAAAAAGTATGTAACAGGCAGATGGAGGCGTGGCAGAGCCCCCAAAGTATATATATTCTTAATCAGAGCGACGAGCTGAGTCGATTTAACCCTGAGACCTCAGAGACTTGATTTTGAATTTTGCACAAAGGTCCGAGTTTGTTTTAGATATTCGATAACCTTTCCTGTTTCACTGATATCGATTAAAAACGTTATCTTAATTCAATTTTTTAAGCTTCTATATTTTACATTAATGCTGAGAATTTATCAAAATCTGTTTAGTAACACAGAAGTTATTAAAGAAAACATTTTGTCAGTTGTCAAACATCAGCTCGGACTTGGTTCAGGGGATCTCTTAGTCGGGCACACCCGACTAGAGCGTTCTTACTTGTTTCTTTTAAATATGCTGGTGTCAGTGAAAAAGGGCACAAATTTAAAAGGAACTTTAATTAGCAATCAAGCAGAACTATAATTATAAGCCCAGCTATAGGGATATGCAAAACTTGTGTATATCTTTTAGAGAGCTCTTCTTCTTAAAGAAAATACCACTTAAACTACGACTGTTTCGAAATTCATTTGCCAATATCTGAAATACCATTTCAGTGCCTATACTCATATACATACATACATATGTATGTACATGCATACCTACATCCATATATGTTAAATACCTATAAAATTGTGTTCGCTTTTTGTTGCTTTCTTTGTTTGTTTATAATTTGTTTCTTTTATAAATATAATTTGATGATAGCGCTTTGGCTTTGCCTTGCTCGTATTATAATATTTAATAAATTTCTCAAATGTTTTTCTGCTTTGTTTATTTCGATTTCATAATTTCCTCCCAACGGAATTTGCTTCTTTATTTATTTAATATTTTTTTTTACTGTTTTATTTCTTTTTGTTTAGCAATATTTATTGCATTGCTTGATTTACAACTGAAAATTTTCCTCGGCTCAATTAGGCAAATGTTTTTTGTGCTTATCGATAAATTTAATTTTCTTTCGATTTTCGATTATTTGTTTATTTTAGCTTAATTTGCATTTGTGTTTAATTAAGTTTTTGATTTGTATTTTTATTGAGACTTTTATTTTGACTTTTGACTTTTAATTTGGATTTTTCGCGCTGTTTTTCACGCTCTGAAAACGCGCTTGCCCAGTTCCGATTAACAAAAACAAAAAAGAAAACAACCGAATTTCAATTACAGCACCGCGAGTGAAAGAGAGGCAACACTTGTATGCGTATTGAGACTGAGACAGAGAGCGCGTGGCAGCGTATATATATATATTATATATATTTATTTCTTTTTCGATTTGTGTATAGCTTAGCTTGCACGGATAATCGCAGATTTCGTGTGTTAATGTCGCGGCTTGAACTTTAAAACTGGGCACAAAAATTGAAAACGAAAAAAAAATTCAGATTCAGATATTTCGCATTGTTTAGTGCGCTGTGCGGGAGCCACTGCGAATGCCTTTTGTTGTTGCTGTTGTTGTTGTAGTTGTTGTATTATGTTTACTCGTATTATAATTTGTTGCTGCTGTTGCCGCTGCTACGGCAACTGCTGCCGCTGCTGCTACTGGGTAGCTAGGTGCAGCAGCGCTGCTGCCCCGTTTGCCTCCGATCTGCCGCCGATTCGCCAGATTGGAGCGCTCAATGAGCTTGAGTGTCATCCACTTAGGAAGCGCCAACCGCTGAACTCGCCACAGCCCCAACAACAACAACAATGCCAACAATGAGGGCGGGGTTGGCTGCGCAGGCGCAGGCACAGACGGAGGTCGACGTTAACGCCGACATCTCAGTCGCCGTCCGACGCCAGCGTCGCCGTCAGCGTAGCCGTCGCTGTCGCCGTCACTGACTGAAATGATTATAATACAATGGACGATAATGCGAGCGATCATGTAAATTAGATTTGTCTCAGTTGTCGTCGTCGTCGTCGTTGCGCAGCCCGGCCCGGCCCGGCCCGGCCCGTATGTTCCAGAGCCGAGCTCAGCCGATCCGATGGGAGCTCAAGAGGCAGCCTTACTTAGCCAGCAACAAAAACAACAGACGCCTCAAATATAATACTTTATTTTTGTGTTATATGCCACAACATTTATTGCATTATTTTGTTCAAGTGATCGTTGTTGCTGTTGTTGTTGCTCGAATTATTTCATTTTTTGTGATTTTAATAAAGTCAAGTCAAAGCAGCGAAATTATATCAAGTATGCGCACTGACTAACTAAGTACTGCATGAAGTAGCATTTAGGATGCCAGCATATCTATCTTTATCATTATATATATGCACAAATTATACTATATATCTATGCAGATGAGCAAGAACAAGAAATGTACATATGCAAAATATATATATATATATATATATATTATATTCGATCAGCAGCGCCTAGTCGGCGGGGGAGGAGGGGTGGCAAATACATAAAAAGAAGAAAAATCAACGAAACGTTGCGGCAGCAAATTGAATTAATTCAATTAATTTGCATTGTAAGTACATATGAAAATGGCAGAATTGTAATAAAGAAATTGTGGGGAAGCAACTAACTAAACGAGTGTAGCTTAAATGAATAACGTTTTATGGTTGTGCCAAGTACCACTCATAAGCAATTTGCGCAAGTTTTTGTATATGCACACAATGTGCTCGCTGCGGAAGGAAATGATAGCAAAATTTTGTGGCTACACACGAATTGCTTTCAATTGAGCGGTTTGAAATTTCAATTAATTTACAAAAAATGCGCGCTTTTATTTTGCAGCGCACGACGCAAAGCTGGCTGCTATGCGCATGTGATGCAACACTGTGTGCGATATTTGTGCTGCTCTCACACGCGCAAACGCTATGCAACACTGTGCTGTGCCTATCGATAACGATTTGCTAACATATCAAGCATGTCCGCCAACTCTCTGTCAAAGGTTCTTTTCCGGTTTCGTACACGACGAAGGAGGTACGGTGAATTGGCAAAGCCGCAAATAATTTTTTACACATCGTAATAACATAATAAGTATACATCAACAAAACGCGTAAAATATACAAGAATATAAAGTGCTAAATGCCTTGGGCATGAGATTGCAATGATAATCTGTATGCAAACTGCCATAAATAAACTTTGAAAGTTGTGTTTTTTTTTTCTGTGCACATACAAATATTTTTTTTCTTCTTGTTAATTGAAGTGACTAAAACATTGGTATTTACTATATATTTTGTAGATATTAAACAATGGGCCGTTACTCAAGAGAGCCAGATAACGCCACCAAGTCGTGCAAGGCGCGCGGACCCAATCTACGTGTTCATTTCAAGGTAAGTAAGTCGATTCCCCTCCGAGATGCGGACGGACGCCAAACAGTTGTTGTTGACATTGTCGGCAAAAGTGTGGTTATGTGTATGTGTGTGTGTGTGTGCGTGTTAGTATGTTTGCAACTTAAATCAGTGATTCTTCTGCCAAATTAAGTGCAGGTTTTCGCTTTTGCATTGTTGCTAGAAAAAAAATATATATGGACAAGCTATCAGCTGAACACGATGAAAATATTAAAACCACATCGCGCTCTTCTAAAGCCTTGTCTACAGCCTGAAATCAATAAATAATCAATAGGCACACTTAATTAGTGCAATGCACGCATTCAAAAAGCGTGTATTCAGCTTAAGTGTGCCCAAAGTAAATTGCAGTCATGTTAAAACAGCGGCGAGCAGCGCTCGATGCGCTCGTCTCTACCTGTAGCGTGATACATCACCAAAATCTTAGCTTAAAGACAGTTACAAAAAGGTAACAATTAGCGTAAAGCCACCACAAAAGGGCGCATTTTCTATGTTTCGTGATCGTGCATAACCCATGCGATTAGTAGAATACCAAGTGTGCCCAAAGTAAATTGCAGTCATGTTAAAACAGCGGCGAGCAGCGCTCGATGCACTCGTCTCTACCTGTAGCGTGATACAAAGCACACCACATATAATAACACACATACACAAATGCCACGCCTACCTTACCTTTTTTTTCCATATATCGGCCACTAAACATTTGCTTCCCTTGACAGAACACCCACGAGACCGCACAGGCCATTAAGCGCATGCCACTGCGTCGTGCCCAGCGTTTCCTGAAGGCCGTCATCGAGCAGAAGGAATGCGTACCGTTCCGCCGCTTTAACGGTGGTGTTGGCCGCTGCGCTCAGGCCAAGCAGTGGAAGACCACACAGGGTCGCTGGCCCAAGAAGTCCGCCGAGTTTCTGTTGCAGTTGCTGCGCAATGCCGAGGCGAATGCTGACTACAAGGGACTCGATGCCGATCGCCTAGTTGTCGATCACATTCAGGTCAACCGCGCTCAGTGCCTGCGTCGTCGCACGTACCGTGCTCATGGTCGCATCAATCCCTACATGTCGTCGCCATGCCACGTTGAGGTCATCCTCTCCGAGAAGGAGGAGATCGTCGCCAAGGCTGCCGATGATGAGCCCGCAAAGAAGAAGCTCTCCAAGAAGAAGCTGCAGCGTCAAAAGGAGAAGATGTTGCGATCTGAATAAAATGTGTTCTGGAACGGGGGCAGTGGCGGTGTAAACATCACTAGCCGCCAGTCGCCCAGGCCGGTGTTAAACATCTAAAAAAAACAAAAACAAACCGTAATTTTTTTTTTCCAACAATACAAACATTAATTTACAGTTGCAATGTGTTTGTGTGTGTACATTTAAGAAAGGAAAGTTGCGGATGCTATTTGAAGAACCAATACAAACAAATCCAAAAAAAAAACAAAAACAACTGAAAGATAATCTAGAAATGGTTCTTTGGCTAATAATATGGGAATATTTTTTTTTAGTATAGACTAGCGGAACCTTAGTTCGACGCAATAAACAGTTTTATCACTTGTATTTGATGCAGGTCTTCAATGCAGTAATCAGATAAATGATTTATTTGCGTGGCTGCTAACTTTTTTGTATTTGGATTTATCCCTTTAAGTTTAAGAAACTTTTCCAGACAATGCGAGATAAGTTGTATATACATATGTAGTTCGGAATAGTTGGAAAAGCTAAAAAGCTAGGTTTTCTATTGAATTAAATTAAAAAGAACGACATCTTGGGTTTTTTACAATAGCAGACGTCAGTATCTCAGATGAACGAATAATATATTAATCTTGTTTTTGTTTTTTGGTAAAAGCGCAAAAAATTGCACTCTTTTTGTATTTGTGCAAATTGTGCACGCTTTTTAATGCCGTCGCCAAAAACAGCTGTTTGCATGGCGCAAACGACAAACAACGTTATACAACACTGCTATTCTGCATCACTTTCGTCGTGACAGCAAGCATTGTGTACAAAAGTTCATTTTTATGTAAGAAAGAGAGGGCATGATGGCAAGCATCAGTTGAAAAGAGATAGTATAAATGAAAAAAGAAAACGTATTATGTATAAAATAGAATTTTCCTAGTTCCATTTTTTTTTAACTAATACAACGTTGAACTGAAATATCAGCACAGAAAATTCCAAGCAGCTTAATATTGGCAATTGGATAGCTGTTAATATAGCATAGCAAACAGCTGATTGGTTATATATCACAACAATCAGCGTTGTGCAACACTACTTTCATACTGGGACAAGCCAGAGCAGATTATTTGTGTACGAGAGAGAGAGAGAGAGTTGGTAAACATCAGTTGAAAGGAGAAAACACATATTTGAGTATATGAATGAAATAACATTTATGTTTATAAATACTTTTTGGTAATTGAAGTCAGTCAGAAATAGATATTTGGAATCATTTGTTAGCCTCACTGAGGGGGCGTTGGAGCAGCTTGTCGCTGTTAGCGGCACTGAACAGAGGCTGGCGGCGCACGATCTTCGGATTGGGATGCTGGGTGGCCGCCATGTGCTGCTGGAGCTGCTGCTTACGCATGAAGCCCTGGCCACAGACGTCGCAGGCATAGGGCTTCCGAATGCTGTGCACAAAGTGATGGACATCACGATTCTCGGGTCGACTGAACTGTTTGCCACAGATCTTGCAGCTATAGTTCTTTTCGCCGGTGTGGCAAAGCATATGCTTTGTCAAGTTGACCGGATTGGCGAACATCGCCTCGCAGTGTTCGCACTGCAAGTCCCGGATAAGCGTGTGCTTTGACTTGACGTGATTGTCTAGCAGCCGTTTGCGCTGAAAGCTGCGCTCGCACAGGCTGCACTTAAAGTTCGCCATGTTCTGGTGCGTGGCCAACTTGTGAGTACGCCAATTGGAGCGCTGCGCAAAGGTCGCATCGCACAGATCACACTTATAGGGTCGCTCGCCCGTGTGTGTGCGCTCGTGCTCTTCCAGCCATTGACGACGGGCGAACGTCTTCACACAATATGTGCAGGTCAGTTTGGCGTGGGCTGATATTGTCTTGCCCCCTGCAATAGAAAGACGGAAGGATTTGGCATTAGCTAATCATATCATAAAATCACTTGGATTGCTAATACGAACAGGCGCCACCTGGCTTATTCATGAAGTTTTCGTCCACCTCCTCCTCCCCCTCTTCGCTATCGTCTGTTTCGTCACATTCCTCTATGAGGTCTGAGTCTGTATCATATATTAAGTCCATATCCTCTGAATATTGCGGCATAAGTTCCACTTCTGCTGCTTCTTCGGTAAAGTCCGACGCCATCGAGCTGTTGTCCTCACTCAGATACTCCTCCTGGTCTTGTTGAAGCTGGCTTTGATAAAGTGTGAGTGTTGAACTGTGCAGGTGCGTTATTTCTAGCCGCGCAGCAAGCAAATCACTCTCCATTGCCTCATAGTTGAGCAGAGTCACCTTGCACATGCTGCACACAAACTGCAAGAAACGAGAGTAAAAACCATATGCAGGAGCATCCTCTCTCTATCTCTCTTTTACTTACAGTGGAGTGGAGCAGCTCCTCTTGGAGTTGGCAGCCCAGGGCCATGGACAAAATATTGGCCAGTGTTTTCAGTTCGGTGCCGTTCTCATTGTAACGCCGATCGAACATGTGTTCGTAAACCTTGTTATCCGTAAATGTGCAGTTGCACAGGTAGCAACGCGACATGCTCTCCGGCTTCTCTAGAATTGTCTAGTCTGCAAGGCGTAACTTCATCTTTTGCCAATTTTCCCTTTTCATGGTGCTGCAAAATAAGCAAATGACAGATATTTATCGATAGACGATAGCTAAGGGAAATAATTATTTAGCGGGCAGCTAAAAATGCAAACAAAATAAATGATTTTAACAAAAGTAAATGCAGAAAGCATTATTTTTTTGTTATAAAATATTTGTTTTAGTACGTAAAAATATAAGCAAAAATTCATACAACAAATAAGTACATTTGATACCAACGAGGTTTTTTCTATATAAAAACTAAGTTATTTTCATTACAGTTATTACTAGAACATATACTTTTCAGCTCTTTTTATCTTAATTTGCTAGAAGTCTATTTTCAAAGTTTTTTTTTTTTAATTTTGAATTGTATTACATCAGTAAATAGGTAAGAATACCAAAATGGGAGCAGCGTTCACTGAGCTGGTCACACTGATACCAATCACGTTAAATTTCGATAACACAGAACGATAACCCAAATAGAATATATCATTGCCAATTCGATTGCGGAGTTCTGCGGTGCCGGAATAAATAAGTGTTCGTTGCTCGCTGGTCTCAATTAATTCATTAATAATACAAATAAATAACATTCAAGTGCTTGCGGACGTGTGTATTGGTGCGTGCTACTTGTTGTCGCATACACAACTATAAAAGGCATTTGTTTAGGATTTTGTTTTTCGGTACATTGTTTTTCTATTTTTTTTTAAAGTGCTATGGTGTGTGCGATTGAAATTGAAATTTGAGAAGTGCTTTTCGCGCGTTTCTTTTAATTTGTATATACAGTATATAATATATGTACAGATCGCCGGTTGATCGGTGGAAAGCGTGACTTTAGATGAACGGCCGCTGAGTGAGGCGACGTCAATAGGAAACTAACAAGAAAGCAACAACAAAACGCACACAAATTTTGTTTACTTCCAATAAGAATTTGACACACAGCAGCAACCCCAACTAGAATGCGAAGCAAAGGCGGCCGCTAGGGGTTATTTTTTCTCGTTGTATGTGTGTATGTGTGTGTGTATTTTGTGTGTTTCTATTGTTGCATTTGCTGTGCTGCCTTTTGTTCTAAGCAAGATATGTGTGCATATATGTACATACATATGTATGTATGTATATACACATATGTATGTATGTAAGATAAAGCTGAAGATGAGCTCATGATAAGGTGGCGTTTGCTCTCTATATTATCGTTTATTTTTTAATATCGCACGCACACGCACACACACGCGCACGCACACAAATCAAACATCCTCGCAGCAGAAGTGACGTCGTGTCGCTGCCGCTGCGCTGCCCAAATGCTTCAATGTTTGCGTCATGCGGCCGCCACCAGACCCATTCAATGGGACGCCATTAAATGTTGTTGTTGTTGTTGTTGTTGTTGCTGTTGTTGTTGTTGTTATTGTTCTAATTTTATTTGGCGTGCGTTGCTGCTGCTTGGCGATATGAAGCTTGTGTGTGTGTGTTTTTTTTTTCTATCGAGCGAATCACATATAAATAAAATAATTCAATTACCAGGGGGAATTTTTTTTCTTCAATTTTCTATTAAACGAACACATACTCTGTATGTGTGTTAGTATACTTTACATATTTGATATCTAATTGTTAAGAACAAGTTGTTATTGTTGTTGACGCCGCCCCAAAACGCAAAAGCAAACGCAAAAGCAAAACAAAAGAGGAAAACAATAACACGAAGTGTGCCGATGCAAGTAATAATAAGTGTAGCATACTTTGCGGCGCCATCGGAAACTCTTACAAAAAGTGCTGCCTGCTCGAATTCGATTTGAAGCGGGCTCCATTTGCATTTCCCCATTGCTTACTTATGCTATATTGTTTTGTTGTTTATCGTTGTTGCTGCTGCCGTAGTGTTCAAGCAAAGTCAATAGGGGCTAGCAAACGTCCGTACGTACACGTATCAAAGCGCATTAACCAATTAGGAGGACAGCCCAACAACAGAGTCTTCCAGCATGGGCAACATACACACAACGGGCCCAAATGAGGCGTTAATTGTTTCAGGTGAGTTTTTTCTCTTTTTTTGTTACATTAGCAAATTTGTTAAGATAAGCGCATGTTTAAAAGCTTAAAATGGGAGCAAATAAAATTGGTCCAAATCGGCTCTAAATATGCTTTATATACTATCTGAGCTAGCAAATTGAGAAACAAAATTTGTTGTCTTCTATTAATAAATTTTGACTGAAGTTGATAGACCTCCGGATTGTCGATGGTTGGCTTTATTCCCCCTCCTGAATAACTGGATATGGTCAGAATTTTAGTAAGATTATATGACTTATAGCTTAGTTTTGAGCTTCGAATACGATCCTTTTCAGGCTTGGCTTCCACTCGAGTTCCTTAGTAAGAACATCTTACTTATCAAACTTCTAGTTGGTATTTTGGAGCTTCATTTCCATTTCCTTCATGGCTTATAGTTTGCTTGCAAATGAACTTTTAGTTTTTCATTTATGCATTTTGCCCATAGTTCAATATAAAGTATTTACTCTCACAAACACACACACAGACATACAAATATAAAAATGTATATATATTTTTTTATATTTATTTTCATATATTTCATACTCTTCTTCTAGCACTTTGCCCTGCCCTCATAAACAAATTTCAAATGTAGCAATTAAGCAAAGACAACCGCATTGTTGACAGTCGGCAACTGCCACAATTTCTGTTGCATACTTTGTGGCGCCCAGTTTGAAATTACATTCTTACTTTATGATTGTTTAGAAGAGGGGTATATTAACTATATGTCTGTCGAAAAATGAAAATATGAACACTGTAATTATATTTCTATCTATCATATAGCTCCAATGCTGAGAAAGAATTCACTTTTACTGTTTTTCAAGATATTTATAACAGGCTATACTTTACTCTTTCCATATCTTTTGCTTTTTTGATATTTTAAGGTATCATTTGGAGATATATACATATATATATATATATGTTATAAATAAATGGGAAATATTTGTTTTATATTTTCAATGTTTTCATTTTTTTGAAATACCCATTCTGAGAAAGGCATAGTATTGTTTCTTCAATTATATAAAGTACTAGCAGAAATTTGAGCTGCGTAGCTCTTACAATTCGCTTGGTGTATTATTAAGCAATGAAGCACTCATGACGTCATGTTTTATTATCATTGATAATCGTATCTAATAGATTATTTTTATATATATATTACTATCTACCAAATATAAATGAAAAACTCATTTTTCTAAACTAATCCTGTAAAATTGAATATAATAATTAAACTAAGGGTATTCCCGTTGATTGTAAAAAAAGCCCCGCTGATACATATTGAAAGTTTTTTTTGTTTGAACCAGCAACCAGGCTGACAGTCACAGCAGTAATAGCAAAAGCAACAACATCAGACCAACAACAATAGGAAACGAGAAGAGCCTTAGCTTCCCGCTCAGTCACTGCCTTTGCATACTGATAACCACTTGTATGCACCACCCCCATCGACTGCAAGGCAACTCAGGCCACCCATACGCGCCTCACACAGGCCAGCTAAACAATTCGCAACCCCCCTTAGACTGCCTCCCCAGTATTTTCACTCTTCAGCTTTGGGTACAGCTAACAGCATCCGCTGGCAAGTTTTCAGTTTTCATGTTTTGACTATTTCATGGCTGGCGGCATGCAAACCACCCCGTTGGATAAGGATATGGCTGCTGTGCCTAGTCGAAACGAAAGTATTTCAACCCTCGTCACTTGGGACTGGGTGAATGCACTCTGCGGCCGGTTAACCCCCAGCCAAAGAGAACGGGGCGCCCGTCCCCCGTTCCCCGTCCCTCAAAGCCCTGTCGTCTCGTCGCTCGTCGCCCGTCGCTCGTTAGGCGATTTCATTTAATTAACTTGGCCGAGGCAAACAACAAGCTCGGAGCCCCTCCGCTACCCCAGCTCCATGGCTTCCACTTGAAGCTCAGAGCCAATCGTCCCTTATCAAGTCGGCGGCTTTCTCACCGATCATGAAGGCTGCCGCATTCGTGTGGGCGGTGGGTGGCAGTGGGATGACACTGGTGTCCACCACGCGCAGCTTTCGCATGCCATGCACCTTCAGCTGGGGGCTGACCACAGCACTTGGATCGGTAGCAGGTCCCATGCGGCAGGTGGCCACCTGGTGGTGCAGAGTGTAGGACATGGTGCGAATCGAGCAGCGCCAATAGTCATCCGAAGCGAAGGGCTTATCCTCACAGCCAGGCACGGGGCGATCTAGGAGCTTAGCTCCCACAGCTTGGAGTGCTGGCATTTGTGAGATGCGTATGGCCTCCTTGATGCCATCGAGCAGATACTCCACATCCTCCTCATTTAGGAAGTACTTAGGATCGATTTTGGGCCAGGTTAAGGGATCGCGACTGTGCAGCCAGAGGTGGCCTACCGACTTGGGATGGAACTGCATTACAAGCAGCGTAAAATGATCCTGTTCTGCCAGCTGCAACGGTCTGTAGAGCGTGTCATAAATCTCATCCTTGAAGTTGGCGCCCAACTTGAGTGCAGTGCCCTCATCGCTGGCTAGGCTGCCCGCCACCAGTATTAGCTCCAGGTCTGGCCAATCGCTGGGCAGCAGCGACCGTGGGGATTTCAGAAAAGTCAAAGCCTCGACGCCCCCAATAGAGCTGAGACGCGTTGCTGGATTACCGGCCAGGTAGAAGGACAGGATGTCTGCTATGCGAAGGCGGGATGGAAACACCGTCTGGCCGGTGGTGTTCGTCACAAATGTCGGCCCAAAATGACACATGTGATCGTACATGCGCTTACCCACGGGCAGGGCCTGCACCACGGGCAAGCCGATAGCCCGCAAGTTGTCCTCCGGTCCGATGCCCGACAGCATCAGCAGCTGCGGCGAGTTAAAGGCCCCCGCAGAGAGAATGACCTCCTTGCGCGCCTTGAACGTGTACTTGCGCTGCTTATAGATCAACTCAATGCCCTGCGCCGATTTGGTGGCCGCGTCTATGAGCACGCGTGTCACGCGCGTAAACGGAAAGATGTGCAAATTGGCCCTCAGGTCGCGCACGGGCTGTATGTAGGCGGAGTAAGCACTGTGCCGGCGCCCATTGATAGTGTTGGCCTGAACATAGGATACGCCAAGCTGCGACTGACCGTTGTAGTCGGTGCGCGGATGGCCCGCCTCCACAGAGGCAGCCACAAAGGCGTGCCCTAAGCTGGTGCGAAAGCGCACATCCTCCACTCTGAGGGGCCCGCTGTGGTTGTGGTATGGCGACCTTTCCAAGCCCTGCAGCTGGGCGGACTCGCTGCGCAGGAAGTAGGGCAGCACCTGATCATAGCTCCAGCCATGGTTGCCCCGCTCAGCCCAGGCATCAAAGTCACGTCGATTGCCGCGATTGTAGATCATGAAGTTCATGGAGCTGGTGCCGCCCAGGACCTTACCACGCGGTAGGGCGCACTCCTGGTTGTACATGCCACGGCAGGCGAGACGCTGCGGCACCGAGCGATAATTCCAGTTGGAGGCAGTCAGTTGCAGGTGGCCGGCCAGTAGGGGCGTCAGGTGGGCAATGTTCTCCACACCGCCTGCCTCGATGAGCGCCACGCGCCAGTCGGGATTCTCGGAGAGGCGCGCCGCCAGCGTACAGCCAGCGGCACCAGCGCCGACCACAATGAAATCGTAGCTAGCCCCACTTTGGGGCACTGCAAACAGTTGTTCAATGAACAGGATTTCACCTTCAGCTTAGACCTTGACTCACCATTCGGACGCACCTTTTGCTCCAGTAAATTGATCAGGCCAAGTTGCTGCAGCTGTTGGATCAGTCTCGGATCGGCTAAGGTAGCCACAAAGTGTGTTGTTAGCAGTGCCAAAAGTAACATTTTACTGATGCCAACGACTTGGGGGTTTAAGCCTTATAAATCTTCCTACTTCCATTAAATTCGAGTTTAGTTAACAGCTCACAGCTTGTAAATGTGCGGATATACCCTGTATAGAAAGTTTTAAGTAAGTAGGGTAAGTGAATCTGGAAATTCCTTTACAGTTTAATAAACGTTGGAGATGTATCCCTATTGAAAAGATGTCTAGACTAACTTATACTTAAAGAAATGTTGGAGTTAGTTAAGAGAAACATAAGAAGAATAAGATCTAGTTTATAATATAAGGAAGTTTCATAAAGAGATTCTTATAAAATGTCAGGGAAAGAGGTAGGAAATTATAAAGGTACCATAAAGTGGATAGCTTACTCCATTGGTAAATTTATAGATAAGGCTAAATTAAACAACTATGTTAAGAGAGAGAGAGAGAGAGAAAGAAAGAGAGAGACAGAAAGAGAGAGAACGAGAAAGAGAGAGAGAGAGAATTTGATAGCATATATATATATTTATTTATATTGGTTTGGCTCAGGATATATAATGTAAAGAGCTGATAGGAGGAAAGAATTTTAATTAATGTTTCTAAAAGGCATACAAAACAGGATCATCTATGAAGTTACATAGAGAAACCCATTAGGAATTACTTCCAGAAATTCTCTATAAGATATATTCATAAAAATATTAATCTATTTCGATTGGCATACAAACATTTCATCTTTTGCTTATTCTATGTCTATAAAATGTAAAGAAAATATTATTGAGTATCTTACAAACTACGGACTAATGCGACTTAGCTAGTAACTCCATTAGGAATGCTTGTACAGGGTATGCTTAATGACCTATCTGCCGAGTGGTAATTGAATCATTTTTACACTTTTAAGTGGCACGAACTCATTTAACTCCAAAAAAAATATAATAATGCTCGAGACCTTAAAAATAATTCCGACTGTCTATCGATTTCGTACACTTTCGGTGATGCCAAGAACCCGTTAGACTCGTTCTCGGTGTTATTGACGTTCTCCACATTCATTCTCGCAAGCTTTCGACTTATTTTATTGACCCATTTCGCGTTTTGCGCAGCGACTCATCATATTATTCATACCGACGTCGAGCTGTAGGTCAGTAGAACTTCAGTGCCAATCGTCCCTTATCAAGTCGGCGGCTTTCTCACCGATCATGAAGGCTGCCGCATTCGTGTGGGCGGTGGGTGGCAGTGGGATGACACTGGTGTCCACCACACGTAGCTTTCGCATGCCATGCACCTTCAGCTGGGGGCTGACCACAGCACTTGGATCGGTAGCAGGTCCCATGCGGCAGGTGGCCACCTGGTGGTGCAGAGTGTAGGACATGGTGCGAATCGAGCAGCGCCAATAGTCATCCGAAGCGAAGGGCTTATCCTCACAGCCAGGCACGGGGCGATCTAGGAGCTTAGCTCCCACAGCTTGGAGTGCTGGCATTTGTGAGATGCGTATGGCCTCCTTGATGCCCTCTAACAGCTGTTCCACGTCCTGTTTGGCGGTGAAGTATTTGGGATCGATGCGCGGCCATTCCAGTGGATTGCGATTGTGCAGCCAGAGGCGGCCCACGGACTGCGGCTTGAACTGCATGACGAGGAAGGTGAAGTGATCCTGCTGACGCCTGGCCAGATGTCGGTACATCTTATCGTAGATCTCGTTCTTGAAATTGGCGCCCTGCTTAAGCGCTGTGCCTTCGTCGCTGGCCAAGCTGCCGTCCACCTGTATAAGTTCAATATCGGGCTGATTGTGGGGCGTTTGCGCCGTGGGTACCTTGATGAAGGTCAGCGTCTCCACGCCTCCAATGCTAGACATCTGCGTGTCCGCGCGTCCAAGTAAAAAATCCTTCAGCATCGGTGCTGTCAAGCGCGAGCTGAAGAGTGTCTGACCCGTGGTGTTCGTCACAAAGGTCGGCCCAAAGTGACACATGTGATCGTACATGCGCTTACCCACGGGCAGGGCCTGCACCACGGGCAAGCCGATAGCCCGCAAGTTGTCCTCCGGTCCGATGCCCGACAGCATCAGCAGCTGCGGCGAGTTAAAGGCCCCCGCGGATAGGATGACTTCCTTCCGTGCGTGCACCTCAAAGCGACGTCCTCCATGCTGTAGCTCGACGCCGCGTGCGGACTTAGTGGCCTCATCAATCAGCACTCTCGTGACTCGTGCCAAGGTCAGAATATGCAGATTCTTGCGGAGCGGACGCATGGGCTCAATGTATGCGCGAAAGGCGCTATGCCGGCGACCCTTCAACGTGTTCGCCTGCACATAGGACACGCCTAGCTGCGACTCCCCGTTGTAGTCGGTGCGCGAATGACCCGCCTGCTGGGCGGCACGGATATACGCATGCGCCAAGTTGCTGCGATAGCGCACATCCTCTACGCTGAGGGGCCCGCTGTGGTTGTGGTATGGCGACCTTTCCAAGCCCTGCAGCTGGGCGGACTCGCTGCGCAGGAAGTAGGGCAGCACCTGATCATAGCTCCAGCCATGGTTGCCCCGCTCAGCCCAGGCATCAAAGTCACGACGATTGCCGCGGTTGTAGATCATGAAGTTCATGGAGCTGGTGCCGCCCAGGACCTTACCACGCGGTAGGGCACAGCGGTTGCCGGGCATGCCGAAGCAGGCGTGAGGCTGCGGCTGCGACTGGTAGTTCCAGTTGGAGGCAGTCAGTTGTAACATGGGCGCCAGCAACGGCACCATATGCATTATGTTCTCTAAGCCGCCCGCCTCTATTAAATAGACATTCCAATTGGGATTCTCGGAGAGGCGCGCTGCCAGCGTGCAGCCAGCGGCACCAGCTCCGACCACAATGAAATCGTAGCTGCCACGGGGTACTGTCGAGGATGTCGGGACAGAAGTTAGGAGGAAACACAGATTGGGGTACAGCACTTACGATCGGTATAGTTGGGTATGCTGATTATGTTGCCCAGGCCCAGTTGACGCAGCTGCTCCAGATTGAGTTGTTGTTGCCTGTTTGCTGTTGTCCTGGCTGCTGCAGTAAGGGCCAAGGCTAGAAGCAGAAGTTGACATAGTGTAAGCCGCTGCTTGATCATCGTTGATAAACCGTATGCTCGGGCAATTCGTTGGCGACTGTGTCGGTGAAATTAGGTGTCTGATCCATTTCAATGCTATCTGCGCACAGTGGCTCAGAAACTATGGTAGTTGTATGAAAATATGCTCTTAAATATCAATCAAAAGTTCTTTATTTATTTATTACCTGAAGCCCATAAGGGAACAGAATATGCTTATAATTCAGGCGGAATCAGATAGTTCTTTGTCCTCCAAGCTGAAATTTTACATTTTTATTTAAGTTTGTCAAGTTTTTTTCATGTTCTAATTTAAGCATTATATATATTTAATTTTATTTCGTAATAGCCCTTACCTGTCCCACATGGCTTTTATTCTTCTTATAAATACTTATTTTCTAATTTACTTGCATTCAGTTTATTTACGCTTTCAATGTCTTTGGTACCACTGTGCAGCGTTGGCTTCTTTAGCTTGGTGCTCAGCTCATCTCAGCTCATCTTCATTTTCATTTGGGCTCAACGCATTTTATTGCCAGCTACCTATTATCGTTTGTTGCCTAGCTCACCCGCTCTCTTTTTTCATCTCTGTCTTACAGCTTTCGTCCAACTATATTGCCTTCTCTGTCTGCCACCTTTACCCTTCATTTTGCTTTAGTGCGTGGTTCATTTAGTCGGGCCAGTTGGCATTTTGGCGGCTTCTTGGCTTCTTGACTTCGTTGTCGTTGTTCTAGCTGGCTGTGCCTCAGTTTATGATCAGTTCAGCAATAGCTTAACGACAGAAGAACAGAAACTTTAAGCACTTCTTAACTAACAACCGGAGGAGAGGGCTTCTGACTCTGTGACTCTGTCAATCCTATGAGCAACCTCATTACTGGTGGCTTGCTACTAAGCCCAGTGACACTAGAATATATATAAAACAGGGGGTTTCTGAGACACAGGAAAGCTTTGAGATGCTTAAGACATATCTATTTTTAACAAAATGAAGGGATCATCAAAGTTTGTTAGTTATCAATGCAAGCCAATGTTCTTGGAATGTAGCTCGAATATTATTAAAAGCAGATACATAAATTTGTCGTAGATCGTAGATACAAAACAAGTTTATACATTTCATTAGATACATTTATTTCGATATGTTATCGTTTATTCTATTGAAAGCTATATTTATGTAAATAACTCCACTAATCTCTAGTTTTTAAATTCAATTTCACATTCACTTTAAACATAAACATACATATATATATATATATTGTATATATTTATAAATCATCTTAGTAATCTGTAGATATAATCAATGATAAATATTTCTTTCGATACATAGAATTCGATACACAGATAAATATCGAATTTTAGCCTCAATACTTATACTCTTTTTTATTGCGTAGCTTATGATTAACATAACTACATTTTATCACTAATATTAAACTTCTACAGGATATCAAATAGTCAGGCATTCGCAGCTCAACAATGTTTTTTTTTTTCATATTTATTTTATTTGGATTTTTCCCATGACAAAGTTGAAAGAAAACATAATTACGAGCCTCGAACGCATCAAGCGCAATCAGGGCAGATTGAACGGGCTTTCAACTGACAGCCACCCTCTGCCAGCCCCATCCCCATCCCCTCAACGGCCTTTGTTTGGCTGTGCATTGCAGCGGCTGTAAACCACCCCACGATAGCGCAGGCATTCGTCCGATCTGTCCGGCATATTGAAAATAAGGCTGCAAGTGCTTCCAATCCCCAATCCCTGGCAACCACTTGCAAATCTGGTCGCTGGTTTATTTGGTCGCTTTACTGTCTGCCAGCCAAAGTCACCTGTGCGACGTAGCCCCTGGCGTCGCCCACTCTGAATTCATGAATATTTGATGCTTTGATAATGAAAAAGCCGACTTTTAGGCTGGCTGGCAGAGAAGGCAGAGATAACAGCTATAATCCCCAACCAAACTCCAGCGGGGTACACAAAATGGGGCGCGAAATGAACGATGGTTGGGATTGCATTTGGAAAATTAAGCATACATATACATATAAAGCAATTGCTCTAGGCTTGACAAAAAGCAATACCTGAAGTGTATATAAAATATTGGGACTTTTATTAGTAGCGCTTTTAGCTGAGCATCAAAAGCTTTTCTCAACAAACTCACTTTTATTGCATGCTTTTGAGCGTCGCATGCAAAATGCTTGCATATGTTGTAAAAAGTGTGAATTTGAAAATTGTTTAAAGTAAGATTGCTCAATTCGGAAGTGCCCACCATACGACCATTACCACATATGCCATAAACGCCCAACCCCTGGCAATTTTGTAGAAGTTTTCGAAATCTAAACCAATTTAGGAGTTTCTTTAGATTAATTTTGTATCAAAATTTTGTTCATTTTAGAAATGTATTTGTTTCGTATTTATTGGACATGCCATGAATCCTGAAATTTCGAAATGCAATCGATTGAGAGTATAAAGATTATATTGTCCACTAGTGCAGTGGAAGAACACAACGTTTTTCTGCCTATCACATACTTTTGCACAAAAGCATTAAACTCTTTTTGCCGCGGGGTACAAAAACAGATCTAACAAAAAAGTTTTAAGTACTTTATATGGTTTGCCAGATGAATTCGAAGACAGAACTTGAAATACCTAAAGGAAATAATAATAAAACAATTTAAAACACTAATGTGCTTAGCTAAGTTTGTTATGAAACGCCTGTAAAAATACCCTGTAAACAAAAGCAAACCATATATTTTTCTGTCATATAATATCATATATTCTATGCTATGTTTTATAGAGACGAATATATCAGACACTTGTTCAGCCTTACACAGTGTACAGGGTATCAAAATGGAGCCCAATTATTTGAATGCCGCTCGCATATTATTTCCGCAACAATAAAGTCGAGAAACAGCATTTAATAAATCTGAAAAACGAGCTTAAACAAAAATCAACAATAAAGAAAAAACAAAAAAACAAAAAGGCAGCATTTGATTTGGGCGAAGTCGCAGACTTCATGGCTTTCAATTTGATGATGTTGTTAGGGCTTGTTGTTGTAGTTTTTTGTTGCCGTCTGTTGATTAGCATGAAAATTGGCAAAATAGCAGGTGAGAAACAAATAAAACAATGAGAACAAAAAATACATTAAGCTCTAGAAGAAGCTGAAACAAAACGAAATAAATGTTGAGATGTCGATGCAACTAAGCGATAGAAACAGATGAACATATAGATGTGTATGCAGTGTGTGTGTGTGTGTAGATAAATGTTATAGAAGAATTGAGGATATGAGAAATTGGATGCTGATGCTTAATTATATATGTATGTAGGCATATATATATATTGTATATACAGATACAGATGCATATAAAGATACAGATACACGAATACATATCGATACAGATTCAAATACTTAAAGATATACAGAGACAGATAAAGTTGCAGATAAAGTTAGAGATACAGATATTGCCACAGATATATAGAAGATGCACATACACATACAGACAAATTCAGATACAGATACATATTACATAGAAAAATACAGAAATGGGAATACCTATAGATTAAGGCAGAGATCCATATACAGATATGTTACATATAGATACAGATACAGGTACAGATATAGATACAGATACAGTTATAAATACAGATATATATATACAGATACAGATACAGATAGTTACAGATAAAGATACAAATATATACAGACATAAATAGATACAAACACAGATGCAGATACACATACATTTATATTAGCATCAAAATAAATACGTACCTTTATCTATGATATAGTAAAATATATAGTATCTATAAGATACAAATACTTACACACAAATACAACAGACATTCATTGTCAATGTCAACAAAGCCGGTCAGTACCGGGCCGTTCTCAAGCCCCATTATCATCTTTGGAACATCTTCGACCTGTTATAAGAGGAGGGGAAATGTCCAAGAACCAGTTGAGTTTTTGAAATGTCTCTTAGAATATTTATTGTTGGCTTAGGAACTAGCTTAAATTAAAATCAGTTCATTATGGAGGACAGATTGAATGCGGGCAAGATCTAACTAAAGCCCCGCTCATGGGTGCCCAGAGTAGATGAGAACCGGAAGCACTTGCAGCTGGGACTCGTGGAACGGAGCATAAACCTGATATGAAACTAAACCTAAGCTGAAGAGTGGGCTCGCTTTTATTTGATAAAGCCGTAGTCCTGCTTGATCATATCGGCGGCTTTCTCGGCGATCATGAAGACGGGTCCATTGGGATGTCCGGACATGATTTCGGGCATGATGCTGGCATCTGCGACACGCAGATTCCGTATGCCATGGACGCGCAGTCGGGCATCAACAACGGCCGCCCGATCCGACTTAGGTCCCATCTTAGTGGTGCCCGAGTAGTGGTAAATGGTGAAGGTGAAGTGTCGCACATAGCAGGCCCAGTAGGCCCAGCTCTTGTAGGGATGCTGCTTGCAGGTGGGTATCTTACGTTCCCACAACTTGGCCTCGATGGCCTTCATGCCTCGTTGATCCATCAGGCTGATGGCCTTGAGCAGGCCGCGCACCGAGATGTCCACATCGTAGGGATGGGCAAAGTAGTTGGCATGTATCAGTGGATACTTGAAGGGATCGCTACTTTTGAGCATGATGCGACCGCGACTCTTGGGTCGCAGTATCATGGGGAAGATCATGAACGCGTTCAGGGACTTGTCCTCAATCTCGGCGAACAGCGAATCGTAGATCGACTTCTTTAGACCAAAGGCGCGCGATATGGCTGGATTGGAGGACATAGAACCGCCCACCAAAAACAACTCAATATCCGGCCAGCCGTCCTCGTCGCGCTCGTGATCCAGATCCCAGAAGGCAATGGCCTCACAGCCGCCGGGCGAACCATATGGTCCCTCCCTGCGATTGAAGCGAGTCAACCATGTGGGATCGGAAAAGTCTTCGAATTTCAGCGATGTTGAATTTGTTGTAAAGGTTACCGCAGGTGCCGTGTGATCCTGAAGATTGTAGCCCACGGCCAGATCCGCAATAGGCTTGATGCCCACCTCACGCAGATGCTTGGCGGGACCCACACCCGACAGCATCAGCAGCTGGGGCGTGTTGATGGCACCCGCCGACACAATCACCTCCTTGCGTGCCAGCACCTTCTGCATGCGTCCATCGGTCTGCACCATGATGCCATAGGCGGTCTTTGTCTGGGGATCAATGAGCACCTTGGTGACCAGCGCGTTCTTCTTCACATGCAGATTTTGGCGTTTGCCCTTGATAGGGTAAAGGTAGGCACGATTGGAGCTCCAGCGCGTGGAGTTGCGTGTGGTGGTGTGTAGGAAGGCGACGCCGTTCTGTATGCGTCCGTTATAGTCGCGATATTTCAAGCCATCCTGTTGCGCTGCCTCAACAAAGGCTTCTGAAATTTTGGAGCGCCAGTTGACATAGCTAATTTTCACTGGGCCATCGCGTCCCACAAAATCTTCCTCGGCATCTGGGACGCTGCTGCCCTCGTATTTCTTAAAGTATGGCAGCACGTCCTTCCAGCTCCAGCCGGGATTGCCAAGAGCCTCCCAACGATCATAATCACGGCGATTGCCGCGAGTGTACATCATGTAGTTGAGAACAGAGCTGCCGCCCATCACTTTGCCGCGCGGCCAGTTGCAGCGATTGTTGTTCATCGCCAGGCAGGCGTGATCCGAGGGCTGTGTGCGATATTTCCAATTCATTTCGCCGAGCTGCAGAAAGTGCGCCACAATCGGTACGTCCATAACTAAACGCTCAGGTCCACCCGCTTCCAGCAGCAGCACCTGCCACTTGGGATTCTCAGATAGACGCGCAGCCAGCGCACAGCCGGCGGTGCCAGCGCCGACGACAATAAAATCATATTCGCTCTCCATTTGGATGGTATTGTCATAGTTCTCCAGCTCCACGTCCGATTGGCCGCGTCGCAGGAAGTTGATGGTCTCGAATAGCACATTTTCGCTCTGGGCAGCAGCCAGAGCTATGCCAGCCGTTAGCCATAGTAGTAGTTGGCAGTAATTCATTTTGGCCATGTTCTTAGCTTGCACTTCACTTGCACTTTTCAACAGGTTTGTAGAAAACAAAAAATTTAAAAAAAAAAGATCGAGAACTGAGTTTGATTGGTTCTTGAGACGTTCTATGTTGCGATTTCGCCTTTAGAGTGCGGACTGTGCGCGCATGCGTGGCCCGTGCCGTTAGCTCGTCTTGTCCAGACGGTCTCTTAACTGGTAATGCTGACAATCGGTCTGGCCAAGTTCAATTTAATATTGAATATAAGCGCCGCCGTCTCGGCCGAATCGTGCTTGCGAATCTTTTCGGCAGCGGGCTCGATCGGCAGCGCGTTCGTTGTTTCAACGTTAACGATTACTGTCAAGAATCTTCAGAGTAGCAACTAACAGCAGCAAAGCAGCAAAGCAGCAGCAGCATTGGCATGACTGTGGACACGTTCACAAAGCTAAATTGAAAGCGAGATTTGAGCGAACGCACTGACATTGACTTGAGCTGATCGTTCACACGATCACACAACATCAGCTCCGACCATTGACCAAATTGCGGAAGCTACGAAAAACTGTGCAGTTTTCAGGCGTCCAAAGGGCAATTGGCTCGCTGGAAGATCAAAGATCGATTGCCCATCCAATCAATGCGGAAGGGCGTAAAACACGCGCTCAACTCATTTTTATTACCAACAATATGTCAACCCATCGTTGAGCAGCACATAAATCTGTCTGCATCGATCGATGTGTGATCGACGAGAGCACTGCGAAGATCACCCATGGGATATTTTGCAAGGGGGTTTTCAATTAAGTCAATTCTTTCATTCTCCCCTTTGGCGGGCAATGTGCAGAATTTCCACAACGATCGTTGGCTGATCGGTTGGACAACAGCCAATATTACTTTTATGATACTCACGTTTGCTGCAATTTTCTTTGCTCATTCTTTTGCTTGTCAACTTTTTGCTAACCTTACCTCATATTATACGACCTTCAGCCTGCAGTTCCTGTACAAGGCTATGAATTAATTTATTTTAGTTAAGCCTGACATACTTTGTCAATTCAATAAGGAGCTATTATGATTGACAAGATTATACTCATGATTTGAAGATCGTCTTTGACATCTTTGACTTTCTAATATTGACTTGAAAATCTTCCAAGGTGCATTTTTGAGTTGACTATTTCGAGCAATTATTGTTGCTAGGTGTAGTTGTGATCCTCTTTGATCATATCCGCGGCCTTTTCGGCTATTAAATAGACCGGCCCATTGGGATGACCTGCAACCAGATAGGGCATTATGCTGGCATCCACCACGCGCAGATTGCGAATGCCGTGGACGCGCAGGCGGGCATCCACCACGGCGCTGGGATCACTGCGTGGTCCCATCTTGGCCGTGCCGGAATAGTGATAGATCGTGAAGGTAAAGTGACGCGCATGGCAAGCCCAATAAGCGCTAGTTTGGCGCCCGTATTGGCGGCAGGCGGGCAGCTGCGTGTCCAGCACCCGGGCATTGATCGCCCGAAAGGCAGGTTGATCCATCAGACTGACCGCCTGCTCAATGCCCCGCACTGTTATGTTGAGATCATAGGGATGTGCAAAGTAGTTGGCATTGATCAGTGGATGCTGCAGCGGATCTCGACTCTTGAGCCTAATGCGGCCGCGACTCTTTGCGCGCAATATCATTGGAAAGATCATGAAGGCATTCGCATTACTGCGCTCCAGTTCGCCGAACACGGATTCGTAGATGTCCCCACGGAGTCCGAGTGCTAGCCGTAGGGCCGGATTTAAGTGTATGCTGCTGCCCGTTATGAAGAGCTCCATATCTGCCCAGCCCTTGGCTTGTGCTGCTGCATCCAGGGCATAAAAAGATATGGCCTCTACACCACCCGGACTTCTAAGCGGTCCCTGACCCCGCAGAAAGTTGCCCACGGCATCGGCGTTCAGGAAGTTGCTCAGTTTCAGCGAAGTAGCATTGCACAGAAATGTTACCGCCGGGGCTACGTGATCCTGCAGATTGTAGCCCACGGCCAGATCCGCAATAGGCTTGATGCCCACCTCACGCAGATGCTTGGCGGGACCCACACCCGACAGCATCAGCAGCTGGGGCGTGTTGATGGCACCCGCCGACACAATCACCTCCTTGCGTGCCAGCACCTTCTGCATGCGTCCATCGGTCTGCACCATGATGCCATAGGCGGTCTTTGTCTGGGGATCGATGAGCACCTTAGTGACAAGCGCTTTCTTTTTGATGTGCAGGTTGCGTCGTTTGCCCTTGAGTGGGTAGAGGTAGGCACGATTGGAACTCCAGCGCGTACCGTTGTTAATGTTGGCCTGCAGATAGGAGACGCCCAGCTGATAGGCGCCATTGTAGTCACCGCGCGGCACGCCCGCCTGCTGCGAGGCTTCCACGAAGGCGGTGGCAATGGGCGTGCGAAAGGCGGAATAGCTGATCTTAACAGGGCCGCTTCGGCCGGGACGGGAGTTACCCGTGTCCGCATCGGGTATGAGCGATCCCTCGTATTTGCGGAAGTAGGGTATCAGCTCATCGTAGCTCCAGCCGGGATTACCCAGGGCATGCCAGCGATCGTAGTCGTGTCGACTGGCCCTCGTGTACATCATGTAGTTGAGAACGGAGCTGCCGCCCATCACCTTGCCTCGCGGCCAGTTACAGCGATTGTTTGTCATCGCCAGGCAGTAGCTGTTGGAGGGCTCTGGCCGATATTTCCAGTTCATCTCGCCCAGCTGCAGATAGTGCACCACAATGGGCATGTCCATAACGTAGCTCTCCGGTCCGCCTGCCTCCAGCAACAGCACCTGCCATTTGGGGTTCTCGGACAGGCGCGCGGCCAACGCACAGCCTGCGGTGCCAGCGCCCACGACTATGAAATCGTACTCACGGAGCAGTTGGTCGCGATCATCGAGCGCCTCGAGATCCATTTGACGCTGGCCACGTCGCAGCAGCTCGAGGCTATCGAACAAGGCATTGCCAGAGTAGCTCTGGGCAATTGCTGTGCCCAGGTGCAGTAGACAGAGCAGGAGGGATTTCATACCCAACCGGAGAGTCGCGCTGACAGCGAGCGACTGAATCGACAATTTAAATGGGCAATATAATCCATTAGAAGAAAGGAAACTTAATACTTTGTAATCACATATTTACGCGAGCTCATGTTTTAATTGCATCGAGAACTTGGCATCGGGTTGAGATGGGGTTAGAATAGCAAAAAAATGCGAGAGCCGGAACACTAAAGCTAGCAATTATAAAGAGATGAGAAACTAAGAGACAACTAAGCGTATGCGTAATACAGAGAGTATACTCGGGACTTTATGCAAACGACTTCAAACATAATAAATAATTCCCAAGTGAAAAGTTGGGGTTGACACTTAAGTGCATTAGTTGTTCCAAAAAGTCATTAATATATAACGATATATCTTAGTAAGCTAACCGAAACTGAAATCTCAAAGCCAAATATTGAAATTGATAAAGTAGAAAAAGCAGCCATATCTGGTTTCAAATAGATCTGATCACCTTACTAATAATATCAAGCCTAAATAATGCATTAGAGCAAGTTCAGTGAGAAACTGTTTATTCGAAAAAATGTTTCCAAAATTGTTTTTTATATTTATTATATTTCTCTATATTAATTATCAACAACAATTAGAAACATGTGGATCAGCTGCAAATTGTTCCCAAAGATATACACTGCTCGCCACTTGAATAGGACACCCCCAAAGCAAGAGTTCAGTTTTTTTAAGAATTTCGATTCTTTTTAAGAAAGATTACCTAAATTAAAGTTATTTTAAGTACTTTGATTTAGTTCCAAACTAATTCTATGACTTGTGTTTGTCTGGGTAGACGCGAATACAGTTGTCCTGAGCCATATAAAATTATCTATCCGTAAACATTTGCAATGAAATTCAAGACTGATTTGTAAGGCGGCCAGCTATTTCCTCATTTTGGCTGGAAAAAAAAAGGTTTTTAAAACCCGACATGTATGTATTAGTGATTAACACTGACAGAAATGGTAATTTTAATACAAAATGACCTCCCACACCATCACACCTCCAAATCAACCATGTGGGTGTTCCAAATGATTAGTTTAGTGGAAAATAGAAGCTATAGTCATATATGATGATATATGACATATGAAGTCACAAGTCACAAGTGCGAGGTGTTGGATTAAACGAGTCGGTCTAAGAGGTGGTTTTTTCTTAATTTTTAATCTCATTAGATGCTAAGCACTCGAAATAATTCAACACATAGCTGTAAAACAGGCGTGGACACAATATTAATCACTGATTTTAAGCAAAATATCATTAAAAATCAATGCTTTCTTTCATGTAAGTCACTTCTCCGGATTTAAAGCCATACTTACCTTGGTTTCTTGGAAAAAAAGTTCCAATTCATCATATTTGCTTGCGACTTTGGCAATATTTAAGACACTGTCCTTTTAAACCTTAATTTAACCAAATTCTGCCTCGTTAATGGCTTTTCCCCTGTTCGTTTTTAAATATTTTGAAACTAAACAGTTTAATGTAACAAAAAGATTGATCAATCAAGAGTATAGGTCTTTAGCATGCCTAGTGTGGGAGCGATTGAACTCATGCTGAGGAGGTGTCCTATTCAGGTGGCGATCAGTGTATGTGCACATACATATGCCTCGCCTGAACGGTTAAGAAAACAATTTCCGGCTTGTCGTTAAATAATCTGTAGTATTAATAGATCTCTCCGCAAATTTTTAGTGCCTGGCTATATTGCAATTGATCGTGGCTTGTGTTCCTACTTGTCTGCAATCAGCCGCATGATTCAACATTTTTATAAGGGCTTTGGAACACCCCACTGCAGCCCGTTGAGCTTCAACAAACTGTGTCCATTCTGTTTGATTGTTTTGTAGATTTTATAATTATTTCCGATTGCATGAGAATTGTTATTAAGCGGAGAAGAAAATGACTGAGAATCAAAAGCCAACAACAATTCCAACTTCTTGTCATTGCTCGAAGTCGCAACATTGAAGCGCAGAATTTGTCATGGAGTATCTGAGCAGCATATCATGACATACTAAGCACGTGGAAGCGACCACAAAGATCTTAACGTTATTTTGAGATATGTAATTGCTCAGACACCAAAAATGGTCAGAGCCCTTTTGCGAAATTCTACACTTTGCAAAAAGTCGAAGGATTGAAATTAGTAAAGTTTCCACTGAGCGTAAACAGGTTTCACAGTTACAAAATAAGAGCCTAAACTATCAAATGGAAAAATATCAGCTTGTTAGCACAAAGGTATAATTATAACTTTTGCAATTAACATACTTCAATTTTCAACACGTGGCAATTGTTTTTAATGCATTTTGGGAAGCACCTAGAAGAGTAAGATGAACGAAGTGTAAAACATCTCTTCTGTTGTTGTTCAGCTATCAGTCAGACTTTAAGTCTTTATATAGTCAACTTTTAATAGGTATTTACAATGAATATACGCGTATAGTTTCCAAATGCAATTCCCAGATATTAGTATATATATCTTTAATTTACAATACAGGAAACAAGTAAAAACGTTCTATTCGGAAGTGCCTGACTAGAGATACCCTAAACCCTGACCAAGCTGATGTCTCAACATATTTGGTTACTCTAGCTCTAAGCATGTATAAGATATGCTCAAAAAACTGAGGCTCGATAACGCTTTTGATCGATTTAATAGAAACTGAGAAAGATATTGAATACGGACTGCAGGATGGGTCTAGATCGACTCGCCTTTTGCTTCTGATAATATATATACTTACTTTAAGGGGTCTGCCACGCCTTTCTCTGCCTGTTACATACATTTTAACAAAACCTATTGCAGACTGTACTGAAGACTCAAAAAATAAAATATCTAAGTCAGTTTCACATTTCGCTTGACAACGCGACCAAATCACAAATCAAAAACCACAAATTTGAGGTAAGAACCAGATTGACTTGAATTTATTTTTGTTGTCTCTTAAATTTCTTATGAAATATTCTTCAGTTGCCTCGCTGCAGGGTAGAGCTGTGACAGAACCTTGCCGGCAAGTTCTTGGCAGAGCCAGTTGGCCCGTTGTCTCCAAGGCTTAAAGCTTGGAGAATCGATGACATTCAAGCGGCGGCATTCGAGTCAAGGTAGCGGCGCTACCAATTGGTGCGCTGTGTTGCAATTCAGTTGGCAACGCGGCGCGTCTAACGGCAATTAAAGTTTTCAGAATACAATCGTTAGTCAGTCTCAGATATATTTGTTGCTGTTGCTGTTTTTAGCAATTTGCTGCCAACTTGTGGAGAATTCTGTGAGCCGTTGGCTTTGACCGACTTCTCGGTCGACGAAACTGCAGCCTAATGCGAGTTTTTGCCTCTAAACTGACAGTTCTTTATAGTTTTTTTTGGCGCTTTTTTGTGTTTGGGGACATGGCTCTGACATTTGTTTGTGTGGGCGTGGCATGCGAGCATGTTTTGACTTAATCAGGCAAAAGGGCGTTCCCTGTCGACGCAGCTTGAATATATCGAGACTCGACAGTCTTGTCTAGTAACAATGACTGGACTTTTTTGCTCTGGGGTTTTTTCATTTAATATGTCGGTCCTAAATTATTCTTTTTGACGGAATTCTTGATTCGACTGGGCTGCGGCTCGTTTGTGGCTCTTTGCTTTTTATTGAACACAATTTGTATACTAAGCACTTTTGAGGTTTTTGTATACCCTGTAGGCATGTGATTGACGAGAAGGGTGTACTTAAGCTGTGTGTCTGTTATGTGACATAGGGAATAAGTAGGACCAGATACACATATTTATTCAGATTGAGAAAGCAGATCAGAAATGTTCAAAAAGCTTATTGAAAACCAACAAAAAAGGGGCTTGGTCGAAGCCATTCGGTTTATGGTGATTAAAAAATAAGACCTCCGATTTGGTGAAAACCAGTTTACAGTCCAGATGTACTATATACATATATAAATATAATCTTACAGTTACTGAAACATTGACGCTTGCAATTTTTGCGTTCAAGCATGTTGTTGTTTACAGTTTGCAGTGGCTTTATAGATATTTTGTTTTTCCTATTGAAACTATTCCAATGAAACTAATGGCACATTCGTTAATCGTTGTTTAATGCAAAAAATGTCTTTTATTGCCACAAAGGCGAAATGCTTATAGAATTTTAAGTTATTTATCGTATAGAATATTAGATATGTATGACGACCATTCGTGTTCAAAAATCGTATTTCTCGCCGACCTTTGCATTGCTTTGCTACATTTATGGGATCGATCCGTAGACACCCGTAAATATTAATTTTGCAAGCAGTCAGAGAAGAAGAAGCCGAAGCTGAGCACATTTTTAAGTAGAGAGCAGCTGTGCCCCCCGTCAAATGACTTAACACAAAATATCCATAAAAATAACCAAACACGAAAATTATTTCTGTTTTTGTTTTGTTTTGGTAACGAGTCGACGCTCACAAAACTTCTATTAAAAAACTCCTCAAGGTTGCCTAGCAAAAACACATACTAAGAAATAAACCAGAAAAAAAACAAAGTCAAGCTGATTGCAAGAGAAAACGTTAGAATTGGTGGAAAAAAACAAATTAAACCAGTTATAAAGTACCGTATTGTATGGATTGGTGGCTCAAATATGCAACTAATAGACCGTAATGCTAAAAACTAAATATGTATGCCTAAATCGACTATTTGCTTACTGAAAAATAAGTTTTACTTTATCATTTTAAGACTGGTGAGCATTTACATAAGAAATGTAATTTTATGTCTTCATACGGATATGGCTAGTAGGATAGGAGGCTTTAAGGCGACAGGGTACTTATATTACTGATTACATTAGGGTGTACAAAGGTACAAGAGGTTCCTGTGGTATTATAAATTACTGTTAAATTGAAAGAACATATTCTATTTTCGGCTTTAATTGGATATGCTTAGTAAGCTACAATTAGTTTCAGTGGGTTACAGTTGGAGAGTGGGTCAACTAAGAGTTCATAAATTACAATTACAATATAATTTGAAGGGCTTTATGACTTGTTGTATTCATAAGTAGTGATGACAAAAAAAATTTAATTGATTATTGAATCAAATGATTAATTTAAGCTGCGCGATTATTAATCGCTATTAATCGAAGAATAAAAAGCAAATTAATCGATTAATCGATAATCGATTCTACGTATGAAAATGGCAAATTATCCACAATCATTTCAAAAATAGATTTTGTCATCTGACTATGGTTGGAAGCACCTAATGCAAAGCTAGTAAAATTATTAGCATTATTATTATTATTATTACAATTATGCTTGTATGTTGAGCTGTGCAACAGATGGATTTTGATGTGGCTTGTGCTGGTCACTTCCATGTGCTCCTCTTCCCCATCAGGGTCTTCATTGCAGATGGTCTGGTCTAAAAGAAGTAAAATTTAAATATGCTCATTAGCCATGAAATCTGAAATAATTACCTGAGGGACTCGTTTGTATTTTTCCGTTTCAAATGCCTAGTCTTTAAAATGCTTTAAAAATTGCTCTGCCCATTTTTTTATGTAAAGAACAAAGCAATTAATCGAAGCTAATAATAGATTAACGCATTTAATCGAACATTTAAATCGTGAATTGAAACAAAATAATCGATTATTGTGTATCATCGTGCCATCACTATAAAAAAGTACAATTGCGCTAAGTAGGCTGATAATTAGATACAAAAAGCATAAGGTACAATTGGAATACTTTATCTGACATCTTGTATTGGAAACATTTGTAGCAAGCTGTTGCTTAGCTGTCTGAAGTTATTCGGTTTGTAGTCTTCAAAATCCCAAAGGCATTCACATCTGTGTACAAAAGTTTAGATACAGTTGTCAGCTAGGTACAGTGAGTACGTCATAAAAATTACGCACAGTCAGCAATATGTCCAGTTCGAGTGGATTGCAGTTAAAGGAGCATAAGCAACAGAGTGTCCCCAAGTGTCGCAATGAGCAGGATGTGGTCGCCACCTCGGACCAATTGGAACTGGCGCTGCATGCCAAGCCCGGACCGTCGGCTGCTGACCCGACTAATGAGACCGTGAACCCCACTCAAGAGCAGATTGTCACAGCTGCCTTGGCCGAGCAGCCAATTGGCCTGGAGCAGGAGCCGGACACAAACAAAGGTCGCGTGCTGAGCACTGTGATACGCTGCCTGGTGTACTTCATCGATCGCATTGCCGCCGGCTTTGGGCTGAGTCGCCAGCAGACGGCCTGGTACAAGCACTGCTGGGATAATCCCACCCCCCATCCACGTGGCATTGCTATTCTGGGCGCTAGTGACAGGTTTATAGCACCGCTAACCCCGATGAATGAAATAACGGAGGAGCACATGCCTTGATTGCACTTCACTTTAACTTTGCTTTCGAAAACTAGTCAAATGACTAAGCCACAAGACTTGTCGAAAAATTCATTAAAAAATGTTTGAACGCATGAACTCTGCAGATATGCCCAAGACCAGTTTTTTGTCTTGGATATTTTAAGCGTATTATTTATTCATTGGAATATTAAGTGATTAAATATTGCTTTAATATCATGTTATCGTTAAGATAGAATATCTTTCTTTAACATGTATATCTATTTCTATTTCATATATATTTTATTGCCCATCAACCAAGGGCAATTTATATATTTATATACATTTCATCTTTTCTCTACCTACTTCTCAAACACATTAAACAACAAAAACTATAATCTTGATCTTGATTGTAACAACTGTTTTGACAGCTGTCTACACCCACTTTGTGCACTTCCTCCTTGTTCTTCCGTTCTGTCAGAGCTTGAACTTTGTTTATAGCGACACTTGAAAATAATTGCGAACATATATCTAATTGATTTGAGGAGTCAGAAAGCTGTTGACGTCACTTCCACTTTGTCGAGCAGAAAAAATGAAAAATATCAAATAATTGCACACTTTAAAGTGCTTAAAAGCTGAGCACAAACAAAAGTGCTACCAAAATAATTAAGAGCCCAAGTCAATTGAATGGGAATTGACTGACAGTCGCTGAATGCCTGGGCTAAGATCGGACTCAAACAACAATTGTCTACATGCTTGGCATTGTATGGTCAAATAATAAACAAACAAATAAGAAAATATTAAAAAAGGAAGTTAATCTGTAGCACATCGAAGATTTAATACTCTTAAACATAAATGCCAAGTCCAAGACTCCATATAATATAGTGCTTCAACTTTGTATCGTAGAAGCAGGGCTAACTGCTGACTTTCCTTAAGATATCTAGCAAAACAACTTTCTGTACTTTTTTTTTTTTTTTTTCTGTAGTTATACTAATAAATTGACGAGAAGTGTGATATCTTTCATGACAAAATAGTTAAAGCCATATGCAAAGGGTATAAAAATGAGTTCAAACTCAAATCGAAATGTTATTCAACCGATATCGTTAGGCTAGTGAACCGAACGTGCTGCGTCACGGCAGTCATCGGACGGACAATCGATAAGCCGATTGTCCGATTCGTTTTGCTGCGTTGCGTGTTCCATACAGTTAATTGATTAATGAACAATCGAACAATTACCGATTATAAACACAGACATTAGACAATTAAAGTACGACAAAACACATCAATTACAACTGCAGTCGGATATGCTTGACAATTAGATACCCTAAGGCAAATAGTCTGAGGGGAATTTTCTGACATCTTTTCGTGATATCGATCTTTCGAGCTCCTTCAGTTGATAATGCCTGGATAGCAGACACTTTCATCTTGGTGTTACTTACTTTTGCACAAAACAATACACCCTTTTATTCTCATTCTCAGTGTAACATTCTTATTGCCAGCCCATTGCCCTATTTCCGGAAATAGACTAACACCCTGCTCATCAAATTTGGTCAGGGTCGTCGATTAAGTTCTTACAAAGCGGTATCAAAGACCCAGCTCAGATAATGATGCCGCCGATTATGTGTTGTATTAGTGTAAGATGTAAAATGCGAAGATTATAACTACTTAAGTACAGGGTCAGAAACTTAAGCGAAGACCGGTTGCGTCTTAAGTGTTCTACACAGAGCCCTCGAAAATATTTCCGTCTCAAAAACACACAATCATCAATAACAATTTCAATGTGACGTTGTAATTTTCCAAATAACTTTAATAAATAATAATCGACCTCTCTCTCTCTCTCTCTCTCTCTCTATTTTGCAGGTGAGCCCCAGCAACAACATTTGATTCGTGCATGGTAAAAACTTCTTAGCCCTGAAATTCTTATATTTTTTTAGCATATTTTTGTATCTCTTTTATATATGTATTGCTGAGTTAGAGATCAAGTTCAGTAGGTCGGGGTCAACTGGGTGGGCTGCGTGAGTTGGCTGTTGTCTAACGGATTCGCATGCAAATGCTAATTGACAAATCATATTGGAGTATAACAAGTTTATTAACCTCTAAGTGGAACGTAAAAACGCTGAAAAAGGAAGCCCGTGCATTCAATATTGAAACAATAACAAGTCGCAGCCGCCGCAGATGTAGATGATATTACTTCCGTCAGCCATTGACCCAGTTGATGCTTCGCATTGGCTTCAGCTTTGCATTGCCAAATTTATTTTTATGCATATATACGGATGGCTTGCTTAGATCGGCTGAAGGGCAACATGGTGACAAGAAGTGGACGCAGCAGCTGCAGTCAAGTGTTGCATAGGTGCTTGTGCATAAAAAATAAAATACGTATACGTAATGCTTAGGCATAATGCTAACAATACTTCTTGCTTTGCTGTATTACATTATAAAGATCAACGCAAGAAGCTAAATATCAATTTTTGCTTTTATTTTATGAATTTGGATAGTTGGGTTGATGTTTAGCTAAACTTTAAGTATTTACTTCTATTACGAAAACTTCCAGGTGAATCCACTTAAGTAATTTGTTGACTTTCGTTTTAAAGGCTTATTGTTTGTAGATACCCTGTATATAAGCGCCCACCAGATATCAAATACCAAATTTTGCTCTGTCTAGCTATTACAGTCTCTGAGTTCAACAAGATATCTTAACAGATCTCTAAAGAGACTTTTCAGTGGGCAGTAAAACTGTTCAGTGGGCATCATTCAACCGAGACTTAATAATGCTTGACTGTTAGATACCCTAAAGAAGTTCAAGCGTATACTACCCCAAGCAACACAGTTTGCCCGAGCACAGGGTATGAGCCGAAGACGACCTTCAACTGTATTTTGAACCGTCTGCTGACCGTTAAGCAAGTGTAAAATGTAGCTGTAAAATCGTCAAGAGTCAACGCTTGTATCTTAGCTAAGCTTTATTAATTAGCCAACTATATTAACATTTTATGGCCGCGTGCAAAGCCAGTTTCTAGTCTAATTTTTTGTATAGTGGCTTTAAGGTTTTTATTTCTTACAAATTGTGAATGTTGGCTTGTTCCATTTTAGGAATTTTTGGGCAGGGTCTAAGCTTTTAGCACCTTAACGAACATTTCCGCTTTATTTCTTAGCCGGAAAAATACCCAATGCAAATTTGCATTGATTAGTCAGTTGGGTCGAAACGAATCGGATCAATGGAGTTTCCGGCTTCCGATGTTATAGACATGAAAATTGCTGCTGAAGGTCGTCAAATTTAAGCTCTTAAGATGATTTATGACCAAATTGCTGGGCGTTGTTCCAAGTTCAATGTTGAATTTATCGCCCTTCGTCAATGCCACAAAAAGTTAGAGTATGCAATCGATACCTCTGTCTGTCTCCCTTTTTGACAGCCGCATAATTCCTTTTGTTTAGTTGTGCTGCTTTCTGTGGCTTTTTATTGTGGTAACACACTGTAGCAGTGGGTCATAAATTTTAATAATTTCGTCCAATTTGCATTTGCGTGTCGTCTGGTGCTTTGTCATTTAATGACTGCGCCCAACTGTTGTGCTATACAAATATTTCCAGCTAGAAATGAACGCAGTACTCAACTATCGTTCTACCATATATCGATGAATGAGCTTGGCTAACAAATGAAATGATATAAAAATAAAAGGCGAATAACCTGTCTTAGTGACCCAGTTCTTATAGGAACTAAGCTACAGGAAAAGAACAAGTGAGCTTAACTATGCCTTTATGATAGTATTAGTTATAATAATACAAAATAATGAATAATGAAATATTATGCACTTTAACTTTAACATCAGCCATTGATATGTCTTTTATATACTATATATACATATACATTGTACCAGAGACCTACTCAAAGTTTGCCTTCTACTGCCATCTCTATCGACACGCCCCAATTATTTATTGTTGACAAATTTTGTGTTGCCTGCTTTTAGGCAGTTAAAATATTAGTTCTTATTACTACTCAGTTTTTCCAGTTATTATCAATTGGAAAAAACATAGAAAAGAAATATAGGTATGCAACTAGCTGACTACGGTTATATATATTTCCGACCCTATATAGTTTCTATAAATTGATGAAAACCTTTTTCGTGCCCTATTTGTAAACTCAGGGACTTAAAAAACGTGGACTAAGATTGAAGAATCTTGTAGAGAAAAGGCTTAGAAGTGCAGGCTGCAGGCATTGTATATCTCGGAATCAACTATATTCTATAGCTCCCATAGGTTAGATTGGTTTTAAGAATTGTTTTAGTATGAAAAAGGTCAGCGCTATTGAAGTCTAAGACTATAAATTTCGAATATCCCATCCCCATATAAAAAGATGTAGTATATATAACAACGTCCCTTGGGGTCCCTGGGTCCCTCTACAAAATTGATCAAAAATAATATTTATTCTTTTATGTGAAGCATGCCAAATCGAAGAAAAGTTTATATCTATCCTTTACGATTGCAAGGGCATTACCATCCCTCTACTTTGTTAAGGCCATGGGAAAGAACGTACATGAAATACATATGAAATGTAGGGTATAACTATTATAGATGATAGACTTTAACTCAAGACGCGCTATGGTAGGTCTTGCTGTGTCTTCTTCTTGAGTTAGTGCAGGGGCTCACAGTATTTTTAGGCAACCTCCTGGATTCAGTCTCCAGTTTTACGTACCTTATATTCCTGTTACCAAGCGATCTTCCTCAGCGTTTCCGCTTAGATAACCCTCAGTTTAATCAGGTGCGTCTTGGCTGCGATTCCATAGAGCCGGATGGCATCAAAGAGGCCAGGAGCTTAGACACTTAGAATCTGACTTTGTTGTCCAGAGATAGTTTCTTTCGTGCTGCAAGCAACCAAGACACCCCAGCTACAATGTACAATATATACGGGGTATGTGCTACTCTTGCGCATTGCGCATTTTTAATTGTTCATAATTAAATGTATTTATTCAATAGAATTTTCGATGGTTGTATAAATAATATATGTATATGCGCGAATGTTGCTTATAAATAGTCAAAAAAATGTTAAAAACATATAAAATTAATTAAATATTATAAAAAAAAATAAAAAATAATTGCAAAACAATAGTTATGCTAAGCTTAACTAGAGTCTAAAAATATAATATATATATATATATAGTACATAACTATGACTCGATTTCATGCATTATGCCATTGCATTGTTGATTGTTGTTTGTTGTTGTTGTTGTGGTGTTATGAGACAGACGCCAAAAAAGGCGTATTTTCGTGTGTTGTTTGTCTTAACACTAGATTGAAACAATGGCAAACTTTTGTCCGGGACTTGACAACAACAGCAAAAAAAGAAAAGAAACAAACAGCAAAAAAAGCAAGACATTATTTATAGGTCCGACTGTCCGTTTGTTCGTTTTGTTTTTGTTTTTTTGTTTTGTATCTTTGTAAAGCTAGTTGACCCCTGAGCGCACCTGACCCTCGCCCCACAACAGACATGGCTAACTGCTTGCTTGGCTGTCAGCAGATATTGCTGCTAGCGTTAAGTTGCTGCTGCTGCTGTTGCTGCTGGTATGAATGTTGCTGCTGGCTGCTGTCGCGCTGTCGCTGTAGCTGTCCTGTCGCTTGACCTTATACTCGGGATTGTGGAGCCAATCCTCCTTGATGAGATCGGCGCCCTTTTCGGCTATCATAATGACTGGGGCATTCGTGTTGCCGCTGCTGATGGTGGGCATAATGCTCGCATCGATGACTCTCAGGCCTCTCACTCCATAGACGCGCAAGCGCGGATCGACCACCGCCTCTGGATCCCAGCTGGGACCCATTTTTGCTGTGCCGCAAGGATGATAGATGGTCATGGATATGGTGCGCACCTGGCACTCCAAGTAGGCATCCGACAGAAACTTGTGCTGCTTGCAGTTGGGCAAAGGCTTGCGCCACAGTCGGCTGCCAAATTGCTTGAAGACCTCCGCCTCAGCGACGCGCAGCGCTATCTTGGCACCCTCCACCAGGGTCTTGGCGTCCAGCGGATCATCGAAGTAGTTGGCATTGATGAGTGGATAGTGGAAGGGGTTCGCAGAGCGCAGACGAACACTGCCTCTGGAGCGTGGACGTAGCAGCAGCGGCATTATGGTCCAGCTATCTTTGTTGGCAATGGGATGATAGACCTCCTGATACACGGACTCCTTTAGGCCCATTACCTTCTTGACACGTGCCCCATTGTCGGAGTTAATGGAGGCGGGTGCCATGTGAAACTGTATGTCTGGCCAATCAATGCTGCGATTCGAGTAGGGCGTATGCACAAACGCTAAGCCTTCGACGCCGCCCAATGTGGTCATGGGTCCGCGTTCGCGCAGCACATACTGAAAGGTGACAGCGGTTGGATTGAATCGATCCTGCACGATGGCCACGGGCTTGTCCACCAGAAACGTGAGACCACCCATGCCCACATGATCCTGCATATTCTCGCCCACGGGCAGATCCTGAAGAACGCGTATGCCATGCTTCTCCAGATGCTTCTTCGGCCCAAGTCCCGAGAGCATCATCAGCTGCGGCGTGTTAATGGCACCCGCTGAGAGTATGACTTCCCGTCGTGCCGCAATGCGATAGACCTTTCCGTGCTTGACAAACTCCACAGCCTGGGCGCGCATGGTGCCCGGCTCGATAATGATGCGGGTAACATGGGAATTCATGGACAAATGAAAGTTGTTTCGCTGGCGTATGGGACGCAGAAAGGCTTTCGCTGTGGAGCAGCGCGAACCACGTCGTATGGTGCCCTGGGCGATCATAAAGCCCGCCTGCTGAGCTCCATTGATGTCCCGGTTGTCGTAGCCCATTTGTGTGCCCGCCTCCACAAAGGCGGCGACCAGTGGCGTATGCCAGGGCGATTCTTGCACGGTTAGCAGTCCGCCACGACCATGATAGGCGCTCTTGGCCAGATAGGGATTGCGATTGTCCTCGGACTTCTTAAAGTAGTGCAACACCTGATCATAGTCCCAACCCGGATTACCCAGTGAGGCCCAGTGGTCGTAGTCATGTCGATTGCCGCGCACATACAGCATGTAGTTCAGCACGGAGGAGCCGCCCAGGACACGCCCGCGGGGCCAATTGCAGCGATTGTTCTGCATGCCCAGACAAGCCTTCGTCGAGGGCTCCGTCTTGTACGCCCAGTCCAGTTTGCTAAGCTGCAAATAGGCGGCCAGCGAGGGCACATCCGATATCTCGTTTTCATCCGGCCCGGCCTCGATGAGCAGCACCTTCCATTTTCGCACCTCGCTCAAACGATTGGCCACCACCGCTCCTGCCGATCCGCTACCAATGACTATGAAGTCGTATTCGGGCCACAGATTAAGCTGGTCCAATGGTCGTGATTCCGGATCCACTGCATCGTAGCGATAATAGGTGATTGCCGCGAGGAGCAATGGTATTAGCCACAGCCCAGTGGTAACTACGCCGAATGTGGACTTGATGACTGTCGTGATAAAGAGAAGATTTAGCACCATGTTTGATGTTCCTCGGTTCCTCGATGATGCCGTTTGATGTTTCTTTTCGTTGGACTTTCTCTTTCTTGTTAGGTTTACTGTCTATCTCTCTCTCTCGCTCTCTCTCTCTCTAAGGTTTCTTTCTCTTGTGCATGGCGTGGCGTCTCCTACCATCCGACCTGTTGCTTTTCCACTTGTGCTGTTTTTATTTCACTTTCAATAGCTGTAAGAGACAGAACAATGTTAGTTTTCGTACATTTGTTTTTAGAGAAGATTTTATTTAATGTGGTTCATAGATCTTACAATATAGCTATACTTCTTTCAGATCAATTGTCTTTAGATATCATTCATATTTGTAGCTAACATCAAACTGTCAACATCACGAAGCCTTGACGTCAATTGTCCTACGGCTCTGAGAAAACAATTAAGAACGCTCTAGTCGGGTCCGCCCGACTACGAGATCCCCTGAACCAAGTCCGAGGTGGTGTTTGAAACAATCTAGCTTACATCGTTTATGTATTCATATTACCCCTTGCGCACACATACACACGCACACATATTCACATGCACGCAGAAGCATGCGCGCCGATTTCTGCATAGTTGATTTGAATGTATGTGTGCACACGTATAGGGAAAATGCTAGCCAGCTGCCGCGTGCTTTTGCCATTTGACAAAATGTCTTCTTTAATAACTTTTGTATTACTAAAAAATTAAATTGTTGCTTTGATAGATTTTTAAAAAATAAAATTTAAAATAATTTTATAAAATATGGAACCGGTATCCAAAATATAAAAAAATAGAAAATGTATTTTACTTACAAAAAGCTTAATGCAAAATTTGGTAACTGTACCTAAAACGATGTAAGAGATATGTTCAAAAAACTGAATTTCGATAACGTTTATAATAGATATCATTGAAACGGGAAAATTTATCAAATATCTAAAACAAACGCGCGCTGTATACATGGACATTCGTGCAAAATTTTCTCTAGCTCTTATATGTTCTGAGATCGACGTGTTCATACATACCGACAGACGGACGGACGGACGGACAGACAGACAGACGGACAGGGCTAAATAAACTTAGCTCGTCGCCCTGATCAAGAATGTATATACTTTATGGGGTCTGCCATGCCTCCTTCTGCCTGTTACATACTTTTTGCAAAACCATTATACCCTGATTTCCCATTTTCAATGGGTTCAGGGTATAAAAAGGCTTTACCATAATAGAGTATGATTGTTAATAAAGATTGGCAATTAAACTACCAACGTTCTTCAATGTTTTTTTCAGTTCTTACGCTTGTTCTCATCCAAAATATTTATTTGTTATGTGCAGTTTGTAAATACAATATCCGTAAACCCGCTGAGAGGCTGTCATACCTACGACAGTAGAGAGATCAATGTAACGATGTGAGACTCTGACGTTTAGAAACCCGAAAGTCAATATAAACGCAAGTCAAGCGAACCTATCGACTGGAAATCCTGATTGCAAGTGCAAGGATACCAGTAGCAGTACCCTACGTTGACAGTTATTTTCGAGTTTAAAGTTTCCCAGCTTAAAGCTTTTGTAGTGTATTATCGCAGTCACGTAAGCCCAATCAAAAGTCTGCCTCTACCGTTACAATTGGTGCAATCGAAATCATCCACAATCAGTTAAGCATTGTTTTCATATGCAGCTTGTTGCCATTGCATTGATTGCAGTCACAGCTTTCCCCTCCCCTCGTCGAAAAGGGCCGTTGGCGCTGGAACTGGCGGCTGTGCGACCTTGACGGCTATTGCGGCCAATATCGTTAAAGTGTTGAAAAACGCAACCGCTTTTGGCAGCCACAACAAATGCGGCTCATAATGAATGTAAGCCACGCAAAATGCCGTTCGAAGCTGCAGCAACAACAACAACAACAGCAACAAAAGCGACAGCAGCTGATACAAAAGTATCTTTTGTTGTTGCTGCTGCTGTTTGTCTTTCAAGTCGTGGGGCCATTCGTTTTTATTACAATATCTACAAGCTCTGATGTAATAGCTACCAAATTGTTTGTTTTTGTTAGTTGTTGTTGTTGTCGTTGTTGCTTTCTGTTATAATTGGCGTTTGCTGGCGCTCGATTGGTAAATTTCTACAAATCTACATACGAAATATCTTTTTGTTGTTCATTTACTTATCGAGCTAAGCATAATTCATTTGCCTTGTCACTCGATCAGCCGTTAAGACTGAACAACAACAACGACAACAACAACATCAGCTGTTGTCACTTTGTTGTTGTTGGTCGCTAGTTGTTGGCTTGTTATCGCGCGGGTGTTGAAACGTGCAGCATTGCGTTGTTTGTCCAACCAGTTAACAGTTAAGCTTTTTGGTTAGCCGGCTAGGCACAGTGGGCATAAAAACAACAACGAAAACAACAAAGCAAAAGAAACAACAAATAGTTCCCACCAGCTGATCCATACATAATGCACTGTGGTGCCAAGCATAAACAACATTAAACATATGAGAAACTACCTTTTAAGCAACAAGAGCAAAGCCTCATTGTTTCGGCCATGGATGCTATCCATATACACTATGCATTGAGGCATGCACATTAAAGCAGTTAGGAAGTGCATTTAAATGATGTTTTGGCTAAAATGCATTTGACTCAAAAGGAATTTGATGGGCTTAGCTAAAAAAAAACTGGTATAGTTTTAAGGAAAATACAAAGCAAAGAGTTACCAATTTTATGGAAAAGCTCTATGAAACTTATCTTGTATCTAATCTTCGATATAGACAAATTTATGCATCTATAAGAGGTATATGCAGTATAATAATGTGTAAAATCTATAGAGGTAGAGGAAAAAAGTTACATTAAAAACTTAGTTAGGTATGAACTATATTCCAATTAAACCTAACTTAATTTTCATAGATCACATAGATCACATTTCCTTAAGAACAAGTCAGCTCGATGGCTACACAAAGTGAAGAGGAGTAAGGGTATACGTTGACTTTTCGTCACATTGTGTCCCACTGTGCCCCATCTTTATTGCCGCTTGACTGCGCCCAAGTGAAAGGCCAAAGGCTGCGCCAAACATTTGCCTTCAGCATTAGCTCTACCCCCGGTCTATTAGTCCAGCTTCTTCTGCTGAGCCCATCCAAAACAGTTGCCTTCGCAATTTATTTTTGCAAGTGAAGTTGTAATTGAAACTGAAACCGAAACCCGGGACCGAAGCCAAAGCGCACGCATTTCAGATAATTTCCAGCTTTTGTTGTTGTTGTGCAAAAATGAAAAAATGAGTAGAAAAAAAAGCCGAAACCAAATAAAATGTTTGTAAAAATGTCGAAAAAAAAGTGGCACGAAATTGGGTCAGCGGCAAACAAGTTTATTGAGCTGCAGCGAGAGACGGGCCAAGCGAAGGGGACGAAGAGGTATGAGGGTATGAGGTTGCCTGTGGTGCCAGGTAAACCAGTTGGGCATCTCGGCTAAAAGCGGCTGCTATTGTTAGCTCTTACCAAATGTGTTGTGCGAGTCTGTGTGTGTGTAAGCCAATTAGCTGCAACATTTCCTGGGCCTCAACTATTGAAGGCCAAGCAAATGCGCTACAAATGTCAAGTTTGGCACGCCCACGCATCTATCCACAGATATTGTATCTGACGGATGCGCAAACTGTTGACAGGCAGCCAAACAACAAAGTGCGCGCAATTAAAATGATTTTGTGCGCTAATTTAGCGTGAGCCACAATATAAACATAGCTCGGGCAAGAGGCCAAAGTCAATGGCCAACAAACAACAACAACAGCAAAGAGAGCTTGGCTCTAGGTTGTTGGGTTGTTGGGTTGTTGGCGGGTTGTCGTCAGCTCTCGGGGTCGCTAATGTCAGTCACCTTGACAGGCGTCAAACTCACAAACTGCCAACAATCAGTTCAGGCAACGTTCGCAGCGCGTGTCACATGGGTCAATGTGCCAGTGGCAGCAACCAACAACCGACAACCAACAAGCAACAGCAGCAACAACTTTATTTAGCTGCAGCCACAAATGTTTCTTTTAATAATTAAATTAACAGTTGAATGCGTACGAACTAATTTGTTGTCTAGCTGTTATTTATTTAGCTGCAACAACACCTAGGCAAATTGTAATGTTTAATTGTTGCTGCTGCGTGTTGCCTCTTCATTAGCTAATGCAGCAACACTCACGCGTTTGTGTCCTAAGTCTTTCGTTTCGGGCAGCCAAGCGAAAAGTTCAAGCAATCTAGTGTTGTAGAACCCTTAGAGGTACCTTAGACATTGAAAGGAACATAACAAACATAACAGCTGTTGCTTCAGTTTATAAAATCAAAGACAGCAATTTAGGCGATGTTCGAAATTCGTTTTTGGTCCAAAAGTGACATGTCAATGTCAATGTCAACAATTACTTCATGCTCACATCAGTTTTAACATAGCTTGTTATATTTCAAATCTGGCTAACAATATGTTTATTGTCGAACTTAACTCGCACTTTAACAAGCACTTTAACTTGAATATGTTTAAGCTGCCTCTTCTTCTACGAAAGTTATTGTATAATTGTTGCATCTGATTGGCAAACAATCAAATTTTATTCTATTGACATTATCACTTTCTCAGCTGTCAGCTGCTGGCAGTTAAGCAAATTTATTTATGGTGCTATAAATTCGTATAAATTCTTCGAAGAATAACAAAGCTTCATCTGCAGAAATCTTATATTGAATACTTATTTTTTTGGCTTATAATTCTCAAACAGTTTAAGCGCTCGGCTTGACTAATTGCCCACAGGGCGAGGGGGGGTTTTTTGCTTCGCTCGCAGAATTGTTGTTTGGCCATGCTTGAAAAAAAAGAGTCACAGTTTGTAGTTGCTGTTGCTGTTGTTGTTGTTGCTGGTGTTGTAGCCTACTTATCTACGAAAGTGCTGCGTCAATGTTTTTCTTGCTTTTCCTTTTACTCATGTTCCCATATATCTTTTCAAATGTATCCCGCAGTTGTTGTGGGCGATTGCAAAATGTAGACTCTTGCAATTGCTGTTGCCGCTGCTGCTGCTGCTGCTGCTGTTGTTGTTGTTATTTTTATTGTAGAGTGTCGCACTTGAGTGCCTTTTGCATTTGCCCAAAACGCAGAGCATATGGGTTTTTATTATTATTTTTGTGAAGGGTACTCCCAGCTGGAGTCGATAGGTCCGGCAAAAGTTGCACCTGCACCTGTCCCTGCCAGGGTTTCACTTCGACTGCATTTCCTTTCACACACTCACATATCAAGACAGACAAGCACACACACACATATGTATATATGTTTGTATCGATAGAAATCGTTGCTTACTTGAAGTTTTACGCGCACGCAACACAGAATTCGTTTGAGTTTGAGGTGGGCAGACAGCTCAGGTGTATCCTGGGCGCATCAAAGCAAGCGAAACGCAAAAAAAATTGAAATTTGATTGATATATGTATATCGTATATCGTTTATCGTTAATCGCTCTTTGTGTGTGGAGCTCTGCGTCCGTGCGGCTGCGTTGCACGCTTTCAACTGAACGCAAAGTTTAACGCGAAATCCGTGCAAACGAGCCAAACGCCGACTGCGGCGTCGGCGACGGCAGCATCGGCAACTGTTTGGCAACAGCAGCAACAACAACAGCAGCAGCAGCAGCAGCAATTGCGCTGACAACAACAACAAGTAAGGCAAATGGTTAGCAAGCGAGCAGCTGTTGCATATTATTGGCACATTGGCATCAAACATGTTGCAGATCGAACATGTTCGATGTGCTGATAACGCAAGCGACGATAAATGCGATAATACAGAGCTCAGATAAAGATAGAAAGAGAGAGAAGGTTAAAAGTAAATAAATTCGTGTGGTTTTAGATAATTCTAAGGATAATGATGATAGCAATAAGAGTAATATTCACAATGAGAAGAAAGAATGTCAAAGAAGTTTTTAGATTCATAAAACAAGCTTCGAACAGGAATAACAGGTTAAAGAATCTTCAATAGATTGTGTAGAAATATAAGGACAATTGGTGATATTCACAATTATTATGAAGATTAATATAGCTATATAGCAAAACAAAGAAAAGTATTAAAAAAAAAACTGATATATAGAAAAGGGTATTTCGACTTTAAACTTGAACTGGAAGAACTGAAAGGTCCTTCACTTAGATCAGACTATCTGAAGCTGCATTGACGAGATTTACCAGGAGTTTTATTATAATAACTACGATGATAATTAATGATTCCGATTATAATATATTAAGTAAGATTAAGATTGAAAAATAGGGGAATAGATCACTGTAGATCACTTGTTAATGTAAAGGTTTAAAAAAAACCAAGCAATTAGGCTAAAAAATAAGCCTTTTTAAGGCTGCGAATGAGATGGGAGATGGTGGGAGGAGGCTTGAAAAGACTTTGAACAACGAGCATTGACTAAACTTAGGAACTAAGTTAAGATAATAATACTAAGACAATTAAGATAAAGAAAAAGATGAGTTAATGAACTGCTTTTGCTAAAAGAAAGAACTTTTATGGCTTGATCCAAAGAAGAGCTCAATAAAAATTGGATATGCAGTAGAATGTGCTGAAGCGGAAATGAAATAAAAGAAAGGTAAAAGTTGTGTGGATAACCAACAACTCTAATCTTACCATAAAACATATCTACACAGATTTTTGTATATGTAGGCAGATAACTGTTGAACCAAATACAAAATATAACTATAAATGTAATGCAAACTAACTTTAAGGATTATTTAATATATAACATATAACATCTTTATTATCGTAATAGTTTCTGGTTATTTGTTTGTTCGGTATCAGTTAGTCATAGATCTAAAGGTTAATCTGTCTATCGAAAACTTCTTCATTATTTTGTTTTACAGATATTCGATCTCTTAACTGTATTTGAATATTTAATATTACTGTAGGTTGCCAAGCGCGAATTTCATGAAATTGATAAGAAGCAAGCAACTTTTGCTAGAAATTGAGCTGGCAACAAGAATGTTTTCCAACTCTCGAATCTTGACCAGCTGCTTGAACGAACATTGGGGAAAAGTTGAAAAGAATTTTGTGTCTAGGCAAAGAAGAGTTCATAACTTGGTTAATTACAGTTGCCCCCAAAATTGTGGTTAACACACTTGTTGCGCTTGCTGCTGGTGCTGTTGTTGCTGTTGTTGTTGCTGTTGATTGCGTGACCGCATTCCGCACATAGCATGCGCCTTGCCTCCACCCCCCTCCCGAACAGCAGATGAATAAATAAAGTAAAATGGCTTAAAAGAAAAAATGGAAAATAAAGTTATTTACTTGTTGGCTGAGTAAAGATTTTGCGCATTTTAGTCTATTTTTCTTTTTTCTTTTTTGACAGCCCGTGGCAGCTGGCCACCAGCCGTGGGGCAGACAGTCAGACGGAGCGACAGCTGGAGAGGCGGGCAGACAGGCTGGAAACGTTTTTGCGCCATTTGCTGATTTTTGTCACATGCGCAACTCGCGGCTATAATTTATGTAATCTAGAAAGAGAGCGAGACAGAGAATGATAAAGAAAGAGAGAAAAAGTGAGAAACGGGCAAAATAAAAAGAGATTTAAGCTGAAACTTAAACTGAGGCAGTTGAAGATTTAGTAAATCATGTTGAAATTTTTTTGCAACTAGTTGTTTTTGATGCTGCTGCTGCTGCTGTTGCTGTTGTTGTTGTTGTTGCTGCTGAGTGTTAATGTGCAATTAGCGACGTTTTACGTTTGCAGGTAGGTGGCTCTGGCTGCCAGTTCCATGCGCCAAAATTCATTGCTCTAATGGTTCAAAAATGAAATGCGACCGCCCTCAAAATGTGTCCAGTAGATTAGAGATAAAAGAGTTGCCTAACCGTTAGATACCCTTCGATATCTGTGATACTCTCAATTTTAAGAGTGTTCACACTCCTCAGTACCAATTATTTTCTCTATTCAAGTTATATTTAGAACCATAAAGGAAGAAAAACCGATTTCAGTTTAGTTCAGGATTAATTGAATAGATACACAGTCTTAAAAATGGCATAGATTGTATGAAGAATATTCTTAAATATAATACTTCAGCATTATAATAAAACATTTTCAGTTTTCTAAATACGATTTCTTAATACTCGCCGTCGTCTAAAGCAAATTTTCTACATGTTTTGCTTAATCTCTAGTTAAGACTTATCCACTGAGATCATAGGAAAATTTCAATTTTGTATCTCCCTCCAGTATCGAATCGTATCAAATGGTTCGGTTCATGGCTAGACAAATTTTGAATTCTGAGCTCCAAATGGTTCGGCTAGAAACTGGCTTGAAACCTTGCTAAAATATTCTTGATCCCTTGCAGCCTTTAGCAAAACCTGACATTAGTCAAAGACAAAATTAAAGGTGTCTGCAAAAACAGATATTTTGGCTCCGACTTCTGAGCATTTAATGTTATATTGAAATTGACATGCTCAGAGTTCATAAAACCCATTTGACCTACAGGGTATCTGCAAAAAAGCAAATTATCGCCAAAACTGACTTTCGCTTGGGGCTTCAGGAAGCGAATGAACCTCTCCAAGCTGCTGGCTACTCGGAGTCAAAACTGCTCTGCTCTGCTCTGGTCTGGTCTGGTGGTGCTGCTACCGCATCCAATTAATGACCAGTTAAAGACTCTTGCTCTGGCTAAGGGCAGTTACCAATCGCTGCGCGCTACTCTGCGCTGCCTACGTGAGCCCAATCAAGTGCCGGGCCAGACACCTTCCACTTTGGCTCATGACGTAAGCATTTCCATTGAACTGCTCAAAAAAATTTGTTTTTATTTTTATTTTTTTTTGACAATGCTGCCTGCCAAGCGTTTCCCAGATGTCTGTCCCCCGCCTCCCCCGCTCGACTGAATTGCAAATGAAATTACATGTCTCCGACATTCGTTGGGGCTGGCCCCGCCCCGCACCGCCCCGCGTCGGCGTAGCTTGGGGCTCGGCTTGGGGCTCGGCTAGGCTTCGGCTCGCTTTGGGTTGGATTCGGGCGACATAATTGACCGAAATTAAGCAGACATTATTCAATTTGGTGCCGTATCTGAAGACAGCTGCTTTTGCCGGCTTCGCCTTTTGCCCCCTTGTCGCTCTTCAGCTTATTTTTTTGTGTTTGCCTGCATCGTCAAATGTGTTCGACATCACGTCGACACGTAAACCCGACTCGCTGCCGTCTGTTGCGGCATTTATGGGATAGTCATGGGCCGGAATTTCATATAGAGTAACATATTTGCCAATGCATTCCGTGGCCATAGCTCAAGTACTCCTCAACATTGATTGAAACAAACGAATCGAAACACCAAATAATGCCAACTCGACCTGACAGTCGATAACCCTTTGGTAAATGATCTTTTTGCTGCTGCTGCCAGCTCTCGTGACTTTGTCAAATATTTATAAGAGCATATACATGAAACATATCTGCTTTGCTTTGTCGTTATACTCGTTCGCGAAGTGACAAGAGTATATGGGTTTTGTGCGATGTTCGTCTTGCTGTTCATAACCATTTGGAAGCTAGAGACTTGAAATTTGTTATATATTTTCGTGTTTATTTATCCTAGACTTATACAGTGTTACGTTTTCTTTATCGGCTATTACTATCCAATTGTCAAATTGAAGCTAGACACTTGACTAAGACAGCTTTCTTTCTCTATAGATTCAGCAAAACATTGTATGCAATTCGAAAAAACTATATCTTTCACATTCTTACAGATAGACACCAAACATTTGGCATAAAAGTGACTGTTAACCTCTTTTATAGATTGATTAAAAATATTTTATATATGTGTAATAAAAGATTTCATCTTTGACCACTTAAAGTTTGTAAAATTGTATACATTTAGCAGTATTAATCGACTGATCCATTATTGCCAAGTCTGTCTGTCTGTGTGTCTGTCTGTCTGTCCCATACTTGTCCTTCTCAGGCTGCAGTCGGGAAACAAACAAACAAAAATATTGCAGAAGTTATAGTTGGATTATAACATATTGCTCTAAAGAAAGAATAGATTAAAGACTGAGTTTTTGCAAGGCTATTTTTTCTCAGATTTGTCTTTTGTTTAAAATTAGACAACTCAGTATACAATTTCGATTGGGATAGATAATTGAATAAATTTATAAATATATTTCTTAATTTCAAGCTTAAAGACTTTTAGTGCATCTATCCATCGGAGACCAATTTTAATTGCCGTTGTTTATTAATCATTATTTCAGTTTTTATTGCATCAAAGTCGTCATGAAATGGATGCTGCAACGCTTTCAGTCGAATTGTCTTTGAAATTGTCTTGGATTGAGCTACGTGTTGATCCTCACAGAAACAAAGACGCGTTCACTACGCCCCAAACACAACTTGCAACAGAGATTCGCGACGCGCTCAACTACCTGCCATGCAACCTCTTTCGCAATAACAACAAAATGTGCCAATTACCTGTGCGTTCCCTGTTTGCGTGTTGCATTGCTTTTGCCCCTCAGCCGATTAATGACCCAAATTCGCAGCCGCACTGACCACAGACACTTTTGAGCACTTCGCGCTGTGTGTCGTCATCATCATTATTATCATTATCTGCATCTGGCGCTTCTTCATTATGATCAGCTCTGGCTGTTTACTCTTGAATGTTTACTATTTCGCTTTTGCTGCGGACCATCGTCTTTCGCATAACACTTTCCATTACTTTTTGGACTCACGTACGCCTCATCGTTTCATCGTTTTTTTTTTGGCGTTTCGCTGAGCTACGCCCCGTCCTGCCCGAGCCGTTCCGTCCCTTTGTGCCCTCAACTGTTGGCCGCAGTATGACTTGGCATTTCGCTTAAATCAAATCAAATATTTACTTTGGGTCTTGGCCGGCTATCTAAAGGGCGTTATATAAGAAGCGCCTTGGGTGGTTTATGACCAGTTCAGCTCGGCAGTATATGCATGTGCGTTGTGCTGCCGAATACCCTGTAAATTAAAGGGCATAGCTACAAGTTATGTCACAAAGGCTAAATATAATTTTATTTTTCATTCTTAAACAACTTTGAGAATCAGGTTGAAAGCCTTGAATGCCAATATACCCTAACATTCAGACATTTGCTGAATGTTCTGAATCCCAAGCTTATTTACACAAAAATTTATGTTATATTAAGAATTTAGAAAATATTTAGTGAAAAATTCAAAATTATACTAGAGTACAGAGTATCTAGCAGTCAGTCTTCTATTGCTGCATAGCATTCTTTTTATGAGCGCTCGCGAATTGCAAACTGTGAATTGTTTATTGGGAAATGGATCTGTCGGGCCAAAAATTAGCGCTGCGTCTTGCAATTGCAATGTTTTGACCAATTGGGCCATGCTTCAGCATATTGATCGAGCGCGTTAGCTAAGCACTGTTAACTCGGCCAACTCAACTAAGTCAACTAACTGACTTAACTGCCTGTTTTAACTGTTGTCTGTGCCTTTTCCCCAACTGACACCTACGAAATAAAACGTGAGCGCTGCCACAAATGTCGCCAATGCGTTACTTTTAGTATGTTAACCTTGGCACACATCGACAGCAATAGGTGTGATAGAAGAAGAGAGAGAGAGAGATAGAGACGGGGACAGACCGAGAGAGGGAGAGAGCGAGCGTTCGCTTGTGAGCAGGAAATACTTGATGGCCACGCCCCAGCGGCGGGCGTGCTTAGTAGTTAGTCACGGAAATCATTTTATGATTCACTTTGATTGCCAGTCAAGTTTGAGTAATTTGACATTTGGCCAGGCTTTTAATTTTGAGCCAAATGGCGGAAGCCGAAACACTTAAAATGGCCAACGTCACGTATACGTGACAGCTGCGAGTGATCAATTCGCCACGGGTGTGTGAACGTGCTAAGTGCAATGCATGTGACTGAGTTGCTGCAGTTGCTAAATAAATAAAGTGCAGCATACTTTCGAGCGCCAAGTGATTATTATAGCAAAAGCCGCAGTTTTGCTAATAAAACAAAGGATTGCTTACGAGCATATTAAGATTATCTTAAGTACGAAAACAAAAGATATAATTTATGATTTACAAATAAGGCCTGTCTAAAGAAATAACTTTAGAAGTTGTTGTATAAAAAGTGTTGCATACTTTCGAGCGGATAGTGAAAAGAGGAATTGAAATTAAAATTGCAATGATTTGCTAAATATACAAAAAATAAATATGAATCAATAATAAATAAAAATAAATAAAAAACGGAAAACTTTGAATAAGAACTATTATTATTCAAAGACTTTTCATTATTATTAAATCAACCAGCTAATCTGTCTTTTCGCTGCGGTTTGTGAATGTGCTAAGTTTAAACATGAGTTAAATATTTCCATTTACAGCAGTGCTGCATAGTTTTAAGAGCTAAATAATAAAGTAAAATATTCAAATAAATTTAAATGCATGCATAATTAAATTAGCTAGCTTTCGCAATTGGCTTTGGCTCAGGGGCGGCTGGTAATAGCACAGAGCTGCAGCCGGGTTAATGCATTCGCTGCACACAGAAAACGCAAATTGGAATGGAAAGCGCATTTTAAAGATGAAAGCTTTTTATTTGTTTCGGAGAAAAAAAAAACAAGTAAAAATACATGTATTAACATTTAGTAATATCAAATAGCAATAAATAAAAATAGTTATATAAATATTTAACAGACAAATAAAATACAATAATTGCAAATATAAAATTAAACTTTAAAGATAAATAAGATTTTGTTTTGCGACAAACACAAAAACAAAAAAAAAAGTTTATCGAGTAATAATAATTAATTACACACACATTTGACTAGTTGATGAAATAAACAGCAGGCATAGCTGTACAGCTAGCCAGCGGCTGCGCCAGGTGCTGTTCCGGCTGGTGCTCGTCGTGCGCCCCAATCCTCTTTGATCATGTCCGCTGCCTTCTCTCCAATCGCTATGACCGGCGCATTCGGATTGCCATTGACAATGGTCGGCATGATGCTGGCATCGACAACACGCAGCCCCGAGACTCCGTAGACCCGCAGCCTTGGATCAACTACGGCCGTAACATCCCAGCTGGGACCCATGCGACAAGTGCCCGCCGGATGGTAAATGGTGAACGTGAACTGCTTGATGCAGCACGCCCAATACGCGTCCGATTGGAAGGGCAGATGTCGGCAGCCGGGCAGCGGTATGTTATGCAGCCGCGAGCCAAATCGCTGGAACGCCTGTGTGTTGGACACATTTATGGCCAGCTTGATGCCCTCGACGAGCACATCGATGTCCTGCTGGTGTGCAAAATAGTTGGGTATCAGCTTCGGCGGTTGCAGTGGATTGCGCGAGTTCAAGCGCACCCAGCCGCTGCTCTTGGGTCGCAGCAGGAGCGGCAGTATGGACCAGGTCTCGCTATGCTGCAGCGGCTTATAGACGGTGTTGTAGAAGCCATCCCGCAGATTCAATATCTTGCGTATCTGCTCGCCCCCATCCGAGTTGATTGAACTGGGCAGAAAGTGAAACTGTACGTCCGGCCAGTCGACGGCTGGATCTTGGTACTTGCTATTTAAGAAGGCGACGCCCTCAACGCCCGAAAAGGTCATCGGACCGCGCTCCCTCAATATGTACTCCATGGAGACGGGTATGGTCTGAAATCGATTCCTTGTCACTGTCAGTGGCGCATCCACCACGAACGTGAGGCCGCCCAGGCCCACATGATCCTGCATATTGTTGCCCACCGGCAGATCCGACACAACGGGTATGTTATGCTCCTGCAGATGCTCGGCCGGACCAATGCCGCTTAGCATTAGCAGCTTTGGCGAGTTGAGCGCTCCGGCACTGAGGATAACCTCGCGCCTGACAAACACCAACTGCTTGTGGCCCGCCTTCATGTACTCCACGCCCACCGTGCGCTTGTCCTTGTCGAGGAGCAGTCGTGTGGCCTCCGCATGGAGCAGCACGTCCAGATTTTTGCGCAGGCGCACGGGCCGTATGAAGGCCTTGCCGGTGCTGCAGCGTGCGCCGCGGCGTATGGTGCTCTGGGTGAGCATAAAGCCCGTCTGCTTGGCGCCATTTATGTCCCGATTCTCGTAGCCCATCTCCATGCCCGCCTGCAGGAAGGCAATGGAGAGTGGTGTGCGCCACGGCGCTTCCTGCACGGTCAAATAGCCTCCCGTTTCGTGGTAGGGCGTGGCCGCCAGATACGGATTGCGCACGTCCTCTGATTTCAAAAAGTACTTGAGCATGTTATTGTATTCCCAGCCGGGATTGCCCAGCGAGGCCCAGTGGTCGTAGTCGTTCTTCGAGCCGCGCACATAGACCATGGCATTCAGCACTGAGCTGCCGCCGAGCACCTTACCGCGCGGCCAGAAACAGCGATCGCCCTTCATGGCCTGGCAGTACTGGCGCGTCGATGACGGCGACGTCTGGTACTTCCAGTCCAGCTCGGTCAGCTGCAGGTAGCCCGCCAGCGCGGGCACATCCGAGATCTCCGTCTCATCGCCGCCCGCCTCCAGCAGCAGCACCGTCCAGTTGCGCACCTCACTCAAACGATTGGCCACCACAGCGCCCGCGGAGCCACCGCCAATCACCACGAAATCATATTGGCGACGAATCTGCAAGGATTCAAGATGTTAGTTTGGACATGAAAATCAAATCTGTAAGATTAAAAAAGTTCCTTCCTCACAACTATTATCGAGCACCTGTCTAGTCTTTCTGAAAGGTGAGGTCATTGAGGTCATTTGACATTTTCTATTCTTTCTTTACACTCAGTTAGTCATTATGACTCACCAAACGATCAAAAGTTATTTTCTTTCTATATTCTGTACTATATCAGACTAAGCTTAAAAAAGTTCCTTCCTCACAACTGCTATCGAGCATCTGTCTAGCCTTTCTGAAAGGTGAGGTCATTGAGGTCATTTGACATTTTCTATTATTTCTTTATTTACCCTCAGTTAGTAGTCATTATGACTCACCAAATGATCAAAAGTTGTTTTCTTTCTATGCGGACTATCATATTCTTCTCGGTTTACCAGAATCTCAGCTAGGTTTACCAATAGCATTCAACTTTTAATTTGCTATACTTAGGTCTATGGATCCATCTCAATTACAATATTTTGATTTTTCTCAAAATCCATATGAACTATACTTTCGGTTGCATCTTTCTTAACAGACTCTTTTAGAAATTACTTCAAGGCCAACTGGTCGCAAAGCTTTTGTTGTTTATAACGAATATGTCTTCACTTACGATTGATGGTTCCTGGACCTTGTTCTCGGGATCGACGCTTTGATAGCGATAGAAATTCATGCCGATCGCCAGTAGCGGGATCATGCCAAGCAAAGACGTCATTGTGCCAAACGCCATGTTTCAGTAATTGTCAAATCCAAGGATCCTCCTGACAACTTTTTCCCGCAACAGCAGCGTTCGTTGAGCAATTTGAGCTAACACTGACTCGCTGTTTGGTTGCTTGATTTGAATTCGGGTAGCCGAAACTGGCAGCGGGTGCACTGGCCGACAGCGTTGAGCTGACCGAGTCGCCTCCAAGTATTTTGGGCGTGTAGTTGCGTATGCCGCCCGGCCGGGCCGACTTGAAATGAGCGCGCGCCCGCTCGTCCTCCTCCAATATGTCCAAATAGGACTTGATGTACAAATGATGGCTCAAATAATGTTTCTGCTTGTCCAGCGAGCGACTGGACTTGCTGGACAGCAGCGAGCTAGGACAGCCGCTGCTGGAGCTGGCCGAGCTGCTGCTGATTGCTGATGAGGACAGCGAGGACAGCGACGAGCAGTGACAGGACGAATTATAGATGCCGCTGTCCGAGCTGCCGCTCTGCGAGCTGCTGCGCTGCAGATACGTGCCGTTTAGCTTGGCGTAATGCGAATCACTGTCCACCGGCAGGCTGCTGCGGTTCGTAACGTTGCCGGCCAGAATCTTGGTGCGCTCGTACGTCTGCTTGGTCAGATTGTATTTGTGGCGCAGTCTGTAGTTGGCGTCGTAGTCGTCGGTGCTGTTCGAGCTGGAGCTGGACAGATGGCTGGCAGGCGTATAGATCGGATCCTTGTAGCTCTTACGGTGCGGCTGGCCACGCTTATGGTTGAGGTTGAGGTTGTGGCTCAGGTTATGGTTCTGGTGGAGGTTCTGGTTGTGGTTGTGGTTATGGTTGTGGTGTTGCTGCTGCTGTTGCGATACCTCTTGGCCCATATTTCAACTGCAATATGGACAGAACTGCAAAGTGAAACGAAACTTGTTAGTGATGCCTTGTTGAATTGATAGCAAAAGGAAGGAAGGGTTACCATAGGGACTTTAATGATTTTCCATTAAAGAAAAATTGAAGTGTGAAAAGAAAGCCGAAGAGAAAATGTGCTGAAAAGCTATCAAGAATTCAGCATCAATTAGATCATAAAGATGCCTTTAGCCCAGCTGTCAGAGAATATGTCTATTAAGAAATGCTTCCTTCTAATTTTTGTGATATTAACACACAAGGCAAGTGTAAAAATATAACTCTGTCATACATAAAGCTGAGTCAACTAAGTATTTTCCAAGTTAGTGAATCTTTCTCATATCACGATGTCGATATTGATCTCAATTTGAAGCTCTTTCAGATTACGTTTTAGTCTTAGCTAAATTGAAATGAACATATTGCTCTAGCGCTCCACCTGAAATACATGCACTAGTTACATTTCGTTATATCATCTCTTTTGAGCCTCTGCTTCTCACACGCGTATTCTGTCGCCGTCGCTCACAATCACACAGTCTTAAACTTCTTCTCATCACATAACGAAAGCTTTGAACTAGTTAATTATTAACGGGCACCTCGCCGCGGAAATGATGACGTCTATTTTGCAATCCAATTGGCCAATTGTTGACGTTCATTTGCATGGCCAGCATGCGGACGCCGCTATACGCGCTGGCAAACAAAAGACTTAGGCAACGAACTTGTTTACATTTTTCGCAAGCAACACGATAAAAAATAACAACAAAAAAACCAACAAAACTTAAATGAAAGAAAAAAGGTTATCAAATCACAGATTGAAAAATCAAATTCAAATGATGTCAAAACGGCATCTCATTAAAGACATGCATGATTGCCCCCAACTCGATCTCGGTCTTTCTCTCTCTTTCACTCTCTTTCTCTGTGGAGAGCTGCGATTATACGATGCGATGCGGTTCACGTTTTTCAAGTTCAATGCCGCCTGGCGGAAAAGCGCAACTTTGCATTGCATTTTCTGGTTTGTTTCTGTTTATATTATTATTTTGTTGTTTCTGTTTCAGTTGTTGTAAAATGCAATTTCGTTATTTAGTTTATTTGTCCGAATGTCATTGGTGGCGGCCTGTTCCGAGTGTCAGCTTTAATTGCTGCCCGTTAGACGCTGCTGCGGTTTTTCCAGTCTGCAACATGTCGTCGCGCTCGATTAAAGCGATACCAGTGAAAGCCAAACCCACACACAGTGAGAGGCAGCCAAAGTGAGAGAGAGAGAGAGAGAGCGATAGAGAGATAGTAGCAGAGCGCGCGATTGTGCTGCGACTTCCTGCTCCTGTGGCTAGCCAAAACTTTTATTTTTAGATTTTTATTTTTGCCACTCTAATTACCGAAAATTTGTGAAATTAATTGACAGCTGGTCTCGTCGCGTTGCGTTTGGTTGTCTTCGCGGTTCGCTTGCAACTGAGCCACAAGCCATAAAAAAATGCCAACAAAATGTTTCGAATTCAAAAAGCGCCGTTAAAAACCAAACGCAATAGCACAAAAAAGAAATACAGCTAAAAAAAAAAACGGCAAACGTCGAACGCAGTGCAACATGTTAATTTATGCAACGCCCTTGGGACAGACCCCATTTGTGATTTGGGCCAACTCCATCTCCATCTTCGTCTCCATCTTCATTTCCATGTTCATCTTCATCTTCATCTTAATTTCTTCGGCTGTTTGTGATGCAACCGCTTTTTTCGGCTTTTCTCATTCATTGAATTGTTCGGCTGAGGCCTTTACATCATTTATATGTACATATGCAGGCCCCTACACGCCCCGTCTCAGCACCTACTCCAAGCGAACTACAGCTATAGCTCCAGTTACCTGATGAGCTCTTGTCGATTGTCTGTTGTTGCTGTTGTTGTTGCTTATGCAATTTACACATTGTTAGAAACACACTCGGGCTACAACAGTTGGCGCTGTCTGTCAATTATGATTTGACGGCCTTTAATTATGACTGGGCTTAGTTTACGGCTTATAATTGATGACATTTGGCTGTTTATTTTTGAATATTGTTTGTTTGTTGTTTCATTTGCTTGGCTTAGCTTTTTTTAGTGGGTCGCACTCCGCCATCTAACTGCCAACTGCAGGTCTTGACACTTTCTCACCTGAGTCACGCTCGCTGCGTATAAAAAAACTAACAAAAATAAAAATAGAAATTAAAACGCGTTACTAATTGCCGGCTGGGCATTAGCTCAGCTTTGTTTATTAGATTGTTAGTTCGTCGCCAAGTCCCATTCATATTTCCGGCTGCATTGGATAATGTTGCGGCACATTAGCCAAGCTACTTGCCTGTTGCACTAGTTATCGATAACAACGGCAACAATCGTTTTTTCAGACCTATGCTACGTGTTATCGATAACCGATATGGCAATACTTTGAGTCAGAGTAAAACTAAAAATCATTCGATATCGAAAGCAAGATTTGTTAAACGCAGTTTTGTCATCTACGAACAGATTTTGCTGATGACTGTACAAAATGTTGCTATCGATAACTATCTAGTGCGAAGTTTTTTGCAAATTGTAAAGCTTATCGTCAGAGCAATGACAAGTTGTAGCTTTATTACGCTTTTTGCAGGCAAACACTGCAGAAATATGCTTTTGGTTTATTATTCAAAGCTTAGTTGTTGCTATCGATCTCATAGAATCGATAGTATCCAAGCGATATTCATCAAGAATATGATACAATATTTAGAGCTGCAGCTCTTAGAGAAATATCGAGAAAGTCTAGCTTATTACCAAGACATGTGCCAAGCACCTAGCCAACTTCACATTTTCGATAACAGCAGCTATCGATAGTAATTTCTTTCCTTTGCTTCAGCAATATTTGGCTCGCCTTTCGGGCCAGCGATAAATAAATATCTCTTGTGCAGCTGCAAATAACATGCAATTGATAAAATCGAATCCATAAATTCAATGGTTTTTTGTTGGGTGCCTGCCTTTTCCCCATTGTCCAGATTTGCCGAACATGGGACATGCAACATGCAACATGCGACATGCGGCATGTGACAAGTGGTTGTCGCCTTTTGCTATTCCAGTTTTCCTGCTCCGCCTTGGTCTATATCCGCCGAGTTGGCTCTGAACTTGATTGCTGCCAATGCCAATCAAGTGGCGCCCGAGCAGGGACATTTATACATTTTTTCATTCACTTCTTTCTTTCTGGCTTTTTTTATGTATTTTGTATTTTGTATTTTGGTGCTGTTGCTAGCTTTGGGACGCGTTTGTGTTTATCAGCGTTTACTTTCCTTTCGGCTGGTTTTTGCGTTTAATCGTTTTATGCCGCAGTAGCCGCATGATCGACTATTTATAGCTTCGACGTGCACAAATTGATAATAATTTGCGCGCGCAGGTGCGAGGCGGCGGCAGCCAGCCGAAAGGTAGAAAGTGTTAGCCGGCGGGCATGTGCGAGAGGTCCAAAGGGAAGTGGAGCTGGGCTTTGACATGGGCTGTGCAAGAGCGCTTGTTACTTAAACTTAATATTACATAAGAACGCTCACAGCTGACATTCGAAAGGGGCAAAGAACGTGTTACGAAAGTGGAATAAAATGGAACTAAAAGGGAACATAAACAATATGGAGAAGTTCGTAAGAGATGGGGATAAGCTGCAAATTATCTAATTGTAATTAAATGAAACGTGATTGGAGTGAACTGAATATGGCTCAGAATACTGTAAAAGATAGAGATATTCATATATATATAATATATAATAAGTGTGAATTGTAAATATCAACTTTAAAGGAAAGGCCAAACGTATAGAAATGGTTTTAAAATTTGGATAAAAAGAAGACAACAAATTGTATTGGCATATATGTAATGGAAACTGAAACATATTTCTAAATTTCAGAAAAAAAGTAAAGAAATAAAAAAAAAACAAAAAGAGAATCGCTTATTAGCATGAAAATCAAATTGAATTGAAAAGTAGAACCAAAATCGAAAAGAACTTATGACAGCTTGAATAGGGTCAAAAATATGCCTATCGAATCGAAAAGAAGGGGGAATGAAATGAAATTGCAACGAAGGAAATTATAATGCAATACAATTGAAATAGAATACACATAACAGAGCCATGTAAATGACTTTTCTTTAAAAAATGGCAAGGAAATGGAATTTCTAATGAAATAATAGAAACAAGTCTAAAGTCATGTCTTTAAAGATATATATCTTAAAAAGGTATATAGAAGTAACAATAAAGAAAAAATACGAATGAAAAGAAATTGAAACAGAGGAAAAGGTAATGGGAAACAATTGAACATGCAATTGAAGATGCAAAGGAAATGGTTTTGTAATTAACTTCAAATGGTTTACAAATCGAGAGATATACAAAAATATAATGATAGATTCCAAATTTGTATATCTGCGATTAATTTGGTATGCAAGTCACTTATAAATCATATGGGAATGGCTAATAAAATGCATTTGTAATGATAATGAAATGTTTTGGCATTCCGCATCGGAAACGCTATCAGAAATTGAATTAAGAGCCAAAGTAAAGATTACATAAACGAATTGCAAGCGTTGCGCGCTTTCCAAAAAGTGAAAATTAGGACAAGTAAATCAAGTGCGCGGATAGCTTTAGCTGCGAGTGTGTGTGTGTGTGTGTGTGTGTGTGTGTGCTTAGTACAAGATATTTTGTCAACTTACCTCCGCTTGTTGTCGCTGTCTTTGTTGTTGTTGCTGCTGCTGCTGCAACTGCAACTGCTGCTGCTGTGTTGGCTCGTCTGCAGTTACCACAAACGCAACCGCTTGCCACTTTCCTTTGTTTTACACATTTTATACGTACATGTATATAGATATATATATATATCTTTCTTCACTTTGCTTACTTGGCGTGCAACGTCTAAACAAAAAAAAAAAATCCAAAAAAAAATTGGGAAACAAAGCAAAAAGTTTCGGGTAAAGTTCACTTGATTTCTATGTACAACACTCGTAGCTTAAGCTGATTTTTATATTATCTTTTGTTTGACTTGCAGTTAATTTTTTTTGATATTTTAATTGTTGACAGTCACGACGGGAGTTGGCGACGGCAGCGAGCACTGACTGTACGATACGCACGCCACGGGCTCGTCTTGTTCAATGAGCAACTCGCTGGAGCGCAGTCCACACTCAAGCTCCCCTCCCAAAAACAAAAAACTTAAAAAAAAGACCGAAAAGCTCCCCGCTTTGAGCTTTGACCATTGCGGCTGCACTTTCGTTTTCATTCGTCTGCGCCAGCGTCTGCCCCTCCGCCAGCTCCCTCATCGCTGCCTTTGCCTGCGCTCATCGTCTACGTGCGCTGCCCAGCGTCTGAGCTGGTTTTCTTTCCATTTCTTTCTTTCTGTCTGTTTGTTGGGCTTCAGCTTCAGCTGCAGCTTGAAGCTTTTGCATGAAGCTTTTGCTGCTCAACTTGCCTAGCTTATCGACTTATTATTGATTTTATTGTAGATCAGCTCTTGATTTTATTGCCCGAAAACTATTTCTGCTGGCAATAATTGGCAAATACCCTAATACACTTTCCGAACTAGGCATGTGGTCTTTGTGTGGCTGTCAGTGCACAAAGTAAATTTCATTTACAACTGTTTGACTTTTTCATATCACTTTTTATGTACCCTTTAGTTGGGCCAGTGTCAAACTTGTTTGCGATTTCTTTGTGAAATTTAATGTGAAACCTGACTAAATACTCTATGTACCTGTGTACATATTTACGTCACTTGTTTTCATTAAATCTCTTTAAGTTTCGCATTGAGACTTAACTTACTTAATATATGTTGTATACAGAGCTTTCTTTATCGGTCACATAATATGATATGCCGCGAGGTAGACGTCGTTAATCTCTTGTAGTCTGAATAGATAGCAAAAATCAGATGAAAACTCATTTATTATATGAAAAACTTTATTGTTTTCAGTACATAGGAAAAAAACCAATGTATTTTTTAGCTTTACTTGTTATAAATAACATAAATCTAAACTTTATTCAACTGAAGAACAAGCATCTCTCCAGCATTAATATTGATAATAGTATGGACAATATTATTTGAAGATATCTTAACCAAATTTCAGAAATGAAGATCATTTGTTGTTATTGATCATCGTTGTTGCTATTGATTCAACTATCCATGTTTTCTTTGCCAAAACTCTTTCATTTTGACAGCTCTTAAATTCTCTCTTTCGTCTATACTCTTCAACGTGGTCTCTTCCTTGAGTAGCGCTCTCTTAATCAACCCATTCTTAATATCGCCTTTTTATATACATATATATATATATATTTATCTCTTGTCTCTTATACTCTAAATTATTCTTATTCTCTCTCTCTCTCTGCCTTTCTCTCCCTTCTTCTCTCTCTCTCTCTGTCTCTCTCTCCCTTCTTCTCTCTCTCTCTCTCTCTCGCTGTCTCACTCGCTGTCTGTCTCTCTCTCTTTCTTTCTCTCTACCGATCTCCCGCTCTCCGTCTTTCTACCTCTCTCTCTCTCTTGCTTTCTCTCTCTTTCACTCTATTCTATCTCTCTCCCTCTTGCTCTCTCTCTCTTCCTCTCTCTCTCTCTCTCCCTCTCTCTCTCTCTCTCTCTCTCTCTTTATCTCTCTCTCTCCCTCTCTCTCTCTTTCTCGATCATGCTCCCAATAAGCCCATAAAGCTCCACCTTTAACATTTGTCAAGGTTCACTTGTAGAGTGCAATGTCTTCCAGCAGAAACGTTGAATGACCCCCACAGAGACACAGAGGAAACCCACACGAGGCTTTCTCATAGTAGTAAACCCACTTTGCACCGCTGCCCACAATTTCAGATGCTCCACACTGTCAACACAGCTGGCTTCTTCATTCATTCATTCATTTGTTCATTCATTAACTCATTCAAGTAGCTTGAAGCTTCGCGACGCCCGTTTCGTCTGCTCTTCGTGAACTCTATTTGCCAAGAGTGGACCATTTGTGGTTTGCTTGAACCACAGCGCCTACATTGAACTCCACGCATAACAATTTTCTGCACTTAAATGGAGTCAAATATATTTTACCTTGTAGCTTCCGGCATATCCCAGCCAACGGGACGCAGCTCTGAGGTAGCAGCTGCTCCGTTTGGCCAACAGTTGACATTGAATCCACTTTTAGTTGTATTTTTAGTTGGCAACTTTCGCAATTTTTGGGGGCCAAAAAACTCAGCCCGCCTAGCAGCTGGTGGCAGAGCGCGGATGAGGAGTGGGGCTGCATTAATATTTATGCGTTGCACTTGAGAGCATTCCTGGCAGCAGCCGCCAAAGCAAGTCCCCATCCTCTGGCCCCTTGGCTCACCTCTTGCATTGGATTTATGGCCGCTTTCCGCGACCTAAGTTGTCGGGCTCCGGCATATTCATTGCAGCCATCATCGAAACAAAGAAACTAAATCAGAATGTCCATGGAGCTGGACTAAGGCATACTCTGTTTTCAGTCTAATAGCAGATGGATACAGATGGAAGGGAAGATACATCAACCATCCAAGATAAAATACCGCTGCAGACTTAGGCTTGCGAGGTGTTTTCTTTCAGTAGTTAACAGAGACTACCCAGACTTTTTCTTTAAGCTAAAATCTATGTTTGCTCTTTTTTTTAAAAAGACTTCAAATAGTCTGAAAAAATTGCGTTGTGAATAAAAAAATGTGTATCCAGTATACCCGCTCAGTCTTTCGAGAGCAGAGTATAAACGCTGCACTGTAATTATAATTCATTTTGTTAACAAAATCCAGCCAGCACCTGTAGAGGCAAACGCAATGCATTATTCAATACCTATATGTATCATTGTTCAAGCATCGTTAAGTTTTTTTTTATATTTTTAATACCAGCCCAGCCCAGCGGCCTAACAGCTCCGCCCCGTCTCCAAAGACCTCCTGCGTAAAGCCTAATTGCAATCATCTTCGAAAAAGAGTTTGTAATTACAAATTGAAACCGCTTTGGAATTCCATTTAACGCTTCCCCGGCGCATCTAATTGGACAACGCATTGGGTAAACTTATTTCTGAGTTAGGTTTTTTTTCATCAGCTAATTTACGCACCCATTGTTTGTACAATGAGGAAAACTATATGTATTACTTGGTATTATTTGCTGTCCAGATTGCGTAACATCTACCTGAAACATTATTTGAAAAGCTATTCGGAAATTTGGCGCTGCGTTTCCGCTTTTCCAAAATAATAATAAAAAAAAAAATTAAAAAAATCTAACCCTGCTGAACTTCAGTTTCGTTATTCCTCTATTAATACTGTGATGCGGCTGTCTTAAAAGATTTGGGAGCATTGAAAACTTCAAAAACGACATCTTTTTATTGAAAAACAAATTTCACGAGGAATTCCATTAAACTTGTTCAATTTTTAAGTGCCTGTTAAGTTGGCTGCGGTAAATTGTGCTATCGACATTTATCGCTCCGAACATCAGTTGCGAACTTTTGACACAAATATCTAACAGCAACTGAACCTTAACTATGAAATTTGCAAGTTGATCACGTTCCACACAAAACTCTTTAAACGTGTATTTTATAGAGGCGACGTGATACTCTAGCTGGCAAGCAAGACACGACTTATATTGGATATATATTACGTGTAGATATAGTAGATGATATGGTACTGAACAGAGGCAAAAGTTTGTTATTTTATGGATAATAATGCTCATAAATCATAATTATGATGAGCATTGGGGCTATTAAGGTTTATTTATTATCAGAACTTCAAAAGTATTAAAATAATTGTAAGTAATTTAGTTTTTTTGAATTCGATTTGTGTTTTCATCATTTTAGACAGAACTTTAAGTTTTTGGTTCGAAAAAGTATTTGTAGATGAAGCTGGGCTGCCTCCATTGATGCACATTTTAAGAAAAACGTGTTATAAAGAAAATTATGATTTGACGAAAGGAAAGCCAAATCAAGTTTTGAAGCCTTGATTATAATGGATTTTGAGAGTTTGTCTTATATTATACATAAGCTAAATAAAGCTAAATATATATTTCGATAGGCAGTAAAATCATAAGCTTTAGAGAATGAGACTATTGTCTTATGGTAAAAATTAAAATAACAAGTAAGAACGTTCTAGTCGGGTCTGCCCGACTACGAGATCCCCTGAACCAAGTCCGAGGCTGTGTTTTAAACAATCTAGCTTACATCTTTTATCTGTGTATATAACCCTCTGCGTGCACACACACACGCACACAAACATACACAAGCACGCGCGCCGCTTACTGCGTAGATAATTTAGCGGCTGTGATTGGGCAGCATTATGAGAAATTGATTGTTAAATAACTTCGGTTCTAGATCTACTTTCTTGATGAAATTTTCAGGACATAATATTGGCATCTAATGGTGTCTATATACGAAATCCCAACTCCCTAGTATTTGAAATACTAGCATTTTTCCACTTATGGGGCTAATGGCGGAGATATCCAAAATTTAAAAAGTTTATTATCTGTATTTGCATCACAGAAACCTACATAGTAAATTTGGTATCTCTAGCTATTAAGGTCTTTAAGTTATAGCTTAAAAACAAAGTCAACATATCGATTGTTATCGATAATAAGGAAATAGGATAAGTTATCGAAAAAAAAATAAACTTGTACTGCGTATGGTATACATGAATATATATATAAAATTTCAAATCTGTAGCTTTTGTGGTTTACGAGATCACTGCGTTCATACGGACAGACGGACGGACGGACGGACAGACGGACAGACGGACATGGCTATATCGACTCAGCTCGTCGTCCTGATCAAGAATATATATCCTCCTTCTGCCTGTTACATACATTGTCACAAAACCATTATACCCTGAATTCCCATTTTCAATGGGTTCAGGGTATAAAAAGATGATCCAATTATAAGATCGGTTTTGATGAAATATTAAAAAGCTTCAATACATTAAAAAAAAATCAATAAATATATGCATAGTGAAAAACTCTTAAAAGCAGGCTCAATAAATATTTAAGTAGACCTAGTAATGTGAGATCTCGCCATGCGAGCTTTACATTGTACTAATTGTATTGCATACTTTAAAGCTTGACTTAAGCTAAGTTTATTGAAAATTCCACTTGGGAAGAGCTTTTCATTTTTTACTAAGCTAATAATTATTTTTTTGAATGCAAAGCAAAGTTTAACTTTTCCAAACGTATTTTTTCTTTCAGGTAAGCCGTAATCTCGAGATCTGTTTTTAGAGTTAAGGTTTGTGTACTCGCTAATGTACGTTTTGGGTTCATGTCCGCTACATAAACACAGGTTTGAAATGTATTGGAAAACAATTAAGTTTTGATTTTCATTATTTATTTATTTAATCGTTAGATATAACATCTATTCCAATACAAATACATTATTTACTTCGAATCCAACTTAACTGCTAATTGAGGTTTTTTGTTTATGTTCATATTTTATATCAAATTGTGAATCAAAATGTTTTTGTTTTAAGGCAAAGACTAATTGAGGTACTCCAAGTGTACGTGGCGAAGTATAAAAAAAATGTGTTTATAATATTATCAGACAATCGCACAAAAAAAAAATGTTCATAGGTAGCATATGTATGTATCTACATATATAAGTATTTATATATGTATATATAAATATATGCAAGTAACAAACAAACGCATTAGCATAAATGACTCGATATTTACAAGAAGCGCTTATATAACTAAGGACAAAGGACTGCAAAGCGAACTAAGGCTTAATAAATTAGATACGCGACGAGAATTAACTAACTAAAAGCTAAACCCGGTTGTAGAGCTTACAGCAATGACACTAGCTTTAAGGTGAAGAGCTTTCGATTAATCTTGTCGATGAGGGTCAAATATCTTAAAATATGCAAATTGAAATTTGTTTATGTGCTAACGCTTTGGATGAACTTTAAATTAGTTTTAATTAAAATCAACTAAAGTAAAGTCTGAAATTGAATTAAATAATCATGAACTATGTGGAAGCTTTCGCTATATTATAAAAGTTTCGTGAAAAGCTCTAGAACCAACCAAATTGTCTATACTTCAAAAAAAAAATTTTTCTTGGCAGCAAATTAGTTTAGATAGCAACAAGCGGAAAGTGAGTAACAGAATGAAAGCTTCTTAATGAAAGTAGTTTCCAAAATGAGTAAAAATAAGCACAATAAAGCTTCAGTGTAGCTAAATTCCATTGACTGCAGTCAAGCTTAGTTTGCCATGTCAGTTGTGTGTCGACTTTACAAGATTAGTCTTAAGGTCCAGTCTGCACTTTGAGCAGCTGTCACTGAGCTTTTAGCTGTATCCCGGGCTCTCACCCCGCCCACCCGAGCTACGAGCTTGGCAATGGAAATTGTCGCACTGTTTCCGCGAGGGTCTCATTGCCTGCGAGAGGAAGGGAGCGCTTCGTGCGCCACTGCTGATCCTTTGGCTTGCTGCTGGGCGTTAGCCACAGTTGCTTGATGAGATCAGCGCCCTTCTCGGCGATCATGACGACGGGTGCGTGTATATTGCCATTTGTGATGGTCGGCATGATGCTCGCATCGATGACACGTAGCCCGGGCACACCGTAAACCCGCAACTGTGGATCGACCACAGCCCTGGGATCGCTGGGCGGGCCCATTTTGGCCGTACCACTCATATGGTATATGGTCATCGTATATTGCCTGATGAAGCAGTTCCAATACTCATCCGTAAACAGGGTCAGATGCTTGCAGTTGGGCAGCGGCTTGCTCCAGAAGCGTGCACCGAAACGCTTCATCGCCTGAGTCTCGCCGACGGCAATTGCCGACTTGACGCCTTCTCGCAGCACGTTCACATCGTCCGGATGCGTGAGGTAGTTGTGATAGAGCAGCGGATAGCGCAGTGGGTTCTTTGATGCGAGCTTAATGTAGCCCCGGCTCTTGGGACGCAACATCATGGGAAAGATGCCAAAGACATCGCGATTGTTCACCTCGCCGAATACCTCCTCGTAGAAGTCATCGGTCAGACCGTGGGCGGTCTTTACCTGTGACCCACCATCGGACATTACCGAGGCGGAAGTCATCATGAAGTTCATATCGGGCCAATCGTCGCTGGAATTAGCATATTTGGTATTGATAAAGGCCACAGCTTCCAGCCCGATGCTGGACGTGAGCGGTCCATCCTCTGTGATGGCATAGCGCAGTGCCGTATTTATGTTGACCATCCGCTTCATGACAATCGAGATGGGGTAGTCGATCAGGAATGCAATGCCACCCACTGCAATGTGATCTTGCAGATTCTGGCCCACGCCGGGCAAGTGTTGCACCAGCGGAATGCCCACTCGGGCCAGCTCCTCGCCATGCCCAATGCCAGATAGCATCATTAGATGCGGGGTGCCAATGGCTCCCGCTGCCAGCACCACCTCCCGCGTCGCATACACGTTCTGGAGGCGTCCATCCCTGATGAACTGCACCCCAGTGGCGCGTTTCGTAAGCGGATCTGTTAGCACCTTTGTCACATGCGAAAAGAGCGCTACATGGAGATTGGGACGCAGCCGAGCTGGACGCAGAAACGATTTTGCTGTCGAGCTGCGTGATCCGCGACGCATGTTGAACTGATAGAAACCGAAGCCGGTTTGCTGTTCCCCATTGACATCGACGATATCGTAGCCCATTTCCTCGCCAGCCTGCAGGAAAGCCGGCCCAATAGGCGTATTGTAGGGCGAGTCCTGCACCGTCCAGAGGCCACCTGCAATTATGTGGGACTCAGGCAAAGTTCAAGGATTAAGTGAGGTAAACTCACCTGTGCCATGGTAACGCTTATTGCGCGCCAGATAGGGATTGCGCTGATCCTCCGACTTGCGGAAATAGGGCAGAATCTCTTCGTATGACCAGCCGGGATTGCCAAAAGCCGCCCACTGATCGAAGTCTCGTCGATTGCCCCGAATGTAGAGCATCGTGTTCAGCACGGAACTTCCCCCAATAACCTTGCCGCGTGTCCAGCAGCAGCGTTTGTCCTTCATGGCCTGGCAGGCAGTCGACTGAGGCTGTGTGCTGCAGACAGATACAGAGAAACATGGAGATAGACAGAAAGAAAGAGAGAGAGAGAGGGAGAGCGCGAGTGGAGGCAAGATAAGTTAATAGAGAAATCGTAAACAATTAGCGAATGCGTTGGCAGCGCTTTCATCATTTATCAACAAGTAAACACCGCTCGACAATAAAATCGCATTAGCTAAGATATTCGAGGGCCACGCCCCCTCCCCCCAAAAGAAACGCCAACCCTAGCCACTTTGACCGAAACAAATTCAAATAGCACAACAACACAAACCGAACATGAACAACAATTGTTGGCCACTGGGCAAACTTTATTACAGCATCAACAACAACAACAACAGCAAAAACAAACCACAAACCAAAAACCAACAACAACTGCTTTCAGTTTGTGCAATTCATACTCGGCCCTCTAATTGTACATGATCTACGGCATTAGTTGGCATTTAACTCGTTTGCCTTGGGCCACGAACTGTTTATAATTAAAGTACTCAAAGTACGCAAAATACTCAAAGTAATCAAAGTACTCAAAGTACTTATTAGGCGTGCTTAAAATTTGTTGAAGGATTTCCCAGCCTTTGCCCTAGAGGTTGACTGAGAATGAGTTTATACACCTGTTAAAAGGGTATATTCATTTTGATCAGAAGTTTGCAACGTACAAAAGGAAGCATGTTCGAGCATACAGAGTATATATTTATATTCTTGATCACCACGACGAGCTGAGTTGGTATAGCACTGTCCGTCTGTCCGTCTGTGTGGATCAACGCAATCTCTTCCTAGAGAATTAGACCTACTGAGCTGAAACTCTGCAGACATTGTATATCTGGGAATCATCCGGATCGGACGACTCTATCGTATCACTCCCATGGGATAGATGGCTTTTAAGAAATGTTTTTGTAGGAAAAAGTTTGTCGCTGTTGAAGTCTTAGACTTCAAATTTGGAATGTATACCTTTATACACCACCTCCGCACAAAAATATATAGTATATATAGGTATGCTCATTGGGGGCTTGCAAATCGCGTAAAACTATATCTTCTACAGATTAAGAGATCGAAAAATTAAATCGGAGAAAACTGTATCTTCCAAAGTTGTACAGCTAAAGCCCGAAAATTTTAAATATAGGATTCTGTTGCCCTCCTAAATAAATTGACTAAAAAACATATAGATCCGGCCCTAATGGGCGTGGCAAATAGTTAAAAACTCTATCTTCTACAATTTTCCACCTGAGATCCAAAAATTAGTAAGTACGTTAATCTTGATCTCGTCTTGGCAAATCAGAAAAACAATACTCATTTAAATCTTTTACAATTACGAGGGTATTACCAAACTTCGGCATGGTCGAAGTTAGCACATTCCCCTAGTTATAGACAACTTTCATAGAGTTTGTTGAGGTTATTAGTTAAAGTACATATATTATTGTTATTAAACGTAAGCAAACCTATTTATCCAGCTTGAGGGGCCAACTCTTTTTATAGATGCTATTTTTCGTCACTATATGTTATATATATGTATTCTTTCATTTGCTGCTTAGTTTCCGCTTGATCTGCAAACACTATTTACAGGAAATTTTCTGCAATATTTCACTCTCAACAACTGCTCTGGTATTTCGTTGCGGCTTTCCCATGTTTAGCCCCAAACGCTTGACAGCCAATATTTAACAAAACGCCTACAACTTTCAGCTCTCTCCTTCTCTGGAGGCTTCCTCTCGCTGCGCTAATTAGTTACATCCATTGTCCCGTTACGCGTTTGTTAAACATACAGGAAACAGCACGAAGTGCAAATTAAATGACAGCATGTAAAAAATAACATTAACAGCAGCAGCAGAAAAACTATCAACAATGCGCTCAGCAAATGCTGCTCACAACTGCAGCCAATGCAGCAATGCATGACAAAACAATTCAGAGAAGAGTGCTCGACTAGTCAGATACCCTCGCAAGTTGGCTATAAATTAAATTCAGGAGATAGGGAAGAAACTGTGCAGCAAACTTGGCAAGGCTTTACATAACAATCAAGAGAAGAGTGCTCGACTGATCGGATACCCTATCTGGGAATAAGGAAGAAGCTCTGAAGTACTCGCCGAACGAGTGTTATGTTAATTAAAGACTTTTAGCCTATGTATTTTCTATGCGTATTCGAGCTAATAACAAGAGTCTAACTGATTGACTGAGATGGGGTAATCGCTGCCTCTTCAGATAACTTTCTTCTTGTTGCTCTGTTCTCTAATTCATTCTCAATGCACTCTGCTCACAACAGCTTCACTTAACTACAGGGTATATACAAATAAAAAAGTAAAGAAAAGGAAAACAAATGCCACTCGCGGAAAACTTGGTCAAACTGCAAACAAGATGTGTGTAACGACAGAGACAGATTGCCATTGAAGATTGAAGAGTAAGAGTTTCGGATATGAAAGTGTTCAAAATGTGGTTTTATATCGTCTCTTGTTGCTGTTGTTGTTGTTGTTGCTTCATTGATTCATGCTAATTTGCTGCTGATAATCTCTGTATATTTGCTTTGATTGTTTAAGCTTCTTCACGCCTTCGTCTTGTCGACTGGGCCCTAATTAATATGCTGGCATTTATTTTCGGTGTCTCTGCTGCCACCTGCTGTCATTAGGTTTTGCACCACTGTGCGCCTGCGCATTGTTGGGCGTAGTTCGGCTTTATTAGCTATGCGCCTTGACTCAATAAATCATTCATTCGTTCGCTAAGACATGCGAGTCGCCTGGCCTGCCGGAGTCTGTCATAAATTATTGAACTTTCCCTCTGCTCTTCGCATCCCAAAAAATTCACCTGCAAGTGACGCAAGAAATGTGTGTGTGTATGTTTTACTAGCCATTTAACAGTTAGCGCACATAAACGTTACCAATTATTGTTAGCTAATTTTCGTAGCCCTCTTGGAGGCCAATTATTTTGCACATTACACATTTATGGGCGGTCGACCCCCTTTTTACTGTTCGCGTTTTCATGCTCATTCATATGTGAGGCATTCGAAACTTGAACTGAGCCTGAGTGGACTCACACGCAATGCTGGCTGGCGTGATCTATTTATTTGTCTGCCATTAACTTGTCATGGCATCCAAATGAATGCCATAAGTCAGGGTATAGTGTAGCATTTAGAGGGTGTCTAGGCTTAAGGCCTGAGGATTGTGTCTGCATTCAAATTCAATTTTAATTTGGGCGCTTACTCTTACATTAGCTTTGCCATTTACTTTAACTTGAACATTAACAGTTGGTTAACCTAACCTTTAAGTTTGACATAAACTTTGACTTCAACAAAATACTTAATATTTACTTTAACTTTATCTCTAACATTAACATTTAGCTTTTCATATAAGAGAAATTATATTATAATATTGGACAGCTAAGTTACGGTTACTTAGATGCCATACAAATATTTTTACTTTTATTTTATGTCAATTTTTTGTATATTTCTTTCATATCAATAAATATTTTGAAAGCAATTACAAAAATATTAAAATATTATATGAGCATTGATTATTTCTATTGCAGCTATATGTTTAATATCATATCTTGCAAATTTTCATATGCCTATAAATGTATATTATATATTAAATATAATTTATAAAATATATATATATATATCTGCCTGAAGGCGTTTGCTGCTCTGGCTTTATAATAAATTGTTGTTTAGAATTAATTATCTGTAACAATTAAATAAATAAATAAATATATGTATATATATATATATATACATATATTGTTATTATTATAACTGAACAAGTCAAACATATGTCCACTTTCAAGCAAGACAAATAGACAGAAAAGCTTTCTTTGGTACAGACTTAACAATATTTCTATATACATGTGTGTGTGTGTGTGTGTTATATATCATTATAGTTAAAGTTTTGTTTGTGCTCACGTCACATTCACACTTAAAGCTTTAGCTGATGACACTCATTTACATCATTCGCTTGTTGTTTATGTCTTGAACTAATTTCGTCTTCATTTTATGCTCGATGATTGCAAATTTAGATGTTAATTCAATTGACAACTTGAACAAGTCAACGCGTACACTCATGCATGTATATATGTGTGTATGTATGGAGCTAAAGTCAAGGTCTCGATTTGTTACATTATGCGGCGCCAGATGACAATTGCAAACATTTGCTTTGCTCGATTTGGTTGTTAGTGAGAGCAAGTTCGTGTCCTAAGTCTTTTGATTTGCACTGGCTTCAAAAATGAGTTTTGTAAAAGCGAAAAACAGTTGTGAAAGATTTTAGCGCTTTGTCGCAAAATATTGTAGTTGATAGCCAACAGGTGAGTGAGTGCATGTGTGTGTGTGTGTGTTAGTATATCTCTTACGGGACAATCTCTTGAGCGTTTCTGCTGAGCGTGGTTTTTTTATGAGCTACTCACTGAAGCCTGTCGCGCGCTCACAATACGAAACGCAAGTGTTGTTGTTATTTGCATTGTTATTGTTGTTGTTAGATGTTGCTTGTTTGCGTTTCATGTATTTTTGATTGGCAATTGCGCTCATTGCAATTGGCCAGCTAGGCACACAGTCAGCCAGGCAGCTCGCCTCAGCTTTCAGCGTTGCTGCTGCTGGCGCTCTTGCCGCTGTTATTGTTGTTGCTGCTGGTGTTTCTCCGATCTGGTCTGGTGTTGTGTTTCATTTCATTTCATGCCATTTCCAGCCTGTAACCGATTAACCCACTTTATGTGGACCGATCCGGTTTTGGCCATTTGGCATTCGTTGCATTTATATTGAGAAATTTTCGTTGTAGAATATGCCGGTTCAGCTGAGACACCCAATTTTCACTTCGCCCCACCTTCGAACATTTCAATCCATGCATACACAGATTTCATATTTATGTGCAACATCCGAGTGCATTCGCTGCAGTTGCTAAATATGAGCCGAATAGTCGCTTTTGGGCGCTAACTATACAGGTTGACATTTATGGCCCAAACGATGCCAATTTGTTGAGGTCATTCGGGCATGACATAAGCCAGCAACAACAACCAATAAACCTGGGCTGCAGCATCAGAAGAAGACATGGCTCGACTCTGACTTTGAGTCACTGAAATATTTGTATGCATCAAATTGATAGGCGTGTTCCTAATCTCTCTCTCGCACTCTCTCTCTCTCTCTTTCTCTCTCTCTCTATGTGTTCCTAATCTCTAGGAGTGCCTGCGTGAATTATCAAATAAGTCATTATAAAAGTAAATACTAAATCTTGCAGTTTGGTTAACAGTCTTTTAATTGTCCACAGCTGAGTAACATTAGAGTCAAATATTGCGAAGAGCAGTGAAAAATTGAACATTTGTTGATTTTGGGGCAGAGTTCAGCCCCGTTAGCCCCAGCACTTAGCATTCGTGTGGGTAATAACATAACAACCGTTTGTGACAACTTTTATTTGCTCTTTGGTGTATTTTGTCTTCCTACTGTCAGCTCTATTTGGGTTTCGCATGCGTTTGTGAAAAGTCAGTGTTGCCATCTGGGTGCGTATTGTCAGTATGGTAACGTCAAAAACTGTCAGTAAATGTTAATAAATAAATAGTTTTTCTTAGACAAATTTATGTTAAGTGAATTGATGACAAGCTGTTGCACCACAATTTGTTAGCGCAGACAATGGCCGGAGTGTTGCCACCTGGCTATTTTTAATAGCTCAGGCAACACTTAAGGATATGTAGTTAACTTCGAGTAGGCTTTGATTAATAGTCAAACAATGTTAAGTAACGTATGCTAATAAAAACTTGCTAACAGGTGTGCAGCAGATCGTAGCGTTGCCAGACTGCGGAAGTTTTTATTGCATCTTAAAGAACGCATCATTTCATAAAAGCTTTAACATGACCACAAATTCTATAAATAGATAATGATTTTGTCAACTTGATGGCCCAGCGTTGCTAAATCGCAACTAATTTTTCACATTCACTATTGAAATTCAGCAGCTTTAAAGCGGTTGCCACACTGACTATATGTAAAGCAGTTCTTTGAAAAAAGAGAAAATGGAAAGGCACAAATTCTTAAAAGTTTTTTTTAGCTTTTTACAAATATTTTTAAATACTTTTGCCACATGCAAATCATTGAAGTGCAACAAAGCCCGATGGCGCAAGCAGGGTATTTGAGTGTCGGATAAAAGTTTTCACAGTATTCCAATCTTGTTGATTGCGGCAACGAACGAAATGAAAAATTTAATGTTAACGATGCTGGCAAGGGATTACGCCGGGCGCCCATGGGGACAGGGCACTGGCCTTAGCCGCCGCTGCTGCGAGTTGCAGCTCGTTGTTGTTGTTGTTGTTGTTGGCTGCCCCTGCCACACGAAAGTGATGCAATGGCGCGGAAAACAGGCGCTGATTGCCACACACTCCATTCAGTTTATGCGCAAGTGTGTGTGTCTCTGTGTGTGTGTGTGTGTGAGTGTCTATTTCGTATGCATTTGGCCGGGAGGCGGCAGGCAACAGACCTGGCAACTGGCAGGAGGCGGGGAGGAAGGCAACTGCCCCGCTCTGTTGCATTCAATTACAAACAAATGCTGGCGAAGCAAAGCCAAATGAAAAATGGAAATGCTATTCGAATCGAATACCACGCGTGGCTCTTTGTGCGACTGTAGTAATAGCTTGTGGTCGCATGCTAATGCCAATGGAATTCTGACTAGCCAAAAAGATGGGGGAAAAAAAGCAACTCGAAAAAAGTGAAATTTTTATTATGGCCGGTATAGGGCAGGGTCCAAGCCCAGCCCCGGCGCGATGCGGGCCTACCGAAAACAGTTAAATGGATTACGGTATTGAAAAGCGTTCGAACAATAATAGACAGAGGCTCATGAATAATAAGCAGACAGGTGGCTGGCAACAGGTGAGCCAAAGACTGTTCCTAACGGTAGCGTGTTCTAATTTCATTGAAGAGTCTGGATATCAAGCAGAAAGAGAGAGTGAGTGAGAGAGAGAGAGAGAAAGGGAGATGGAGACATTAATTTGTTTTAATTGCAAACTCGCTTTTTGGGAAGGGGACGAGGGGAGTGAAGATGCAAGTCACGTAGGCAGCACAAGAAAACGCTAAACAGCTGTGACATTTGAATAAAAATGTTATCTTTTTAAGAATGCTCACAGTTGCCTGACTTGCAGATACACTGAAGTTAGATGCTTGTTGCCGGCATACACATAGCCGGCATTCAAGACATCTCGACCAAAGTTTAACAACGTATTGTCAACATTGATCTGCTAGGAAAAGACAGACGAAAAGTGAATTTAAAAAGACAAAACTTTTCGATTTTTCAAAAAAATTTCAATAAACATCAGAATTACCGGCTTTACTGTTGTAAATCGGAATAGTATATTACCCATATATAAGCTTCAGAGTACTGGACTTTTATTCATTCTATCGTATTTTTCAGTTGGAAACTACCTAAAATTTGATTAGATTAAAAATCAATGAGAACACAAACAGCTTTCAAGATTTACATTCTCAGAATCAAATAGAAATAGATGTTAATCAATATCAAGTTAGACGTAGCCAGGAGTCCAGGAGTCATAAGGAGAGACTTAAAGATACATCTATCTTTTATTATACGCATATAAACGAAAGTCTTTTGCACTCATTGTTTCCTTTATGTGTACTTAATACGGCAGTCGATTTGTTCGTTACACAATGTGCACACTGTACAGTGCAATCTCTTTTCAATTTTTGCTGCGCACATTATGAATGCATTATTCAATGCAAAAATCTCCATTGTCCGATGCGGCTGTGCAGCACAAATTAAAACCGTCTATAGACAAAGTCTTTCCCCATCAAAATCCATTTGCCGTTTGTGTGCGAAAAGAGATCGCCAAATGCCAAACACTTTGACAGATTGCTGCTAACTGAAAAGAGTTGGCAAGTGGTCGGGCCCGTAGGTGTGTGCCAAACTAAATGACTAACACGATTGAGCCCAATCCCCGGCAGACTCAAGCCTCACCGAACTGGGCTTCCCTAAGAGCTGACTTGGCATTTTAGTATTCCGTTTTTTGCGTAGCTAATGCAAATTAAATTAGTTTTTAAGTTATCAACACAAAATATATTTAAAAGCAATTCAATTCAGATGAATATGATTAGTAAGTAATGATAAATATGACTTTAAAAACAAATCAAGAGTGTATAGAGTATAGTGACATGGGATAAATAAAACTTTTTACTTTTACTTTAATAATCTATAGCTTAAGTCTAAGAACTAAAATAACGCGTGATACCAACCTCAACATCTACGATTATTATCTATAGTTATATAACTATATTTATAATTATGTCAATATGTATATAAATGTTCGAAATAGCAATCTGACTAGATGTTTTGTTCTTTAATATTATTTTGTACGTAAATTAAATAAGACTTGGGTTCAAATCTTAGTTGATCTTACTTAAAAGATTTAATTTAAGTATGCCGTGAATTTAAGCCCTTTTTTCGAAAAAATTAAATTAAGATTCCGCTTATAATGAACCGACAAAATTGTTTTGTCAGCTTGATAACTTGATAACTATCTGTCTATCTATCTATCTATCATATATATATATATATATATATATATCTATATATCTATCTCTCTATCTATCCATCCATCTGTCCATCTATCTTTCTCTTTATCTATTTTTATATCTGTCCATCTATCCGTCTATCTACTTATCCATATATTTTTCTATCCCTCTATCTATCCATCTATCTATCTATCTATCTATCTTTCTATCTATCTATCTATATATCTATCGATTTATCAATATATCTATCCATCTGTCTATCTATCCATCTATCTGTCTATCTATCTGTCTGTCTGACTATCCATAAATCTGTTTATCTATCTAACTTACTGTAGAAATATTGGAAACTTTTGACTTTTAGTTGGGACTCCTTGGTAGATTATTATAGGTATGGCAGGGTAGCATAAGTGACTCTAAAACAGTAAACAAAACGTTTATAAACGTCAAGATGTCACTTAAGAAGTATATGTATCTAACATGTGAAAATTTGTTAGTTTGTGAAATGTATCAAATATATGTATAAACATACCAAACTAATATACCCTCCATTATTGAGTGAAACGATTATATAAATGCCAGATCTAATGGACACGTAGCCAATGTCAAATAGGTCTAAATGAATGACTCTTGGCCATTTACATTTCACAGTCAACAGCGAAGAGATGGCCCACAAACAAAAATTTTGGATTTGATATGGAAATGGAATCGGCAAGTCATCTACTCGTGTGTGACGCATCAGAGGCAGAGCAGAGGCGACTCAAAACGTTAGCTCGGGGCCCGTTCGGGGCGTGTTTTGTTTGACTTGACCGAAAGGTGGCAAACCAAATGACAATTGTGTACTTGGTTAGTTGTTGCTGTTGTTGTTGGCCTTTATTATTATTACTATTATTAGTGTTTGTTTGGTTTGGCTTGGGCTGTCCCTCAATCCGATGTGGGTCACTGTGAAGGTTCGTCCCCGAAACATACCGATATTTCCAGTCCATTTTGCTTTTGTGCAAATACAACGACAGCAGTGGGACATCCGAAATTTCTGTCTCCTGGCCACCGGCCTCCAGCAAAAGGATCTTCCAGTGTGGTACCTCCGATAGCCGAGAGGCGAGCACCGTGCCCGCCGAGCCACCGCCAATGATAATGAAATCGTAGGCCAGCTCCACCTGCTGCACGTTAAAGGGCCGGTTCTCTGGATCGAACAGATCGTAATTGTAGTACGCTATGGCGGCGATCAGGAATGGCAAAATGGTCAGCTTGCCGACGCCCACCACAGCGGTGGTCAGCTTGATGGCTGTCGCGATGCCCAGGCCCAGTTTGGAGGCGCCTACCGCGGCCACTCCTGCTGCGGCAGCCGCTTTGGAAGCGGCGCTCGCCTTGAAGAGCAGCCCGCCCACCGACACGGCGGCGGCACTTAAAGCTGGCACAACAACCATGCTGAAGGGTTCTCTCACTTTCTTTCACTCTCTCGCTCTCCCTCTCTTTCGCTCTCAAGTTTTCTACCTCTGCTTTAGTGAATATCCTTAAACGTCTTCTTCCTTTACGGCTTTTGCATTTAGCACATCTTGTTGCCATTCAATTTCATCTTCTTTTTAAAGAATTCGCCTTTTCAACACTTTCATTCACGTTCACAAATCACGAGTCACGTTCACCAATCACAATTATTGCTGCACTTTCATTTGGGCTTCGACAGAAAATAATAAAAAAAAGAGTGTTGTTTTCTTTTTGTAAAATAAATAAATAGTAGTACGCGTCGCGTCGAGTCTTCGCTTTGAATTCCTCGTCGTGTATATAAATTGTTTTTTTTTTTCAAAAAAAAAAATATTATTTGTAAAAAAAAGGCAACCGACTCGTTTGGCAGCCGCTGCGTTTCTGAGCCACAAAAGCCACTCGTGTGCGACGTTTTGTCTGGTTCGCATTTCTTGTTGCAAGCCCGTCGAAGCGCCAGCTGAAGCTGAAGCAGAGGCTGAGTCTGAAACACAGGCTGAAGCAGCGGCTGAAGCGGTTGCGCATGCGCTCGCCCTGTGTAGTTCGTCAGCTGAGGAGCTCAACGCGTGCGTCGTCTGCTCGGCAGCAAAGCCGAATTGGAGCTGGGAGCGTGACACGACACGAGTCAAGCACGACAATGAATACTTGTTTTCTTCACTCTTCATCTAAGTCTCTTTATGTTTCTTTCTCTGTCATTTCATCTCTCCCTCTATCGCTGTCTCTTTCTTCAATCGCTTTCATTCGCTTGTTATTGATTATCCTTTAAGCCAAATATATTTCCATTATAAAAGTCTTTTGCTTGTTTTCGCGACTTTTCCAACTTCTATGCAATTCCTGTTTTGGGAAATATTTTTAAGCGATGATTTATTTGATTTTTATAAAAATGTCGTGTTACAATTCAACATGCGCTCTTCTCTAATCTGCAAATACGCACACACACATAGACAGCGCTAGTTGAGCGCAGAGTGAGGCAGCGCGTTCCAGCTTGATGGCTCCTTTTCGGCAGCCGCTGCGGGAGCTGTTGCGAAACGGTTGAGTACTCGTACTCGCAGCGAGCGCATAACCGATTGGCAACCGCTTTGTAACCGCTTGGCAACCGTTTGGCGCTCCTGTCGCATCGCTCTCCCGCAGTTGAATTCGCCTGCCGCGGGGCATTTGTATATTTTATTTTGTGGTTTCTCTGCTCACGTCTTTCGCTTTTTACCTTACTTCACTCACTTCTCTTTTTATTTCACTTAACCAAACGACCTTCATGCTCACTTAACAGTTATGTGCACTTAGCCGACGATCTCCGGCTCGTGAGTGAGTAACTTGTGTGCGCTCACGTAAGCCAGTGGCCTACTCTTAGGCGAGAGATAAGGAACCAAATTAATTTCAGCTCCTCAGGCAGCGGATGCAAAAACTACATATGCATGTATATTAAAGAAATTATCAATATCTATTATATAGGTATACATATCTATAATCATGTGTAATGCAAAAACCGGTTGGAAATGTTAAGCGCAATTGCCAAAATAATTGGAAAAACCAGAGGAAAACAATTATTTTGATGTGTGCCAATAAACTGGAATTGAAATCAATTGAATCAATACAATGATGCCTAATCACATTTAATGATATACATATTCATGCTTCGAGTATGTCTAATAGCTGGTTAACAGAGCGTGTTGCTGTTAGACTGTAGTTAACAGAGCTGCAATTACTAACAGCTGTTAAGCCAAATTGCAAATTTCAAATTGTTCAATATTTGTTAATTTACTCATTTACTGAAATACATTTTATATACCCTGAACCCATTGAAAATGGGAAATCAGGGTATAATGGTTTTGCGACAATGTATGTAACAGGCAGAAGTAGGCGTGGCAAGCTCCATAAAGTAGATATATTCTTGATCGGAGCTTTTTTGATTTAGCCCTGTCCGTATGTATGAACACGCCGATCTCAGAACCTATAAGAGCTAAACACTTCAAATTTTACTCGAAGGTGCTTGTATACAGCGCGAATATAATTTTTTTTAGATATTCGATAACTTTTTCCGTTTCCATAATATCTACTTAAAACGTTTTCGAGATTTAGATTTTTTAACATATCTCTTACATCTTTTAGGCTATAGTCACCAAATTCTGCATTTAGCTTTTTGTAAATTAAATACAATTTTGGTTTTTTTTATATGTTAGATACCGGCTCCACATTTTACAAAATTAATTTTTTTTAGACAATTTTTTTTTTTGCATTCATATTTTTATCTGTCTGTATTTTGGTATTTTTATCTTGTCTGTAAAAGTGACAACTCTAACAAAGGTTCAGCGAGAGGTATGAAAAAAACAGGCAAAAATATGCAATAGAACAGAACTGTTAATATGCACTGTTAGCTGATGTCTTATAAAGATATTCAACATTCTCTATAATAATCAAAATGTTTCTTAGCCAACATACATATACATATATAAGAATGGAGTTGTGTGATGTTCTTCATTTGAAATAAATGATCAATAATTTATCATTCCAATAACATAACAAGCACTTTTTACTGTTACGATTAACAGAGACATGTTACTATAGATTATTCGCTGACAAGTAGAGCGTGGCATCTCAATTAGAATCTCAATTTGAGTCGAAACATAATATAAGAAAAGTACCGCTCATCGAATTGCAAACGGTACTCTCCCACCTGTCCAGCAGGGGCTTAACAACGCGCACAGGTCTCAATCAAGTGCTCGACTCGCATCGAATTCAATTACGCAAACAAAACACATGAGAGGCTAAAGTGCGGGGAGGACGACTCCATTGAGTAGGCTCCTCCATGCTTGCCCTCAAAGAAGATACGAAACAAAATATAATGACCGCAAATTAAGAGAGCGACAATAAAATGCGTGGCGATGCCGAGTCGATTGTATTTTTGTTGCTATTTGTGACAGAGGTCGGACGACAATCGGGTTTTCCTCGCTGTGCGTGACTTTTCCATGCGAAAATGTGTTAAGCTCGGTTGGGAAATCCTAACGAGCCCCCACCATGCTAAATAGTTGAAAAGTCACTAAACAAATAAAGCTGTCCAACTTGACCGTGTGCTGAGGGGCCCTTCAATGAGATGTGAAGTCGTTTATTGCCGTCCAAGAATTGTCAAGGGCTGAGAAGTGGGGCATTTATGACTCGATGTCATTGGGGCAGATATTGGGGGCAGGCGGGGGCTCCATCTCTCAAAAATTGTGCAACAAGCCCTCGAGTTGCGGCTCCCATAAAAACAAAAGTAAACCACTGACTTTTAAAATTTTATTGTGCCTTAATTAATAACTGTTTTCCAGTATTCAAATTTCATAAGCATTAGCAATCAATAGAAGGGTTATCAGAATCTGTTTATCGTTCTGTTTAATATTTAATTAAATTTAATTTTGATATTTGCTTGGAGAATTTTAATTACTTTCACTATTGCTCAGCTATTACCATAAAATTTACTACACGTTTAACGATATACTAAAATTTACAAAGTTTATTTTGTTTTTTCTTTGTAAATTGCGTAAACAGCTTATCTGCATGATAAGCTTTGCCAACAGATGGCGCTGTTTTTGGTAATTGTTTAGCCTAACACTTAATATTTTCTCAAAGCGACGATAATAACTGAGAAATATGGGTGGCTAAGTGACCCACTATAAAACAACTTCCGCTACAATTACAAGCGGCACATAATGAAGCTCACAAATTTCCGGTACTTACCGCTTGTTTTGTATTTGGCTCTATATCAACTTTCCCAATCAACGCCGAAATTTACTTAAAAGCAATTAAAAGTGAAAGACGCACAGTGCGAGCTATGTCAAAGCAGAAGCAATTCGGATGACATAATGAATGCCTCAATTTATATACATATATAAAATATATATATATTTTTTTTCATATATAATATGTCTGTTGGAATGAAATCGAAAATGAATTTTATTTTATGGCAAATAGCAAATATCAAGCGCTGAGCATTTTTTGCGTATCTGTATCTATGCTGCGCGTATCTGTATCTCTAACTGTATTTCTGAACTTGTATCTGTCAATATATAATATATATATCTATGATTGTGTGAGCATCTGAGACCAACCACAAAGCCAAACGGTGCGTGGAATATTGCACGAGCACAACGTGACCTATTCCCAAAAAGTAACTTTTAAGTTTGTTTGTTGTTTCCCAGCTACAGATACACGCATGTACTCGCATGAGGGTTACCACACACACACACACACACATACATACACGGTAGACAGTTGTTATGACAACAGGTAGCTCTTGGCTGACATCTCTCGTCTAATCTGTTGCCTAAACGCCTGTAAATGCATTTGTGCCCGTCATCGTTGTACCCGCTCGCTCGTAATTCAGTGTCAAATCAGCGTAACGCATCTCTGATGAATCGCTCATTACGTACTATCCAACTCTATTTCGTATTACCTTACTCATCTGTTACAACCTCTCTGGGCCAAGTGCAAGCATTTGGCCCTTACGTGCGCGCTAATTGCTCAACTCTTTCCGCCTGTCTGCAAATTGAACTTGTACCATGGGAAATTAGTTTAGATATAATAATCATAATAGAGAGCTTCTATGTCAGCTGGAAGCTAACAAGGAAATCGAGAACTGTATCGAAACAATTTCAGATAAATAAAACTAAAATAAAAGCAAATGCCAATTTTCAGGAACAATTCCAAAGTCACCTCTGAAAACTGTATCAGAATATAGCAATAGCCAAATAGAACAATCATATCTAATTTCGTAGAATAGCATGCGCCGTACTCCAAACTAGCTCGCTCTAAAACCTACACCGCAGGCGCCACTATCTGGACCAACCCTTCAGACTAGTAATGGGCTGGTGAGGTGACCCCCATAATATGTAATCTAATATCTCACATTTGCTTAATGTGATTGATTTTGATAGATTTTAAAAATATGTTATTTTAGTTAGCATAGCTCATAAGATACTTTCGGAAAGCTAATTCTCCTGAGGATTGGTATCCCTAAAAACTCAGGAACAGAATTATTTGAAGAACTAGCCTCAAGTTTGGTATGCGAGCTCTCACATACCATCACCCAACACGAATCGGTCCCTAGTTAGCCTAACAACCAATTCGATTTGAAGCCCCTTCGGCGCGTGGGACACTTGTGAAGCGTGTCGCTGGGTGCACTTGCGTTCGACCCACCGCTTAATTACCATTGGTTTGTATGCATGGGTCTTCGGATTTGGTCTTGTTGTGGCGCCAAGTGCTGTGCGGCATAAAAATGAGCCAAATTTTTGGCTTTGCCATTAATTGATGGGACAGAAAAAAGTGAAAGCGATCAATCAATTGGCAAAAGCAATGCCCCAGACCCAGTCAAAAGCGGTTATGGCACATTAAACATATATATTTGTTATTGACGACAACGGAGGCATTTTATCACTCACGTACTCTTACACTTACACTGAAGCTACCGCAAATATACAATTCTACTTTAGCAGCTTGACTGAAAGAAATAGAACAAAATCGTTGAGTAATAATTGCTTAGATAGAAATATAAGTATTGCTCACCTTTGTGTCCACTAAATGATTGTATCTAAATGCGTAGTCTGGAAAATGCAAGGAAAACCGATGAAAATTACAATACAAAATATTATAATAAGATCTCTTACATCGTCATATCGTTATCATCAAGACCTGCCATCACTTAAAGTGTGGTAGTGAAGGGGGTTCTTGTGATGTGTGTTCCTTGTGATACTTAAGGAGGGGGTTTGCATTGTTAGCTTCAGTTTTCTGTTACATTATTATTACAAGTTGCAAGTCTGTTGCAATATATCTAGTGTAGTATAGTCTCTATATAGACCATTTAAGTTCCCGCCCTTTCAATTCAGTTCAATTCATCCTGCACAAGGATCTTCGTGTCCTCGGACCTAAACCTATTTATTGATAGAACTTGCAAGAAAAAGATCAAGTCTTAATAAGAATAAATCATAATAAATTATCACTAATACTAAAGTATAACTAGCAATGAGGTTGATGAGTGGATACTTACGTCATATATCCTTATCTAATTGATTATGAATTTCATATATGTATTAGCTTGTTGATTAAGGTAAATACGCTTGTTTTGAAGTTAGCGAACATTAAAACTTTTATTCGCAAACTTTTGAACGGAAAATTTAATAAACGTTGAATTTTTGTTACTCATTTTTTTAAATTTTAAATTTGAAATTTTGTTGAGCGAAAATTTATTTTTCCCAAATTTATTTGTTAACACTTCGAAGCACCAAAACTGAATGAGCTTGTTATAATGCTTTGCTAGGCTCCCTATAATTGTACTCTCAAATTTTTGACGTCGCCTTCTTTGATTTATAAAATTTGTTTGGTTTTTAAACAAGGTGGATAGGTTATAACTGGGTGGTTCTCATAACTGTTTATTATGCCTTGAGAGTCACTGCTCATTAGGGTTCTCTGTCTCTCTCTGTTTCTTTTTTGACCCTTTCGCCTCATTGCGTGAGAAATCCTTGGGATTGAGATTAAGTTACCCATGCTTTTAGTATTAATAGGTATTAGAGCTATAAAGCTGCATATATGGTTCTTTTTGAAGAAAAACATTTTGTGTTGATAACCTCTACATTTACCAGTCTCTTCTTAACCGTAAGCTTCAGCTATAAAGTTTTGCAGCCACTGCAAATCAAAATGGAAAAATTTTCAAGGCACTCCAAACCACAGCCCCAAGCGCTTTTACAGTTTCGGATGCACTGCTGTGAGACCATCATTATACACAGAGCTTTGAAAGCTGGAAAGCTCAACGCAATTTGAAACCACTTTATGGGAACACGTTTGGCAAGCACTGAGCACTACGAAACATACCAGTGAAGATCATTTTTGAAGCGTGCTCACTTTATTGACTAACTAAAAAATATACAAAAAAAAAAAAAGAAGAAAGATCGTTTTTACATTATCTTATAAATGGATGGAGTGCATATGTGCTGTATCTCCCGTGTGTTCAGTTGTGATAGAACTTATAGTTCGGTGTGCTGGCTGGTGCCCAGATAATCCTCCTTGATCATATCGGCACCCTTCTCACCAATCATTATGCAGGCAGCATTTGTATTCGCGCCGACAATATCGGGCATAATGCTGGCATCGATAACCCGGAGTCCACTCGCGCCATGAACACGGAGACGGGCATCGACAACGGCCGTAGGATCGTTGGCAGGGCCCATGCGGGTCGTACCCACTGGATGGTAGACGGTGGTGGTCATGTGACGTATGTAGCAGCGCCAGTAGTCGTCCGATTGGTAGGTCAGGCCGTTGCAGGCTTCCAAGTCGATCTTGTGTAGCGCCGCCTCACGTTCGCCAAAGGCCCGCGTCTCCGGCAGCCGCTTGTAGATGTTGAGGGCGCGAATATAGGTCTCCACATCGCGATCGTCGGTCATGTAGCCCGGATCGATAAGTGGTGCATCCAAGAAGTCGGCGCTCTGCAGTTCCAAGCGGCCCGCGGAGAAGGGTTTCAGATGCAGCAGGTAGGTGATGTACGTGTTGGACTTCTCGTTGGCGGACAGTATGCTCTTGGCCACACGATCATTAAATCCGGTAGCCTTCACATAGCCACGCAGCTCCGGACTCTGCATCAGACTGAAGAAATTGGTCGTCTGTATGTCCGGGTTGGGACCATGCAGCGAGGTGGTGTTGATGAAGCCCGTCAAGGCAGTCGCCTCGTGATGCAGCAGCTTGCTGTGGCGGCCCATTAACAGATTGTACATGGCATCCACGAGCTCCTCTTCGGTGGGCTTGCGTGCCGTTGATTTGTCGATCTGGAAGATTACAGGCAAGCTGGCGTGATCCTTTAAGTTGCGACCCACGGGAAGGTCCAGTTTAACGGGGATGCCAACATTTCGCAGATGCTCAGCCGGACCAATACCTGCGGCAGAACAAGAATACAGTTTATTTTCAGAGTGAGAACAACTTTAGAGAATAAGAGAGAGACAGACAGAGGCTATTTTGGGTACAGATTAAGAATTTATCTCAATATATTCCAGCTGGAAAAAGACTCCGAATAGATTAGATTTAGATGTAGTTGGAAAGTTTAAAACTTGTCAAAGGTCTAAGACACAGATTGGACAATTGGTAGCATTGAAAAATCAAGGAAGTTGGTGCACTAAATAAAGCTTTTAAAAGATTGGCAACACGAATATTATGTTACCTCTTTAGTCGACCTGTTAACATTCGAATCGGGTAATCTTTTTTTCTCAAGTTGTTGCTTTATGGCATCGCAAATAACTGAATAACTATCGGAAAGTTTTATCTCAGCCATAAAAGCCTCAAACAATTCATTCATTAGTTTTCTATTTTTCCATATTTTGGCTATCTTATCGGGGTGGGCAAAGATTAAAGAGAGAGCGAGAAGGAGAGCAGCGATTAGGTTGACCTTGTCAGACCTTGTTCACCTACCTGAAAGCAACAGAATCTGTGGACTGCCAATGGCGCCCGCCGAGAGGATAATCTCCTTGCCGGCAGCCACCGTGTACTCCTTGCCGCCGCGATGGACGAAGGTGACGCTCTCGGCTCTCTGGTTGCCATCCAAGTTTAGACGCTTGACGTGGGCATGTCGCACAATATGCAGATTGGGCGTGTCCTTGTGGAGATGGGAACGGGCGGTGGTAATACGACGTCCGCCATCCTGAGTGCCCAATATATCCATTTGGCCGACAAACGAACCCTCCGTAAAGTCCGGCGCACTGCCGTAGCCCATCTCCAGCATGCCTGCCCGTATGGTCGTGCGGAACTCATTGTCTGAGACGTAGTTGTTGAGGCCCATCGGTCCGCCTACGCCATGATCGCCGGGCTTGTAGCCGGGCCGAGTGGAACGCAAATCTTCCGCCTTGCGGAAGTGCTTGAGTACCTCATCATAGCCCCAGCCAGGATTACCGCGCTCCTCCCAGTCATCAAAGTCGGTACGTGTGCCGCGTGCATATATCATCGCGTTCATGCCGTTCGTGCCACCCAGCATCTTGCCCCGCGGCCAATGACAGCTCTCGCCGAGCATAGCCATGCAGGCGCGTCCATTTGGTTGCGTATGATACTGCCAGTCCCACTCGGAGAACTGTGTAGCCATGTGCCAGGCGACAAATTCCGTTTCGATCGGCGGATCCCCGCCCGCCTCCAGCAGCAGGATGCGCCAATTGGCCTGCTCCGCTAACCTTCCCGCTACGACGGCACCCGAACTGCCTGCACCGACAACTACGAAATCGTAGGGCTCAGCAAAGCCGCCCGCCTTATCCAGATAATCTCCGTGATCTGCCGGCCACTGCTGTTGTCCACTAAGATCGCAATACTTGGCAATGAGCGTGTGCAGCAGCAGCGACATTAGCGTATTTGCTGGACCCGCCGATCTTGCGGCGCACTCAGCGCTCAGGAACTCCATCTCTGTATCTCTGCGATATACACTATTTAACGACTCGAACGCCTTACGCTCCGGTCACTGGCGCTGTCCGTGCGCTACTGTTCACCGGACGGAGCCGGCAGCCGGCATTTGTACGGTCGCGAAGCACCTGAAGAAGCATTCGCATGCCGCACGCGTCGCCGTAAATCACCTGAGCCATTTGCATTGCAAATAGACCACAAAACGCAAATATATAGATGTGTGCGTGCGTGTGTGTGTGTTTATATATAGAACGGAGCGAGCTCTGCCGGACGCGCCTTTATCACTGCCACAGAGATTAGATGTGACATTCAAGAGCGGGTGCAGCCCGAGCTAAGGCGAAGCCCCAACTACGACTGCGAACTACTAAACGGACAGCGTTTGATAAGCCCCGGTGGCCCAGTCAATTATGGGCCCCCAAATTGTTTTTTATGATCCCACTTAACAAGGCAATTCATGCAGTTCTCACCCTCTCTCCAGCTCACTCTCTTTTCTTCTCTCTCTCTCGTTGATAATACGCCTCCGATAAGCAAAAAACATTTGCTGCGCCTTTCAGGTATCTCTGGGCTCTACAGTGGGTGGGCGGCCTCTGGTTGCTGCCCCGCCCATGGGCTAGGCATAAACAACATCTTAAAAGTGCTATCACCAGGAAAAACATGCACCTGGGTTCGGTGAACACGGATCGCGGATTACCGGGCACATTGCCAAATGGTGCAGTCTTGTTTACGTTGCGTTTATCTCTATCTCTCTCTCTCTCTATTTAGAAATTCTCTGCTTGGAAATACAGGAAATACTGTGCCTGCTGCTTACAAGCTTTTTTTCTATCTCAGATACCCTGGAACTAGCTGCTTAGCTGCTTTATCTCTCGGCTTCATATTATGAAAAATTTGAGTCCACAAGAATATATGTATTTATGGTCGGTTCTATATGAAGATCTCAATAAGGCCATATACTAAATATTAGGCGAGGGCTCTGTGAATGGAATTTTTGAGAGAGCGGAAAAAGAGTCCACAATAAATTTGCATAACTAAATGTTGTGTCTCTAGTTTGTGAAACCTGATTTGTGGAACACTAACTAAATGATAAACATATATAAATATTGTTTTGTGTACAATAAAAGAAGATCTACATTCTAAATTTTAGTGTATCTAGCTATGTTAAGATTGCCAAATACATATATATATATATATATAAGCGACCTAGACCGATTGAGTTGTCGAACAATAAGATTTCAGAAGATTAGATAAGATTTCTTGAAACTAAATTTAACCAAAGATAGATATTTTCGGTGTATTAGTAGAGCATCGATCTTTATAGAAAGTCAACCGTAACTCTCTTCTCCAAATGTAGATGTCCTTGGTCTAAAATTGTATAATATAAAGTCTTACCTGATCTCTATGTATATTTTTTCTTTTTGTCTTTAAATCTTAGACATCGATAACACCGAAGTTTTCCCATCTAAAACAATTTTTGAACCTATGAAAGCTCTATGATAAAGTCGTCCGATCTAGATGATTCTTAGGTATACAACGCCAGAAAGCATTAAATTTCTAGAAATAACTCACGGTCTTATTTGTCCGAACGTTCCCAAAAAAACTATGTTTAACTGTAAGTCAAGGAACTTACTAATAGATTACTTCCATAGTTCCTCTCCTTTATAGATTTGAATGCATGCTATTGCTAAATGACTAGGCAAAACATGAAGCGCAATAATGAATTCATATACTATAAAGCCATATGAGCTCTGCCGGTAGAAATCTTAACAATGCGTTGACTAAACAGAATACTAAATAGATTGACAGAAATCTTCTTTGCCTGATTCGCTACGCAATAACTGTAAATAGACAAGTTTAATCGGCATCAGAACGGAACTAGTTCTCAGTCAAAAATCTGCCTACCCCCAACAGTTGCGACTGTCTTTTGCCAGTCTCTCATTCATTCATTCAATCAACCATATTGATTAGTAAAATGAGGGTTTTCTATAGATTTTCCAGTAGAAATATATATTGATTTTAAATAATAGAAGAATAGAGTTGCTTAAATTAATGGCATACGTATTGGACCTGACACCCTACAGGCCATCGTGCATGTGCAGTCCTTTGGGATGCTCTGCCCAGTCCTCGGCAATAAATTCCGCTGCCCGCTCCCCAATCATGACGGTGGCCGCATTTGTATTGGCACTGACCACGGCGGGCATGATGCTTGCATCGGCCACACGCAGATTGGAGATGCCACGCAGCTGGAGGCGGGGACTGACACAGGCGGCGGGATCTGAGGCGGGGCCCATCTTGACGGTGCTCGTCTGATGGTAGCACGTGATGGTGAAGTATTTCGCATAGCATCTCCAATAGTCATCGCTAGCGTACTCACTGGCTGCTCCGTCGCACTCCTCGATGGGCATGTGGATCAGCTGGGCGCCATGCTGCCTATACGACTGCGTTTGCACCATCGCCTCCTGATGACGTATGCCGCGCAGCAGCGTCTCCATATCCGCGGCCTCTGCCAGATAGTTGCTGAACAGCTTCGGCGCCTGCTTGTAGTCTGTGCTGTGCAGGCGCACTTTGCCCGCGGACTCGGGCTGCGCGAGCAGCACAAAGATGCAGAGCACATGGGAGTCTCTTAGTTGGCCCTGTAGATGCAGCTTATAGCGCTCCTGCAAGGCGAGTCCATTAATGAAGAGCTCGAGGGCATCGTGACGTCCGCGCTGGAAGAAGAGATGATGGAACTCCAAGTCTGGATAGCGCGCATCACTGCTGCTGTTCGAGTTGATGAAGCCGACCAAGGAGGTGGTGCCGTGGGCGGCCAGCGATCCGGTGCGCTTCGTCAAATACTCATAGATGCCGTCCAGTATATCCTGCTGGCTGGCCGCCTTGGCGACGCCCGCGTCCAGCTGCATGAACAGCGGCACAAGCACATGATCCTGCAGATTAGCTCCCACGCCAGGCAGGTCACGTACCACTGGCACTTTTAGCTGTTCCAGATGATCCCGTGGTCCGATGCCTGAGCGCATGAGCAGCGCCGGCGAGCCGATGGCACCCGCTGACAGCACCGCCTCCTTGGCCACGCCTACACGATAGGTGCGCTCGTCGCGCACAAAGCTAACTTCCTCGAGACGCCCGTCGGCTGCATCGAAATGGAGCTGGGTCACCTGCGCCCGCTTCACCACATGCAGATTGGGCCGTTCGGCAACCTTACTCAAATGCCCCTTGGCGGGGCTCATGCGCCGTCCTTGCTGCACTGTGCCCCGCACTGAGGCGTAGCCCACAAAGCTGCCCTCCATGAAGTCTGGGACACTGGGTACGCCCAGCTCCTGGCCTCCGCCTCGTATCATCTCCTGTATTGGCTCCTCCTGCAGCTCGAAACGGTTCAGCGTCACATAGCCCTGCGGATGCGTCGCATTGCCCGCCGGCCGCACCGAGCGCTCAAAGTACGGCAACACCTCGTCATAGCTCCAGCCGTCGTTGCCCAGCTCCGCCCAGTTGTCAAAGTCGCGCCGATTGCCCCGTACGTAGAGCATCGCATTGGCTGCTCCCGTTCCGCCGAGCATGCGACCGCGGGGCCAATAGCAGCGTCCATTATTCTGTGCCTGGCATGCTATGCCGCTGTTCTCTGTGGAGTAGTTCCACATGAACTCCGAGAACTCCAGCCCAAAAAACAAACCGGGAAGCTGTTCAGATAGATAGAAAGAGGAAGTTGTATAACGTTCACAGATCCTTTATTGAAAGGAAATTATTATATTAAATTATGCTCTGTTGATTGGAAAAGCGAAATTTGTTTAAGAATTGATCCATTCGGATCTACATCTACATCTGTAGAGGTCAACATTTTCTGTACCTAGTTCTAAATCTAAGGAAGATATCGTTTTTTCCGTTTTACTATCCCTACTAAGGCTATCTATATTGTTACTCTCTTCTCAAATTTAAAGGTATTAGCTGTAAAACTGACAGAGATAGAGGCTTTCGCGCTTCGCCTCACATGCACCTTTATTTCTTAACTTATCTAAATAGAAGCTATAAAATTGATATACAAAAACTTAAGGTACATGCCTTATCTAGATAAGGGAAATCATTTATCTATATTTTCTGAACTTGTTTGTAAGATAAGCAAATAAATAAAATCCTAGGTTTTTTTTATACTTTTATAGATTGTAAAAGAATCCAACTTTGACTGGTGTTACAGCTAAGAATATCTACAAATGCGACTCATGAATTTATGGGCATATTTATTGTTTTGTTTTTTTATAAGTTATGTAAGTAACGAAAGTTATGTAAAGAAAGAAAAAGTAAAGTTAGAAACAGGAACTAAAGAATATAATATATTATACAAATTAGCTGAGTATTTGACTTATTCTTCTATCTGGTAAGGTTTCTACAACTACAACTATTATAAGTACTTGGGATATATGCTATATAACAGTATATATGTGTCAGATATATATACTTATATACTTGAAATACCCTTTGACCTGGACTAGTTATAATTAAACTATTCTTTTTATATGTGAATTCAAATTACATATTGATAGACTTGAGATACCCTTTAACTTTGGTATTGCACATACTAACAGTAAATGCAAATTGAAGTCTATACACTATATGCCTTAGCGATTTATATGTATACGTAATTTGAATACTATGTAAATATTGATGCACTTGCAATACCCTTAAGTTTGTTCTATAGACTATACGTATTTGTTCTTTTCCAAGTGTTTAATGCAAGTTTATATTACGCATTGAAATTTAGCTGAGAAGTTGACATTGTATGCATTCCAAATACAATGCTAATTGCAGGTGCAAATTGAATTCTTAAATAATTTTGAACTTTGGGACTCACCTCTGATTCGACGGGAGGGTCACCGCCCGCCTCTAGGACGAGCACGCGCCAATTGGGATTCTCGCTGAGACGGCCGGCGATCACGGAGCCCGCGGAGCCAGCGCCAATGACGACAAAGTCGTAGGGTTCGTGGAGGCCTTGGCCTTGAGTCAATTGCTGGCCATAATCCGGTGGCCAGAGGGTCGTAGGTGCGACATTGCACTGGGCTGTAAGCAGCGCCTGGAGCAGCATCTGGACCAATCCGCTCCAGATGCCGATGCCGGGCGGCGTGCACTGCGCATCACCGGGACTAAAACCGAGGCTCTGGTTCGCAACTGTTGCCAGCATTTTGACTTCAGCTTCTTTGAGGCGACGCCAGCGTTTGTAAATCGCTTTTATAGCTGCGATAAGCTCAGAGCTAACTGACTGACTGACGACTGACTGACTATCGCTTTGCCTCGCGTTGGCAGCGATTACAACCAGCCTGCCTCTTGTTGACAAAAAATAAAACAACGAAAGCAGCCCCGAACAACCGACTTGAGTTTACAGTCTGCGTCATGTGAACAGCGACCCAGCACATGCTCAGTTACGCTTACAGCGAGTTAGTTCAATCAACTGATTATCTGACTGAAGATCGTTAGATGTTAGCTGGCTGAAATTGTAACTGTAGTTGCTTAATGTGATGCACATGCATTCTAAGACAGGATTTGCATCCACAACTGCAGAAAAGTAGTAAAATGTGATGTAAAGTCATCATCAAACTGGTCATTTTTCTTTAAAACGAGTTTCATACTTATCAAATGAGTGGATGAGTATGAATGAGTGAAAGAGTATTAAATATTCCTTGGCTTCAAGTTCTATTTGCGTAATATTTGATAATATTCCGTTTTTAAGAACTCGCATATGTATTTATTATATTCAAGTATTTATTATATTCAAGCTCATTCATTTATATCTTAAATTCTTACATACAATTTTATTCAATTGCCTTCTTTTCTATAAGAAAGTGTTTTTAGATCATTGATAGCTATTCTCTTTATAATTTTTTGTAAATTTTTAGTCTTTGGTAACAATCTTTCGGTTCAGTTAGCCGAGTATAATGCAGTCAGCTACACTCGACTGCAACTCTAATTTGATTTATGTGATAACTTATCTCAAAAATTAATTGAAAATGTAGCTAAGACTTTAATTCACATAAAGTCTTTAAAAACGGCATGACATATTGCATTACATCGACTTTTGCATGTTTACAACTCACAAAGTTGAAAATATGAGATATCCAGTTAATCCGGAAACGAACTTTCGACCGATAACTTATATATAGAAAGCATAATCAAATTCTGTCAAGCTTTCAGTAAAAATTCGAGCATAAGTCAGAGTCATAGCTCTTGCTCCAAAATCGTTCTTTAAGTTAACGAACTATCGCACAATTATCCAACAGATAATCGACAATATTTAAATGCATTTAAATACACTTTCAACATTGTCCATATTTACAACCCATTTTAAGCAGGCTTATAATAAGCTTAAACCTTTAATGAACCCGCTTACGTCATTGTTTTAATCGACTACATGTACAACTTCATATGTATTGCAACTGATGCGAAGGGTCTTTTGTTATTGCACGTACTCTTAAGTATTTTTAGAAGCACTTTCCGAGGGCATTCAAACTTGAAAAGCTTTTCAATGGTTTAAGTACATCGTTAATCATCGTCAATTTAGGAGTAAACTTTGCTTAAAATAGGCGCAAGTGAGAATGGTCCTCAGCAGTAAGACGAGATATGTTTTATATTTCTGATTTCCCGCATTAGATATAGCTTAAATGACTGAATGGAGAGCTCATCTGAAGATCAATAACAGTTTCTGCTTTAAGAGTGAATTTATTATAAGTTTTAAGATTCGTTGTTCGCTTTGAGCGAGTATTGAGCAGCCGATAGCGACCAACTGCGTTATTCCCACTTGTCTACTGTAGCTCGACGTCTGCCAGAACTGACCTGCTTAAAGAGCAAAAGAATGGAATGACTTATCAGATGGGCCGCACTGTAATCTGTATAATATATATTCCTAGAACAAAGTGCCAGCTGTTACATAAATATATATATATGTATATATGAAACGTATTATCAACTTCTGAAGTACTTACACTAAACACCTTTAATTGCTCAGCTCCAATTAGTGTATTGTGATTGTGTTAGGCTCGTAAGCAGTTGTAACCCAGACCCAGGCAATGTCGACCAAGGACAGGGGCACTCTCTAAACGGCAACGTCCACATCAAATGACAAATGTCACTGCAAATTGCAAGTTTTTCATCAATTCGTTGGCCGATTAATGTTTTCTCTGATAATTGCCGTAAAAGGCGCCTGCTGCTACAATAGAACCGCATTTTTATGCAACGAGTCAGAGCAGCAAGTTTCATAAAAGGCAGGGTATCATATGCGCGTAGATGCCCTCTGGGAGAGGCAAGTAATTTCAGAGTGGACTAAAATTTTACTAAGGTCAAGTCTGTAAAGCTTATATGAATACCCTATAGTCAGGCTCTTCCAGTGGATATTTAAGTCAAAGTGTATATAATATACCCTATATACCCCTAACAAGAAGATATATATATATATATGGCAAAGATTGCGTTCGCTTTACACGTTATTAAGTTATACAACAAGGTACCTTGTTTTCCAGGTAGCTCTTGATAGATATGGACTATCTAATGCTTTCAGCGATATCTTCTCTAGATATCCTGCATTTGACGTGTCTTGACCTTAATTTAGCTTATCGTGTTTTAGATAACTTATCATATTAGGCTTCATTCTTTGCTCTCATATCCACTTAAAAATGTGTAAAACTTTTTATGGTCGAAAAGTATTACTGAATTTGATAGAAATTATGAGTAAATATGAGATCTTAGATCAAGACTTAGATTGACAACAAACTTTCTTCTGTCTATGCACAATTTTATTGCACCCTTTTGCAGCCCTAACCTAATTACAGGGTATTTAATATATATATATATATGTGTATAACCAACAAAAAAAAGGATATTAAATTAATTTAAGCCCAAATTGAGTATTTTATGGTGAGCTGGCATTGGCGCCTTGTCGGCGGCTCACAGTCCACTGTTCATGGCGATGCGAATAAACTGAACGGGCGCGGGCGGCTCCACGTTGGCGGCAGCCGCAATCCAGTTGCTAACGGGTATCAAATTGAGGCTGGCGCTGAGATCTGCAAGGAAGGCAGAAGATATTACTGGAGTATAGCTAGGAGCAGATCCTTGCAGGGGCAGCGGGGTGAGACTCACCCGAAGGATCGTTCAGCGCGGGAGCTGTTGCTGTTGTCGCCTGCTCCGCTGGAGATGCATCCAGCAGCAACTGTTGCTGCGGCAGTGCAGCAACTGTGGGCAGGAGGTGCAGCAAGCCGAACAGTAGCAGCAACAACTGCAGCTGGTGGTGGTGCAGGTTGTGCTGGCTCTGGAGCTGCTTGGTTCGCGTCATTTTGTTAGCAGCGGATGTCAGGTACTGGCCCGTAAGAAAATCTCGGAAACCTTTTTGAAAACTTCAGCGCAGCGAACGCTGCATGTGTGTGTGTTTGTGTGTGTGTAAGTATATGTGTGTGTGTGTGTTAAACTGGTATAACTTGTCGCGTTTGCCATTTGGTTCAGCGCCCGCTCATAAAATACGACAAATTCGCCAAAACGGCAACAGCGACAACAACAACAAAAGGCAGCAAATTGCAGGCGTCTGTTGTCAATGCCACCAGATTGTGCTGGGAAATGTTTTGGCTCAACACCAACAGCAGCAACATCAAACAACTAGAAGAACAGCAGCAACAATAGCTGCTAAAAATGAATCAAGAAAAGCTGCAACAACTGTAACTGCAACTGCAACACCTAGCAGCAGCAGCAACAGGAACTTGTTGTAACAACAATTGGAACAATTTTAACTGCGAGAACAGCAACAACAGCATCGCGCTACAGTCAATTCTAACATCAATACTTGCCGAAAAAGAGTCAGAAATAACAACCAGAGCAACACTTGCAACTGCCGCAGCAAATGTTGCTGTCTCACATTTCTAGACTCAATTAGGCACAAATACTTTTGATCGATCTTTCAGTTGAACGCCCACGCGTTTCACTTCGCGCTAGGCCAATTACAGTTAACCCACAAAAAACGAAACTATGCTCAAAATCTGGTTTCCCATTCACGAACTCAGTCTTTTGAAAATGATTTTTAAGCTGAATTTTTTCCTATAAACCTCAATGGGAATTGGGAAGAAGCAGAAATCATGTGGTTTTCAGTAGCTTTGGCACGTCTACACTTGCAGCTGGGCTGCTGGTCCGGTGGGAACTGCCACATGTGATTGGCTTAACAATTGGCTTAGGAATAGTACAAGGCTGCAGCTGTTAGGCTAGCTGACCCTAGCTGACCCTAGACTCTATGCTCGAATACAGTTATCGTTGACCCGCATTTGGCACAGTTAAAAAACCGTTTTTGACCTTCGCTTGACCAAACTTGTCGGTTTCGATTGGTTTCTATTATATTATATGAATACTCTGTTAAGAGAGCGTTTCATGATTTTGACATGCAATGTGAAACGCTTGAAAGGAGATATCTATGAAGCCATATTTTCCTACGTATACATATACATATGTGTGTATATACCATATGTCCTTGATCAGTATCAATAGAAAAATCAATAACGCCTCAACTCATATGATCTTTGATCTCATAAACCTTTGTATTGGTCTGTATTTTTGGTATGGGTACTAGCCGGATTGAAGCACTATTTGATAAAGCTATGTTTTTACTTAAAAGATGAATTTAAACATGTTGATGAAACTTGCTATTCACGTGATTTTCCATGATCTATATATAATATTAACATAAGACTACAATATCATATATTAAATATAGATATATATATAACAAGTAAGAACGTTGCAGTCGGGCGCCACCGACTGCGTCAGACTCTGTTCCTGTTAAAGGTGTGTAAGCTCAATAAATATGTAGACCGTCCGTCCGTCTTTCCGTATGTTTGAATGCGAGATTATTGAGATTCCTTTTTTGAGCATGTCTTTTACATCAATTTAGCTACAGTCATACAATTTTACATATAGCTTTTTTAAAATAAAATACTATTTTGGTTTTTATTATATATTTTGGATACTGGCTCCACATTTCACAAAGTCAATTTAATATAAGTTCAGTTGCAAATAAAGCCACATTTACATTTTTTTTTAATTTTTTAGGTAAAACCGTATTTTTAATAAAATATAAGGATTTATGCAGAAAGTTTTATCAAAATCCATTAAGTAACATAGAAGTTATAAAAAAATAAAAAAAAAAAACATTTTAATAAATGATAATATCACGCGGCAGCGATGGGAATCGAACCTGGGTCACGCGCTTCGCATGCCACCGACTCTACCCACAACACCACGGCGTCTCTTGCGCTACTATATGCCAAACTGAGTTTGGAAGTGTTTTGAATTTGGTTAAACAGACTTGCGTTGTGGTAGCGAAGACCCTGCTTCAATCCCCAGTTAGGTCAACTAGAATTTGTTTTACGGAGGCTTACATTATGATTATTATTATTTTTTTTTTTCGTAAATTTAAATTTCATGAACAGTAACCCACATGTCAAATTTGGATGCTCTACGTCTAAGACTGTAGGAGATACAGTTTTACCCTATTTGCCACGCCCCAAATGGGCGTAGCTATATATAACATATATTTTTGGGTAGAGGTAGGATACTAGTATATATATTCCAAGTCCCAACTCTCTGACGGAAATATTGCCGAAATTATCACGGTTTTAGTAAAAGATATAGTAATTCCCGATTTGCCACGCCCCCAGAAGACGTGGATACATAACTTTTGACTTATCTTAAGAGGAGGTCAACAGTATCCCACATGCAAAATTTGGACGCTCTAGCTCCAAAACTGTAGGAGATACAGTTTTATCCGATTTGCCACGCCCTTAATGGGCGTAAATATCTATAATATATATTTTCGATTCCGAGTGATCTACTTGCACATGTATTCCAAATTTCAAGTCTCTAGCTCTTAATACGCTCAAAATATTATAAGATTTATACAAATCGCTATATATATATTCCCGATTTGGTACGCCCCCAGGGGGCGTGGGTATATAACTTTTTGATGTAACTTAAGGGAAGGTCAACAGTAACCCACATGCCAAATTTGGATGCTCTAGCTTCAAAGCTGTAGAAGATATAGTTTTATCCGATTTGCCACGCCCACAATGGGCGTAGATATATAATCTATATCTTAAAACGTCCGCGTGGTGTACACGAATATATATTCTAAACCCCATTTCTTAGACTGCAATATTGACTAAAATAACAGCGTTTTAGTCTTAATAGATATAGCATTTCCCGATTTGCCACGCCCCCTGTGGGCGTATCGGAAAAATACTCAAACTTGATCTGACGCGGATACACACGAGTATATATTCCAAATTACAAGTCTCTAGCTTCTATAGTGTCCAAATGCTGCGCGTTCATACAGACAGACGGACAGACGGACAGACGGACAGTCGGACAGACGGACAGACGGACAGACGGACAGACGGACAGACAGCAAGACGGACATTGCACAAATCCAATAGACTCTTTTTCCCTTTGGGAACAGAGTCTAAAAATATATATTATGCTTGTATATCGATTAGAGATAGGCGTCGGGATCGGGATTTTCGGGACCCGAAATTATCCCGAAACAATTTTCGGGTTTCTTGGGAAAGATTCTAATAAATTCCAATTTGATCAGAAAAGTGCTTGATCCCTACATCAAGATGGCATAGTAAGAGATTCTAAAGATATGGTTATGAGCAGAGGTGGACGTCGGGATCTAAATTTTCCGTTCCGTGGGTCCCGAACGGGTATCTCTAAAATGCCGCCATCTCAGAGCATATCTCTAGAATTTCTTACCATGATCTCATGACCAAGCACGTATCCGATCGTCCCGGACTTTCTTAAAATCTTTCCCAACCCGCCAGATACCGAAAATCGTTTTGGGACAATTTCGGGTCCCGAAAATCCCGATCCCGACGCCCATCTCTAATATCGATACTAAATCGGTTCAGAGCTCATCTGGCTTCCATCGGTACAATCTTCTCGCACTTCTTAAATCAAAATATGTAAGTGTATTTCAACGTCGACGAGCGGTTCCTAGAGTTTTCTTTACATATTTATTTTTAGATTCGTTAAAAAGTTATGATATAAGAGATAAAGCTTGAAGTTAACCTATGGAACAGGAACTCGACTGGAAGCCGAACTATAGCCAACCGCCTTGTGGGTAGTGGTACCAGTCCTCCTTGATCATGTCTGCACCCCGCTCCGCGATCATCATCGTAGGTGCATTAGTGTTGCCGGTGGGAATCGTTGGCATAATGCTCGCATCGATGACCCGCAGATTGCGTAGACCACGGACGCGCAATCGTGGATCCACGACGCCCGAGGGATCCTGAGTGGGTGCCATTTTGCAGGTGCCGACGGGATGGTAAATGGTCTGCGAGTAATACCTGGCCAGGCATTCCCAAAACGCATCGCTGAGGTACTCCACCTCGGGGCAGTTGCGCCATTCGTAGATGTTCAGAGTGGCATTCAGCCGGCGCATCGCCGGCGTCTGAGTAAGATGATGCGCCAGCTTAAGGCCCTCGACCATGATGGCCATGTCGAGTGGATCGTCGTAGTAATTGGCATGTATGCGTGGATGCACGCGGGGATCTGCCGAACGCAGCTGTAGATAGCCACGTGAACGTGGACGCATCAGCAGCGGGGCAATCACAAATGAATCCTGATACACCACCGGCTCAAAGCTGTTGGCATAATTGTCCAGCGTGATTGCAGCGCCTCTTCTGCCAATCATGCCGCCGTCGGCGCCATAGCCATAGCTGCCCAAAAAGAGTTGAACGTCGGGCCAATCCGGATCTGTTGGCACCTGATACCGGGTGCTGGCGAAGCCCATCACTTCGCTAACGGGCATCGCATAGAAGAAGCCTTGGCGCTTGTGGAGGAACTCCTGCACCGACTCCTTGTTGAGGAGGTCGGGTACTATGAAGGACATGTGACTGCCGGGTTGTGGGCTGTCGAAGGTGTAGATGGCGCCCGACGTGGAGATGTGATCCTGCAGATTGCCACCCACGCCAGGCAGATGTTGCACCACCGGTATGCCAAGGGGTAGCAGCTGCTCGGCGGGTCCCACGCCGCTGACCATCAGCAGCTGGGGGCTGGCCAAGGCGCCCGCAGACAACAGCACCTCCTTCTCGGCCCTCGCCTGATATTGCACCAGGCCATGCTCGAAGCTAACACCCAGCACACGATTGCTGCCGGGCTCTATGTGCAGCCGCTCGACGAAGGCTTTTAAGACGATGTCCAGATTGGGTCGCTGCCAGCTGCGACGCATGTATCCCTTGTTGGCGCTGCATCGCAGTCCGTCCCGCAGCGTGCCATGGGGCGGGGCGAAGCCCATTTGGGTGCGTCCATTGAAGTCTCCATCGGGATGGGTGAGGCCCAGTTGGGCAGCGGCCTCCATGAAGACGTCCAGCAGCGGCGAGGGGGATCTGTAGCGCTCCACGCTGATGGGTCCGCCATGGCCATGAAATGGATTTCGCTCGTAGCCGGGCACACGCATATCCTCCGCCTTGCGGAAGTAGTGCAGGATATTGTTGTAGTCCCAGCCTGGATTGCCCAGCTGCCCAGCCCAATGGTCGTAGTCGCGGCGGTTGCCGCGAATATACATCATCGCATTGATGGAGCTGCAGCCACCGAGCACCTTGCCCCGCGGCCAGAAGCACTGCTGCTCCTCCATGGCCAGGCAGTATCGATCCGAGTGCTCCGTCAGATACTTCCAGTCCCAGGGACTGCGCTGAAAGACCGGATACATTTGCGGCAGATCCATGAGGAGCGGCTCATCGCCGCCCGCCTCTAGTAACAGTACGCTCCATGCCGGATTCTCTGAGAGACGGGCCGCCAGCACACAGCCCGCCGACCCACCGCCCACAATGATGAAATCGTAGCTCGGACGCAGCTGCTCAATGTGTATGGAGTGGACGCGCTGCTGATCATCCACAATGTCCGGGCGGTAGTCCTTGATGCCCTTGTTTAGCATCAGGATCACTAAGGCTGAGGGGCCCAGCGTCAGCAGGAACCGCCACATGGTCACAAACGTATTCACAGCCGTCATCTTCCGATCCCACTTCCACTCGCTGCCTCAAATCGAACTGAATCGCCTCCAAGTTCGAGACAGACTTCTTGCCAATTGCACCGACTGCTGACCTAGCGAAACACTTTCGACCATGCCGGGTGCAATGACCAACCAAGTTTCTCAACTGCTTCGCTCTTTCTCTCATTTCGTAATTTTCCAACCTTTAGCTTTGCCATATACCCTGTAGTTGAGACATTCAACTCCATCTTAGCTGGTTGAGCGAACAACTGTATACACCGTAAGAACTTTAAGAATTCTTATCTGTGTTGTTAAATGCTACAAATACTGATTAGCTAATCACTGGATAAGCCCGTATATTTAATACCTGTTATAATATATATACCGTAGTGTATATAAAGCAGGCCATATAATGAGTAGGCTATGCAGAAGTCGATTTTAATGCAAAGCGCAAATAAGTCGACCAAAACAAAAGGCAAAACTGAAAACTGCTCACGCACACAGAAAACAACACGTGTGCTTAAGTCTCAAGGCTGACCGACTAACGGCTACCCTCTGTTCAAAATACCTATTAAGTTATTTTTCATTCTGAAATAACTTTTAGTTGCATTTATTTTCGTTTATTTTTATTGTGAAATAACTTTTAGATTCAATGAATCATTTGGAAAGTTTCACCCAAAAGTTACCTTTACAAGAGTACATAGGTTTTATCCAATTCTATATTCTGTTGGCATATATTCTATTCTAATAGGGTCTTAATGTTCAGCTAAATATAAACTATTTGCAGTTTCAGCAGTATTGGTATTGGAATGTCGGAATGACTGGACTGCTATATTCTTTTCACATTTTCTGAAGAATATCTTAGTTAGCTTAGCTTTCCTCGAAACCTGGGAACATAAACAAATATTTGCAAAGCTTTTTACTTTTTTTTTATGTAAAACTAGATTAAGTTGACACTAAAGGTAGCAGAAAACTGGTTAGAAAAAATATACAAATTTAAAAAAAAAGAAGCTTTTTTCCTTGCTAAAGATTCAAAATTGGCTACTCTAGTTGGGCATGCACCACAAAGGACACTTTATGAATACAGGGTATGCTGACAGGAAAATATCTGCTGTTAACAGCGCGCTGGTAACTCAGCGCAGATCGCTTAGCTGTTAACTGTACAGCTGTTAACTTCCCTGTTACTTTCTCTTTCCCTTTCTCTTGCTCTCTCTCTTTCTCTGTCTCTCTGCGTTTACACCTTGAACCCATTAAAAATGAGAATTCAGAGTACAATGGTTTTGCTGAAATGTATGTAACATGCAAAGGCGTGAGTGATCAGAATGCGTACAGATGTCTGTATGTCTATCCTCTTGAAGAAATTTTCTATGAATCTATAAGAACTTGAGATCTACAAAATTTTCAAAATATTTATAGGATTCAGTACTGGAAATTTCTTCGAAATGCGTTAAGTAAATTAAAATGCATTAATTTCATCCTCCATACACACACACATACACATATATTTAATTGCATACATTCATTTGGATTTCATTGGATTTGTGTCAGCTTCTACTTTAGTTCTCTCTTTTCAATGTTAGCTAAAATATTATTTAATTGTGGAGATGCAAGTTCGAATCTTTTTGTGTAGAAATTATTTAATTGTTACACATTTTTTTCTCATAATTGGTTAAGTATACATATATGTATGTGTATGTATGCGTGTTTATGTGTGAGGGCACGTACAGATTCAATCGAGAATGTTCGACCTAGTCAGTTACTTGTGTGTTATGCAGGTGGCTGAAGGGCGAACGAGTGAGGCAGTATGCGTGCGGGGGAAGGGTTAACGGGGTTGCTAAAAGCTTCCACTCAAACAGCTGTTAACAGTTTATTTTTTCAGCTGTAAGCTGCGCTGTTAACTAAACGGAAAAGCTTTCGCTCTGTCTGTCTCTCTCTCTCTCTCTCTCTCTCACTCGCTATCTGTTTTATTGTGGAGTTCACTGGGTAATTGGCAGGGCGAACGAGCGAGCCAGCAGGGGGGCGGGGGATTAAAAGCTTCAACTCGAGAAGCATTAAATAATTAACATTTAAAACGCAGCGTAAACAAACCAAGTAAAAAACAAGCAAAACCGCAAATAAAGATAAATACAATATTTTAATTTCCTAAACCAAAAACAAAAGATGAACTGAAGCAACTGTGCTTAGTATATTTAACGGCCAGCACCGATCTGTGCCCGACAAAAAACAGTTCGAAATGAGGCGTCAAAGAGGAGCCAAGTGGGCTTCACTCCTCCTCCTCTTACTGCTGCACCCTCTCCCTCTCCAGGCAGCTGGCAGCCAGGCACCTAGCAATGGGGTCGGTCTGGCTTTGATAGACGCCGTGACGTCAGCTTTAAACACATCCACCTGGGCGCTAACCAGCGATTGGCCACCAAATGTAGTGGAGATTCCTTCGAGGTACGACTACATCGTGGTGGGTGCTGGCAGCGCGGGCGCCATTGTCGCTAGCCGGCTGGCGGAGCAGCCGAATGTGACGGTGCTGCTGCTGGAGGAGGGTCAGGATCCGCCGCTTGAATCGGAGATCTACGCGTTAAGCGGTTCGATGCACCACGACTCCCGTTACATGTGGCTGGACGAGGCGGAGCCGAATCCGCTGTGCTGTCAGGCCATGGAGCCGCCGCATGGCTGCTGCTGGTGGCACGGACGCATGCTGGGCGGCACGGGCGCCCTCAATGGCAACATCTATGTGCCGGGCAGTCCAGCCAACTTTCGCAAATGGCGCTGGCAGCTGGGCCTTCACGGCTGGGATTGGCCGCAGGTGCAGCGCGCTTATCGCCAGCTGCAGTCGCGCCTGAAGCTCAGCTACTTTCCCATCGAGCCGCTCAACCAGCGGCTGGCCGACCTAGTCTATGCCGCCAGCTCCGAGCTGGGTGTGCCCCGGATGCAGCAGCCGTTGCTCTCTGGCAGCAGCTTCGGCTACACGCACTTGGTGCCGGCGACGATCAGCCAGGGCAGGCGTGCGAGCAGCGCTCGCCGTTACCTGGCTGGGGTAAGCCGTCCTAATCTTTACGTATTACGCGGCGCTCAGGCTCAGCGTCTAATACTCAGCTCCAGCGGACGACGATTACGAGGCATCAGCTACTATCACACGGCCACGAATCGAACACTCCACGCCTGGTCAAGTCGCGAGCTGGTCCTAAGCGCGGGTGCTCTCAACTCCCCAAAGCTTCTGCTACTCTCCGGCATTGGGCCTGTCCGACAGCTAAGTCGGCTAGGCATACAGCCACGACTGCAGCTGGAGGGTGTTGGCAAGAACCTTCATGATCATGGCATGTTGCCGCTCTTCCTGCGCTTCGCAGGCTCCAGCTGCCCTGTCAACAGCAGCCTTCCAGCGACTGGGCGTGGCGCCTTTGCACCCGCCTCCGTGGCGGAGTATTTGCTGCAGGGACAGCGCGGTCCGCTCGCCGCGAGCTTCTCGATGATGGGCTTCATTAACTCGAGTGCGCCTGAGAGTCAATCCGGAGAGCCGGATGTTCATGTGGTCGCCCACACGTTGCTGCCACGCGGCAGCGACGGCAGCTTTAGCTACCTGGGCTTCCGCTCGGAGCTGGTCGCTGCTCAGCGTGCGGCACTGCAGCAAACAGATTTGCTGCAGATCATGGGCTCCCTGCTGCTGCCCAAGTCGCGTGGCAGCGTTTCGCTGCGCAGCAACGATCCACAGCAGCCGCCGGTGGTAAGGAATAACTATGCCTCAAGTCCGGACGATCGTGCCACACTGTTGCGCTACGTCCGTTACGTGCAACGGCTGCTGACTACACGCGCCTTTCGGCGCTGCGGACTTAGTTTGTGGCTGCCCCCGCTGCCCGAATGCGATGTCCTTGTACCCGACTCGGATGCCTACTGGCTGTGCCACATACGCTACATGTTTGTGGGTGCATGGCATGCAGTCGGCAGCTGCCGCATGGCTGCATCTAACGATCCTCTGGGCGTCGTCGACGAGCGACTGCGCGTCCGAGGTATCCAAGGACTGCGAGTAGCGGATGCCAGCGTCATTCCAGAGATTACGGCGGGAAATACGAATGCGCCCGCCATGATGATTGGTGAACAGGTGGCCCGCATGATCCGCGAGGATCAGCTGGGAGAGCGGCAGACATTGAATGATCAGCGGGAGGACATAGTCGGTGCTGAAGAATACAATTCACTATCCGATGAGCTGCTGAATCTGTCAGCAGCTGATCCTCCACAAGCATCAGGCGAATCCAACGAGATTCCCCTTCGAAGAATAATCTGAAATTCATATGAAACTAAAGAGCTGCATATATCGGGACTATATTCATATATAGTTTAAGACAAAAATTGTTATATACCTACTGATAATACCCATATATCTAATATGGATCTGTATCTAAATAAAACTATAGTTAATAATGTTTTAATATCCATTTTAAGCCATATATACTATCATATATCTGTGCCAAATATCATACAATATCTTAGGAAACGTGTCTGTTTATAGTTTCGATTGATAAGGGTTTATTTTTAGAACACTCACTCAGATAACATTCCACTTCCAGCAAATTCTGATTGTCCTTTAGAGGCAATAGGTAATGGTTCCAAAATGGTTCCCAGATGATTCCTATATGGTTTTAAAGTCACTATATACTGGATAATCATACTATCTATGATAGAAAAAATCCAAGCCGAGCAAAATTCAACAGGCTTAGCTTCTAAGCTCCTCGGATAATATACAAATATGTTTTGACAGTGCAATTTATTCCGACTATGCTTAGCAGGCATCAATTCTCGTTTGTGTTTTGTTCATTTCAATACTGGTCTTCAATTTGGATAAGATAAAAAACTAAAGTTGCAAAGACCGTTACGATATAAATGTTTGCCACTCAAAATTTGAGGAAATGTTCATTTTACTGGACACTATTTCACTGTTTGATTCAGTTACAATAAATACATAAGGTTCGCTTATAAGTAACAAAAAAAAACTATTGATAAAGAGCTCGGTTAAAATCTAGGAAGCACAAAAAAAAAGAAAAGCAAATACACTCACAGTTCCATTCAGACTCAGATGCATACTCTAATCAACATGCACACACACACACACACACATAGGCATAAAAGGAAGACTTTCGCTTATCAGACTATTGTATTTTTGATCCAGAACTCTTTGATCATATCGCTGCCCTTCTCGGCAATCATGATCACTGGCGCATTCGTGTTGGCCGAGACAAGCTTGGGCATGATGCTGGCATCGATGACGCGTAGTCCTCGGATGCCGTAGACTCGCAGCTTGGCGTCGACGACCGCATCCTTGTCCCAGTAGGGTCCCATTTTACAGGTGCCCACCGGATGGTAAATGGTCGATGTATAACGACGCACCATGCACTCCCAGTAGCTGTCAGTGAATGGGGGCAGCTGCTCGCAGCCCGGCCAGCGTATGCTGGACAGCCGGGAGCCAAAACGCTGCATCGCCTTGGTGCGAGACAGAGCGACGGCGACCTTCACACCCTCGATGAGGGTCTTCAGATCGAAGTCGTCCTGCAGATAGTTGGGAAAGATATAGGGATAGTCGAAGGGATTGCTGCTGCGCAGCTTAATGCTGCCCGTGCTGCGTGGACGCAACAGCATGGGTATTATGCTCCAGGCGTCCCGATTGTTGATCGGCTCAAACACCGAACGGTAAAACGAATCCGACAGGCCATGCGCCTTGCGCAGCTGCGAACCGCCGTCAGAGTTAGTTGAGCCCGAAACGAAATGGAACTCTATGTCCGGCCAGTCTAGCGAGCTGTTCGCATACTTCGTATTCACATAGGCCAGACCCTCGACGCCGCCGAGAATGGTGAGTGGACCTTGGCCAAAGACCGCGTACTGCAGCACAGTAGACATGGTGTGAAAGCGATTCTCCACTATGGACACCGGCTGATTCACCAGAAACGTGAGTCCGCCCAGTCCGATGTGATCCTGCAGATTTTCACCCACGCTAAGCTCCTTGATGAGCGGTATGCGATGCTTGGCGAGCTGCTTGCGTGGACCAACTCCGCTCAGCATCAGGAGCTGGGGGCTGTTCACTGAACCGCCCGAGAGCACAACCTCCTTGGTAGCACGCACATGGTAGAGCTTTTGCTCTTTAACGAATTCCACTCCAAAGGCCAGCTTGCTAACCGGATCGATCATAATGCGCGTCACATGCGAGTTCATCGAGATGTGCAGGTTGGGTCTTAGTCGTGCCGGACGGAGGAATGCCTTGGAGGTGGAGCAGCGCGAGCCGCGCCTTGTCGTGCCCTGGGCAATCATGAATCCCGTCATTTTCTCGCCATTCAAATCGCGATTGTCGTAGCCCATTTCCACGCCCGCCTCCACAAAGCTGGCCGCCAGGGGCGTGTGATAAGGCGCCTCGCCCACAGTCAAATAACCACCGGTGGCGTGGTAGGGCGTGCTGGCCAAATACGGATTGGTATTATCTTCGGACTTCTTGAAGTAGTAAAGTGCATCGCGATACGACCAGCTCGGATTTCCCAGTGCCTCCCAGTTGTCGTAGTCGTGCTTGGATCCGCGCAGATACAGCATGTAGTTAAGCACTGAGCTGCCACCCAGCACCTTGCCCCTTGGCCAGTTACAGCGTCCGCCTTGCATAGCTGAAAAAAGCAGATCGTGAGATTTATAGGAAATAGAGAAAGCCCTATAAGAATTCTAATTCTACGTATCCTAGATTTATGAAGAAGAAAAAAATTGATTGGGGTGGAAGCTCTAAAGGTCTTCCCTTTACAGAAGCTCTTTACACTAGAAACCCTCTGTTTAAGAGGAAGAAATCTTGCTGAGAAGATAATATAGTACCCCTTTAGGGATGTGCCTTTAGCTTTTTGATGGAACTCCTTAAACACAGGAGGTTATAAAACTTACCTAAACAGGATGTGCCTGATGGCTCCGTCTTGTACTGCCAATCAATTTTCGAAAGCTGCAAATACCCGGCCATCAGTGGAACATCCGTTAGCTCTGTCTCATCGCCTCCCGCCTCCAGCAGAAGGACATTCCAATTTTCGACCTCGGTCAACCGATTGGCTACCACAGCGCCGGCTGAACCGGCGCCTATCACTATAAAATCATAGTGATCCAGAATTTCATCACTGCTGACGTCGCTGGGCTTCGACTCGGGATCCATTATCTCCTCGTACTGGAAGTAGGCAACCGCTGCCATAAGCATGGGTATGAACCAGCTGTTGCTAGTTGCCGCCGTGACGGCGCCCCCGATGGCCGAGGCAGCGCCCACAATAGCCGAGCTCATCGCTGAATGTTCCTTCGAATGGCTGTGTCCAAGTCAAGCGATAGCGATCTTTTCCAATGCGCCGCGACGTGTCTGCAATTGAAAATATTGAAAATCAAAGAAATAAATCAGTAAGTATGTGATGAAAAGTCACGTTTGTAATATATGTAATCGGGTTAGGCGATTCGATTGCTTGAAACGCAGCTTTTCACGCCCCTCAACATTTCAATCACGATCTGCGGCATTTCGGCAATTTCGTAACGCGATTGCGGCTGCCTCTTGTTATGCATACCCTGTACACGATTGCCCAACATGCCCGACTCGCGTATCAGATCTAAGCGATCGCTGTGCTCTCCACTTTAACGAACTTTCAGCTGTGCCACAATCAATTAGAACTAGTTCTCGAGCCGGCGACAAGAGTTCGCAGAGAAGTCTCGTTTACCGTTACGAAAACCTCTAGCACATGCAAGAATGCTTTAAAAACTAAACAGCTCATAAAATTGAATTGCGAAAAGTTGAGGCGATAGTTATAGAGAATGATTGACAAAATCGACTTCTTAAACCTTTTTTCCGGCTTACTTTTGTCTTTAAGTATAGGGTTATCCGTCTAGATGAAGTATTAGCAGAGAAAGAGACTGTATAAGTTGAGAATACAATCCAATCCACTTATTTTTGTGTTTTTGAAACAAATCTTATGGTCTATCTATTGCCTATGTTGTCTAAGTCTTTAAAACAAACAAGATGCTATATTGTTTGTCCATATTTTTTGTTGCATCTGTTGCACTTGGAGTTGGGGTAAAAGGCCTCCCGCATAAAAGTGAAATCTCTGGGGTCTATTATAAAACCGTCAAAAACCAAATGCAACAAAAAAAGAGAAAAAACAAAGCTTTTCTCCCATTATTTCTTGTCAGAAAGCTAGGCAACAATTGTTGTAAGTACACATGCATGCAACCAGTTTGTTGGGGGCGTGGCTAGACGCCCTGAAACGTTTCCTGACTTTGCATAATCTCTGGCTAGCTTCGAGCTAAACTAACAGCTAACAGCGCCAACACTGGCCGCTGCTGCTGCTGCAGTTGTTGTTGTTTTAGCCGCAATTACAAACTTGTTGCTGCGCTTAGCTGCTGTTGTTGTTGCAAACAGGTTGCCACTGCGCCGAGTTGAATGTGCGCAGCGCTGCTCAAGTTCAAGGTACCAGCGGAAAAAAAAAATGCCTAAGCACTGCAGTATCGGCAGCGGCAGCGGCAGCGACAGCTCAGCTTTTGCACTCATGCGAATAGCCGCTAAATAGTTGAGCAAATAGCGCTAAAGAGAAATGCATAACAACAGCAACAGTTACAGTTACAGTTATCCCAACGAGCACTCAATGAAGCAGCAGCGATGAATCACTTTCGTTGAGAAAGCTTCTGCTGGCGTAGGCGTCGCTGCCGCCGTCGCTACACATGCGTCGTCGGCTCATCGGCTTAGAATTTTTTGTTAGTGCGCGTTCCTTGTTGTTGCTGTCGCGGTTGCCGCCTCTGCTGCTGCTGTTGCCGCTGCCGCTACTTTTGTTGACTTTGATTTCTTTTTGCCCGTTGGCACACTTTTGCAATGTGATTTTGTTTATTTATATGTACACTCACACACAGACACACACACATTTATGGATATGTTTTTGCCCTTTTTACTCACTTGTGCTTTGGAGCTCTGGCAAAGGAGTGGATATTTTTGCCGTTAGTTTTGCCTTTGCCTTTGCTTTTGCTAACACTTAATGCTTGCGTTCGATCTGTAGCTTCCTCTTGTTTGTAAGCTTACGTGCGCTTTCTTTAACACTTTCTTTCTGTGCGGTTACTACGGCCGCGCGCTGCGACGTTCGCTGGCCAACTGAAGCATTGAGCCATTAAAACGGAGCCCAAACAGCAACATAGCTAGAAATGGCCACTTCAACTCGCTCTCTTTCTCTCTTTCACACACACACACACACACACACACACATACACACAGTCTCTCGTTCAGTTCGTGTGCGCCTTAGCGGCTGCGCAGCCTTCACCATGCCCTTCGTCGTCGTTTGATGGCTGCGGCGGCCTGCATTGCGAGCAGAATGCAGCAGGCGAATTGACCCGTTAGCTGGCACCTCAAATGGACAAATGGTCAAGCGCTTCCTGTTTGGCTTCTCTTGCTGACACTCTTGGCTGCCGCCATGCTCATCCATCAACTCTTTGACGCGTTGTGACGTGTTTGCCGGCACGTAGACAGCACATATACATACATACATAGACACTCACACTCACACGCACTTTGGCGACAGCGAAATGCTTTCACTCTTACTATATAAGCCATTGGCCATTATGACGCTGCGCAGCTGGCCAAAAAAAAAAAAACAGAAAGAAAGAAAAATAGTGCGTGTGCCAGAGCCAGAGCCAGCGTTATTTGTGGGTCATCAATAGCTTGACACAGACTTGGCCTGCCCCAATGACGTCAGCAGTGCTAAGTCAGAATAACGCGCTGCGAATAGCTGTATGTTTTTAGCGGGGAAAACGCAGGGCGACCACTCAAATCCCCTGTAAATGTACCTATATACTTATGTACCTAAACATTATAATAGTATAAAAATAATATATATTTTTTTATAATACATAAAAGTTACTTTAATATTTAAATTACTATATACATATGTCAAATATATATAACAATAACTTATGTAAATTATTATTAGATATATTTTTAAGCTTTACAATTTAGCCTTAAAACTGCTAAATTGCCAGCACTATCGAATAATAGCTCAGTCACTAACCCCACTCACCCTCTCTCTTTTTCTGACAGGTGGCTGCTGCGGCTCGACGAAGAAGCGAACAATTGTCGGCGGCTGGGCCTGGGCCTGGTGGCTGGTGACGGACGTGCAGCGGCTCTCGCTGAACGTGATGACGCTGAATCCGATGTGCGAGAACGTGGAGACCGCACAGGGCGTGCCACTGACGGTGACGGGCGTGGCGCAGTGCAAGATCATGAAGGTATGTGGGCGGACGGGCGAGCCGCAGTTCTCTCCTCTTTTCCTCTTAGCCACCTTCATCGAGTACGTTAGCAGCTCTCCCAGTGGGAGCGAGTATTTGCAGCTTTTGAGTTTTGTTATGCAAGTTCCTTAGCTTCTCTCTATCCTACAGATATACCTATTTATCTATATATAATCATATTCTTATATAATCTTTCGTATTTGGCATGCATTTATCGTAGCTACGTAGAAACGCGTCTGAAATTTGGCTTACTATTCCTTATAGCATATCCACCTTACCAACAGTATATAATATGTATATTTACAAAAAAAAGATATTATCGTGTATTTTTTAATCCGATTTAGCATTTTGTTTTGTTTACGTATGTTTTAATTCTTTCGATACCCCCAACCACCACTCCCTTCCCACTCCCTCCCACAAAAACAATTCCGAATCAATTCAATTACATTTAGCCTTGCAAGCGAATTAGAACTGATCCATCAAAAGTAAGTGTAGAACGAATTGTAATCTTGTGAAAATCTCTTTAGTTTGGCATAAATATATTTTGAGTATAGCTTTCAGTGCTGTGAAATTGGCACTGTACTTCCCATTCACAATATTCACGAATTCACAGTAGTCTAAACTCAAAGCACCTTTCGTACAATCACTAACACTAGTTACTGTTATTAAATGAATTTGAATCAAAATAAACAGTATAAATCACACTATAGATCACAACAAATCATAAAGGAAATGTATACTAATGTGATGTAACAGATGATTCAATCATTCACAGTCACTGTGTATAATGTGATATAATGCATTTGAATCATTATTCACAGTGATATTCATACATACTTTGACTCATTTACAGTAGCCTTGCTTTCAATTACATTATGAATACTCCAATGTGCAGTATCACATTTGACTCATAGTTTGTAGCTTCTGCAAATGACTAAATTATTCACAGTTACTGTGAATCGAATTATATTTTAGTTTGAGGAAACTTTTGCTTAATAATAGAAAACATACTAGGAATCCAGTGTTAGACACTTGAATCAATTATCACAGCATTCACATATTTCAATTCATTCACAGTAACTGTGGTTACAGTCTTCAACGGCATATGTAAATATCAGAGAATCAAGTATTTTTAGAGCATTTGTCAATGTTAGGGATTCAGTGGATCAAAGCTCACAGCACTTATCAATGAATCAACTTTTCACAGTAGCTGTAAATCGAAGCACTTGCATGAATTAATAATTTATGCTCCCATTCGAAATCGCTCACTCGCTCGTAAATCACAAATCAATTGATTTTGTTTATTGGTTTTTTGGCTCATCAATCATGATATGATTCGCATAGTTTATTTGGCTCTTCAGCATTCGATGATTCCAAATTATTTTCTTACTTAATTATTTTCATTTCATTATTACAGTCATCTTCGTATAAAAATAATGATTATGCTAACAACGAGGTATGTTTATTGCGTTTACATCATTTCCCCTTCAACAATTTTCATTTCGATTTTGGTTTGGCTTCTCAACTTTATTCGATGTATTCACAGCGCAACTCACACTGACTCCTTCATTCATAGCACATAGACCCAAACACTCACACACACACACACGCACAATTGAATCGGATCTTAAGTCGAATGTCCTATTTCTAGCTGTCCTATCATTTGCTGCATGTTTTTTACCGTTGAAATCTTATAATTTGTATCACAGTCATATTTATGTACACATGTATATAGTAAGCATAGCACTCATTCATTTTATAGTGTTCGAGAACAGGAGCTGAATGCTCTTTAGCTTTATTCAATTGAGTCTACAGTCTACATAAGCAGTCGAAATTTGTTGACATTTCTGTTTTTTACCTCTTCTCTACTTTCTTTTACCACTTACCCTGCGCTCGAATCGTTCGAATCAACTCAACTCAACTCGACTCCAATCAACTCAACTCATCAAACGAATCCGACAAAAAAAAACAACTGTAAATGATAACAAACCAAAATTAACAAATCGCTTGAAAACAAAAAACAACTAATATATAATAATTATTATTAATATAAAAAAACATCATCTGAATTACGCCTACTGCTAATGTTAATGTTACCGTTACTGTTACTGTTACTGCTAATGTTACTGTTAATGTTACGGTTGCTGTTACGCCCCATGTGCGGTTGTGTGTGTGTGTGTGTGTGCCCGCGAACGTGTGTGTGTGTGTGTGTGTGGGTACAATTGAATCGTAATTACTCAAAAACTAATCGAAAATATATCGATAACTAATCGATAACCAACACACAATAACAAATCATTAATTTGGCTGTGGCTTTGGACTGTCCATCCCACTCTCTCTCTCTCTCTCTCTCTGTCTCTCTTTATATCTGTGTGTGCCGTGTCGATCGACAAATATGAATCAATTAACAACACGATCATCAATTCATCTAACCAATCATTCACACACACACACACACACCAATCTACACACACGCGCACACACACACACACAGATGATGAATGTTTATTATTTTCATCATCAGGCCGACGAGCTACTAGGCACGGCCAGCGAACAATTCCTGGGCAAGAGCGTCAAGGAGATCAAGCAGACCATTTTGCAAACCCTGGAAGGACATCTGCGCGCTATATTGGGTAAGAAAGTATATGAATATTTATATATATACACGATTTGCAGAACATTATATTCGATTTCTATCAAAGTCAAGAAGTCCCAAGTCAACATGCAAAAACCTTAAAAAAGAGATATAGGAAGAGTAGCTCAATTAAATAGTTATAATCCCATTATAATTACATATAGAGCTCAAGCTCTACGATGCTTGAAGGTATTCAAGTAGACGGTTAGAACCCTTGAACAATTAAGTATTTAGCGAGTCCCACTCTAGCTCTAGGCATCATCAACATCATATTCTAATCGAGTTTATAGCTTGACCTTGCTGTCAAATGGATTGCTTTAATCAAACTAGACTTGAGAGGCTTTACGAGTGCGTTGAACCGAGCTGTGAGTGTGATTCGAATAGAACCGCGCTATTGCAGGTGGAACAGTTTTGAACTTGTCGTTTCGTGTGAGGGCCCATGGCGTTATAGTCATTATAATTGTTATAGTCGTAACATAAATCGTATATCTCATTCTCAAGGCGATTTCCATTTGTGCAACGCTCACAAATTGAATATTTAGTTCGACGTCGCGTCGTCTCGGAACTTGGAGCCCTCTCTCGCATTCTCCGTATCAGTTGTAAGCGCGTCGGGCAACGCTCCGGTCGCAACGTCTCCGAGCGGGTCTCCAATATAGTACGAATAGTAAACCCGCCCCCAAGCCGTACCGCCCTCTATTGCGCTTAGTTCTTTGTATTGAATTGAATCGCGTGTGAACGCCTCAGCTGTCGACCCTTTGTGTGTGTGTGTGTGTGTATGTGGGGGTATTTAGTATTTAGTTACCAGCAAGGGGAACGAAGCCCTCTTCGATCTTGACCTTGAAATTGTTTGGGGGTTAGCTTTTAATATCCCAAAATAACAGCTGCAACTTACCTTGAATATTGTTTTGGGCATCAAATCAACTAGAGTTCAGGTTAAAGGGGAAGTATCAAAATATCTGAAAGCTAAAATATAGATAAAGAGAAATGCTACTCGCTACTCGTAACATGAGTAATTAAGCTAAATATCGAACCTATTTATCATAAAGAATTCAACTATTCTTAGTCTTATTTCTAGCGACTGAGTGCTACGGCTATTAAGCTCAGTTTTAAGAGGAAAGAAAAACTAGACCAATGAATAGAAAAACCAAAATTGGATAACTTAGGAAAAACAGAGTTGCCAGCTTTCTTAAAAAGTCGAGTTAGCCAAACAATAATTTTCTAGAATATTTCTTCATAAATGTGATCAAAGATAAATTTGTTAAAGATTTCTCCGAATTGGTACACTGTACAAATGAAAAGTCTCACTAAGAACACTGCACGTTTTAGTACTTTACAACACTAAATTTTAAATGTGCTGCTATCAATCAATCAATCAGACTTTTACAACATGAAATGTTGTAAGGCTTAGCAGCAAAGCTACAAGTGCTCTAAGCTTTCGGCAGATAAAGGGAGAGAGAGAGAGAGCGAAGAAGCTTTCCCTACTCGCAGTACAGTGACGTGAACGTGCGCTGATAAGAGCCCCAAGAGCTGGCCGATAAGACTGCGCCAATGACGTCAATATAATACACATGTCTTAATTAAAAGTAAAGACCTAGTTGACTACCTAGGCTAGATAAAAACGGTTAATAACGGTGCTCGCTGCTGTCAGTGTAAACTTAGCCGAGGTACTAACTGGGCTTTAAGTAGCCAACAGCGAGCCATGTCGATGGTATGGATGGGGGCCTTTAAGGTGGTCATGATAGTGGGTGTCACCTGGCTGGTGGTGCGACGGTAAGCGGATAGCAAAATCAAGTTTGCATTCGATAATATCGATTCCACACGCTTATGCTATAACCCCTTTCTCTCTCTCTCTCTCTCTCTCTCTCTCTCTCTCTCTCTTTGGCTGCCAACAGGAACGCTTACAGTCGAAGAGGTCTACAAAGATCGCGACCAGTTCGCAGCGCTGGTGCGCGAGGTAGCTGCACCTGATGTCGGCCGCATGGGCATCGAGATCTTGTCCTTTACCATCAAGGATGTCTACGATGATGTGCAGTACTTGGCCTCGTTGGGCAAGGCGCAGACGGCTGTGGTCAAGCGGGATGCCGATGCGGGCGTGGCGGAGGCCAACCGCGACGCGGGCATCAGAGAGGCCGAGTGCGAGAAGAGCGCCATGGATGTGAAGTACTCGACGGACACGAAGATCGAGGATAATACGCGCATGTACAAGCTGCAGAAGGCCAACTTCGATCAGGAGATCAACACGGCCAAGGCCGAGTCGCAGCTGGCCTACGAGCTGCAGGCGGCCAAGATACGACAGCGCATTCGAAACGAGGAGATCCAGATCGAGGTCGTCGAGCGTCGCAAGCAGATCGAGATCGAGTCGCAGGAAGTGCAGCGCAAGGATCGCGAGCTGATCGGCACCGTCAAGCTGCCCGCCGAGGCCGAGGCCTATCGCGTCCAGACCATCGCCCAGGGCAAACAGTAAGTACAGCAAACTCTAGAGTGAGGGCAAACAATATGTCGAATCGAGGATCTCATTTCTAATTATAATGATCCTTAATTATCAAAGTTTGCTTTTGCAATGTTTTATCTTTATTTTGGATTCTTTTTAAAAGTATTTTCAATTTAAAAATATACTTGAGGCTAACTTAAAACGGGATTATCTAGAATACAACAAGTAATTGAATTCAGATTTTAGGTAGCTGACTGCATAATACTCTCTCTTTGAATAAATAGTTAGATTCCTGATAGCATAGGTAAATCTTAGACTGTTATCAATTAATGCCTCATCAATTTTGGTAGTTTGCATTATGGTCCGAATCTTTACAACTAAATTTGATTTATAACCTATATAACCTGTATATAACCTACATATGTATAACATTAGCTAAGTTAACTGAATTTAAAATGTGTTAGGTAGTTAGTTAGTAAAATATTCATTTTTCTACTTGACACATTAAATGATGGATTTATAATGGCCCAATTTGGCTTAAAAAAGACAAATAACTCATTTATATAAATATAAATATGCAAATATGTATAAATATAAATATAAATTAATAAATATAAGAATATAAATATATGTAGCCAATATAAACGATCTGATTTATATGAATGAATGAAACTTCATTTGCACAACGTAGCGTATGGGTAATATTTATAAAAAGTTAAGATTATTCAGTAATAATTATGCATAAAAAGTTGAGATCACTGACAGTTATTATATTAGTATGATAGTTACTCTATACTCTATATTCTTACTCGAACAAAAAAGATTTATATCTATTGTATATATAAAAATATATATTCATAAATATAATTTATTCGCACTCGAACAACGCTTCACATGATTAATATTTGTTTAAAGCTATAATCCTAACAAAATATGAATATATTATTAATATATGTATATTTATAGCTCAGTTATCAGAAAAATGTTAATTTCTTAAATACAATTGTTGCTTTGTACAACGCGTCGTATGAGTAATATATATATACACAAAGTTCCTCTGGCTAATTTGATTCCTTTTTTTCTACTCGCAAAACAGATGCCAGACCATCGAGGGTGCTCGGGCAGAGGCGGAGCGCATCCGCAAGATCGGCGGGGCGGAAGCTCATGCCATCGAGCTGGTGGGCAAGGCAGAGGCGGAGCGCATGCGGATGAAGGCGAATGTCTATAAGCAGTACGGCGATGCAGCCATCATGAACATAGTGCTCGAGTCGCTGCCCAAGGTAAGCAACAGAGAGAGAGAGAGAGAGAGAGAGAGAGAGAGAGTAAAGAAGAGAAATCGATATAAACGTTTGCCTTTAACTACAGATCGCTGCGGAAGTGGCTGCCCCGTTGGCCAAGACGGATGAGATTGTGCTCATTGGAGGCAACGATAATCTCACCAACGACGTGACACGCCTTGTGGCCCAGCTGCCGCCCTCGATCAATGCCCTGACCGGGGTCGATCTGTCCAAGGTGCTGTCCAAGATACCCGGCGCCAAGGCGTGAAACCTAATCGAATGGGATGTGCAACAAATGGCAATGACAACGTAACCTCAAAAGGAATTGCAACTGGATATGACAGAAAGAGAGAGAGAGAGAAAAAGAGAGAGAGAAGCTAACCAAAAACGAGAACGAGAACGATAAATAGAAAGAGAGAGAGAGAGAGAGAGAGAGAGAGAGAGAGAGAGAAAACGCAATTGTTAGAGCGAGCTGGCGAGCGCATTAAGAGAATCAATGGAATCGAACGATAATCTTATATACATATATACATATATATATGTAATGCGATATATATAGCAAAATGTACTCCGATATTATGTGTGTCAGTGTGTGTGTAATAGGACAGCAAAAGCAAAAAAAGCAAAGCCCTCCACCAACAAAACCCCAGGGCCTAGCTTGATAAATCAGTTAAGGAATCAGATCAAGCTAAAGCTAAAGCTAAATAGAACAAAAACTATGCATTTCGCACGCATTCGCAAGCGCATTTTGTGGCCTTTTCTCGATAAATAAGCAGAAACTACCAAAAAAAAAAAAAAAAAAAAACAAAAAATTTAAATGAGGAAAAAAATTGTAAACAAAATTTTATTGTGCCGTGTGCTATTTATATATAGACACACACGCACACACACTTATATATTTACACATATTTACGTATATACCACACACACACACACACACTCAAAACTCACGCACATATGCACACAGACGTGTGTATGTGTCTAATGTAATTGTATTTGTAATTGTATTTGTCATGATTTAGTCGATAAGCTCAACAATAATCGCACAAAGCCATTCACAAGCGTTATGCATTATGTTAGGTGTTGGCCAGTGCTGTTAGACGAATTGATTTGTTGTTTTGTTGCAACACTGCCAACACAGTATGCAACCTACTTTACAACACTCATTCTGTTCAAACTACAATTACTGCCTGCAAAAGACAACGACAACGTCCCACTGTGCCAAACGGAACCAACGGGCACCCACACATACACACACTCACACACACACATTCAGTTCAGTGCACACTTTGCAACACTACTTTTCAATGCGCCTCAGTCGCAGCCGCTCTTCCACATCCACACGAAATTTCCCTTTTATTGAAACTTAAATTTAGTTAAAGCAATTTTTTATGTCCACATTGTCCTTGTCCCTCTTAACGAAAAAAAAGCTCTATATATACCTACAAATATATAGTGAGCTATATTACGATATTGTTTTTTTTTTATTTTGCTTTAACCCATTTTGGTTTTCTAGTATAATTCGACTCGGCTGCAAATCTTTGAAGCATTGTAACATCTGCGATGCAATCATAACGGTTTTCCCTAATAGATCTTTGCCATATATAGAACATTTTTGAAAGCAAATTTTAAGCGATTGTAAGTGGGTAAAAATAGGCCAGTTAGTTGAGCTCCTTTGTGAAAATGAGCTTCTGAAATCAAAAATTATTCTTTTCAATGTAGTTCTATGACTCTGAAATAATTTTCAAGATCAAATGTCCCATCTTAAGCACTCCTTCGAGCTATAGGTAAAATATGGATCGTTTGATAGCTTGTATATTAAATGATCGCAGCTCAGTGAAGTTTGGGGGTCAGGTATTATTATTATTTTCGAAAAGTACTCTATAAAGATCTTGAGATAAATCAAAAATACTGCACCCAACTTAGCAGAACCCTATTTTATTTCTTTATTTATGTAAAGGTATATCTTGTACTTGATCCAGTTAGCTTTGCTTATGGAATATATTTAAAAATGTTGTCGGGAAATACCTAATGTTATTGCTAAGCAGATCGAAACAGTTAAACACAGTGAATGCAGCCTTGTTAAGAGAAAATAAAAAGAAATTGCGATTACACAAATTGTTAAACACGGCATTTGTCTAAAAGAAAAAAAGATTTAAAACAAAGATATCTAGATTATCCGAAGAAGAATCTGCAACTTAAAAGCATTTACACATAACTCAGAATAACAGAACTATATAGACATATATATAAATGAATATATATATGTACATATATCTATATATATATATATATATGTACACACATATAGTATATATATTTTTTTTCTATTGTATATTAAGTGCAAGTAACTTAAATTGATATATGTTTCACAGTGCAAGAGAATGTAACTAAATAAATCGAATCTAAAATTTTGTGTATTTTGTCGTAAATAAATAAATTGAAAAAAAAAACTAAAACAAAAATATATATATTTATATTAGTTTTTTACTCACCAACTATATTAGGTATATATTTTCTTGATCTATTTGAGCTATTTCAGGCTTTGCGAATCAAAGAAAACTATATCTTCCAATGTTTTATAGCTAGAGTCCCAAAATTTAGCTACGCAATGGAATTCGAAGCAAATACTGTTCTGATTAAGGATTAACAGCTACAAGGACGAAAGGCCTTTAAACAGCTGACATATGCTGTCAATTTTGTATCCTGCGTATCCCTGCGTATCCTGGCCTGTGGTGTGTCAAACTAATTGGTGTCTCAAGGACTATCAATGCACCAAAGCACATCTAAATTGTCATTGTGGCCTTAGATATACCCGGAATTTTGTTTAATAAAGGCGATTTCTATAGGCGCTGCAGCTGGCTAGATCCTAAGATGACGCCATTTGATGGGAATCCACAGGAGTGATCCTCACGAACCAACCGCACTATGTCCTTTCGTTCTGTGCAAAGATATTGCAGAGTTCAAGCTATTTTTGTTGACTTGCAGCGTTTTATTTGCTTCGCTTAAAAGTATGCAAAAAAAAATGGAAATGTGAAAATGGTTCGTGAAAAATTAAATTGAAGTGTTTAAATATCTTTGCATAGCCTCATATGCTTAAGTGAATGTATATGTAAATATATCTATACATATCTATACATATCTATACATATATGTACACAATATATGGGTATACACCCAGCTGCAGGAAAATGTAACTAAATAAATCGAGTATAAAATTTTGTGTATATTGTCGTAAATAAAAAAATTGATAGAACTAAAACGAAAATACATAGATATAATTATTTTACTGTTGTATGTTGGTCAATCAAATCTTTATTACAAAACGTTCATATACATAAAATACATATAGACATATAGCTGTAAATATATCAATATCTAAATAACTTACGTACTCTATAAAGATAACAAAAAAAAAAATGTCGCTTATATCTAAGTCCGTTATAGATGTATATGGTATATGGTATACTATACAGGTCCAGCGTTATCAATATATATATTCCTGTTGCAGTTTAGGTACACACAAGCCTAAGCTACGAGTCTAAATAGCGCTACGAAACTTACAAGCTATGGACCAATCCAGTGACTATTTACTCGCTACTCGCTAAACGATACTCGTTACCCGGTAGTTGCTACTGGTTACTCGCTACTCGCTAGATAACTGCTACTCGCTCTGCCCGGTAGTTGCACTTCGCCATTCGCTTATCGCTTTTCACTTCAGTCGACTCTAACTACTCGCTACTCACTACTCGCTACTCGTTACTCGCTACTTGTTACTCGCTATTGTCGCAGCCACCCTGGGGGCCACTCGTCTAAATGCAATGCTCACAATGCCCGCATCCTAGCTGGCGATTGCCAACATTGGCGGGTCACAAATTATCGGCTCTACAAAGATACCAAACGCTAATCGAATTCACAAAAAAAAAACATAAAATAGTTAGATGTTTAACAACTACGTAAAAACTTCAGTTGCGATTTTGGCTGGCTCAGTCCGAATACTTTTCTCTGAGATCCTTGCGCAGTATTTTTCCAGTTGGATTTTTGGGCACCTCATCCACAAAGATGACCCCACCCTCGAGCTTCTTATAGTGTGCGACACGTTCCGCCACATAAGCGGCGATCTCCTCGGCCGTTGCCGTCTCGTTCTCGCGCAACGCGACTATAGCTCGCGGCGCCTCGCCATTCAGCTCGTGGGGTATGCCAAAGACGGCAGCCTCCAGGATCTTAGGATGATCGCGCAGCACAGCCTCTAGTTCGGCCGGCGGCACCTGGAAGCCCTTGACCTTGATCAGCTCCTTCATGCGATCCGTTATGTAGAAATACCCATCCTCATCGTAGAAGGCGACATCGCCCGTTCGCAACCAGTTGCCCGGAAAGAAGGTCACCTCGTTGGCCTCTGGGTTATTCAAATAGCCGGACATCACCTGTGGACCACGGACGCACAGCTCGCCGGTGGTGCGCGGCCCCACGCCCTTCGTATCGGCCCCGTCCAGTGGGACGATCTTGGCCTCCGTGCTGCCCGGCAACATGCCCGTCGAAGCGAACCGGGTATTGCCCTGGGGAGTCATCAGGACAACGGGTGACGCCTCCGTCATGCCGTAGCCCTGCATAAAACGCGTGTTCGGGAATCTGCGGGCAGAAAGGAGAACGGGATTAGTTCAAACAGAAGACATATACGTATGTACATATATTTATACCTATCCGAAAAGGTTATATTAATTTTGGTCAGAAGTTTCCGACTATTTAAACTAATAGAACTCCAAAATGTAGCTATAATATATAATATCTATATAAAATATCTTTCTGAACCCGTGGTGACCATGACTATCGATTGGAATTCAATGATGTCCAGGATGGTCTTTTGTGAAGGTTAACGAAAGCTTATTTGGAGGTTATAGGCATATTAACAGAAGGTTGTCAGAAGGTCCACAAAAGCTGATTAGGGGCTAGGAGCTCAATAAGAGATAATCAGGGGAATTTAAAGAGACTACCAGGCTAACATGATATTTTTAAGAGACTTAACAGCAGCTTCTAAAAAAAACTACTAAAAAGTTAGTAGGACCACATTCAGAGGATTACAATAGGTTAATAAAGGCGAGCTGAACATCTCTACTCACTTCTGCATGAAGCGCTCGACGTCGTGTAGGCCAATGGGCGCGGCACCTGACATGACGACGCGCAGTGCTGAGGCAGACTCCTTCGTGAGCTTGGGATTGTTTATCATAAACAAGGCTGAAGACACCGAGAGAGAGAGAGAAAGAGAGAGAGAAAGAGAGAGAGAGAAAATAGAGCAGTATTAATAAATGTGAGAGATCAGAGAAGTTTCTTTAAGCAACTCACCAATGGGCGGCACAAGATTCAGAATGCTGCCCTTGTACGTATCGAGGGCTTTTAGGAAGTCGTCCGGCTTGAAGGCGGGCAACGTGGCCAGACGGGCGCCCTGGCCCAGTTTGGAGAGCATGACCACGGTGAGGCCGTAGATATGAAAGAAGGGCAGCACTGCGGGCAGCGTGTCCTGGAATTCGAGTGAATCGATGGGCAGCGCTTCCACAATCTGTTCGCAGTTGCTGCTGATGTTGTTGTGGGATAGCACCACGCCCTTCGGCAGGCCGGTGGTGCCCGAAGAGAAGGGCAGAAAGACCATGTCATCGGGAGTCGCGTCCTTAGGCGCTTGCAGCTCATCGTAGCGCACATTCTCCGTGCTCATCACCTCGAAGAAGTCAATGGCACCCGCCGGCAGCGACTCTCCCTTCGTGCCACGCACCACAGCGATAGGCATCTGCTTGCCAGCCAGCTGGCATGCCTCCCGCAGCGTATCATAGCCCTGTACACTGCCCACCAGGAACGTGGCACCGCTGAACGTCAACTGGCGCGCAATCTCATCTGCAATTCAAAACGACAGATTAGCTCTACCTTATATAAATTCTATAACTTCCAAAGGTCTGACCCACTTTGGTTAGTCCTTGATCGCAAAGGCAATGGCAACGTTGACTAGCTCAATACTAACTACATAAAGCATATGATTAGTTTCTGTGCTCATTTTATCTACATTCGTAATTGTTTTCGTCTACTTTTGACAACTTCTTTCTTATCTTTCCATTTCTCATTTTAGCTTTTGCTCTACATTCCCAAGGATTTTCCTTAAGATTTGTCCTTTACTTTGTCGTATTGAAACTTTTGTTTGGCTTTATTCTTTCAGTAGCATTCGTAAACGTTGCATACTTATTATAGACTTTATGCTTTACTATTTTCCTTGTTCTATCTATGCTTTTACTTCGCAAACATACTGATTGTCTTCGACTTTTGACATTATTCTTTCTCGCAAAGGGATATTATTTGACTTTCTTCTATGTATGCTATTTTTCTGATTCTTCTTTTCGTTTCGCATTAACTTATCAATTATTCTGCTATTAGCTCAACTTTGCTTTGCCAAGCCTTGATTGGAATTAATTATCAGTTACACTTTTCATCTCTTCCCCTCCCTCGCAAGATCTTCTGCTTTTGCGAGCTTGCTTCGTATAGCATCCGTTAGGGTTTAAGCAACCAATTGATAGACAGATGTGCGTCAGTCTTTGAGTTGAGTTCGTAACCTCGCAAATATAATTGGGGGCCTATCTGGGACACTGATCTTTCGACTTGGACTACGCTCGCCCGTAAACTTTACAATTCCCGCTGTGATAAGGGCTAATTATACCAGATTTAACGTTTAATTGTGTCAGCTTATCGCGAGTGCGACGTTCGGATGGGGCGACGCGCAACACACGTGTCCGCAAACTCAGACCCAGACCCAGACCCCGACCCAGACCCAGAACGAGACCCACCTGCCGTATAGATAGGATTGATGGTGGTCACAGTGAGACCAGCCTCGATAGCGCCCAGCGCTGCAATCGGATACTCTGGCATATTTGGTAAACAAATGGCCAGAACATCGGGCTTGAACAGCTTGAACTTCGTCTGCAGACGAACCGCAAAGGCGGCGCTGGCATCACGCAGCTGGGCGTACGTATATTGACGATCAGTGATCACGCAGACCTGAAAGGATAAGGGAATCAAGTATTAATAAAATGCAAATGAATAAAAGAATGTATAATATAAGTTAAGGGGTTTCTTGAGAATTTTTAAGTAGTTGAAAAGGAAGATCAATGAAGATGAAAGAATAAAGGAAAATTAATAAATGAAAGAGATATGACTACACGCTCTTATAGAGGCAACCCTGGAGACCTCACTGATAGTGGATATACCTGTACATACATTTCTGTGATACGATCAAAGAATATATATCACAGGGAATGAAAGATGTAACCTGATCATTATAATCATCAAATTATTGCATACTTTTATTGGTTATCTAGAAGTATTCAACATTTAAATGCTCAAAGAACATATAAATATAATCCCAAAAGAAAACATATCAAAAGTGCAGTAATATTTCATGCCTTTCTTTATCCAACAAAATTATAAATAGAATGTTCTGAGAGATCTCACAAAAGTCTATTACAATAACTTTGTATGATCCCTTAAAGTATGTAAGCATAAGCACTTGAGAAAATAATTTGGTAAGACAGTTTTGGAACAGCTCTAATATTCATCAAAGGGAATAGGTCATGGTTATAGGAATTGAATATCATTTAACATAAATTAACAGAAGCCCTGGCCTACACCGAAGCAGAACTACAAATTAAAGTAAAGAGAAGAGAGCTAAAGGCAAGAAAACATGATTGTTGGGCTATATAATAGAGGGGATCTAGATAAAATATATGATATAATATATAAGCATATAAAGTGTTTATCAGACATGGAAACATATAGATAAATTTTATGATACAATTAAGATATGTAGCTAAGATAAATGAAATACCTATTTGATTAGGATTTGCGATTTCTATGACATTTTGAAGTACCTAAATCTCTAAGTATACCCTGTAATTGGAAATTTCGGAAAGTTTGCCTTGAAATCGAAAATCTTTGCGCTTCGAAACTGTTTGAGTTAGCTAATGACTTCAAAGACCTTACTCAATGCTAAGGTAAAGGTAAGCCAAGGCCTTAATGTAGAGTCTGTTGTAGGTTAGATTAAGAGGGGGCCGGATATGCGCTAATATTATTTGCGCAGTACGAACTATAAATAGATCCAGAAATACAAGAGAATGCGAGAGAAACAGAGACAAACAAGCACATAAAAATATTCAACTTGTCGAATTTAAAGAAATCAACTAAATTAAACACAAAAAAAAGACAATTTAAATAAAATTTCAAAATAAAAAAAACACAAAAATGATTTCGAGCAGTTGACGCGCTGCTGCGTTCCGCTCGAGCTGCGGCGCGGCCACTGATCAAAGTTCAGTGGGGCAAAGTACAAAGTCTGCAAAAGACAGAAACGAGAGAGAACCGGAGAGAGATGATTACTACGTGCTCTCTCTCTTTCTCTCTCTATCACTCTCTTTGCATATAAGTAGCTGTATATGTGCGTGAGTGTGTGTGTGTGTCTTGTTGTTTTGCGAGGCGTTTGTTGACTTTATCGTTGCCCGAACGAGTCAACGACAAAATTCAACAGATTTCAAAGACGCAAGGGACCAGTGCTCACAGCCTACCCCTCTCACTCCCTCCCCCGCTCACAGGCACTGCTCCACAACCACTGCCACTGTCACGCTCACAAGAAGGCCAGGCCCACAAAAGCAAAAGCAAAAGCAAAAACAACAACAAAGGCAAACAAAGTAAAAATAGCAGAAGATGATTTACCGGCAGTTTTTTCGAGCAGAGGCATATGCAAAATAATCACAATTAGCGTATTTGCATGTGTGTGTGTGTGCGTGCGTGCGTGCGTGCGTGCGTACTTGATTAGTTGTTCCTACACACTTATTATTGGACAATTAAAAACAAATTAAAATTTTGGCAGCAATTGTTTTTTTGTTGCGAGAAGCTCAAGGGCTAATGTTTTTCATGGAACATGGAATAAGAGAGATAGAAACGTTCGAACAAAGATTGCTTGATTGATTGATTGGCTGACTGACTGACTGACTATATGCATACACACATATACTCCCTCTTCTCACTAGAGCAATGCGTGCCTCTGTAATGAACATTTTAGCGTTATTTATTATTATTATTAAATACCCTATTTTAATGCAAATAATAGTGAAGAATAATAATTACACTTACTATTGACAATTTTGTTAAGTTTTTCTTCACTTTTGGCGCAATCAAACCAAAGACTGCTATTTTTGTGAACAGCATAATTCGTGTGCATAAGCTCAAAAGTATGAAAAACGTGCCAAAACAAAGCCAAACTAACGGAACTCTTTCGTTTTTCTTATGTCTATATTCCATTTTAAAAAAGTAAAGTCCAAGAGTTAAATCTATAAGAAGGAATATTCAAAAAAATATTGCCATCTCTGTTAGCATCTACTGCACTGCTATTTTTGTGAACATAGCTGTATATATGTACATACATATGTAGTATGTATGTATAAGTACCTCAGCAGTGTGAAAACTAAACACATTTTGTTCTTAGCTCCTTGGATTAAATCTGCATAGAAACTTTATGAAAATTTTAATAGTAAGTTTTGTTACGATTTAGCTTACATCAAGAAAGTCAAATTCGTATCTCTAGCTTTTAGAGTTTTCAAGAAAAGCTAAAAAAAACTCAAAAGTCATGTCTTTTTTTTTTTGATTATAAAGAAAATGAAAAGCGATATCCAGCCAAAATTACAAACAAGATAAATATGGATATTATGGGTAAAGACAAACCAGACTATATATAGGCTCAGAGGCTTGCTCTTATCATGTATATGTATGTATAAATAATTTGTGGGAACTTAGATGCTTTCAAATGCTTGTTGAATAGGTCACCAAAAACTAATATACCTCTTTCAGTCCAAAATATATTGATATTGTACTATCTAAAAAAATGTTGTAGACAAGTCTTTGAACTTTGAATACCCCTGCCTCATATCTGTGTCTGCCAATCGAAAATTCACAAAACTAAATGAACTGATTGTGAGGCAAGTGGGAATGTTTGACATGTATTATAAGGAATTTGGTCGTATAACTTACTTACTGCCAACCGTTTACTGATTTTACAAGCGGAATATCGCATCGTTGAGGGATATATATATGCATTTAAATATGTACGTATATATTATATATATTTGAACGAGTTGATGAACAACAACGTTTCAAGTCGCTTGGAAACAGCGCATACCATCCGACTTACACACATGTACATATGTATTTATAAATATATATATCTTATATAGGGTACATCATGCATTTTATGGCAAAACTAGACTGCACGCTATGCCATATATAACGAACTATCACGAATTGGCTTTTATTTTGTTGTTGGCTTTGCAGAGCGAATCGAAATTCAATTGGCACAACTCGCACTTTGCACCCACTGTGCAGGCAGCCACATAGTACATATATATATCTATATATATAACATATATATATGTATGTATGTATTGTATGGTGTCTGTGTGCCTTGCATTTAATTGCATTTAATTCAGGCACATGCCTTTTAAAGTGTGCACAAGCCGCTGTTTACGCCGCCTCACACATTTGAGCAGGAAAAACCTGATATTGTCCCACTGTAAGCTAATCAATTTCAATGAACAACTTTTGCACTTTGATTTCCAGGAGGGTGGGACAGACGGAGCGGTGGGCGGTGGGATGTTAGAGTTGAGGATAGGGGGTGAAGAAGAAGAGGTATACCTGCTAGCGACTAGGCCGCCTGGGCGTGCCCGCGGCGCGTGGGCGGGATCGCTGCCTACGAAAGCCGACAGTTGCCTGCATAATGTAGCTATTTTTAGTAGCTCCCTCTCTCTGTCTATCTCTCTCTCTCTCTCTATTTTCTGTCACTGTCTCACGCACACTTTTCCCTTTGGATTTTGCTTTCTCATTTCCATTATCATTCTCATACTAGTTGCATTTCAATCTCCGATACTCTGTTCGGAAAGTAATGTGAAGTATATTGGTTCAATGTGCCCTGAGCTTAGATCCATATAAATTATCGGATGGACTACAGCTGATCTGTTCTAAAGATATATCAAATAGTGAAAGACTAAATTTTCCATCATTTACAGTTGACAGCTTTGGAGTCAGCTATCGACATTGATGCTATTCGATTAAAATAGATAGACAGATAAATGTAAACAGAGTATTACACAGTCGCTTATGCCCGATGAGAACAATTTTACTTGAATTGTCTTTTTGCTTTCTGTTTCTGTTCTGTTGAGTAAAAGGTTTACTGAAAATGTATATATATGTATATATATATAACATAAAGGATAGCTCTATAGAAATATGGCTTCACAATGTAAGTCTATGTTAAGATTCCAATGTTTTCAAAGGGATTAAAAAAAACAAGGTCAAAAACAAATAAGGTCACTCTTAAATGATCATTTAACTGCATTCTCACCTCCCCCACCCCCTTACTTTTATTGTCGCTCTAATCGGGCATGTAAAGCAATTTGAAGCCATTTCACACTCGACTTGAACTGTTGAAGGCCCCAAGCGAAGCGCTACGAAGTATATACATACATATATGTATGTATGTATGCATGTATGTATATATTACAAAGTGGGTATTTGTGCGATTATTACAGTAAGGCATTTCGTTATCTCGCGATTCCAGTAGGAAGGCGTAGTAAGTGTTTGTGTGTGGTCTCACACGATATTTCACTTTCGCACTTATCTGAATAACTATTTTTACTTAATGTATACACATAAATATATATGTATATATATAAAGACGTCTTATCAGACAGTTGATAAAGCTGTATGCGAAAACCCCAAGTACAAAGAAATGACCCACATAAATATGTTAAACAAGATGTCGCGAAATTCCAAATTCCAGGTGAACTTGTGACTGAACTCGGGATTCAAAAAGACCAGACATATATCTATATATATGTAGAAACGACTCATAGACTCGAAAGAGAGTCGGCAAAACTGTGCCAGACATGAATATATATACATATACAAGGTATTGGCATAGGTTCAGGTTCAATAAAATGGCATAAACAAAAATATAAATAACGAAATATTTGTATAAAGGCGCGATAAGTAACTAAGGGAGGGATCAGGGTCTAGGCATTATAGTTGTTACCTCCAAGGATCTTTCTAGTTCCACAAACCATCTACCAGCTAATCAGTGGAGATCTTCAAGTAGGCTCAACTAGCTGCACTTCAATATGCTCTATTGAAAACTTTATTGGTATTTATAGTATATAGGGTGTATATAGTATATATCAACTACTGCTCGAGTACCTGGTAGTCGCGAAAAACTTGAAAATTTTTTTTTATACACATATAATCTATAGACATACCCTACAAACAAATTGAAATTTTTCGTTTGTGAAAAAAACATTTATATTTATTTCTATAATTTTTTATATTTATTTTCCAGAAGTTTAATTATTAGAGTTAGAGTTCAAATTTATTATAAATTTAAATTGTAGATGGGAATTTGTAATATTTCTGCTTCAGTAGTCGTACACCAATAGTCCCTAGGCCCATTCAAAATGATATAGGTTACAATATTTAAGACTTCATATGAAATCACTTTTATTTAAAATCTTTAGATTACCTCTTAACAACAAATGATATAGAGTATACTTCTTTACTCTCAACATTTTCGGAGATTTATCTCATTTATAAATGTTATATTTAGGACTTTAATATTTTAATTTAAAAAAAAAAACACTTTTTTATCACTTAAAAAAATATATATGTTTTTTATATTATAAAATACTTTCACTGCAATTTTGGATAGTATTCCTTTTGATATTGTAATATCTAAAAATTTAAATACCACATTTCAAAATAGAAGAATAATAAAAAAAATGTTTTTTATATAAATTATTGTATTTATGTAAGTTCTCAGCGAACTTTACTTAATTCACACTCTTTTTTTTTGCAAATTTTCAATTTTTAACCACTTAAAACACTTTTTTGGTCGTTAACAACACTGGGAGTGGGAAAAACTTACCGCTGCTGTGGAGTTCTCCCACTTCTTGAAGTCGCGCCAGACGTACTCGTGCAACGGGACATTTTGTATCTTGATGGGATCGTAGGGCGAGGTCTTGTAGTAGCCGTCCTCGGCGTTGTAGTGCAGCGACTTGTCCCGCTCGCTGATGCTCTGGGCACGCTCGACGGTCGCCGTGTTGCGCTGCCTGCGGTTCGTTGTGATTGTGCGAGCGCAGGCGTTTGTGGCGCTGCGCAGGCGCAGCATTTGGGCAGCGACTGGATACATTTTCATTGATTAACTCCGGCTCTCTTTCAGCGCTCTCTCTCTCTCTCTCTTTTCTTTGGCTCACGCACTCGCTCTCTTGAACGGTAGGTCTAATTGGAATTGCTTTGAGTTGGGCTTTGATATTTTTCAATTTATTTTGACTGCTTTGGTGCTACGCTGATTGCTGCTGCTGCTGCTGCTGTCTGTCCACACACACGTCTGTTGCTTTGGAGTGCTGAGGCGCGACTGCCTGTTGGCGTCGCAGCGGCAACGTTGCCGGCTCGCCGGCTCACCAAAAACACGCTCGCACACACACACACATACACAGACACGCACGCGCGCGGACAAACAGATCGCGTTGGCGTTGAAAAGGGGCGTCCGGTGTTACTGCTTCTCTCTTGTTTTGTTTGACGCTGCGCTCATCTGCGCCTACGCGTAGATTTTGTAGTGCATTAGTATACTCGTTGTTGTTGTTCCTGCTAAAGCTGCCTCTGCTTGATCTCTCTCTCTCTCTCTCGCTGCGTCTCTCTTTGAGCAGTGCACTGTGGATGCTGTTTACACTCTTCGTTCTGCTGGCTGCATAGCTGTAACTGTAAATTAGTAGTCAGTGCAATTCTATACTTATATTTGTCACTGCGTGTGTGTGTGTGTGTGTGTGTGTGTGTATAAATTTAGTAAGTGTTATTGGCATCGCAGGCTACAGCATGTCTGTATGTATGACAATATGTGCATTTTTCTCTTTATGCATTTGCTTTAAAAAGAAACAAATTAAATTTTCACTTAAGCTTTTATACACATATATACATACATATGTATATATATTCCTTTATAACTGTAGATGTATGTATATATATTATAAATTTGTTTATGTATGTATATGCTTGCCTTGATCAAAAGTCGTGAAAGAGAAAAATGATATGTCTACATGCATATGTAAATTTATATATGCATGCACATACATATGTATGTATGTATGTATGTGTATATTTGTGTGTGTTAGTATTGCATAGAAAACGTTTTCCAATTTTAATTTTCTATTCAATGTAGCTACAGATGTTTTGTTAAGTGTCACATATGCATACACACATACACACATGCACAAATACAAACAATGAAAAAGATATTGACCAGTGGCAAAGCTCTTGACGCCTTTGGAAAGATTGAGAGCTTAGATTTGGTTGTTATTTTAATATATCTATGTATATATGTATATGTATGTTTGTACATATGTATGTATATCTTATCTACGAGTATATAATCTTTATAATACTGAAACACTTATTTATTTATCTACGTAATTAGTTGTTGAACTTTCAAGACAGCTGCACCTGCATTTCGTAACTATCCAAAACCTGGTCAATACCAGGTTCAAGATTCCCTGATATAAAGCAATGTATTGTAATACTGATCGAATTTTAAATTACCTTCCCCGAAATATCTTTTTATAGGAAAATTCAAAGTTCTTTCTCTGTACCTCCCCCACTTATCCTTATCCTTATCCATTTCCCACGTCAACAAGCGCTTTTATTACACATACAGACATATGTTCACATGCATTCATCAACACAATCTTCGTCACTATTTGTATAAAGAACCCCACTGATAAGCGTTATCACCTTCCATTGTCTTCCAGACTATGTTTCGGCCTTGTGTGCATGACTTGCAGTCCGGCTTATCGGTGGGCCAACGGGTATTATTATTATGATAATTACGTTTAGATGCCCGATTGCAGGTGATTAGTGTAGGGATTGTAAATTAGCTAGAGAAACATGGATTACAGTTTGCCGGTACAAAGTCCTTTAAGAGAGCAAGAGAAAGAGAGAGGAGCTCGCAACGAGATTGGATTCGAAAAACCGGACATGGATTTGGGCCTCTGCCTGTGTCTTCGGCCGGAGGGCATTCAACTTTCTTAGGCTAAAGCGACGCCTGGTGGCTAGTTGTGCAACTCAGCTGAGCAACGGATCAAGGCTTTATCACTAACAGCATTCAAATTCCACAAACACTCACACACACATACACACACACACACACACATACACCCACAGGTATTTGTAGCTCAAGGCCAGTTTCGTCTCTTTCACACATACACACACAGGCTTAAATGCTGCCTCTGCGTGATTTGCATTCGTTTCACTTGTTATTGTTTTTGCTTTAGCTCTTTGCTTTTGTTCTTTGCTTTTGTTTCTCTCGTTCCGAATGCACTTTCTTGTTGAGTATCGCAGGGTTTCGTCATCGGCTTGGGCACAAATGAAAATTTGTAAAATGTAGCACGTATAAAATTGTAGATAACTGCGAATTTAATTCGTCAGCTTTTATCGATGAACTTGCCTGATAAAAGAAGTCGCTATATACGCAGTCTGAGTCAAGGCAAAGAGTGTTTATTTTTTCATAGTTCAAAGTACTGTTCAAGTGACTAATATAAAAATTGTCTACGTATGTATGCATGTACTTTTTCGTTTAGCTATGATAAGGCAGCACATGCACAAATTTGTGCAAATTGTCGCAAATTCGGACAGCAAATTGGGGGAGCTTTCGTTAAAAATGATAGTGTACAACAAAACTCGCCGGCAATCTACAGTTATTGAAGCCAGCACTGAGGCAGGCAACAGGATTAAAATGCGCTCAATACTAATTACAGCTAATCACAATAGCTGTCAGTGCTCTCTTAAGCACGTCAGCTCTCTCTCTCTCTCTCCCTCTCTCTCTGTCTGTCTCTCTGGTAAATGCACACGCAATTCGTGTTGTTGCATTCGCCCCCAAACACTTGTTTACTTTCTTGTTGCGCTCAACTGGGGTCTTGTGAACTTTGGACTCGGCGCACGGCGCTCAGCGTCAACGCAGTCTAAATTGTTGGCGTCTTTGCTTTTAGTGCGACGCAGCAGCAGCGCTTGCTCGCTGTCGCCGCGGCTACAAATATACATAAATAAATAAAATAATCGTAATGCGATGCAAACCAGTTTACCGTTTGCTGTTGTTGTTGTTGGCGCTGCTGTTGCGACTGCTGCTTGTTGCTTTTGTTGCATATGTTTTGCTTCTTTTGTATGCTTGTACATGTGAATGTATGTACATACATACATACATACATACTGTGTGTATTTACCTTGTTTACTCTTGCTTTTGCTTTGCGCTCGATCAATTAATGTTAGTTTTAAACTCACTGTTAATTGTTTAGCGATCAATTTAATTAGCACATTTCACTCGAGCATTTCTCTATATGCAAATATATATCTGCCACAGGTGCCACACGCACTAATCGTTAATCGATAAGTCTTAAATCGGTTAATGGGTTCAGGCTGCTCGCCTGCTGCGGCCTGTGTGTTTCTTGCGACTGGCCCATAGTTTTGGGAATTGGTTTGGGGTTAGTTGCCCCGCCCCCCATGCGAAAAGAAAACCCACCCTGGCCAAGGCAAAACGCTTGGGCAAGTGGCGCAGGCGCAAGTCTTGGCTAACAAACTCCAGGTGGCGCTGCCTGAAACTGCTCAAAAAAAGCTCAAGCTAAGCTTTCGTCTAGTGGTTGTGAGCTATGCCAAGCAGCTGGTGAAAGCTGTCGCAAAGCACGACTCGAGCTTGAGCTTGAGTTGTAGCTTTGCCAACAGCTGTTCAATCCATCATTAAAGAGAGTGGGCGCGCGACTCAAAGAGCGATAGAGAGCGCGAGAGCGAGTTGAGGACAGAGCGTGCTTGCTCGATGCCGCTCAACTTCGTAACGGGTTCGTAGTCTACTTTTAGGTGCGTAGCCGCGCGCAACACATTTGAGCAGATTCTTAAGCGAATCCCCATACTGAAACCGTTGTCCACAAAAGAAACAAGAAGAGAAATTCAATTCTTGTGCACTAGGTTGTCATATTTTTTTGCTTTTTTTTTGCAATTTTTTTTAAAACATTAAAAAAATTGAAAAACCAAATAAAAAAAGTTTTAATGAAAATGAAAGTGGCGCGGACTTGGAGCTTGTAACCTCACCTAGTACACGTTCAAGTCGGCAATTGTTGCATATAGCCGAACCCTTGCCCGTTACAATCCTGGAATATTTTCATACTTTTTTTTGCGGTGTTACCTAAAAATAAAAAGAAATAAATGTAATACAAGTATACAAATATACATATGTATATGCATATATATATTTATACTTTATTCTCTCCCACAAAAACAAATACAGTGGTAAAAAAAAAACAAAGTGAAAGGCGAAAACCGCGTTACAAGTAATCAAAATAAATAACAAAGAAAAAAAAACCGAAAAAAAACCAAAAACCAAAACAAGTGGAAGACAGCGAGAACACAACAAGAAATCAAGAACCAGGCAAGAGGAAAAGCAAAGCAAAAAGGAATACATTATTATTATCCACATAAAAGCAATCAAAAAAGCAACAGCAACAAAAGGTAATCACTAAAGAGCCATTGCCGCTAACTTACACACACACACACACACACACACACACACACACACACACACACATACAGAGTGCTCTTGAGTACTTCATGTATTGTGTAATGAAGTTGAGTTTGCCTGCTGCTGCTTCTTCTTACTTTTTTCTTCATATTTTTTTTGGGGAATTCGCCGCTAACGGCGACGCCAAGTGTAATGTTACGAATGGCGTGTAGGTGCGAGCGAGAGGCATAAACACACTTGTAATTGTTGTCTTGGAGAGTTTTGCTGCTGTTTTGTTGTTTTTGTTGTTGCCGCGACGCTAGGCAAAATTTTTTAGCAGAGCCAAAGCAAAACTTCGACTGCTTTCGTTGTTGCTGTTAGCTGAAATGTGTGTCAGTTGTGAAGGCATAAAGGAATGCCAAGCACACGCACACACACACACCCATACACACACACGCACACACAATTATGTCAGCAAGAACAACAAGAATTGGTAGCCTCCTGCTTTTTCAAGTGTAACCAAAAAGTATGCAACAGCAACAAAGAATCAAAGAGAGTCGCTGCCGTTGCCGCTGCCGCTGCCAACGTCAACGCTGCTGCAGCGCTGCTGCGGTTGCATAAGTGTCAAGCGAACCGAACGCGTACAGTTTGACAGCCACTGCAACTGAATGGAGTACACCAATGTTGCGTGGCTACAGACTGCAAAAGGGCTAACTGTAACAAGAGTTGAGAAGAATCGGAGGAAGCAGAAGAAAGCAGCAGGCAAATAAAGCGGCAGCGACGCTGACAGTGACGCCGACGGCGCAGTTGAGTAAAAGCAACGTGACACAAACACAAGCGCACACACAGAATGCCTGTATGCATGTGTGAGTGTGTGCTTGTATGTGTGTGTGTGTGTGTCTGCGGTTAGCGAAATGAGAGAATAATAAAACAGGAAACTGAAACTGAAAACTACTTAAATATTTAAAGCAATTGCAAAAAAGGGGCGCCTGCCTGCGTCTGTATGTGTGTATGTGAAAGTGTGAGAAACACTGTGACAAAAAGTAAAATGAGAAAGAAAAAGTAAAAGCAAAAGCCAAATGACAGGCAAATCTATTGGCAACAACAACAACAACAGGAGAGCCCCAAAAAACTGGCTGGGTCAAGCAAATGAGCGGGGTAAGGGGCTAGGGGCTAGGGGCTAGGGGCCTGTGTGAGTGTTCTTTCTTTCCTCTTTTTTTTGGTAGGTTATTTTACTGTTAACATAAAATAAATAAATAAAATACCAGAAAAAAAGTTGTGACAGCAACAGCATGAAAATTTGTTGTTGGCGTCTTTCTTTTTGTATATTTGCTTTTATGTTGCCTGCTTTCAGGCGCATACCCTGTAACATCACGTATAAATTGCATTTGTGCTGGTAAACGCATCTGCACATTGCACTATTTGAGGAACTTTAAATTCATATCGAAAATTTAGTTTCATGATCATAATAGAGTTAATCTCGTGAACTTCTCATCTGCACTACATAAAGAAAACTTTACATGCTGAGCCAGCTAGTTCATAGTGTTCAGAATATTCAGTTGTAAGCTGGAAAATAGTCTTAAAGCTGTCTGATAAGTCTATTGAAAGCTTCTACGTTTTTTGGGGAAATCAATTTCGAACCCAATTCCTGCAATTTAAATGATAGTTTGTCAAAATCGACCTTCAGTCAAATATGTAAAATACTAATACAAATACTAAAATACTCGATAAGTATCGATAAGCAAAATCTTGTAGAATCAGTAAATATGATGTCTATTTTCATTTTTCTTTTTGATAATTCGGTAATTGTTATACCTTCTTTTTACGATATTCACTAACGTATCCTGTTAAAAAGTCGATTGTAAGGCAGTTGCTTACTCTTATTGTTGAATACACTCATTTCACCGATAAATATCGATTAACAATATCTTGCAGAATTGATAAATACGATGGAAGTCATTTCTCTTTTTGATAATTCGTTAATTGTTATACCGTTTCTTTATGATATTCGATAACGTATTCAGTTAAAAAAATCTATTGTAAGGCAGTAGTTTGTTATTGACAATGGGTTACTCATTTCATCGATAAAATAATAACAATATCTTGCAGAATCGATAAATACGATGGAAGGCATTTCTCTTTTTGATAATTCGTTTATTGTTATACCGTTTCTTTACGATATTCGATAGAGAATTCCGTTAAAAATCGATTGTATGGCAGTAGCTTGTTATTATTAATGGTATACTCATTTCATCGATAAATATCGATTAACAATATCATGCAGAATCGATAAATATGATGTCTTTTTCAATTTTTCTTTTTGGTAATTCGGTAACTGTTATACCATTCCTTTACGATATTCGATAACGTATTCCGTTAAAAAAATCGATTGTAAGGCAGTAGCTTGTTATTGTTAATGGTATTTATGACTACAGGGTATCGAATCGTGGCACCCTTTAAGAAAGCGTTTGCGTTTCTTTTTGCATATTTAATATGACAATTCGTAAATGCGATTGGTACGTGCGTGTGTGTGTGTGTGTGTGTGAGTGTGTGTGCGTGCGTGCGACAGTTGTTGTGCCTAATGAAGTGTAGCCCACGCTTATTGCTTGACTGATTCGCCTAGACCCGAAGCCCTAGCGCCTCTACTAACTAGTACACTGCCCCGACGCCGTCCTCGGCCTATCGAGCAGAATCGAACATGTATATTTATTGCATAACCAAAGCCCAAAAACCCATACGACGAGGCTCCATCAAAAGCCAAAACCCAGAAGCCAATCAATCAGTTTAGCCAACGGGGTTTGGTGGTGCGAATAGGGCGGGAATAGGAGGCTTAGACTGGCAAAGAGACTGGCAGCAGCTGCTTGGCCAGCAGCTGGAGGTGGCAATGAAAGCAATGGAATCCGTTTGTCCATTCATCTACGATGACTGCCAGAAATGTTCGTATGCCCAAATTGAGTTGCTGCTTGTCACAATATCTCGAAGAAAGACAGAGACAGAGACCGAGACGAGAGAGAGAGAGAGAGAGAGAGAGAGGGAAAGTAGTATTCATTCAATTCCAGTGCATGATACTGTATAAATATCCATATTAGAGCGCAGCCGAAGCAAACACAGTTTAAATTAACTTTTGCGAATGACTTTCAGAACGAGCTTAAACTCTTTAGGAGCCGAGCTGTCAGTGGTTTCAGTTGAAATATTTCAGACAATCTGCATTCGGCATTCAATTCAATTATGAACTGAATTCGTTTAAATATCACTCAAGATATATCCGACAAATATTTATTTAAAACACAATTGAAATATGTGTGCAAACCGATATTTGAGCTGTTCTGTAATTAATTTTCGATTGTATTTTAAATGGTTTTTACTTTTCTCTATTTCTATGTAATTGAGATTAGATCTAGTATGTATTTATTCAACAGATTGGATTGCTTTTTACAGATTTTATTGCATTCTAGATTTGAGTATAGAGGAAATACTAAACTGAAACAGAGCAAAATAATTGCCTGAAATTAGAACACAATTTTCTTTTTGTGGGAGTTGCAAAAAAATAAGTCGAACTGGAATTGCAAATGTTGTTCGGCATACGGTTGACCTCATATGCATATCCATTTCCTATTCCAGCAAAAGTTACGAGGCCACAAATATTTGGAATTTATGGACTTGATATTGATGCGAACGTGGCTTGCTGAAGGGGGGAGGGAGGCGAGTGGGGGCTGGCCTGCTACATGCATATTTTCCTTCACACAATTGTCACGTGTCACGTGTTCCCTTGGCGCAAAAACAAATCAAGCTGGTTGCAGGCTGTTGGCCATATCCGTTGGCCATATTGAAAGTCCATCTGCCTTCCGTTTCCGCTCGACGCTCAACTGCTAACCGGCCGCTTCCTGCTTCCTGCATCCTGCTTAAATGCGCGGCGCCTCCATCAATTTCCTATCCCATAGACTCTTCTTTTTGTTTTCTTTTTCTTGCATGCATTCCGTTGCAAGCCACAACAGGGGGCGGGGCTGGTGGTGAGTCTGACCACCTGCTGACCTCCGCCGTTTTTGGCATGTCCTATCCTTGTCCTCGTTGACCTTGTGTCAAGTGTTTGGCCCGAAGATATTGTCGGGGCTGCTGCTGCTGCCATATCAAAACAAGTTTATTAACAGTCTATACTGCGGCCCTCCTTCTCGACCACGCCTCCCGAGGCTGGCCCGCCCCCGCGCAACCGAGTTTTATGACTCCCCAGCGGCACGAACACATGTGTATAGATCGACAATGCTTGTCAAACCCCGCAGCGACAGTTTGAACAGCGCCGCACCATGGGCCAAATCGACAAAGCTTGTGACCTAAACTGAGCCGATGCTATTTAACTGGCGTGCTCTTCGCTTAACAGCTGTTAACTGTGTTAACATTAATGTAATTATATAACGTATACTGGTTCACGAAGTGAAAACAGTATATTGGCTTTGTGCAATGTTCTATGTCTGGCTGCCTGTCCATCTGTCTGTATGAACACACAGCATTTGGACATCTTTGAAGTTAGAGATGAAAATCGATCAAAAATGTATGTCAGTAAAAATTGCAGCTATTCCCTCTACAGATAGTCAAATAAATGATATAGTCTGCCCATAGGCGAGTGGTAGATCCCAAATTCAATTCTTTATTAAATCTAGCTCTCTTTTTAGCGTGAACAAGTATATATGCAGTCGGTAACCCCCGACAGCAACGTTTTTACTTGTTTCATATTTAGTTCCGTTATCGATTGAACATATAATGGATAAAATATATTAGTGGTATTCCTAAAAGCTCAAGAGTCACAGCTAACACGTCCCAGTTGAAAAGTCATAGACCTGGTCAAAAGAAATTGTTGTTGTTGTACAAGAGTTGTAAAAAAAGTTTTTTTTTTATTTTTTATGAAGCGGAAAATTAAAAAGTAGATAACGGTTCGTGGGACTTCAATTAAAAAAGTGTTAAGTGAAATGTTCTTTGTGCAAATATATTTAATTGTCTATTAGAACTTTTGACTTGCATTTTTGTTTAACAGCTCTTTAAAAGAAAGAACAGGAAATCACTTAAATACGACCGAAAACTGACAGTTGACCTTTCTAATATAATATAAACTCGAATCCCAGTATGGAACGTGAATGTATAATTGTCTGGGCCGAAGGATAACTTCGATGACTTCGAGCTATATTTGTATTAATTATAGACACAACACATAGGGCCTGTATTTGTCCCACTGTGCGTTGTCGCCGCCGCCGACATGTCGCCTATTATTGTAGCATACTTTCCAGCGCCGCTCGGTCAAGCACGTGCGCAATATGTAAATTTTTATTCGGGTCTTCGCTTTTTGCTCTTTTGCTTTATTTTTTCTTTATGTAAATACGTAGTGTGTGTGTGTGTGCGAGTGCGTGAGTGCGTGTGTGTGTGTGAGCTGCTGCCTAAGCAGCTTGTACGCTCACATGCGCTCGCTTGCTCATTGCTTTTAATAGCCAACAACACGCCACGCATTAATTTATGACTTTGCCCGCTGTTGTAAGGAGCAGAGAGGGGAACTGAGGGGGGGCGGCCTGTGGGCAGTGAGTAGTAGAGCGACAGAGGGGGTGGGGCAGCTGCGAGTAGGCATGCCAAGCTTTTAACGGAGTCGGCAAATGCTCGGCGCGGCGTATAATTAAAAATTAAAGCACTTGGCAGCCAGCAGCAAGCAGCCAGCAGCAGTGCCTGCCAAACTGTAGACGCCAGCCAGTCGTGTGCCCAAAAGTCGCAGCATACTTTTCGGCTGGCGCTGTAAAACTATTACAGCCCCCTTGCCATTGTTTTGTTTCTGTTGTTGTTGTGTGTTGTCCTTTGTTGTTGCCTGCGATTTGTCGTGCCTCGTATTTGCCTTGCTTTGGCCCATTGTTTGCCTTTTTCATGTGTGTGTGTGTGTGTGTGTGTGTGTTCGTTCTCTTGCTTACTGTGTCAATATTTTTTGGCGTGAGCCTTTGCTTTTAGCCACATGACAAGTAAATATGGTAGCTCGACTGAAACAAAGCACAAATTTGTGCCAGAGTCGAAGTCGAAGTCTTTCCTTTCAGCCTCCGCATCTTAACCCACCTTCAGCTCAGCCACAAGACAAAGTGCTGAAGTTTTTCTAACTTTTCCATGAAAACTCTGTCCGTTGCCTTCTTTTACCCTTTCAAAGACATTTCGATTACATAGCATCTATAGAGCATATATATATATATATATATATACATTTATATTATACATATAAATAGCTTGAGTTGATCTTAAAGCGAGTTTTAATGTCACTAACAATTTTATTTCCCTTAACATCTCAAATTAGCTCAACATTTCCTAGATTTTTTAATAATATGTAACGTGAACACTTTGTCATATAGCATTCAAAGCAAAAGTCTTTTATACATTGAATCTGGGATAGAAAAAGTCAATGTTGAGTCTGCACTATATAATTTGTTCATGGGAACATCAGGGTTCAAATTCTAGGCTCATGTGTGTGGCCATAGTTGATCATGGTCAAGGAACTATTAAGTTATTATTAAAAGAATACTTCTAATAATGATCATAATGATTGGTGATGACAATGCTAATGATAATGCGAATGTCAATATTAATGATAATTTTGCTTATGCATTAATACTAATACCAATACTAATAGTGTAGTGAGTAGTGCCCCGAATCATAATAATGATAATGATAATAGTAATAATGATGATAATAATAATGTATTAATAATGACATTGCTAATGATAATGCTGATGAAAATAAAAGCAACTGAAATGCTAATAATGATAATGATAATGCTAATAATGATTATGATAATACTAATAATGATAATAATGAATGCTCTTCATTGCTTATTTGCTATGTCTTGTCGTAACTCGCAAGAGAACAATCTCTTTAAATGCTTGCTAAAGGGTATTTTGGCTTTGCACCACTACCAGATGACTCTTATTTCTTCTTCTTCTTCTTCAACATCGACTTCTTCTTTATCGCCTTTTTGGTTTTATTTTTTGCTGTCGCGACGCGTCGCTTCGCGCAATCGAAAAAGTTTTTATGACACAATTTTCTATTGTGTTGCCATTTGCTCTGCTACTGCTTCTTCTTCTACTACTTCTGTTCCGTCTTCTTCTTGTCTGTGCTTGGCACACTTTCGATTTTCGATTTGGGAATAAGTTTTCGGTCGTAGGGCTCCTTTGGGGCTGCCAACATACAACAACAGCGTCTGGCTGACGCGTTCGCAACTTCAAAGACTGCGCCCCACAGTGCCTGCCAAACTCTTCAGTGCCACGCCCACGCTCACGCCGCCCCTTCGAGCAGCCATCAACCCTTGGCTGCTGTATGGCCCGCTATTTTTAGCTTGTCGCTTGGGCGTCAAAAACTGGGGCGTCGAGTGTGGGCGTGGCACGAGCAGCACGACCAGCACAAGGATACGGAATGTGTTGCTGAGCCAATGCAAAGAAGTTGCATGCAAAGAAATGCCATGTCCGTGGCAACTTGCCCACGGGGCATGGAGAACGGACAAGGATGGTGGGCGAGGTTGAAAGGGGGGCGTGTCGTGTTAGACACTGAAACTGAAACGAAATGACGTTTTGCAATTTCGCGCTGCAGCAATGAAAAAGAAAAAGAACTCAAGAGAAAATTATGTGTTGCATACTTACGTGCGCCGCACTGACCTTGCGTGCACTGCAGTCGACAAGAGGTTGGGGGGGTGGTGCAAGGTGCAAGGTGCAAGGTGCAAAGACTTGGCCGGGTGTACAACAGTTCGTGTGTCCATGTGTTTTATTGCTCTGCACGTTTTGGGCACAGTTCTAATTGGATAGGCAGACGCTGGGTCAATGCGAATCGATATGGAAAGGCGCTGCGGCGCATGGGGCGTGGCAGCGAGCATTGCAAGAACAGTGCAACGAAGCGTGCGGACACCCAAAAGCTGATAAGCCGCCGCAACAATCAAATCGAATCAAATCAAGTTAAATCAAGTCAAATCACGTTCCGAAACGCAAGTTCAAACCCCGCAAAATCCCAGACTGGTTGACTGGTCAGTCGTTCCACTTGGCTGCAGTTCACTTTGCGCCTCAAAATAGCAAAGAAAGTTGATTGATTTATGAGTCGTTTATAGAGCTGTAGCTCTAACGAATGACCATGTGATTGATTCCATTGTGCGTGTCCGAATGTGACATAAAAAGCCTTAGCCAAATCCATTTCAAATCGTTTAATAGCTCAGCAAATGGAACTATTTACAAATTAAATAGGATTAAAGCCGAAAAGTATTTCAGGACTTAAAGCAGTTGCCATTTTAACTCTGACGTGTGTCCTCGATGAATAGTTCGATAAATATTAATGGCATTCAAACGTCCACTTGTGCATATTAAATCAAAGCTTAATGCGATAGCTTGTAAGGGTTTTCGAGTACACTTGAGAGGTGCCACAAGATTTATAAGAGCTTTAAGCATTGTTGCAAGCGCAATTTACTCCATGTAAAAAACAAACTCGCATTGATTTACATATACCAACGTATTGCCCTTTATCCCAGTCTTTTTACACCCTTGATAAAAGCATCTCCGACTTACTTAAATTATATATATATTCTCGATAAGCACGACGAGCTGAGTTGATATAGCCATGTCCATCTGTCTGTCTTTCTGGATCTATGCAATCTCCTTACAGATTTACAGTTAAAGCTACAGAACATACAGGCTTTATATATCCCAAAACCATTCGGATCGTATGACTATATCCTATAGCTCCCATAAGATAGATCGGTTTAAGAAATGTCTTCGTAGGGAAAAGTTTGGCGCTATTAAAGTCAAAGACTTGAAAATTGGGTAATATACTCTTGTATGTCACCCCCATATATAAACCTATAGTATATAAAGCTACGGCTTTTGGGGGAGTGGCAAACTCAAAAAACGCAAAGCTCTTTCGTTCTCTTTAAACCTCGTGTCCAGTGGTTTCAGGAAGTTTTCTTTATCGCCAGGACAGAACTTCCTGTGAACACTTTGACTAAATTCAATGTTTTCTACAGTTGCAGCGTTATGTTTAATACCAAGCAGATTCTCTCCCATTTCTAGGGAGTTTTCTAGTCCCTAAGGTTTTTCTTACTCTTTGGTTCCTAGTTGGACGAAAGATTTGGCTTGCAGAGCTTGCATTTTTGCAGCCAACTTCAGATATTGTGCTGATTACGATTCAAATGTATTTCTCCTGAGAAGTTCCTCTGACAAGTTTTTTAATTCAACTTTTAAATTATATTCCTTCTGCTTAGGATAAGTTGTATCCCAGATTGTCTAGAGTATGGCGGTTCGGTTCGGCTTGAACTCAACTTTCTTACCATTCACCGTGGCTGGTTAATCTAATGCCTGGCCTACTTAGTTGATAGCCCAAGGCAGTTAAACGGAGCAACTTGCTCACGCACAGCCAGAGACAGCGACAGAGGGTCGATTGAGAAACCTAATCCTGACCCCAGGCCTGAGCGCCGTCTTGCCACAATCAAGGTTAAGCATATGCATATGCACACAGTTATGCGCATATATATGCATATATACATATCTATTTATTTATATATATATATATTTGTATATATGTATATATGTATGTAGAAGAGAAGAAGGGATGAGAGAAGGCTTTGTTAGTTTGGGCTTTTGCTTTGCTCGTAAAAGCGACAGGAAATGTCAATCAATTAGCTATGCTACGGCCCATTCCAACCATTGGACTTGGATCCACAGCACGCACGCTTAATGCCAGCTCTATAAACAACTTAAGAAACAGCTCGGCCCTAAGCTGAGCACAATTTAACAACTAACTAACTGTTAGCTAAATTTAACTAACTGCATAAGTTACTTGAAGTTCTTGCTTTCTCGGAAAACAAATTTTTCCCTGCCAGTTCGAACTCGTTTAGTCGAGTTTAAGTCTTCTTCTGCCTCGTTACGGAATGTAAATATGATGCGATAAAGTCTGTTCAGGTATTTCTCAGCATTTTGCCATCTACGAGCAATTCCCTTCCTGTATTAGTTGGTTCTCCCAAAGATATTCAACCCATATCGATATAAATTCAAAGCATATGTACGTTTGTACATATTTTGCCTTCTGCTGCTATCGTTAGCAATTGAATCCTCCGGCCCAAACTGTTTTCCCTAGCGCAGCATTCCTGCTGTTTGTTTCGCCAACAGAGCTCGAGCAAAGCGTAGCCACACCCACATGCACACCTACACACACACACACACCTACACACACCCACACAGAGATGAACAAAAAGCATTGTCTTTGTTAGCTCTTTGTTTTCTGAGTTGTGTTTTGTGTAATTGTTGCAACAATTGTGTATGTGGCAGATGGTGGGCGAGCGGAGCGAAGGCAGTCGTAAGGGTCAAAGGGGCAAAGCCAAAACAAATAAGCAAAACATATTATGTAGCACGATGCTGCGAGCTATGCCACAGCAACAGCAGCAAACAACAACAGCAACAATTACAACAATTGTTGCCTGGTTAGCGCAAAAATGCTGTAAAATAGAACCAGGGAATCGCGCGGAGAGCACATCAGAGGGAGAAGCTGGGGAGCTGGGGAGAGAGAAGCGCAGAAAGAGAGAGAAAGACAGAAACGGTTATGTTATTGTTGCATTTGGTTGCACATGCAACAGCATATACACCATGGAGGGGGCAAGCTACGACACACATTTGGAAAAATAGTCAGAAACATTGACAGGACGACAAACTGAGCTGAGAATGTGAGCCTTAACCCAGTTATGCCCCGGGGGAAAGTTGAGGTTTAACCAATTGCAATGAGTTGATAGCTTGGGATAATCAAGTAATTAGTCAAGTGCAGTCAAAGCTGGGCAGACTCAGGCTAATGCCCCAAATCAAGCAGCACAAAGCCAGCTTTGCAGCTGCAGGGCGAAACGGATGTGCTTAAGCCAAAGTCCAGGCAAGCGTAGCTCAAGGGCTTATGGAATTCTTTGAGAAAGAAACTGAAAATATGAGCTCCTAAGTGAGCAGCCAGGCTATAATCAAAAAAAAATCAGTTTCAGCAGCAAAACCCATTTCACTTAATATCAGAAACTTAATTCCCGAGGCTATTCGATACAAAATGAAAACTATAAAAAGCATAAGGAAACCTTTTCCGACAGCCTTGGCATCGAAATTGCGTTGGACCCTCAGGCCCGGAGTCGGAGTTGCACTTAATGTATACTCAGCATTACTGCAATAGGATGAGCTAAAATGATGAACTTGGCTGGATTTCGGCGTTTCTCTATCTGCAAAGCTTTAATACAAATCAGTTCAGAGGAACAAAAAGCCATTTTCTTAATGTCTTAAACTTAACTCCCGATGCTGTGCTCAGCAAATGAAAACTGTAATAAGAAAAGGCTACTTGTTCGACAGCCTTGGCATGGTATTCACTTTGGGTCTTATGCACAGGCGAATAAAAAAAAACAAGAAAACACTTTGCATGCCCAGCATTACTTCAATAGACAACTTAAAACTTGGGGGCCGAAGCTCTTTGGGACGGCAGCTAGCAAAGCAACCGAGCGAAACGGCCTAAGAGTTTATAAATTTTTAAATAGCTCCGAACGTCAGAAGTGGCCAAAGGTGAGAAACTCGAAGATGAAGTTGAAGATGAGTAGTCGGTCGGATAGGTTGCTGGGTGGTTGGGTGGTTGGGTAGCTGGGCGGATTTAATGGAGCAGCGCTGAGCCACTCGTTGGGTGGTTGCTCAATGCTCGATGCCAGCCAAGCAGCCAGCCAGCCAGCCGGTTGGCTGCTTCATTTACTTGATGACAAACTCTCATAAATAATGCGAATGGTCTATTAATATTTAAAACCCAGCGGAAATTAAACGTGTGCACACTGCAAAAGAAAAGCCAGGTCTGAAAACTGGGAAATAGGGCACTCCCTTAAAGTGAGCACGACCAATTATTATATCTTTGATTTGATCAGGTAATTCATTATAATTTATGAAGTCTGTTTGGATTGTTTTGCAACAGGCAGGAAATGGGAAGTTTTGTCCAAAGGTATAAGGACGTAAGTCCCTCTTCTAGCTCAATAAGAAACTAAGGAATTGTAGAAGGTCTTGAAGGCTAGCACAGATGAAAGAGGAGACAGGGACTTTGTTCACATCAGAAACAGATCTTGAGTTATGCCAACAAATGAAAACTATTCTAGATTTGCAATTTCAGGCATAAAGCTTAGGTCTATTTGTTGGATGCCAAGAAGATTTTTCTTTTAAGTTGGCAAGATGTCTTGTGTCTGGAAAATGTAATTACTTTGTAGAGAATCAATTTAACTTTCCGTGAACTCAATTAATTTGTCTTAAGAACTTTATGGAAATTCAGATTAAAAGATTTTAAGACTTTACCAAAGCAGAGAAAATGCATTTTACAGCTGACTCAGTTTCTTATTGTAGTTGCTATCGAGTTCAAGAGCGAATAATCTTTTGAAAGAAAAACTCGATATAAGTAGGACCTTCCACTGCGAGGCAAATGAAGCTCTTACTATCTCAGCTGGAATTTAATTTAGCTAGATCTGAGATGCAAAGGATGGGATAGTAGCCCGCTGTTAACAAATCTTCGACTTCTTTAGCTGCACGGCAATTTGTAGCGCCATTTGCTGCACTTGGCCGCTCGCTCTGAGCCACTCGTCTTAATTTTTATGAGCTGCCTTAAGTGAGCCATAAAAGGCGAAGACTCGGAACGGGGCAGTTGGCTTAGCACAGTAACAAATTAAAATGTATGTCAGCAGCAGCTGGGGCCACAACTGGCAACAGCAGATGGCAGCCACCTTTTTTGTGGGGCAAGGTGAGAGCTGAAAGCCAAACGTTGACGCGTGCTGCTTGTCAACGTCGGAGGCGCAATTGCCGTGCGGTGGGTCAGTCGGTCAGTCGCCGAACGACGTCAGTGCTTAACCGGGCCAAAGCTAGAGCCAATGTAGTTGTGGTTATGCCCGCTACCCGCTACTCACTCTCTCTCACCCAGTGGGCGCATTTAAAATGTATGTGCGACGCCACGTTTGATATGCTGACCAATTTTTGACACAAAAATCTATTGCTCTGACGTCACAGCTAATATTTTGCAATTGCTCTGAACGTCCTTGGCGCAGTCTTAAGTCCTGTTACTCCTTAATTAAATGACAGTGAGTGAAGGTGCTCGAGTCGAATGTGTCCGACTGATCGATACCCTGTACGTAATCTACATTCGTTTAACACCTTCTGCTCGAGTCGAATGCGACCGACTGATTGATACCCTGTACGTCATTTACATTCGTTGAACACCTTTTGCTCACGTCGTATGTATCCGACTGACTGATACCCTGTACGTAATCTACATTCGCTTAACGCCTTTTGCTCAAGTCGTATGTATCCGACTTATCGATACCCTGTATGTAATCCACACTCGTTTAACACCTTCTGCTCGAGTCGAATGCGACCGACTGATTGATACCCTGTACGTCATTTACATTCGTTTAAAACCTTTTGCTCAAGTCGTATGTATTCGACTGATTGACACCCTGTACGTAATCTACATTCGTTGGATGTAATGAATGCATTCATAATAAAATAACTTTTCTATTATGATTTGTTTTTGTAAGATTTTCAGCGACTTAGCACGGCTTCAGATATAGCCATATTGACTTGGTTTCTTATGCCTTATAGAAAGTTTTACAAATTCGTCTCTAAATATGAGGCGACATTTTGGACTTCATGCAATTTATATATTTTTGATTAGCAGCAACAGGCGACTCGATAGGGTCCATCTCCCGCCCAGCATCTATGCTATATAGCTGCCATAGACTTACATGCAAAAAGATTAAGTCATTCTTGAACGAACTCAAATCAAATGCAATTTCTTCATCAAATAATTTATATCAAAACAAATGTCGCAACTTATCTCTTGATATATCACGAAGCACATGGCTTCGTATAACCTTTGTCATATTAGTTATAAGCTTGAGCAGCATTCAAATGAGAAGCCCTTCACAACTTCAAGTCTATAGCCATCTATAGTCTTTGAGTCCTAGCTGGCTGCCTGCTGCTGTCTCTTTTGTAAGCTAACTTAAAGCCATTATACCCTCTCTGTGCATAGCCATTTGCATTGAGGGCATTATAAGCCAACTCTTGACCCAAGTTTTAAACTGGGTCAGCTCTGACTGCCTTATCATGCTAAATTCGCAATGCAGCAGCTAGCAGCTCCCTGCCAACAACTCCCCCCACTCCCATACATTGCTCAACCACCAATCTCTTATCCAGCAGCTCACCTGCTCAGCGCCAGGTGGACGAGAATCGCGTGGGCCAACGCACTAAAGCCAGAAATTCATGAATGCCTGAGAGCGTTTTCTGCAAAGTGTGCGTTCTCTAATAAGGCACTAACTACATTCGACAACAGCAACAATGAGCCGGGCATGAAAGAAGGTCCTGTCGCTGCTTCTGTTTGAATTTTAATGAAATTAAAGATTACTGAGCTCAACAACAACAGGCTACAGACTACAGACTACGAACAGCCAACAACCAACAACAAACAACCAAACAACCAAACAACAACATCATCATAACTTAACAAACAACAGAGGGCGCTGCTGCAGCCAATGCCGCGTGTCTCTCATTTTGCACGTGGAAAACTTTATAATGAGCTAAAACTCGCTACTAACATCATGTTCCCATATTAAGCTTTAATTAACTGAAAGATGTTCTGTTTCTCGGTAACATCTCTATTGCTCCTGTTTCACTCCCTAATTGCTTCGTGATGTACAGCGCAACATCAGGCTTGTGCGTAACCTTCAGAAATAAGAAACTATAAGAATATAGCTCTTGCTCATCACGTTTGATTAGCTTGTTAGTTTGTTACTCAACAGCTGCTAACTGCAATTGGCTTAAATGTCAGCAGCAACTGCAAGAAGACGAATAAAATGTGTTTCTCAAGTTCGCATAAGATTGTTAGGTTGTCTGCTTGCTGGCCAATTAGTCTCTTAATGCAACGACTTTTGTCGCTAATATTTGCACTCTTCAAAGCAGTCAAATTGAAGCAGTTAGAGTCTTCTATGAAAAACCTAAGGCTTTCTTCATTTACCTTTTGATCAAACTATTACACCATATTGTTCTTTATGAAAAATTACTTTTAAAAAAAGCTTTTGGGAATTTCAAGATATTTTCGCTAACTTCTTTTACCTCCTATGATGTTCTGTTTTAATAGAAACTATCATACTGCTCGAAGTTGGCTAGACGGTATTTGCTAATCAATCACACTTGTGTGCTTGAATTGTCAATTATCAAGATATTTGCAGAAATTGTCTTCTAAAAACATTAATCTAGTAAGGTGTGCATAAATTTTATTGATTGAAATTAGCAAGAAAACGAGAGAAGGGGAGAGAGAGTATATTTGGTTTTAAGCAGAGAAGAAGTATGCAGAATAAAATTAAAGCTAATTGTTGCATATTAGAGAAATTCTCATGAAATCGTAATGCCCTACTGTTGCAAGAAATATAAAATTAGTTCCGAGAAAAGAGTTGGCATTGAGCATTGCGCAAGCAGCATGCAACACTGAAACATTGCTGCCATTTTGCCCAATTAAAATAAATGCCATTCTAAAATAACAAAGAGACTGCAGTTGAAAGATAACTTTCCTCATCAAATATTTATACACAAACATATACATAGAAACATTGTACACATGTATAGATATATATGTACATATATGCAGGTGGTGCACTCTATGAAGCCGCAATGGAGCCGCAGCTGAGTGCTGTTGCCAGTGAATAGAAACCGCATTAACCACATATTCAAATAGCCAGCCAGGCGCACGTATTGCTGTCGTCCAACTAAACATATTGCGTATACGCCCAGTGCAACGGGAAAGACAATAGCTTCCATAATTAATTATGCAACTTGCGCTCGATTTGCACAATTTCTGCATAAATGCACAAGCAAAATCAATGTGATTAAATAAACGAAAGCGCGAAGGGGAAATCGAGAAAGTATTAGACAGAGATAGAGATAGAGACAGAGACTGAGACTGAGTGAACAACGGGTTGGGCATTGCATAAGTTGCATTCAATATGGCGACCAGGGGAAGCAAATCGAACAAAAGAAAATGCTGAGCCGCAAGAAAATGCACTGCATCTTAAGCGATTTGCCGCCAGCAATTTTATGTGAGTGCTTTTCGAGAATTTTCTTTATTAATCGTAACTTTTTCTTCTTGGAAAAAAATAGTGTAAGGCATTAGTTTTGGTTACTTTGCAATTTTGACGACTATCTACGTTATTTTAATTTCTTTTTCGTAAATCTTTGAGCACTAATGAAATTGTTTTTTTTTATGATGAGTATTCAATAATTTACATAAGTATTTTTGAAAATTTCTGGTGTATTTCTGCCTTACAAAGAACATTTCTTGCTAATTCCTTTTCATAGCCGAAGGCCTTAGCAGCCAGTGCTTAAGATTTAAGTTAGATTTAATTCAATATTATATCTATCTTTAAAATAAATAAATAAATAAATAAATTCCTTTTCATACTCGTTCACAACGTGAGAAGAATATATTGGTTTTATGCTACGTCCACTGTCTAACTGTCCGTTTGTTTATTTATATGAAAGCTAGAGACCTTAATTGGGAATATTTACTTATACGCTTGTCCGATATCTTAGACAAATACTTGTTGGGAGCACGACAAATCGGGAATTACTACTTTATTAGAAATTTGATTAAGACTAGAAACTTGAAATTTGATATATATTTATATATATGTGAAGACCAAACAAAATATAAATTTTGTATGGCTATACTCATTGGGATCGTGGCAAACTTGGAAAATAATCACAAAATCGGGCAAGCAACTTACTGTTGCCAAATGACTTAAGAATATATATGTATATGGCCGTTGGAGGAAGAGCATATCAGAAAAAACTAAATTTTCCACATTTAAAGAGCTAGCCACTGCAGGTAAATCATTGTCGATCTCTTTTGCTGGGGTTTGCTAGGCCCGCAAATACCAACATTAATTAAGCTCAGCTTGGAGAGTAACAGGGTATTATGCAGTTAGTTTAGCCACACTGCAATGTTGTAACTTGTTTGATTTTGTTTTCACGAAAAACCATTTAAATTTGTATTGGTAAAGAATACTACAAACTGTTTTGAATCAAAACTTTTGATTCACTTTCAGGTGAAGAGCTCTAGAACTTGACATTTAATTCCAATGAATGTTTTGTAAGCGCTCAGCGTTGAAAAGCGCATGTAAGATGGCGTGGGTGAAAACATGTTCTCTTATATTCCATTTATGCATATTATGTATATCTGTAGCTTAACCCAGCAATGACCCAATTTCTTTTTTCTTCTTTTGTCAAAAATGAATTTTCTATTGACAGCTGCTCGAAAGTATGCTATATTTTTTGTGTTTTTCTTTGCAGTGCCATATGCAACCAATAAGACTGTGCGAAGTGGTCAACAAAAGGCAACAGCTGAAGGAACAACAACAACAACAAGAAGCAAACAGAATATCAACGAGAAGACGCAAAGCAGCAGCAATAATTAAATTCTAACCGCCGCGTTGCCTCGCTTCGCGTGTGTGTGTGTGTGTGAGTGTGAGTGTGAGAGTGTGCGTGCGGGAGTGTGAGTGAGTGAGTGTGTGCGTTGTTAGTGTTAGTAGTCTAATCAAAATGGCGGGCGGCCAGCGCAGCCAAAATGCAGAGCTGCACAGCAACGTCGCAGTCGCCGTCGCCGCATTGCAGCACTAAGCGAATGCCCAACGATCGAGCGGGCAAAGCAAACCGAAAGAGACAGCGACAGAGACAGAGAGAGCACAGGAGCAATTACAGACGCGAGCTAAAGGCAACCAGGCAGCCACATCCATCCATCCACAGTCCAATTGCAGTTGCTGTTGCGGGGGCAGGTGCCGAACCGGGTGCAAGCGCGGGCGCAGGCGCATCTGTTGACGAGGGCTTCAGGTGCCAGTTGGAGGGCATCGGAAGGCGACGACGCGGCGTAACGATTAGGCACCAAAATGCCTGGCGGACGACGTGGACTGGTTGCGCCGCAGAACACATTCCTTGAGAACATAATTCGGCGCTCCAATTCGCAGCGTAAGTAGAAAAAAGAAACATTTCAAAACTAGATATGATAAGCTAGAGATAGCACAACAAAGAAATCGATATGATGGTTATCGGTTATCGTTTACGGAAACGATCAAGCTAACATCTAGCACTGATTAAGTTCATCCAATGATATCGATATCATTGCTATCGATATTAATATTTAAATTATTAAGCTTGACCAGCTAGGCCTATGATGTGAAGATGTGTTGGATGTTCCAATGATATTTATTTCTGGACTATACACTCTTGAGATTATTATGTGAATTTTATGCAAAAAAAATACTGAAACGTTACTATTATATATATAAGTCCAAAATTCAAAAATCAATTGACTAACGATGACCTTCTACTCTCGCCTATCGAAACTGTCAATAATTATCGATATTTTGTTAAATAATAATTATTAGAACTAAAAGTAATAAGTTTTAATTGTTTAGTATATGGAATATGAGACTTATAGAGTGGGGCTATATATATAAAGCAGAGATAAGAGCTGAATTTCTTATTAATAAGTTGGTTCATTTTACTAACCGATATACCATCAAAATATTGGGTTTGAATAATGTGATATTAATCAACTGTCTAGACCCTAATCAACTACTCTAAAAAAGCAGATAGCTATGAATCCCAAATAGTCTTATTGCTTTTGTTTCCACTTATGACAGACTAACTCGCAGTACAAATAACTTCGAATTTTTGTGGAGTTCCTAGCCCTCAGTATGTTTCAGACCACATTTTGAGAGCGCGGTGCACAGTGAATTTTCCGTTTTGTAAAACAAGGTAAATTTTTAACACTGCGTCCACTATCTCCAGCAAACAGATGCTGGAATTCCATTTGTGGTCAGCTGCGGGCAAAAGTTCTGTGGTTGCCAACTGACAGGTCCGAGGCTGGGCTTGGAGAATTGGGGGCGCAGTGGGATGCCGATGCAAGCGGCATGTGAAATGATTTTCCGTTAAGTTGTCAACGCTCGCAGACTCAGCTGCCGTCCAACACCTCGCACAGAGCGACAGCCGTGGGGGAGATGGGAGCAGGGCACACACGCAGCCGCTTAGCTCTATAAATAGACAAACCACCAAACAGCCACCCACCCAGCCACATACACACAGACACACACACAGACTTCAATTACGGGCTGGCATCGTCCCAGGGCTGATTAAATGGGCAGCAGCAACCTGTTGACCAGCTGAAAATGGAAAGGGAAATGGGAAATGAAAAACAGGAATGGAAGGGAAATGTGAATAAAAAGAGGATTACGAATTGGTAGAATGAATAGGTGCTGCAGTAGATAGATAGAAGTAGCTCTAGCCTAATGAATAGAAATAAATGAGTGAAACAAAAATATAGTTATTTAAAGAAAAGTTTCAACAGAAAAAACAGAGAAAACAAAGGGATAAAAACTGCAGTTGAAAGGAAATAAATAAACTTAGAGAGAGAGTTTAGTATGGCAAACACGGGCAATAGGTCAGTATTTGAATAAACTGGGCTTAATCCATTTCAAGATGGGAAAATTAAGTGGGAATGCGAAAAGTAAATTGGTTTCTGAACCAGATCAGATTGCAAAAAGTATGCAATTCCAGAAGAAAATAAAGTAAAGTTAACGAAATAAAGTCGAGTAGACAGAGAAATAGTTGTAAAAATGGAAATCAAAACAAGTATAGAAATATAAAAAAAAGTTGAATAAGCATTTTAATATGAAAAAGAAGATTCGAATTGGGCTAAGAGCAAAAGCGGCAAAAACTTATAAGAAAATACTAAAATATAAAAAGGAATGAAAATAGAAACAACTAAAATAAAGCAAGCTGTGAATATCTACAAACAAAGCGGAGTTTAAATGCAGTGAAAAACAATCGGATCGATAGAGGCTGCAAAATGGAAACAAGCATCGATGGTAGTGAGACGTGCATTAATAAAACGGGGATAAAAACACGTATAACTGAATTATGAAAGGCAATTACAGCGCGAATGACAATGAAGGCTGACACATGCTAATGAAATGAACAAATGTACTTAATTGTGCCTTTATACAGGAGTTACGTGACGCAGCTCTGATCAGCCGAGAGCTGATGAGCAGATAATTAACAAACGCATGGCTGACAAAACCACCCAAAAGCCAACCGAACCCAATACAATTCAGACAAGCCACCGCCCAACCACACGGCCAAACAGCTGGCATTTGTTCAATGGCTGTTGTTCAAGCTTCTGTTGTTGTTGCAATTAATGTTGTTGTTGCTGTCTGCGAAGTGATTGGGTAACATGGCCGACAGAGTGGGGCCTTTACTAGCTACCAATGGCTGCAAACATTCATATAAGACTGCTTACAATATGTTCTGAACGCTAAATGTGGCTATGAGATCAGCTCGAAACAAAGCTATTGACTAGAAACAAGTAAAACTAGTCACAGTCAGTAAATGGATTTGCTAGACCCACTAGTTTGTTAGCTACATAAATCTCTCTAGTTTCTAGTTTTTCCCAAGATTCGTCGACTTAAAAAGAGTAACTATTCCAAATTTAAGTTGCTACTTTATAGACCGTCGGATGGATTCATTATCGAATATGAAATCTATTAGATTCGTTATCATACTACATAAAAGGCTTGGGTACACAAAGACTTTTCACATTTCAATGATACATTTTGAGTTATATATTATGAAAATGATGAGCTGAAAATTTAAATTAATTATGAATTATAAACAGCAATTTCCCACAAGTCTAAAAAACGAACTATTCGAGCTGACTTATTGTTTAAATGTCCTATGTGACTGTTAACTAAATGATTGATTAACAGACAAGCAGCTAAATAGCTGCTATTAATATGAAGCTTTACATTTGAGCATCAGAGCTGTTAAATATCGGCTTATGACACACCTTTCAATCGATGTCATAAAGATGTCGACTTAAATACTCTGCATGTCACACAAAGAAGACCTTTTTCAAGGCCGACATGTGTCAATCAGAAAGGTGCATTAATTTGTTGTGGAGAAGGGGAGACTTGTTTAATAAGCATACATACATTTTGTATTTATAGAGAAAGAGACTTTGGCTAGTCGAAAGCCGATTACCGAGCAACCAAATCAGACATTAAGCCTTTTTCAAAAGGATTTGCGAGTCGGGCAAAGTGAATACCCACAAAATAAGAACACATATAGAAAGACCAGTAGAGGGATAGAGGAATTGATAGAGAGCGAAGCTTCAGCTTAATGCTTACAGCCAAGAGGGAACTGCAAAAAGATGCGACTACCTTCCATTATTTTCAGTTTTGTTCACTTTTTCTTCTTCGACTCGAGGAGCGGTAAATGGAAATGTCGTAAAGGAAATGCACACTGACACAGGAAAATGGAAGACAGCAAAAAGATACTCAGCACGGATAGGGATAAGGATGAGGATTAGGATAAGGATGTGCAAAACGCAGAGGCAGAAATAAGGAAGTGTCGCATATTACGGCGAGTAAAATGCTTTAGATGCAAAATTCTGAAAAAGAGCTGTAAAACGTGTAATAGAAACCAACAGCTGTAAAGCAAAAAGTTGATAGTGGTTCGATTGAAAACGGAGATACAAGTATACATAGAAATAGATGGAAGGATATGGCTAAATTGACTTAACCGTTTGAGCTGATCAAGATATTAATACCCCTCGGGCAATCGAGATGATTCAATTGGCCACTTATAATGAGCTACTCACAGGAAACTCGCAGCAAAAAGAGAGCGATTGGCTATTTTAATAATTGTGCTCAGATTACGCAAATATTCATCAGCTTAAAGTGGAAATAAGAGGGAATTGTGAATAGCTTCTTGCAACTAGAGAAATGAAAATTCTATGACAGTTGGATTATATAATGGTAAGGTCTAGTCCGACATACAAACTTCCTTCCTTCCTCTGGCACAAAAACAGCTCGAACCAAATGCTCATATATATAGACTGGACTTGTTCGCAACGTTCAAGAATACGATTCTTTCTCAAGTATTATATCCGCTTCGTTTCGCGATAGAATCGATTTTGGCCCCAGCAATCGTATACATTCTTTTTAAGAAACTGACGAAAAATCGAGAGAGGAAATGAAACTTCAAGTTTTTAAAAAAATGTTGTTTGGACATGCCCCCACCAGGAACCACATGCTTTGCTCCACATGCGTGATACTTGCGGCCGTTACTCAACACTGGGGGCCAGCAGTCGGAACCCTCTGACCAGGCGGTATGTGCCACATGTGTGGCACATGCCACATTCAGAAGGCAGCATTGGTGGCGCATTTTCAGTTTTTATTTTGGGTATTGCTTGGGGCACTACACCCCCCCGCCCCCTGTTCCCCTTTCCTAGCTCACCAAATGTAATTCAATGAAGGATAAACAAATGTGAGCTGGAACAACCCAACTCCCTACACGCGCCCCACCCTATGCTCATTTATGCATTTAGGTATAAGTGTGTGCGGTTGGAAGGAGAAAACTCACCCAAAACATTTGCATATCCAATCGCGAGCCTCCGGAACAGCAACATTACGTATACGCAGCATGGGCCAATGTTTTGGACTGCTCAACCGTTTCGTTTGGACGGTTTTTCAATCATGCCCCTTCCCTTGCCCCGTTCTACAGCACCACTTGCTGTTTGCTTGGGTCGATTGGTTTTTGTGTGGAGGCGTTTTTTCGAGCCACGTTAACAAATCGTTGGAGTCATAAACAAAAGCCTAGCAGGCGCCCAAGATTAACAATCTCCCGCTCCTGCCAGCAAAAGCCAAAAAAGAAAGAAACTAAACAGCAAAGCGAACATTTTCACAATATCTTTAATACCATAATATATTATAATAACAAACTTATTAACGAGCCACTCAGCCGCTGAGACAGCTACTCGAGCAAGGCCTTATCGGCCCCAACTAAGCAGCAGCAGCAGCCACATTGATTGACCAAAAAGCGTTTAAACTGGCAACAGCTCGTTTAAGACCTTTTGCTGAGGTGACTTTTTATACATTTTATATAGATTTCACATTTTAAGCGGTATTTGGCCCAATCGGAAATATTATCAGAGCAGTTACAAAAAGCGCTTAAAAAGCTCATTTAGGCTTAAGCGTTTTTAAGATAACTATGAAGAAAAACTCTGTTTACATTAAATAGCTTTCAAGCCTTTGTAAGTAGAATTCGCTTTTGACTGGAAAGTGTGAAAGGCATGATATATAGTATTTAGTATATATGTACATATTCCTTATCAGTATCAAGATTCTAGCTCAGCAGTATTCAAACTTTTGCCAAGCAGTTCAGTTGTCGGAATCGACCAGCTCGAACCACTTTAACATATATCTATAATAAGAAGGATAACTTAAAGTAAGCAAAGCTTTTCTACTAATGAGACATCTCAGCCAAGCCCAAAAATTATGAACTTCATTGGCAGGTATCTTAGCAAAATAGTTCTGCTGAACATTAACGGCTTTCACAGAAAATCTTTACTATGCCTTCAAGAGAACATAATCTTTATTATATGTAAGATTCTTCGAAGTTTCTTGTAATTTACATGCTAAAATATTTAAAAAGAGTTGGGGACAGCGTGTGTGTCCAGATTTTTGTGTAAGCTATGCGTTTTTTTAATTTGCAACCAGTCACACACACACGCACACCCACATACACACATACGACAAACTGTTAGTTGTTGTGTTTGTTTTTAAGTGCAAACTCATTAAAGTTGAAATTGAGGCCAAAAGTTGTTCACATGCTGAACCCGAGTAAAACCAGCCTCGCACGCCCAGTCATGTCCTGACCCAAAGCGTTGCGCCGTGCTTTAAAGCCTGCGACAGGCGCGCGCGCACACACACAGACACACACACGGACACACACACAGACACACACATAGACACGCCCCCTTTCATTGGCAATGTTTGAAATTTGTGTTGTCGCCTTTGCGGTGCGCCTCGCACGTTTATCTCGCCTCGGCCACGCGATGTTTGATCTTCGTCAGCAGCCAGTGGCAAACAACAGCAACAAAAACAACATGCAGCCACAACAAACAACAACAAGTAGAAAAATACTGCGGCAAAAGTGTCAGCCAGCCGTTTGACTTGCTGGCTTTGAAGTTTCCCTATCGCATTTCATTTTTTGTTTCCACAGTTTTTTGTTCCTCTTCATTTTTAAACCCTTGCAAAATGGGTATATTAATTTTGGTCAGAAGTTTGCAACGCAGAGTAGGAAGCGTCTCCGTCTATATAATGTATTTATATTGTTGATCAGCAAGAAGAGCTAAGTTGATATAGTCATGTCCGTCTCTCTGGATCAACGCAATCAAGAGCTACAGAGCTGAAATTTTGCACATAGGCTCCAATCTGCTGCAGGCATTGTATATCTCGGAATCATCCGGATCGGATGAGTATATCCTATAGCTCCCATAGGACAGATCGGTTTTAAGAAATGTTTTAGTGAGATAACTTCGACGTTATTAAAGTCAGAGATTTGAAAGTCAGAGTCTTAAAATTTGGAATATATACTCCTGAATTGCACCCCCATACAAAAAGATATGGAGCATATAGCTACGCCCTTTGGGGGCGTGGCAAATCGGGTAAAACTATATATTCTACAATTTTGAAGTTGGAGCATCCGAATTTGAAAAGTAATATACCTTTGACCTCCCCATCAGGTTGATCAAAAAGTTATATATGTATCCACACCTACTTGTTGCGTGGCAAATCGGGAAAATCTATATAGTGCTTAACATAAATCCTCCAATACTTTGGATGCTGTTAAAGCCAGAGACTTGAAACTTAAAACATTTATTTGCATCAACCACCCCTAGAAAAAAAGATATGGTATATACATTACGTTAAGCTTCACCGTTTCTACAAAATTATGAAAAATTATATATATCCGCTTCTTTGGGGCGTTGCAAATCGAAAAAACTATATCTTCGAAAGTTTTATAGGTACAGCTTCAAAATTTAATATGTAGGTTACTGTTGCTCTGCATAATAGATTGACTACAAATTGGCAAGTGGCAAATCAGAGAAAACTATATCTATATCCTTTACACTTGCCAGGGTATTACCAAACTTCGGCATTGCCGAAATTAGCCCATCCCTCTAGTTTTTTATTTTTTTTTTTTGGCTAATTTTGCGCTTTAGTGAATTTTTGCTACTGTGCAAAATGTGGCTCGAGATTTGCAGCTGCTGGTGGTTGGTTGTTGGTGCTATTGGCTTTTTGTGTGTATGTGTGTGTGTGTGTGTGGCCAACGATTAGGCTTAGGCCAATTAGAAAAGGTCAATTTTATGTTTGTTTGCAGCTGACTAAGCCAAAGCCAGAGCAAAAAAGTTCGCAAAGGTCATGTTTAAAGTGTGTCTGTGTGTGTGTGTGTGAACCAGTTATAAACGTGGTTCATTAGTTCAAAATGGTTCCAAAGTAAATTAGACTAGTAGACAAATAACTAATTAGGTATCGGAAATATATTAAGAAAGTGGTACATAAATTGTTTCAACAAGCTAAGATTTTTTTGAACAGGTTTAGAGATTGGCATATTAGGGAAACCATTTGATGAGGAATAGCTAAAGTATAATACTGAGTAAGATCTGTAACTGATCAAGGAATGATAGCAGAATAAACTTTGAGCGATATGAACATTTATCGACAACTATGAATATTATCTTTGAATAAACAGAAGGATAATTGAATGGGCACTGAGTAATAGCCTAACATTAACTATTTGCCCCAGAAACAATCGATTTACAAATTTAAATGCACGCTGAATATCGTTTAAGGAACAATTTAAATGACAGTTAAACAGTAACTGCGAATGCTTATCGAATTGCTCAGGTTAATTAACTTACCAGACATCGTATGGGACAATTGTGCTGTGCCCCATGCTGCCTACAACTGCATTCCTGTTGATAATTCCGATTGGTCAAACAATTGCCCAGCGCAAATATAAATTTCTGGAAGCGCCGTTCCCTCTCCGCCAAGTGTGTGTCCGCTGACGAGCCCGTATCCGGACACAGTCAAGCAATCAAGCAATCAGCAAATGCAACAAGCCCCGCGAAACTGAATGTCGCTGCAGGTGGCAGCAGGCAAACCAGGTGGGATTGGCTGGGCAGGGAGGGTTGATGGGGAGGGGGCGACTCTGGTGGGTCATTTACCAAATGTAAACGCAGCAGCAGTTAACAATTGCAATTACGACACGAAACAATACAACAGCAACCCACTGAACCGCTGACCCCCAAAAGGACTGACCGTCCGACCGTCCGACCGTTCGTCCGACCGACCTACTGACTGCCGGGCGGAACCCTTCGACTGCCCTTAACCAAGCAAGTTATTGATTTTCCTGTGTTTCATTGTTGATGTTCTTGTTGTTGTTGTTGTTGCTGTTGCTGTTTCGCTGTCGCCGTGTAAATTAACGTTGACTACATGACTGTGGGCCAGACCCTGGGAGGGGTCTGTGCTCTGTCGGATACGGGTTTGGGCAGCGGCTGCCTTCAAGTTTTGCCATTACATTTATCGATTTTTGTTGGTTCGCCCCTTTTGGCTATGCCATTTGCATGTTGTTGTAGTTGCTGTTGTTGTTGTTGATTGTTTATTGTTGTTGCTGTGCCATTTGTAACCTTAGCGTTGCTTTGCTTTACTTTACTCTGCTTTGTGACACTTAACTTTTGACGTGGTTGCGTCTTTGACCCGTTTTCCTGCGTTTACTTCGTCTTCATTTTATGTTGTTGTTTTGGTTTTGCTTCATTTTTTTTTTTGGGGTGCCCGGAAATACGCGAATGCGGTACCCAGGCCTTCAAACAACCCGTACCGCTCGACTCTGGACGAAGAAGGTCAAACGTCGCCGTAGTCAGGGAGCTGTAAAAATAACGCAAGCCCGTCTGACTGTTAAGTTAACCCAATGGAGAGTTCTTGGCTATGCGTCAAAAGAAGGCATGAAACATGGCTAATGAGTTGGTTACTGCCCCGTAAATCATTCGCCATGTGGGCCAAAGCACCCTCCGCCCAGTGTCGTTCGTCATAAGATTCTCTTGCTTTGACCTTTTGATAAAAGCTCCCACATTCCAGACAGCTGAGTCAGGGCCAGTCACAATGTAGCCTTTTTTAGTGGTATCCGAAGAGTGAGATCAGAACTTGGGTTTGCTTTCCCGTTTAATTGAGCAGCTGCGGGATTTGGCACTGGGCTGTCAACATAAGCCGAACCAGCTGACCGTTTAGCACTTATTTTGGCTTAACCTCTTCTCTTCTTCATCCCAAGCTCAATATATTCTTATTTTAGGCAATACCATAACCCTACTTTATATATAATACGCTAGCCCAGCCTTCGAGCTAGCCTCCTACCAATAAAACTACAACTTCCTTAACATCCAGGTGTCAGTCATAGGCCCTAATCCTGACAGTGACTCTGAGGTACTCCCCTCTCCCGGTCTATCTCTCCTCCACCTATCTCATTAAAAACTGAAATTCACACTCTAGCCCTAGTTGCTCTTAGACTCTTCGTGCTAGTCCTATATCTAACCCTACCTTTGGCTTACCTTATCACAACTAACCTTGCCCCTTTACAATACATAACCTTCGTATCGCATATTTCACTTAACCTTAGTCCATGCCCTAACCTTCAGCCGTGATATAATTCATAAGCATTTATAATCAAGTCTTGCGCCCGTCATATTACTATGGATCATAACAGGATTTTTCGATAATATCGACATTCGTTGTCGCTTTAATTAGACAACAGTCGCTGGAGGTGGCTTGGGTAGGGCGTTGGGGCACTTAGCATTAAATAAAATGCCATTTAAGACCTGCCCCAGTCCACTCGGGAGCATGATTATGAGGTTGGACGACGGATGGCAGTCGATGGCTGTGGCTGGGGGCACTAGCTGGCGGCCTATGCTCATCAAATATTAACAGCAAGAGCTGCTGCTGCTGCTGCTGCTGATAGGTTGAGGGCAGAGGGTAGATTGGTACTGGCGACTGCGGCTACGGCTCTACCTTCTGGAACACAGCTTGTGAGGCCAATCAAATTGGATTAAGTTGTTGCTGCTGCTTTTGTTTTGTTTGGTTTGTGCCCGTAAATAGCGGGGCTATAACGGGCTCGTGTGGGACACGTGTGTGTGTGTGTGTGTGTGTGCATGTGTGGCATCAGGTGTTGCGAATGGAAAGGGGAAAGTCAGCAGCAGACCCTACTGTGGGGTCTCCATGAGGTTGTCATGCGTAAGTGCCGGCCGCATGAAAGCCAAAGACCAAACACAAGTCAAGTGTTCGCACTCTTGAAAACTCTCATAACTATTAACTTTAGCCAAGAACCTGAGACCAATCAATTGCACCTACCACTTAAATAGCGTTTTAATAGCTTATGAACGGTCAACACTTCTGTTTGATAAACGCATTCAGCTGATTCAGCTCCCAGTTGCATGCAATTCAAGTTCACAGAACACAGTCGGGGCTGGAGCAATAATTAATGAAGTATTTTTAAACATGATACAATATATCAATGCGACTGGAAACAAAGGACAGCTGATTAGTCTGGTCTTGGGACGAAAAACTTAAGCAACTATTCTTAGAAACATAACAGACGAGAAATGACTGAGATCGAAGCACTAGAAATTTAAGAGTTGAACTTAGGACTAGTTACATAAAACTAAAAGGATAAGATATAAGATATGAAGTACAGAAGACTACGAAATATAGACTGAAAAGCAAATACGAAGAATTTAGACTAGCAAATGAGCTCTACTTAAGATTAAGGATGTCATCTAAGTTACTTAAGGACTTAGGATAGATATACCACGTGGGATGTACATATATTCATATATATTTTTTAATGATATCTACAAGAACTGAAGGATTATTATAAAACTACTTCGAGAGGGGTAGAAACTAGAGATGGGCGTTATGATCGGGATTTTCGGGACCCGAAATTGTCCCGAAGCGATTTTAGGTATCTGGCGGGTTGGGAAATATTTAAAAAAAAGTCCGGGAGATCATAGTAAAAAATTCAAGACATATGCTCTGAGATTGCTGCATCAGAGATACCCGTTCTGGACCCGCGAGACTCGAAAATTTCGATCCCGACGCCCACCTCTGCTCATAAGCATATCTCTAGAATCTCTTCCTATGCCACCTTGATGCAGGGATGAAGCACTGCGACCGTCCAGGAATTTTTTAGAATCTTTTCCAACAAGCTCGAAAATTGTTTCGCGACAATTTAAATCCCGATCCCGACGCCCATCTATACTAGAAACCACATTGAATTCTGTTACACATGACGGAGTTACTTTTCTGCTGCGTAGATTCAGTTTCACTTTATGAGTTCACTATGCACTCACATGCTATTCACATGCTATTCACATGCTACTCACAATTTTATTCATAACTTTGTGACGTCGCACCGTGAGTTGCGTGTTGAGAGGCGGCGAATTTTCTGAGTTAAGGCTGCCAAAAACCACAAAGCAAAAAGAAACTCAACCCAGAAAAAGAAAAACGAGAACACGCACACACATACACATGCATGTGTGTGTTGCCTAATTTGGTTAAAGTATTGCAGAGTTTTTGGTTTGGTTGCTGCACGCAACGCGCCAAACTTGCCAAAAATGCAAAATAACAGCAACAACAACACACACACACGCATACACACACACACACAAACACACACAAGGGACGCTTGCAGCAGCCAATGGAAAAATTGCTGCTTGAATTTTGCTGTTGCTGCTTTTAGCCAAAAAGTTTACGCAATCAACTATTTTTGAGCTAGTCTGGGGATGGAACTGGGGATGTGGCAAAAATATGGAGCCACAATACAAATACCAACACACACACGCACACACTAACACACATATATATACAAATGATAATGAGGCATGAGGCAAATGAAACGAGGACAAAACTTCAGCAAAAGCTGCGAAGCATGAAAACCAATGGCGCCGCATGTGTATGTGTGTGTTTGTGTTAGTGTGTGTGTATATAACCAATTACACATAAACTTTCACCCACACACACACACACACACACACTGCTCCAGCGAAATGGCAATAATTTGAGTTTCTGCTTACCACATGTAAATGACGACTCTCTGATGTGACCTGACGAACCCTGCACCACCCCCACTCAGTCTCCTAACGCCCACTTAGTGCCGGATGATGACTGGGCGTGGCAGTTGTGCACGAAAACACAATTGACCTTGAGTTCGAAATCGCAATTGCGACAAACACAACAACAACAACAACATAGCCATGTCCGAATTGCCCACAAAGTAGGCTGGCAAAACAAAAAAAAGAATCAAAAAAAAAAAGAAAGCAGAGAAACTTGGCCAAGTGTGCAAATTTGTGGCACAAGCGGCTCAAAAATTAAAATTGATTTTTAGCTAAGGACATGTTTTTACTTGTTCTCCATACTTATCGTATATATATATCGCATATATGTACATATATCTGTATAAATGTAAGCACAGAGAGAAAAAACTTGGACACTAAAATCAAATATATTTGATTACAAATTGGGTATTTAAAGTTTTTATTTTTGGTATGTTTGCTATATATAGATAATATGAAAAAAGCAGTATAAATTGTAAGCTTGATTAATGAAAACAATCAGGATAAAATCCTTCATTTAAAATAAGTCTTGAAGTTACTTTTATTCCTAGACAACGGGAATTCAAGCAAAAAAAAAAATTTTTTTCCAAAAAAAAAATATTTAAATATACATATAGTCGAATCACGATAACTCGTTGGTTAAATCGAAAGCCTCAATAATTCGTAAAAAAAAGGTGTCCTCTTAAAAAAAATCAGTCGAATTCCTGTTCGATAAATCGAAATCCTGTAAGGACTATATGTTATTCATAGGATTATAAAACCTTTGGCTTACAGATCTTTTCAATTGACTTGCATATATGTATGACCTGCTTTCTGCTTTATCAAATCTTCTAAAATCATACTTCCCTAATGAGAAAACTTACAATTTCTACAAATGAAACAACAAAAAAGTTTTACTTTCCTCTTCACTGAGTGAGATTTCAACTACCAACTACATACACACGTATGCACATATGTATGTGCATTTGATCAAGATTGAATTTGATCAAAACTGTCTTTTTAAAGTAGAAATATAGTTCAGTGTATCAGTGTATATATGCACAAATATAGTTCAGTGTATCAGTTTATATATGCACAAATATAGTTCAGTGTATTAGTGTATATATGCGGATACAGTGTATCTCTTGGCTGAGTTCACCCGCTGCACGCTTGTTGAATTGTTTATGTTCGTGTGTTTGCATAGAAGCGATCTATCAATTATGCAGCACAAAAGTTACCAAACTGCACCCCCTACCCCCTTTTAGCCCCATTGCAACCCCTCCCTAAGCGCGGACTCAAAATTTCTAATTATAAAACAAGAGTCAAAAAAAGTGAAAATGAAAAAGAGGAAGAGCAGCACCGCAACGCATCTCTGGGCTGGTTTGCACTTAATTATGCAAATTTAATAACAATGCCAAGTGCCACACACACACACACGCGTGCAGAAAGAGCGAGAGAGAGAGAGAGAGAAAGAGAGACAACGTGTGTGAAGTTTATTATAAATGCCATTAGGTGAGCGCGTAAAAAAAAAGCAAGAGGAGCAGGAGGACGAGGAGCAGCGGGGTTGGGGGTGGATGGGCACACAGCTCAGAGTCACCGTAGTTTGCCCTCTCAGGTGTGTGGATTAGCGCAGGGGCGTGGCATTGCAACGATGCTGTTGCAATTCGTTTGAAGCATGCCCCAAGGAATTGTTGTGCACATTACCTTGTACCCTTAGCCCTATTATGGGCCACGACCTCCCCTTCCAACCCCATCGCTCCAAAAGCCCAAGTCCAACTCTTGCTCTGGCTATCTGTGACATCCCCCGACCACCCCCTGCTGCTGACCCACCTGTCCGCCCGCCGTAATGTAATTAAATCGCATTGCTAAAAAGGGATTAGGTCTCGACTCTTTTTTTATACTTTTCGGACAATAAAATTTATGCACTCGACTGTGCAGAGTAGAGCCGGCGCTGTCGCCGATGTAGGGTATGTGGTGTGGCAGACATATACATAGGTGTGTGGGGATTGGGGGGGTGGGACCTCTTGCACATAGCGCAACTAAATGACATGCCCAGCTGGCAATCTGTGGCCTAATCGCCAGCCGTGCGGACGAAAACAAAGACTGGGGGCTGGAGGCGAACAGGAGCCAGCCATTGTCACTGCCCACTTATGTGTGGCAAGTGTGTGTGTGTGTGGCAAGTGTGTATGTGTATGTGTCATAAAGGATAATTGCAAGGCACGCGCTGTGGGCGAAAGAAAGAGAAGGCAATAAGCGCCGAGCGTTCGCTAATGTCATTAAAACCAGCTTTTGTCTGTGTGCAAGTGTATGTGATTGTGCATGTGTGTGTCTATGTGTGTGTGTATGGGTGTGAATGTGTGGCAAGCACGAAACAAAAGGCAAGCGACAACAAGATGGAAAATGCAAAACCACAGAAAATAATGACACAAAATGGCTTCAACAGGCAGCTGCTGGGTCCCTAAAAGGGAGCAAGGACTGGAGGATGGCAGGGGGATGGGAAGGGGCAGCTGGACAGCGTATTTGCCTAGCAAGTAGGCAGTCCAATAGGCACAGTCTGGCAAATGTCCATGCGGAAATGAATGTTTCTGCTCCTTTGCAACAAAAATATTGCAGCTATTTTTGAATATATATATATATATATATATATACATATATATGTATATATATATGTATATATATATGTATATACGATGTGTGTGTGTGGCATTTAGTTAATGGACTAGTTTTGTTTAGCGCCAAGAAGAGGGCTATCACTTACGAGCCAGCCAAGCAAAAAGCCAATACAAAACCAAAATCTAAAACCAAAGCCAAATCAATCAACACCCCCACCCACAGCCACGTCCCCTCAAGGAGTGCTTTAGGGGTTTGGTATGGAGACTGCCTAACGGACACTCTTTCTACAGCTTTCTCTTTCACACTCTCTCTCTCTCTCTCTCTTTCTCTTGAACAGCTCATCAATCATGCGAGGCGGCGCAGAGCTGACATTTCAACTGAGCTGTCACATGCTGCAGCTACCCCCTACAAACACCCTCCTCCTCCACCCCCCCCCCTCCACCTACGCTTGAGAGTGCTGTCGTAAGCGTGGCAAACACTCCTGGCACTACCCAGTTGTTAAATTAATGATAAATTTATTATAATTAAAATGCCTGTTTCACGGGTTTGTTTTCTTTTTTGATGCTGATATTTTGTTGCTGGGCAATGTAATTCGCATTAATTAACAGCGAGTGCAGGCTTGACCTCTGACCCGGGTTTTCTCGTGGCATTTATACAGCATTCGATTCATGTTCGAAACAAACCTGACACAAATATGCAACAAGATGAAATTTTTTATTGATATGAGCAATATTCTCTATAATATAAAATTATATATATCTGATTGCTCAGCTCAACTTGATCAATATACTCAGAAACACAGTTAGCGTTTGATTTGATTCCTATCGAACTATGAGATATAAGTGGTCACACGTTTATATTTGATTCATTATAAGAAACATGTTAAGACAAATATAAGTCTAGGCTAATCAAGATATCTAGCACGGATCTAAGCTAACATTTGACATTAAATTATTTCAGCTATACCACAAATGTACATTAAGTTTCGAAAATATCTTCAGCTATGTTCCTCATGTCTATAAAACCTTATAAAGCCGGACTCTTAACCCTCAACTTATAGCCATGCCCATTGTCATATATGTATAGAGCGCTTCGGCTCATTTGCTTTCCCACCTTCTCCGCTTGCCGCTTTCCCCCTCTCAACCCAGCTGGATCAATATGGTTGGCACCTGCCGCCTCAGTGCGGGGCTTAAAAAGAAATCGCGTCTGTCAAATGACCCAAACAAATTGCAAAACTTTGCCAGCCATCAGCTTTGAATGCCATTAAGTGTCGCGCTATGTAGTGCAGTGTAGTGTGGTGCAGCCACGCCCTGACCGCCTGCTCCCACTGGCTGACTGTGCCACTGTGATACGAGTCCACTTGTCCACTCTGCAAGTGGCAGTTGATACAGTAAAATGTATTGACGTTGACATAATGGCAAAATCAAACACACACGCACACATACTCACACGCCCACCCATACACACACACACACACACACACACTGGGCAACACCTACCGGTTTAAGTGAGTGAGTGCCACGATAATAACAAACAAACTCGAATGCGAAGCATTTCGTTTAGAGATGCGAGCGTGCCCAATGAGATAACAGCTCGTGACACGAACTATCAAACACAATTCATAATTTTCATACTCTTGCAAAAAAGGTATATAAATGAAGCATCTCCGACCATGACCATGATATAGCCATGACCGTCTATCCGTCTGCCTGTCTGTCCATGTGTCCGTCCGTCCGCGTGTCTACATCAACGCTAGATCTCCTCCTAAAGTTTGTATATATCGGAATCATTCAGTTCGGATAACTATATTCTATAACTCCCATAGGATGGATCGGTTATAAGAAAAATTTTAGTAGAGCGCTATTGATGTCTAAGGCTTCAAATGTATAATAAATAAGTATATATACTCGTGCATTCCACCCCCATATAAAAATATATAGTATATATAACTATGCCCTTTAGTGGCGCGCAAATCGGGTAAAACTATATCTTCTACAATAAGCAAATACGTTAATATTGATTTGATATTGGCAAATCAGAGAAACTATATCCTTTAAAATTGTAAGAGTATTGCCAAACTCCGTCAAGGTCGAAGTTAACCTCTTTTTGTTTTTTAAATATTTTTATTTAGTTCAAACTAGTTTTTTGCTATCTTTAGTATCAACTTAATCTAGTTTCACATTAAAGGGAAAGAGCAATTGATCTCAGGTGATACATACATATATAGAATGAAATTGGATATCTACTTATATGGACTAATGTTTATTATGTACAGTATTTACTATAAGTTTTATATTTGTTATGAAGGAATCTGGTAGGGAGATCCCATGGATTGCACAATTTGAGTGTTGTCTTCCTTGACCTGGTATTTAGACGTCTGGCTAGTGCAATAGAGTGACTACCAAGACGTTGTATTCATGGCGGAGCCCACTTAATTGTATCTTTAATTTATATATATGTATGTATGAAGTAATTCGAGCCGATAAACTTAAATCCGATCCGATCGCAAACTGCCAAAATTCAGTCGTTTTGCTTTAATTCTGGGTTAGTTTCTGAATATTCTGTATTGTCAGCCGATTTATAGCTAAAGAAAGAGTGTTTTTTTTTTAAAATTGCCCTAACGCAGGAGGAAACTGGGGTTTAGCATGGTAAATATCAGCTGCATCTAACACTTCAGTTTATTTTTTCACGAACCGTTTTACACACTTCAATTTTTTGTAGCATACTTTTAAGCGAAGCAAATAAAACGCTGCAAGTCAACAAAAATAGCTTCAACTCGGCTATATACTTACACAGTACGAAAGGACATAGTGCGTTTAGCTAGTGAAGACCAGCCCTATCGATTCCCATCAAAATATTTTGGGGCCATCTAAGGATCCATGTCTTTAAAATAGTGAAAATAAGAAAAATAAACAAATGAAAAAAGAAAATTGTGGTGACACCGAACCGCAACTAGTTATGTATATATATATATATATGTATGTATATGTATATGTATGTATATGTATATATATATACATACTTACGGTTTTTCGTAAAGCACAGAGTCGTACTGTTGCCCTATTGCCCTTATAACTAATCAAGCACGAGCTCATCTCTAGCTAGGAATAGACTCCATGATTCAGGCCACGTTTTAGACACAGACAAACTAAGAGTGCAGGATGGCAGGTCGAAGGTGGGGGTGGAGGTGGGAGGTACAAGCGGGCTATTGGCGGCAGCCACTGTTGACACTACAAAGTAGCAAATGTTGTTGTTGCTGATGTACCAATGTAAGTGTGAGTGTGTGCATGTCTGTGTGTGTGTGTGTGTGAATAATATGTGTTTGTATGGTTCGCATAAATATGCATTTGCCCATTTACCAACTACCAGTGATTGCATGTGCATATTTTTATACTCGCCCTCACACACACTCGCACTCGCACACACACACACAGACACATTCATTGGCCGGCCACGTGAATTGTAAGTCTGTAAATTTAAATGTATCTGGATATGGGTTAGTGTGTTGCTTTTGTGTCCGCTTGGCATGCATGTCACCGCACACGGCACCTTCAAGCACCCATCCCCCTCCACTAACCCCACCACGTTAAGGATTCTACCCTCAGCCATATCAAAGTAAAACGTTTGTAAAAATACAGTAGATATTCAACGTCAAATTTTTTTACAACCGTCGCATGTCGAACTAATACTATTTATAGCTGTCGATATGGGAGCTCATTTCATTTTGAACCAGTTCCAATGAACTAGTTCACCAGACACACACTAGTTCCAGCTAGTTTGTCTGGTAAGGAGTCATGAATATTACAATTATTTCCTTTTTCGTCTTTTTACACATTCAATTGACTAGAAAACTAGTTCACATTTTACCTAGTTCTTTAAAATCTTCGGAGTTAGTATATTATTTTCCGTTTAGGAATTTAGAAACTGTTCCGAAGTGTTCCATTTATAAGCAGTGCTCGTTTCGGAAATACTATTTGCTGTGAATGGAAATTCATGCAAGTCTTTAATATAATTTATATATCTTAATGTGACTAGTTCTGAACAATTCAAACTACATACTAGTTCCGGACCAACGTCACTATACAAATGTATGTGTGCGAGTGCGTATGTGCGTGTGTTCCAACAATAATTGGCAATATCAACAGTAACTAGAAGGTCCCCTTCGAAAAAGGCAAACAAAAAGTCAGGCAATGGCATTTTGGAAGCCATGCGATGCCAGCGAGTGGCTTTCTCTCTTGTACACATGTTCCACGTAGTCCATTCCGTTGAACATGTTACCTGTTACAACAACATCAGCAACAGCAACAGCAACAACACCAACAACCAATAGCAACCGCCATTAGTTGAGTTGATTGTGTGGCGGCGAACTGTACTCTTAAATGGCATTTTATTATGAATGACAACATTTGAAATGTTCCAATTACGCGCAAATATTTTGATAGATGCGCGATACTTTACTAACCAACTGACGGATTGACAGACTGACAGACTGACAGACTGACACACTGAGAGACTCGAGCGTCGATAATTATCGAAAGTGACACCAAGCAAAGTAGAATCCTCGAATGATACAATAGAAATGAAAGATAATTTAAAACCAATTTATCTATATAATAACATAGAAATCTATCGATATACGATATATGCAAAGGTATATTGTTGGGTCGCTCACTAAGTATTTTCGTTTCATGACAATAGCTGATCTTATTAAAATTTTAAATTTCAGCAGCTGATATAGTAAAGCTTATTTGTAAACAATTTTGTTGGATTTTGTGAAATAGTTTTCATTTGGTGCCCTATAGAAGATGGAAGATCAAAAATAACATTTTCGGCATATTTTACTATTTTACTATCAAAAGGGCAAAAATACAGTTCCAACAAGTCGAAAATTATGCGATGTGTACGGAGAAGATGTATTGACCGAATGCCAATGCCAAAATTGGCTTGCAAAATTTCGTTCCGGCAATTTCAATCTTGAGGTTGCACCACGTCCTGGAAGGCCTCTTGAAGCCGATGTAGACAAAATCAAGTTGTTGGTCGATGCAAATCGTCGAATAACAACTTGAGAGATTGCAGAAAGATTAAATCTGTCAAACGCGACCGTTCACAAGCACATGAAACGTCTAGGATTAATTTTCAAGCTTGACATATGGGTTCCTCATGTTCTTAGAGAACGAAATTTGCTTCGTCGCATTAACGACTGCGATACGCTTATTAGAGGTCAAAGAAACGATCCATTTTTAAAGCGCATTGTTACAGGCGACGAAAAGTGGGTTGTTCAGAACAATGTAAAGCGCACGAGATCATGGTCTAAAAAGGATGAACTAGCTCAAACCACTTTGAAGGCCGATATTCACATAAAAAACGATATTACTTAGTGAACGACCCAATACAATGGTTAGTCTGATTAGCTGCTTTACTGACAAATGGTAAAATTTCATTTAAGTTAAGTCCATTATAGCTGGACTTAAGAAACTATATATATTTTAAATAAGACGTATTCCACAAGTCTCAAACATCTATCTAAATGGTTCTCTTTCTCTCGTTTATAGCGGACAGCTCGTTTCTATTGGCCAACGCACAAATCGTCGATTTTCCGATCGTCTACTGCAATGAGTCCTTCTGCAAGATTAGCGGCTACAACCGAGCCGAGGTCATGCAGAAGTCGTGCAGGTATGTGTACGTATTGCCGATTTATATTCACTCGCTCTGTTGCGCTCTCTTTCAATATATATGTATATTCTCTCTATCTAATCCTCTCATAAACAAACACATACAACATATGTATTGTACTTAGTTTAAGTATTGTATTATATGCTCTTCTCTCTCGCGCTCAACAGTTGCCCAGCGTGCGCTCTATCTATCTCTGTCTCTTTTTCACATTCACAGCAAATAAGAGTATTGTACTCCTTATTAATATTGTTTCCCATTAAATGTTAGAGCTTATGTTCATCTTGCTTTTCGTCTTTGCTATTTACATACATGCATGCATATGTATGTATGTATACTGCACGGTAAATTTAAGCTTCGCTTTCTTTTGGTTAATTAAGATACATACTCATATTCCCATAGATATTCATACTATCTTTTATTTACTTTAATAATGCTGTTTATTGGGCTGCTAAATGTGTAACAGTTTGTTAAAGTTTAGGATTTAAATAGTTTTTAGTATCATTTTTAGACATACACAATCGTTTGTTTTTCCCCATCTATTTTATAGTTCCTTTTAGTTGAGTGGATCTCAGTTTCAGAATACATTTTTTAAAACTTTCCAGCACTTTAAGTCCAGTTACCCAACACTGACTGTTTCCATTGACAATGCTACTCAAACTGTAAACACACTTGAACAAATTTTCGAGTTGACATGTGAGCGGATTGAGAGAGATTAAATCGTGACAAAAAGAATTCCAGACAGAGGACAGAAGTCAATGGACGGACAGCTAGATTCACTACCAACTCATAGCCCCTGGGTCCATTTATCAAGGCATTAAACAGACATTAAAGGCAAACCGCCGCAGTTCCGGCTAACTGTACTCTTCCGCTGTATGCAGAAAAGAAGACGACGAAGGAGAAGAAGAAGAAGAAGACAGCAATGCGGTCAGCTTTAATGTGCTTTTAGCAAACTGTTGTGTAATGGCTGCTAATTGTTTGCCTCGGCCGCCACGAAGTAGGCAGCAGAAAGGCGCAACCTGAAGGCAAAATTGCGTCGAAAGTGAAATTCGATTTTGCATTTTGTTTGCCTTGCTATGCTTGCGCATATCAGGTAGCAAATTAGCTTAAAGGCGAACCTGTGGAGAGAGCGAAATTTGATTTTTGTTTCGTTTTGTTGTTTTTCTTACATGTCTGCATATCAGCTGGTAAATAATCTGCAGGCGAAGGCGAAATATGACTGTTTTTCTTAGATATGTATGTCAGCAGGAAAATTAGCTTGGGGCGAAATCGCGGTGAAAGCGCAATTTTTTTTTTCATTTCTAACTTTTTCTTCTAACATATGTTTACATATCAGCTGGCAAATTAGTTTGGTATATGAAACAAATTGTTTTTTTTGACTGTTGCATGCACTCAAGTGCCCGTCAAACTGTAACAGTGGGCGCACTGTGCAATTCTCCAGCGAATTGTTTATAATTTGTGAGCAAACATTTTCACAGTGGTTGGCGCAACAGAGAAAAAAAAGAAAATAAACGTATGCAGTGCCAGGTCAGGCTGAAATCCCTAGCGAGCCCCCAGTTGACTAGTTTTTTCATTCTTTTTTTTTTTTTGGACAGACCAAACTTTTGTAATGCCAATCTAGCATTTAGCTGACTGCGCTGTCTTCCTCTCTCTCTCTCTCTCTCTGTGTGTGTTATTTATTGTTGCGCTTTGACCTACTTTGTTGCTCTGTGTGTGTGCGTGTGTGTGTGACCGCGCGCAAAAAGAAAAGCCCGCTAAAGGTTGACCAAAAAGAAAATCTTTTTTTTCGCTCTTTCGCTCGTCTTATTTGTTTGTTTGTTTATTGCTATTGCTGTTGCTTGTGTTTGCCTAACTGCGCTCACTTTCTTTCAATTTGCCAGCTTGCGGAGCCTTTTAACTCCAACCGCCTAATCCCCATGGCTCCACTGTTAGTTTTGGAGTATATTGAGTGGGGGTTCTCTCCAACCTGTTCGGGCCATTGTGTTTGTTGCCTGGCTTGTAACCCAATTTTGTGCCTAAGCGCACACACACACACACAAGTGCTTACATAGATATATAGTATGCTGCAAAACAGTTCATTGCACAAAATGGCCGGCGAAGCGGAAATGAGTCGCTTTGCGTTTTTACTCGTGACGTCGCTAGGCGTCTTAATAGCGCCGACGTTCACGTCGACGTCGCTGTCGCAGTCGCAGTTTATTGAACCTTTGTCGTGGCATAAATAAATAGAAGCACACACATACACACGTGCATGCACATAAACATCATTCGATCATTCGTCTAACTGCAATGGCAAAAAAACCTAAAACAAAAAAACAAAAGCAAAAGCATGAACAACAACAGCAGCAGCAGTAGCAGCAGAGACTGCGACTGCGGCAGCGTTAGCTGCAGCTAGCGCCAAACACAAATTAACAGTTTTTATTGTGTCTCCTTTTGCACATTCACATTCACGAATTCGCCTTCACCCATTGCGGACTGCTGACGTCATTGCAATTTGCCCCGAGTCTCTCTCACTAAGCTGCACTCAGTCGTTCGCGCGCTCGCTCACTCTTCCATGTAGTCGGACGCGCGCTCGCTCGCTCGCTAAGCGCTTGCCCATTTTTACATATTTTCGCGCGCGCCCTAAAAGCATGCAACACTTTTTTCGCCATTTTTCGTTTTTTACTTAGCTTAGCACGTGCGCTGCCTTGGCAACGCTTTTCTATTTTTCAAATCACTTTATATTCCGTGTTCCTCTTCCACTTCGGTTTTCAAGTCATTCTTCAGCATTTTTGCTTGTGCATGTGATAGCATCTGCAGCAGCAGCAAAAGCAAAGAGCTGCCAGCTAGAAGATGTGCCACACGATATGGTAATTTCCATCATCACTCGTGCTTGCCGGCCATTCGGTGTCAACGTGGCCAAAATTAATGGCCGCCACCGAGCCCAGAGGCAGGCCAATTTAGCATATTACCTGACCCGACACCGGGGCGGCACCAATGAGTACATCTGGTCCACAAACAAAATTGTATATAGGCTCTTCTGCCCTATGTAAACTCAATTATTAGATTAGAGCGAAAGACTTGAAGGAATTTCATTTATTAACTCGTGCCCGCCCTTAGCACAAAAAAAATAATAACTACAATAGAGTTGAAGGGAAATTGTGGGAATTCATTTCTTTTCAAAAATATGTCCTTAAACATTTCTTATTTGAAGCTTTAATTAAATTAAAAATACATAAAATGATTTCAGTTGGGTACTTACAATTTTCTATTTGTTATTAAGCCACACTCATTAAAGAAAAGGCTACTCGATTTTTCCTCAATAAAAATCAATATTTCCTTTTACTTAGAATATAGCCCTAGAAATCCATTTTACTGTGTGCTAAAGAAACCAATACAAAGGAAATCATTTATTCATTTAAAGTTGAAATTAGACACAGAAACTAAAATACGAACAATATCTGTATTCCTGTATACGTAGTGAGCTGAACTTCTACAAGCGAGCATTTTTATTTGTGTCAAAAACTTTGAAGAACTCATTAGAAAATTTAACCATAGCATAGACCGAATGTTAGAACACGTTCAGGTAAGACATCTGCTACTGCCTCTGCCACCTTTTTCTACTTGCATGGCACGCCCTAATTATATTAATTAGAATTAATTAATACATGTGTCTATGTCTGTGTGTGTGCGTGTGAGTGCGCTGCTGTCGGCAGCTGAAAACTAATCAAGAATAATACCTCGTATATGTGCGATATTCTGCTCTTGTGTATTCCCCCCCACGAACCAAAACACAGATGCGGCTTCATGTACGGCGAGCTGACAGACAAGGAGACGGTGGGACGGCTGGAGTATACGCTGGAGAATCAGCAGCAGGATCAATTCGAGATATTGCTCTACAAAAAGAACAGTGAGTATATATGAATATATATAAAGTATGCATTGAAGATCATACACTCAGAGAAAAGTGCCACTCTAAACTCGATTCGAAATTGGGTTCAATTAGAGTTAAAAAAATGTTCTTAAGATGAGAAATTGCAAATTTTTGTATACTTCTCTGAGTGTACTTATATATCGCTTAATTCCCACCTATAGCTGCAGCCTCAACTAATACTTGTGTATATACTTTAAATAAGCTTGACTATGTTTAATTGGGATACGGTATCAAGGTGTAAACAATCTACCCTACTCAACGAGGAGTTGGGGCTAGATTAGGATTTATGCTGCGTCCCTTTCCCCATAATAAATTGTTGCACTTTGTATGTGTGTGTGTGGTTAGCATACTCCCTCTCGCTCTATACACATATATATTTATATCATTTAACATTAATCCTACTCACACTCCGAAAGCTCCCTTCACTCGCTACTCTCAACTCGCTACTCGCTACTCGCTGCTTTATATTCGTTACCTGGCTTCAATTTGTTGGCAGTCTCTTTTGCTGGCAGCTGCTGCTTTTTAATGCAAACAAATTGAAGTGGCGCAACAGTTTTTGAGTGACGCCCATCAATCAAGCCCCAACCACCACACATACACACAAAGAAAACGCCACCCCCAGCTGATGTTTGTGAAACTGTAAGCTAGTTAAAGTTCGCTCGATTTGCAATTTGAGACCGCAATTATAATGCAATTGTAATTAACGCCTTCGAGTATCACTTTACAGATATACAATGTGGCTGCGCCCTATCGCAGTTTGGCAAGGCACAAACCCAAGGTACAACAACAATCAACAAGCAGCATTCTCATAGTTATCGTATATCGAACATCGAATATCTATCGACATCATTGTGCTCTAGTTGGATCTGGAGCATATTCTTCAGTCGCCTTCTGTTTGCATTTGCGCCAAAATTGGCAACGGCCATCATCATCAAATATACATAAATCAATTGTAATATAGTGTGTGTGTGCGAGTGATGTTTGTGTGTGTGTCAACATAGCAATCGATTCTCATGTAATATTCATGAGTCTCAAACTACGATTAACTAATCTGCGATAGCAAATCAAATCTCAAATATGCACTGAACTAAATCCAAATAGTATTAGCAGCAACCAAAAAGAAAGGTAGTTCTACGTTTTCCAGTTTCAATGCAGTTATACGAGATTATGATTTTTTAAGGTTAATAAATAAGAATTTTATGGAAAAATCATAAAAGTAAATATCAAATATTTTTTTAGCTCTTTTATATATTAAAATTAAAGTGTTTATTAGAGAATAGTCAAATTCCATGTCGAAATCCCAATCCTTACTAGTTACAAGGCATCCGTACCTTCTTGATTTTGGAAATAAATTTTTATTAAATAAAAAAAGTTTAATTGAGATTATAAATTGTTAATATGAAATGTTTGATCTTTAAATATTTGATTAAATTCAAAAACGGCTGCAGGGTATTCGAAAGTTCGACAAGCCCAACAAAAATGCTCTCAAATCAATTCAAATTTCGGCTCGAGCAAATCCAATTATTAATTTATAGCATTTACTATTTAGGGATTGGGTAAATATGAATATTTCATAGTTTCCGCATGCCAAAAATTAAATATATGAGTAAAATAAAGTTGGCCAAAAGCATGAATTAGCTGTAGTAAAAGAAAAAAATAATGGAATTATGGAATAGCTTAACTAAAGCTGAGTTACATTTCAGCGCACATTTCTTTTGTGTGGCTGAAACCCTCTTTCAGCTTTCATCTCTCATCTTTCCTGTTTCATGTTCTTTTTTTTTAAAAACTTGCCACAAATGGAGGTGCGTCATGTGGCAGGAACTCGATACGCGTACAAATTGAATTGGCTGGCAGGTGTCTCGAGGGCTGTCAGCTGCCAAAAATATATGTATATAGCTGTATATACTATATACTACATATATATTATGTAAAGATATTGAATTGATGCTCAATTAGAGGATTTTTTTTGGCCAAAAGCAAGCGGAAACGGAAGTGACAGCGGAAATGTTAACAGCAAACTGCGCATAAAATTAGCCAATAATTATGCTTTTAACATACAGCTCAACCAACCACCCAACCACCCAACCATCCAACCACCCACCCACGCACGTCCCACACGTGCCTCGTACTACGCCCTCTTTCTCCCTCACTTCCTCACACTCAAGAACAATTGCGCATACGCCGCGTGGGTCAGCGCTGCAAATGCAAATTGAATTGCAATTATTGTTGATTGGGCGCACACACACACCCACTCTGTTGTTGTGTATGTGTGTACGTGTGCATTTAATTTACCATCGCACACTTTGAAACAGGGCATCGTTTTAACAGTTCTTTGAGCCTCGCGTCGCGTAATATCCGTAATTGCAATGCCAAACTCAAATCGTGCGTGTCTGTCTCCCTCTCTCTGCCCCTCTATATTGCTGTCTCTGTCTTATGTCTGACCTGAATGCATTGCATTCGATTATCCAGCCAGCACTTGCCCTCAATGTGTATTCGAATTTCCCATTAATTCGCAGTTTTCCGATAATGCTGCTCAATAAATAACACAAAGCAAATATCATGCGCATTACCCATATTATTTTTGGTGAACAATTAGAAAAGGTTGAAAGCTAAGCTCTGTTTATTTACGAGTTGTTCGCATAACTCACAGCTGTTCAGCATACAATCTATTATGTTTTATTGTTGTGAGAGTTTTGCGATACGGATATAAATATTCATTCATTTGAACTGGTTTTTATTCGATTATATTTTAACCTTGAACAAATCTCAAACTTATTTTGAGTTGGTTCTATTTCAATATAGCATATTTCTTGTCTTACCGAGATGGTTGCCTTTGCTGACTGTGATGTTGCTTCTTGATATTACAAAGGAATATTACTTCACTAAACAAATAATTTTTAAGCATTGGAAGGCAAGAAAATTATCTCGAAAAAGGACAGATTATCTAGTGGCAAAAAAATTCTTTTACATCTTTGTTTTTTTAGATTTGAAGTGTTTTTTCTTTAATATTTTCTTAAATAAAAATAAAGCTTTTCTAGGACTTTTCCTGTATTCAAGAGATATAGATTTTTGAGAACAATTTTGAAATGTTTACATTTTTAAATAGTTTTCGAGCAAGATCAGATTTTGATGAGAATACTTTGTGCATTTTCTTTTTCACACGCCTCTCTCTCTCTCTCTCTCTCTCTTTCTCTCTGTCTCTCTCTCTCTCTTCCTATATCTGCATTTATTAGAAACGCCGCTATGGCTGCTGCTTCAGGTGGCGCCCATACGCAACGAAAGGGATTTGGTTGTGTTATTTCTGTTGACATTTCGGGATATAACGGCATTGAAGCAGCCCATCGACAGCGAGGATACCAAAGGTGGTAAGTAGCTCCAGCTAAATTATGCAGCATACCCCGACATCCCCACTACCCCACTCCCACTCTATTCCACTCTATATATGTGTGTATATATATATATTGCACCCGAGCAAACTGCCAGACACAAGTTCCACTTTGGAAATTGAGATCATATCAACGAATTGGTTATACACTACACTACACTACACTACACTACACACATACTCGCTGCCTCTCTCTCCCTCTTACTTGCGCATGCATCCTTTGTTACAATTTACGCGCTCTCTCTCTCTCTCTCTCTCTCTCTCTGCGTCTCTTTCTATTTATGAAAACCAAACTGTACATCACTCTACTGTTTTACTCTCTTTTTCTCTTTTGTCTCTGTTTCTCCCACATATACCCCGATATCCAACAAAACGCACAACACGCACACACGCTTACGCATTGTATATACATATATATATACTGAACCGATCTAACCAATACAATACAATATCTGTATATATCTAATAATGTTTGTATATATTCTTAAACAATTGCTTCTTTTCTTTTCTTTATCGCTTTATCGACTTATCGATTTATCGCTCGTCTTTTGGTATACTTTGCCATTTCTTTTCGTTATATATACTATATATATGTATGTATGTATGTATGTATATATATCTCTTTCTCTTTCTCGTTTTCTCTATTCGTTTCTTTGTTGTCTTGGTTGTGGCCTGTGCGTGTCTGTCCATATCGTAGCAGTTAATCTATTCCTTCCAGTTTTAGGTCTCTCCAAATTCGCCAAGCTGGCGCGATCCGTGACTCGCAGCCGCCAGTTCAGCGCGCATTTGCCAACCCTCAAGGATCCAACGAAGCAGTCGAATCTGGCGCACGTGAGTACCAATTGCGAACACACACACATATATACAGGTATATATAGCTTGATCTGCGACAGATGATGTCACTGAGTGCGGACATTATGCCACAGTACAGACAGGAAGCGCCGAAGACGCCGCCACACATACTCTTGCATTATTGTGCATTTAAAGCAATTTGGGACTGGGTGATATTGTGTTTAACATTTTATACCGCCATCATGGTAAGTAGATCCCCTATAACGGTCCCTTAACGCTTAACCCTTCCCTGTTTCGTTCCTTACAATTAAATATTATAATCTCACAAAAATATACATTTAATGAATTATACATTTCCTGATTATTTAACATATATTATTATAAAATAGATAGATCTTTAAGAGACTAATACATCTTGCTCGGGGTCACGCCTCTTTTTATCAGCGCCCATTTTCGGTCTGTAATCCCACACAGCTGACTCATTTGTTTTCTGGCACGGTGTTATAGGTCTAGCTACTTAGGCGTAACCACACCCCCTTTCGCCACATGCCACATGTCACATGCCTCAAATCGGGGCAGCTGTTGTTTCCTCGCTTGTCTACTCAAATTGTGCCTATTTCCGTCAACAAGATGTTAACATTTTCGCTTAAATTGCTCTCAACCAACTTGATTCATATGCACATAGACACGCATACACACACGTGGTTACAAACATGCATGCATGTGTGTGTGTGGGGGGGGTGTGGGTGTAGCTGAGCATCCTCCAGAGAGTTTGGGTCGAAAGTTGCTTTGTTGCTCTTTTAGTTTGTAATTTGTTGCTGTTGCGTTCGCAATCGCTTTTACATTCTTTTTATACCCTGTACGCATTTAACACAAATAAGAGGGGTATTTAAAAGTTATAGTAATGTATGCGACAGACAGAAAAATGTATTTCAGCAAATTTGGAGAAAATCGTTGGGAAATAATGAAGACAACTCCGTAATGTATTGATAAGCTATATGACTATATAACTATATAACTATATAACTATATAACTATATAACTATATAACTATATAACTATATAACTATATAACTATATAACTATATAACTATATAACTATATAACTATATAACTATATAACTATATAACTATATAACTATATAACTATATAACTATATAACTATATAACTATATAACTATATAACTATATAACTATATAACTATATAACTATATAACTATATAACTATATAACTATATAACTATATAACTATATAACTATATAACTATATAACTATATAACTATATAACTATATAACTATATAACTATATAACTATATAACTATATAACTATATAACTATATAACTATATAACTATATAACTATATAACTATATAACTATATAACTATATAACTATATAACTATATAACTATATAACTATATAACTATATAACTATATAACTATATAACTATATAACTATATAGCTATATAACTATATAACTATATAACTATATAACTATATAGCTATATAACTATATAACTATATAACTATATAACTATATAACTATATAACTATATAACTATATAACTATATAGCTATATAACTATATAACTATATAACTATATAACTATATAACTATATAACTATATAACTATATAACTATATAACTATATAACTATATAACTATATAACTATATAACTATATAACTATATAACTATATAACTATATAACTATATAACTATATAACTATATAACTATATAACTATATAACTATATAACTATATAACTATATAAGCACTAACCTTCAAAAGTTTCTCATTTAAAAACCTCAAAACTGAATTTATTTATGGTAGATCTTTTGCTTTCCCTACATTCCAAATATATTGATTTTACAGACTTAATGTCTTCTCAAAAATAAATATATTTAAAAGTGCTAACTGGAAAGTTAAAACAGAAATTATTTAAAGGTCTGTAGTCTATAGAAGAAACTGAGATTTGTGAGAAAAAACGAAAGCACATTGTGTCAATTCGTTGCTGACTATAGGGTATCTACTCCGCGAGCACGTTGAGCTTGCTAATATTTCCATTTTGTTATTATTTAATGCAATTTGGCTGCGTCGCATTTTGTCGTTGTTGCCAACTTTAGCATCAACTGCGGCTTCTCGCCTCGACTTAGCCCCTGACAGCGCACTGGCCCCAAAACAACTTTTAAGCCAAGCAAACTGCGGCGGGCGGACGAGACGACTCGGAAATACATTGAAAATGTACGCAAAAAGCCAAAGTTGCCCTAGACAGAAACCGAATGAGTTGGCTATAGTTTCTCAGACTGGGCTTAATACTTTTAAGACTTTAATGCCTGTCAGAAAATATAACGAAATATTGTTAGAGATGAAAATGCCATGAATTAAATATTTAATTGAGCACATTTTGCAGCACTTCAATGCTTAAGCTGCTTGCTCTGGTTTCGGTTAAAATTTTTGTCAATGACGAGAGGATTGCAAAATTTGATCGATTATTTCCTCTATCTTTCTGGATTTCTCTCTATTTCTCAAGAGACTTTGGTATGAAGTTCTTTAAAACCAAGACGAAATCAATGAGCTGAAATTTTATAATATTTCTATCATAAATTCCATGCGCCAATCCCAAAAGATTTCACTTTTCTCTCTCGACTCTTAGCTTAGACAAGGGGTATCAAAATAAGAGATAAAGAATGAAACGAAAGCAAGCAATCAGAATTGCAGTAAATATTTAAATGTTTGTATCATTTGTGCGCCAATCTTGCGAATTGGCCTCGTTAAGGCACTTCTTTCGCACTTGTTGCTGGCACATGGCACAACCGTTAAGGGGGGGCTGGCGTAGGGATCGTGGGAGGGGATTGCATTAAGTGCTCTTCACCCATTCGCCAGATAAAAGCAAGTACAAGTCAAGAAATCAGATAATAGTCTCGTCTCTCTGACACTTACACGGTTCTGTTACAAGTGCAGACATTTACATGACCAAGTGCCTAGCCTAGTCAGAGGGAAGGCAGCGGGGGAGGGGGGGATCTAAGCTCTGATGTCCGACGGGGTTGCCTCTACGTCTATGTTTGCGTCTACGTCTATGTCTGCGTCTGTCTGCCATGCGGCGTGTATATGCTTTATGTGCTTAAATTAATATTCTCCGAGGGTCGGAGATGGAGGCGGACCTGGGTAAGAGGCTTGTAGCATGCCACTTGACAACTGGTGATGTTTGGGGTGAGGGGTGAGGGGTGAGGCACGTAACGACGTTAAGGATTAAAGATAACACAATAGCAACAAGCTGTTGGCCCTACTGTTGCACAGGCAACAATAACTAAGCCGCTTAAAGTTGCCACTGATTGACTTAGGCTACCCACTTTTACAGATGTTTCTCCTATTCTGGGAGGGACTTATGCTAATTGTTTTTGTCGCTTTGCAGGTGCCATATAATGTAGCGTTTAAAAATAAAACCTCTGAGGATGTTTCCCTGCTCGTTGTGGATTCGATAGTCGATGTTATATTCTTTATAGATATTGGTAAGTTTCTACCCAGCGCACATTAGCTAAACCCTCTAATCTCCTCCTGTGCTCTGTCGACAGTGTTAAATTTCCACACCACTTTTGTGGGCCCCGGCGGCGAGGTGGTCAGCGATCCAAAGGTCATACGCATGAACTATCTCAAGTCGTGGTTCATCATCGATCTGCTCAGCTGTCTGCCGTACGATGTCTTCAATGCCTTCGATCGGGACGAGGACGGCATCGGTTCGCTCTTCAGCGCCCTCAAGGTGGTGCGACTGCTGCGCCTGGGCCGTGTGGTGCGCAAGCTGGATCGTTATCTGGAATATGGTGCGGCCATGCTGATACTCCTGCTCTGCTTCTACATGCTGGTCGCTCACTGGCTGGCCTGCATCTGGTATTCCATTGGGCGCAGCGATGCGGATAATGGGGTAAGCTAAGGGCTTCAACCGTCTTTGCCCGTTTCCCTGTCTATACGCTAGCTCCTCGCTCCAGATTCAATACAGCTGGCTGTGGAAGCTGGCGAATGTGACACAGTCACCGTATTCTTATATCTGGAGCAATGATACGGGCCCCGAGCTCGTCAACGGTCCCTCCAGAAAGAGCATGTATGTGACGGCCCTATACTTTACAATGACCTGCATGACTTCGGTAAGTGTTTGTGGCCCCTGCCGCAGGTGGAAAAGTGATTTTATACTTTGGCCATGTTTTTGATTAATCTTCAAATCATTTGCTCTCGTTTCTCACAGGTGGGCTTCGGCAATGTCGCAGCGGAGACAGACAACGAGAAGGTGTTCACCATCTGCATGATGATCATTGCAGGTGCTGTGTCCAAACACGTTCCGTTGCCGCGTCAAAATTTCCAAAAACAAAAAAAAATAGACAAAAAACACCCGCAACTCCCACGCAACGCTTTTGAATATACTGTCATTGCAAAAGCTAGACTCAATTAGAGCGCCGCTAGAACTAATAACTGCCGGAATTGGTGTAGACCAAACAAAGCCATCTCAACTCATTCAGACACTGTCACTGGCCACATGGCCATCTCATCAAATGGTAGTGCCTCTACACCTCTACGAATCTCCGCTCCCCCTACCTGCACTCAAAAGCAAATTTATGATTTTTTTCATCATTTTTTTTTCGTATAGTCAAAAAAAAAACACAACTAGTTACGCAATTCGTCGACATGTGTGAGTTTTGGTTATCATTTTTTTTTTTGGGTTATAACAGATAGCATCAGATACCATTTGTCCAACTACCATAACTCATCTCTCATTCGCTATGCCTGTGTATAGAGACACCCGACTGAAGCATATTGCGCATACGCACCATCGAACCTTGAAGCAAAGCTTGGGCACAAACAGCCTTTGGTGCGCCTGTGTAATTTCTATAAGTTGTGTCTCTCTGTCTCTAAGTCTTTCTCTCTCTCTGCCTCTATCTTTGTATGTCGCTCGTCCAATTCTTCGCATTTATTACCGTTCTAGCTGCGCGCTTGCGCGTTTCATCTTCAGCGAGTTGAAAAACTCTCTGCAATTTCTACATCACAGCAACTGTGTTCAACTTGTCGGCATCTTGTACTCGTTACTGTTGCTCAATCTCACACAAAACACACACACACACATACACTCATACACAATAGACTTGTCTTCTTGCCACTTCGACGCGTGTAAACGCAACGAATATTTCGTTACTTTTCACGCTCCTTTATTTTCAATGCCGAGTCTTTCTCTCTCTCTCTCTCTCTCTCTCTGTGTCAATCTGTAGCTCTGCTTTATGCGACTATCTTTGGTCATGTGACGACGATCATACAGCAAATGACCTCGGCCACCGCTAAGTACCACGACATGCTCAACAATGTGCGGGAATTTATGAAGCTGCACGAGGTGCCCAAGGCGCTCAGTGAACGCGTTATGGACTATGTCGTCTCGACGTGGGCCATGACCAAAGGCCTAGATACCGAAAAGGTAAGTGCGGCCAGTAGTTGCCACCTTCCCACCACCCCCCTTTATCTATCCTATCTACAATCAAAAATAATAAGGGACTTGTGTACTGGACCAAAGTGTAGTCCAGAATGAAACTAAATCCAACGAGTAGTCCGCAGTACGTTAGTTTTTCGTAGTGTATCAGCTTATGCATTTTACGGGCGCATAGAACTTTGCGCCCAGCTTACGCCAAGCATTATAACAATAACAATATCATCATTTTGCTCATGCATTAGCTATTCATCACTTTTAATTATATACAGATACTATCGAAGATGTGTCAAGGTCTTCCATCCACCAATCACAAAACATTTTTTATCAATTGCTAGCCATCTTCATATGTAAAAAGGCTTGGTTTTAGTTTTCTTAGATTTTTACTGCAAAGCAAAGATTTTTTTGTCAATCTATGATTTCCCTGCATCAAGGTAATTAGCTATCTTGATCTAAAATTGGAAAGCATTGACAACAAGTATGTTTCTAAGTTTCTACCCAACATTTATAAAGCTTTTACAGAACTATCTGTAATTATTTTTCAGTATTTTCTGACCACAGTAGACGAGTTGTCTAAATTGCCAGAACGTCGTTTGGCGAATAGGAGAATAGGGCATGGTTGTATTATGTTTGTCTTTAGTAGTAATTCTTACAACATAAAAAAAATCTAACAACTAACCGCTGTTGTCACAAATTCAAGCTTTAAGAGCTATAGAGTCGGATAACAAAATAAACTGCAATAAAAAAAGTATTTTTTTAATGCTAACAAAACTAACTTTTCCACTCGTAGCTTACTAATTGCTACTATTTCATATACTCCTTGTTAGTCCTTTTTTAGCACACTTGTGTTTATATAAATTTAAGAAAGAAAACTTTAGGAATTATCTGAAATAACTTGTAAGCTATTTCTAAATGCTAAAAAGAGTATTTTACTACCAACAAAGTTCTCTCGTTACTCGCCAATTATAGGTTGTCAGTAGTACAGTGGGCGAGTAAGCTTCATTACCGAAAATCAGTCTCTTTTAAATACTAACAGTTTTTTACTCATTACATGCTAGTTACAGCCAATCAGTAGCTACATACATATATAATTTGTATTTACAACGAGTCAGCCTCCGTCGAAGAATCTGTAATTATTTCGGGCGTCTGATCGAAATACTAACAAGAGTATGATACTCGTTATCTGCTTTTTTAATTTACCCTACCACTTAGAATGTTAAAACAATAACTAGCCATCGCGCTCTGGCCTTTGTATACATACATATGTATCGTAGTGCTTATCAACATATTTGTCTGTTCCCTCGCTGCTCATATTACCCACTCGCTACTCTCGCTAACAAGTGCACAATGTGGCCCTGGCTCTGGCTCACAGTTGCTGTATTTAAAGTCCAAGGCTTTCACATGCACACAGCACACAGACAGACAGACACACACATCTATACACTCACTCACACACACACACACACACACACACCTATGCAAACACAGAAATTTACAGCAAAGTTCTTCACATTACTCAAGTACTTTCCAAATGAAAATGGGAAAACTGCTTTTGCCATTTGCCATTTGCCGCTGCTGTTTGCTTTGTTTTTCCTGTTATGTTCAAATCGCTTCTCGCATCTACAGCAAACGCTCTAAGCAAAACATTAGAACTTAAATCAAACGCTTTCCCAAACAACAACCAGAACAACAACAAGAAGAAAAGTGTGCGACAAGACTGAAATATGCCATTGGCACGTTTCTATTTTGTTTCCAACTTAGAAGTAGTTAAGAATTTTCCCAAAAACGAAACAAACAAAGTTTAAATTTTAAGTGAACCGAGAGCTATGTGAATAAATAAAAGGAAAAAGAAACACATGGCTCAAGGGTACAGGTACAGATCCGGCTAGAGGTCCAGCCACAGCTACAGGTCCAAGTCGAGGTCGAGGTAAGCTTTCTCTCTCCTTCTCTCTCTCTCACTCACTCTCTCTCTGTCTCTGTGTATCTCTTTCTCTCTCTCTCTTAATTTGTGTGTATATCTCTGGCAGCTGAGCCAGACCTCTACACCACTTGATAAAAACAAAAAACAAACAACAACTTATTAAAAAACCAAAATTCTATTCTCTGTTTTTTATTATTCGATGCGCATGAGCTAAATCCGTGCCAAAACGAAAAGCGTCCGTCAAATTCATGCCTTTAGATGAACTTAAACCAAACGACAAACGCCAACGTTTGATATATATATTGAATATTTAAGTGTTTGGTTTAAAAATAGAGTAAAATAATTAAGTTTTACATCAACAATTCACAAATTGCCCACGCTAAGGCCGAAGCAAATCAACTGACCTTTATACCTATTTCGTTGACTGTAGTTTGTGCCGCAATTCGAGAAAAGATTTTAAATGAAAACAAAGAACAACAACAACAAAAAGAAAACAAGAAAGTACAGCCAACTTCGGCTAGCCGAAGATTGAATACCCTAGCATACGTATTATTATAACGATAATACAACAACTATAAGAGATCCCAATAATTTGAATCAAATTCAAAATTAAAGCAATTTAAAATTGATAGAAAATATAACCTTAACTCAACCGAAATTTCCAAACTCATGATCCAAACTCATGAGCTATATAATGTAGTCCAATGTAGATAGATCTTCGCCGTAAAACTTCAATGGGAGAGTTTTACCAACATATCTCTAGATTGATAATAGTTAATATTTAAAAAAAAACTATTCGAGTTTTTTAATTCGATGAACTTACATTTAATGAACATACATAATATAATTATGTATATGATGCTTATAGATTTGATTCAGGTCAATTCAGAACAGAACAAACAACGAATCAAACCTCAAGGCAGGAATTTCTAGTTCTCATCGTAAGCCCAAATACTGAATAGCTTCTCTTGGAGTTGCAACTCTGAAATTTACAGCATTCTTCTCCTACTTACAATAATGTTATCTGCAAAGGTTCAAAGGAAACCTCTATGCAGGAGCCCCAAAGCCCCATTAGTTTCAGTTGCAGTTGCCATTCTATCAATGTCCTTACAAAATACTGGCTGAAAAGGCTTTCAGCTACTTGGAGCCTTAACCAACAGAAACACCAACCCACTCACATAACTAATACCTACGCACACACATACAAGCACACACGCACACAAACACACACACATAAATATTAAGACAATATAGACAAGACACAATACCCAAACAGAAACACAGACACAGGTCTTATGTACACTGTTCAATGTTGTATATGTGTATTAGTGTATGTGTGCGTGTGTGACTCTCTCTCTCTCTCTCTTTCTCTCTTTATATCGTGTATTACTCAATTAACAATCATCCAGAGCCCGCCGGCAATGTCCGAACTTGTCCAAAAGCTAGCACTCATTTTGTTGGGTGTAACATACAAGTAAAAAGTCCCGAATCCTTAACTGCAATTCCCCGACTTTCCTCAAAACCCAAATCCAAATAGGGTGCTGCAATCCTCCGTAATGGGAGGATTGCGGGTTAAAGGGTGAAGATGTTTTGAGTAGCAGAGCACACAACGCCACTGGCAACTCATTCACAATTCGCAGGTACTAAACTATTGTCCGAAAGATATGAAGGCTGACATATGTGTTCATCTAAATCGCAAAGTATTTAACGAGCATCCAGCATTTCGTCTGGCCTCGGATGGTTGTCTGCGCGCATTAGCAATGCACTTCATGATGTCCCACTCGGCGCCGGGGGATCTGCTCTATCATACCGGCGAGAGTATCGATAGTCTCTGCTTTATTGTGACTGGCAGTCTGGAGGTAATACAGGACGATGAGGTTGTGGCAATATTGGGTATGTACAAAATTACGAAATTACGAAAGCGAATAACGATAATTATTGATCTATTTGCATTTTGTAATTTCACCGAATAAAATCCAATCCAAGGCAAAGGCGACGTCTTCGGCGATCAATTCTGGAAGGACTCGGCAGTTGGCCAGAGTGCCGCCAATGTGCGTGCACTGACCTATTGTGATTTGCATGCCATCAAACGTGATAAATTGCTCGAAGTCCTCGATTTTTATTCGGCATTTGCGAATAGCTTTGCACGCAATCTGGTGCTCACCTACAATCTCAGACATCGACTGATTTTTCGCAAGGTGGCCGATGTGAAGCGCGAAAAAGAATTGGCCGAACGGCGTAAGAACGAGCCGCAATTGCCCCAGAATCAGGATCATCTAGTGCGCAAAATCTTCTCCAAATTCCGGCGTACGCCCCAGGTCCAAGCGGGCAGCAAGGAGATCGTCGGCTCTGGCCAAAGCGATGTCGAGAAAGGCGACGGCGAGGTCGAACGCACCAAGGTTAGTGTGTAAATAAATGACTTGATTGGCTTGTTCCAATTCCATGCGTTCCGTGTTCTGTTTCCGTTGTTTTTCCGTGCAATGCTTTTGTGTGTGTTTTGTGTCATACCGTTAACGTTGCTGTTTTTCATATTCTGTTCCGTTTTATCATTTCGATGAGTTTACACGCAAAATCTAAGCCAAAGAAAAGAGCGTAAATTGTCGCTGTCTCTCTCGCTCTCTCGCTCGCTCTCTTGTGGCACCTTTTGTGTGTAGACTCCGACGATTGAGCTTTGATGCGAATCTAAGCATTTCGAGCTTAAGTTCGACTTCGAATTTCGATCAATTTTATGTTTTGTTTCATTCAATTTCATTCGATTTCTGATTTATATATTATATATTCATTTAGTGTGTCTTTGTGCATATACATATATATAATGTTTGTGTGTTTGTGTATATCTGTCACATTTGTTATTAACAAAGTAATTGAACTAACGTTATATATATTTTTATCGAAGCATTATCGTTACTAATCCACTCACAGCCACAGCCACAGCTCAGGTTTGTTGGGCCATGTGGCCAAGCTGGCACCGTTAGCGTTTACCGTTACCGTTTACCGTTAACCTATTAACCGTTAACCATTTAAAAATATCGTATTACTGTTAAATCAAATGCATATAATTGACTTATGCTCGTTGTATATCTTTCTTTATCTTCCATTAACATGCTTACGCTCTTACTGACAACATAAACTGCATAACTCTGTCTCTCTCTCTCTCGCGCTCTCTCTCTCTCTCTCTCTTTCTCTCTCCATCTATCTTTCACACAAATGATCGTCTCACTCACACACCTTCTCTCGCCTTCACGCTCGTTATTGATATCAATGTTGTGCATTTTCCGTTTCGCTGAATTCCCCACTTTCATGAATATAACTTTCACACTCTCTTTCTCTGTATTTATACCGTTGCTGTCAAACTATTGTTTCGGTATGCTGTCTTCAACTGTATACAATTTATTGACCATTGGCTGAATTGATAAAAAATATTACTAACGAAAAATTGTAAATTATTTTTCCTCCCTCCCAATCACATTGCCATTAAAACGTTTTGCAACACTAAAACCTCCTAAAATTGAAACACTTCCAAAACTGCCTCCCACACACACGTTTTTTCGCCTTGTTCGAATGCTCCCTCTACCAATCTTTATATTTCTCCGACTCCGCTCTCTCCTTTCCACAACCACAAAAAACACGACACACTCTCTTCCTTTCCATTCTTTTTTGTCTCTCTCTCTTTCTCTCCCACGTTCTCTTTTAATATCTGCTGTCTTGTGCTCGCCAAAACTTCCATTTGCTCGTTGATAAATACAAAAAAAATATTAAAAACCCATCCAAGAAGCTGCCTGCTAAACTAACATTAACCGAGGACTCACGCATATTAACAACCGCCGCTGTACCCTCACCATCGCCATCACCCTCGCCCTCATCGGGTCCACCATCTGCACGTAGTACCCGTGCTAGCAAATGGGGACGCCTTCTGGGCAGTTCAAGTGTCGATTCAGCTAGCGATACGAGCGCCAAGGTAGCCGTCTCGAGAAGTTTGAGCGCCCGCGAAAGTCTGCGTGAGAGCACTGCCCAAGCGAGGCAGAGTAGTACTTCGAGTAGCAATGGTGGACAAGGCAATAAAGTAATTACCGTTAACCAATCAATACGAATGCAACGCAAACAATAATTAGCAACAACAACAGACAAACAAATCAAAACATACTTTTTTAATAATCTACTTAAAACTATTCGAGCAAAAACCAATACAAGAAACTCTTCAAAAGGCTAACAGAAAGTATTTTGATCTGTTTGGGATATTCTTGTATCGATTTTTGACACACCATTTTTTTAACATATCGTTTAGCAGTGAATTTAATGCTCACCTATTTTCGTTTTGTTCTTTCTTCTCGATGCCAACTCTTCGTCATTTTGCTTTCATTTCGTTTCTTCGATTTAATGTCGACTTTTGCGTTCGGTAATCAAACTAAAAAATCAAAAAAAAAAAAAAAAAAAAGCATTTACAATTAAGCAAAGTAAGTTCTAACCGATCATTTGTCATTTAATTGCTAGCAGAATAAGTCAATTAGATATTTAGTTGCTTTACTCACCACAACAAAACAAAACACACCACGTTTATCGTTATCGGTAGCCACATATCGATATGCGCACTATACGTACATATGTACAATCAGCAGCACAGCGACGCATTTGAATAATTGCACTTTAGTGATGGGTGCCAGCCGGATATTCTTGCATACCGATGCAACACGATTAGAAGACATGCACAAATTATCGCAAGTTCGTCATGACTGCAATTAAATTGGGCTTGGCTTATCGTTTTGTAACCAGTATTTATTGTATTGAAAAATTACAAAATTGATCACATTGAAATACATGGCTTGTAGACTTTGGTAGTTCTCTGCTTATCAAATCATTTCGAGTTCTATAATTTCAATGTTCACGTCAGTTGTAGTTTTCATAATCAATTTGCTTAGCAACGCACACGTCATGTTGAATTCGTGCAACAAAGACACGGCTTGCGCCCATTTCTAGTGCAGATCGCAGCTATGCGATAAGGTTTTGGTTTCTGTCCTATTGTGCATGTGGCTATCGATATTTTGCTCGTGCTGGCTATGCGTCGCCGTACAACTGCCTGTACCACCCTTAGTTACAATTTTTGTCTAGCTCGCTGCTCTGCTCCCACACACGCATGTGCACACACACTAATGCTGCAGTGTGTGCATGCGTGTGTATATGCACTGAACACGATAGCAAATTAGAGTTTTTTGCGATACAATATCGATTGATATGTTTCTATTTTTCGTTTATTTCTCACCAACTGTTTGCAAATAAAACAAACAAAAAACAAAACTACGACTATAAACAAAAAACATTGCTTGTCTTGCTACTACAAACAACAACAACAACAACAACGACGATTTGAATTCGATATTTGAATTGGACGCTGAACACAAATTTGCGCGCCACTTGCAAATCACAAAAAACCAATTGGAACTGCACGCTTAACACCTTTAACAACCTTTTGCAATGAACAACAACAACAACCACAACCATCACCAATGAATGAATGCGCAACAACAACAAATCCAATCTAATGCAACTTAACCTAACATAACTGTAAATCCACCTTTCTCATTCTCTCCTATCTCTTTAAACTAAAACAAAAAAAACTAAAACCAAAACGAATGAAAACCCAACCCGCTCGCTCGCTATTAATTGCCATCGATCGAACTGTCACCTACTTGAAAATCTATCCAACTATCAATCTGTCCAACTGTCAACCTCTGCATCTTCCGCTATGCATCCATTAAATACGTCACCCTGCAGGTATTCCCCAAGGCACCCAAGCTGCAAGCTAGCCAGGCGACGCTCGCTCGCCAGGACACCATCGATGAGGGCGGCGAGGTGGACTCCTCGCCACCCAGCCGAGACAGTCGTGTGGTCATCGACGGCGGTGCAGCCACCACGACCGCTTCCACAACAACGGCGACCGCTGTCGCTGTCACTGCAGGTGCTGCCAGTGCAAGCGGCGCGCCAGCTACTGCAACAGCAGCGACTGGCGTCAAGGAGCGCAATTTGGCGCTGGAGCGAGAACGGCAGATCGAGATGGCCAGCTCGAGAGCAACCACATCGGACACGTATGATACGGGGCTGCGGGAGACGCCGCCCACGCTGGCACAGCGCGATCTCATTGCCACCGTGCTGGACATGAAGGTGGATGTACGGCTGGAGCTGCAGCGCATGCAGCAGCGCATCGGACGCATTGAGGATTTGCTGGGTGAGCTGGTCAAGCGGCTGACACCCCAAATGGATAGCAGCGGTCAGACGACGCCTGGCGACGAGATCTGTGCGGGTTGCGGCGCGGGCGGCGCCCCATCAGCAGCAACGACAACGTCAACGGCTACCACGCCCGTGGACACTGTGATAACCATCTCATCGCCGACAGCTGTAGCCGCTGGCGCGAGCACACCAACAACATCGGCATCGGCGAGCGCTGGCGCTGGCAGCGGTCTACTAAATCCAAGCGTCCAAGTTGTGTCGAGCGCGGGAGGCAACGGCCTGGGGCCGCTGATGCTCAAAAAGCGACGCTCGAAGAGCAGGAAAGCACCGGCGCCTCCTAAGCAGACACACGCCGCGACGGCCACAACGCTAACGGGTGCGACTGTTGCAACTGTAACTGTTGGATCTGGTACGACGAGCGTGGCAGCGTCAGCGTCTGCATCATCAGCAGCAGCCGGAGCAGCAACAAATCCAACGGCCGCTGCCGAGCTGCTACATTTGCGCCTGCTCGAGGAGGACTTCAGTGCCGCCCAGCTAACCGCGTCAAGTGCCGCTGGCACGCCCACAACGTCGGCGGGCACACCGCCCGCTGGTGCAACGACCACAACAACAAGCGCAACAACAACGCCAACAGGCAGTGGACGCAGCATCAAGCGCGAGTTCCTCTAGCCAAAAATACTGGAGCGACATCTGTCGGCGGATAGCAGCAGCTTCGAGCAATAATACTCGTCAAATTCAGAGTTTGCCTACGCATACGCTTAGCTAGTCTGTAGTCCGTAGATGTGCATACTATTAACTATGCCTAAGTACTTATATGATGTATAACTATATATATATATATATATATATAAACATATATATATATATACATATATATTTCTGTATTTGTGTACATGCAACTGTAACTAATTTTAGATACACCTACACTTACTCTATCTCTCTGTCTCTACCTGTCTAACTATTTCTCAATGTGTCTTTATACTCGAACTCTGGCGCTTAAAGCATCAACTCCCCAACGTCTTTCAGTCACTTTGATTGATTGATTGATTGATCAAACTCTGTCTCTCTCTCTCTCTATCTCTCTCTCTCTCTGCCTTTGTCAACACATACTATACTTAACGCGTGCACTTATTGCTTTATCTATCTATCTCTCACTCTCTCCCCAACTCCCCGGCAACATTTGCTAGCGGTACAAATTTTTAAAGCACTCTCTGATGTATCTGATATAATATGATGTACGATGGAGCTCAATCACTTGATGCTCGTTTACGATTATGAATTAGGGCATTAAGCATAAAGCATATTGCTTACGAATTTGCTACATTTACTGCAATTATTTACCTTTATATACAAACAATATTATAGGTCAGATCAGAGCCGAACTAACTAGTTATACTACGCCTACACACACACACACACACACACATATATATATATACATGATGTAAATGAATATTTTTGTGATAAACGCTAAAGCAGGCAAGCAGCAAATAATGCCAGTGAATTGTACATACAAGTAGAAAGTGCTAAAAAGAAAAATATTAAAGCCCCATATATATAAAATCGAAGAAACAGAAGATCCCAAAAAAATAGTTACTTAGAACCGATCCCAGCAGAATTTAGCTTTAGTGTGCATTTCATAAGATATAAATTAAATTTCAGCTGCTCATCATTTAATATTATTATAAAGTATTAGATATTTGTTGATATTATAGCAATGACATATAGTTCGTTCGTATTTTGATTATATTGAGTAAAACGAAAACTCTCAGCTCTGTTTTGTATTTAAGTTTCATATAAACTTAATCAAAAGTTTTTTTTACCAATTGTTCCATTTGCGTACTAGAAGTTTTTAAAGCTTTTTGTTGCCTACTTTTAGGACCATATAGAACTGCTTCAGATAGCATAAAATTTATGCTGGAAGCTATAGATCGACTTTTATAAGTTCCCAATTCAATATAAATGGATTATCCAAGCGCTGCTTTTTAGGCTTACGATCCACTGAATAAGTAATGTGTGATGCGACTTTAGGCGCTTTCAGTAAGTAAATTCTTAACTAGCGAATCAGTTCTTTAGAAGTTTAGAAATTCTGCTGGGCTTCTCAGATACTCATTTTTCTTATTTTTTTTTTGGTAATATCGAGAACTTTTCCGATAGACAAAACTAGCCCCAAGATGGATTAGGCCTTGTGCCCAGTCGTGTGTAAATTCATGATGCCCGTCCTATACATATACGGCTTGAGCACTTGCGATAGGGTATACCTGGTATAGGGTATATAAGTAAACGAAATTTGCAGCAAAGTAACTATACGAAAGATCCCAGCCACAACAAACAGAAAAAAGAACACAAAAAACGAAAAGACAATCGACAAACCAACAAAAAAAGATAGAAAAAAAAAAGTAAAACACTTTAATAAAAAAATTAAACATTTGTATATACATATTTATACTAAAATATAGCATGTGCATAAGAAAAATATATTATATGCTACGCTGATTGAAATTAGTAAGAAAAAAATACTTGTTTCTGTAAATACTTGAATTGAAAATGGAAAAAAATTAAAATTTTAAATGCAGCCAATAATAAGAGCTAAATACTTTCAAGTACTGCAAATGTTAATTAAAATTCCAATTGTTTAACACACACACACACTCACACATTTAAAAAACATACTTTGTGATAAAAAGATGAAGGCGAAACAAGAGCTACGAAAATTAATTAAATTATTAACTACTTAAAACACTCATAATATTTTTTTAGGCGCGCATCAATTAACAATACAAAAGCTTGCACTTGCATATAATTTATAAAATATTGAAATTCTTAATCCAAATCGTTAAAACAAAAGTTTAGAAGACCCTTGCTGAACCCAGTTGGAAATGAAAGCTTAAAGACGTAACACCTTTTTTCTTCTTTTTGGCATAGGTCCAGAATATAAACAAAAAAAGGTTTCATTATATTTAAGTCGCTTGCGAATAATTTTCCACTTGAATGATTCAGATTAGCATTATTGCTAGAGCCATGGCTTATCTAGGTTATTCTTTTTTCTAGTTATGTCCCAACTGCACCCACCCCCATCCACCAAACGACTCCAAAAAGACACTTAAAGCAATACGAACTATTGTCTTCCCGGAAACGAACTACTCGAACTACTCGGGGCGCGGAACTGTAGAGAGTTACTTAGTTAGTTTTACTTAGTTGTACTTAGTCTGGCTTACAAAACTCCAAAACAAACTAAAAAACAAAAAGATCTATTTAATACAACTCATACATAGCGCAATTCCACACCAGATCCAGCGATAGATTCGACAGATTCCAACAGCACCAAAAATTAATAAAAACTAGAGAGCTGGGCATACATCGGCCATGCCGAAGTTTCTATATCCTTGCAAATTTAAAATGGTGCACAGAATCCGTATTGCGGCTCAGGACCTAAAACGTTGCCGACTAAATTATATGGTCATCATCTAAATTTAAAGTTAGTTAAAAATATAATTTTTTCGGATTATATGCCGAGCCTTATAATTCATTGCTCTATCAGTAGAAAACATCCAAAGTTGATCCTAGCGCTTTTGTGGAAGATATACGCCCCAAAGCGGAGTTTATATAGTATTTTTGCTAAATTTATTAAGTTTTTCCGATTCAAGCTGTAAACTGTAGAAGATACAATTTTACCCGATTATCCACTCCTTCAATTACCAATTTTTTGAGCCAATCCATCCAATGGGAGCTAAATGATATAGTCGACCGATCGCTGAACACAATAAATTTGCGTTCATCCAGACAGACAAACAGACGGATAGACGGAGATAACTATTGGAACTCAATGTGTCTCAAGTGTCTGACCAAAATGAATATACCCGTTTTGCAAGGGTATAAAAATTAAACAAAATAACAAGAAGAAGCAACCGAAAAGCAATTCAAGTGGTATTACAATTTGACTTACATTTAAATATAATAGTATATGTACATATGACATAGTTTTCAATTTTACATAATGATACATACACATACATATATATTCATTCATTCGTTTTGATAATAATGATAACGAAATATTTACTAAATTTGTTGTTGCATATGTTTAGAACAATTCCAGAAAACCAACCAATATATATGAAAGATAACTAGCAGCGGGCTCATTGTATATAGTATAGTTTAGCAGTTAAGAGTTATAGAGTTATATAGTCTTATATATAGTACAGTTTTTTTTTCTTAGTAGGTACACCAAATTCAAGAACAATTAAGAAGAAAAGATAAACTAATCGGTTTAGCTTAGGGCGCACTAGTCAAATGGAACGACTCAACTAGCTATAATAATGCATTAATTATTAATTAGTTTACACTAGAACGTTTATTGGGTATATGCAATGCATATGCGTTAATACCAGGAGATACGAGGATAGAGTTTTGGAAAGGATACTTACCTATAAACATAGCATAGATCTAATGACTAGCGGTACTAGTTAACTGTATAACAGTTTTTTTGTTTTTTTTTGTTAATTTTTTATTTAACTGACTTTTTCTTTACATACAATATCAAAAAATACTTTAAAAATATCGAGAGAGAAAAATACCAAAAATAAAAATACTAACGAAAATACATTGATTAACAATTAATAGCGTTTGCCCCACGCTTTCGCTTCCAGCTCATAACTCGCAGCGACAACATTACGAAAATACCAATTTGGTATTTATTTAGTTTGTCTATTGTTTAGTAGATTTCATAGTGCTAACTACACAGAGCCTTATACATTTATGAATAAGCAAAAACTAACCAACAACTAATTTATTACCTACAAAAAATACAACAAAAAATACAAAAAAAAACAAGAGTAAGCTGAAGAAAAACCCCAAACAAAAATTAAGGTGCAATTACAATTTATAGAACACGCTATATGTGCGTGGAAATTAGTCAAAATTTATATTAAAAATGGAAAATTTATGAAAAAAAGAGATATTTATATACAGCTATAATGTACATACATATATATATATATATATATATGTATATGTATATATATCGAGGAATTGCAAAGCTCTCACACACTCAAAGTCAAAGTCAAACTCATTGTCGACAGGCTCACCCAACTAAATACTCATAGATACTAACTACATGCAAGAAGAAGACATAAAGCAAGCCTACTGAAGAATTTATGCCAGAGATCGAATGTATATACATACATCTAAACACTATATATACACACATATATACATATATATATATACATATTTATGTATACACATAGAGATAGCTGCTTCAAATGCTTAGAAGCGCCAAACTGAAAATTAATACCAAAAAAAATATACCTAATACAAAAACCAATTTAAAGCTTAAACAGATAAATACAATATATTACGAGTAAAGAACAAAAACCGAAATAAATAATAAATTAACAAGCTTTTATACGCCAGAATTTTTTTCTAAGCGAAAATCATAAAAAATACCAAGAAGTAATACGAGACGGTATTAACATGAAATACAAATACTAACAATTTAAAACAAACAAAAAAACACGCCACTTAATTATTAATTATGTATACAAAACCAAATGAATTGTAATTAAATTATACAAATGTTTATGTATATATATATACATATTTATATATACAAAATACCAAAGCCTTAAACACTTGAAAATATACCAAACACTGGCCTCATTTTTTTGTAAAACCCAACACTTCTGGCAAGCAAACCAAACCGAAATGGAACATTCATAAAAAATACACGCTTAAATACTAAAAATACTAAGCGGTACGCGCTAGACACTAGTCTCTAGTCTCTAGTCAAAAAGAACCAAAATTTTACAAAAACAAATATAAAAAACCAAGAAAGCGAACGCTTAACAATTTCCACCAATTTGATGAGCATAATTCAGAGACATATATATAAAGATATATATGTATGTATAATATACAACAATTTGAATAATGCATTAAATTAAATTCTTTGGAATACGCGCCCTTTTTTCTTTTTGAACATGAAAAAGCTGCCTATTTATATATTTACAAACTAATTAATTAACAAAAAAAAAACCAAAAACAAATCAAAAAGAATCAAGAAAAGTAAAAAAAATACATTCCCAAAAATAGTTTGTTCACGCATATATATGTATGTATATATATGAAATATTAATTTTTTTGGTTCAATTGCGCTCGAAAACTTAGAGACTACATATTTAGGTAGTATATCCGCAAATAACGCTTGGACAGAACAAAGCTGAACTTATGAACAACTGATAAAAATACCAAATATAAATTATAATTATATTACTAATAATTAAATCCCAAAAAAAAGAATGCATAGTTCTAAAATTTATTTAAAAAATCAATTAAATAATGCTGTAATTAATGTGTATAGTAAATTAATTATTATGACATTTGCATTGATATTAACACACACACACACCCATGTTAATAAATCTTTGACTATGTTGAGCAAGCATAAAATTAAAACAAGAAATACCAAAAAAATACTGCTCGTATGCATTCATTATGAGAAATATTAAAAGAAAAACAAGAAATTAAGAACTACATCTAATACAGCAAAAAATACGCAAAAAAGGTCAAAAATGATGATAAAAAAATAAAAGAATAAAGAACACGAAAAAAAAAACAAACTAAAACGAAACAAAATACATACATGTTTTTAAAAACAAGCTGGTGTTTTCTTTGCAAAATGTTAACTTAAAGAAATATGTAGAATAGAATATATATATATATACATATATATATATATATGTAGCTAACCTTATACAGCCTAGTCTATTTTTTCCAAGTTACGTCAAAACTTGGCTTTCAGGGTGTACCTATCTAGCATTGCTACCAAAATCAACGATAACCATGCCATTTAAAGGACTATCGTCATGTCCTTCGGGACAAATAATGTTACTATGTTCCTGATTAAGAATTAATGAGAAGAAAGTACTTTAAACAGCGACTTTTAACAGAGAAAATAATTTCTAACTCGTCTGTACCCTTACGTATCCTGGCAGGTAATCAGTTCAACCGATTGGAGTCTTAAGCATTAATAGGTTAAAGAACATATAAATCGTCCTTGTGGTTTTAGAGATAAAAGGGATTTTATGAGTTTAGGACGACTTGCGGCACAAGTCCTGGAACATTAAAAGACCCCATAATCATTTGATGGCAATCGATTGGACTGGTCCTCACGAACTAAATGCACGATGCCCTTTCACCCTGCGTTAGGATATGGACATTCTTTCATACAATTTTTACCTGGCAGTGAGGAGGAATACCGATTGGCTTGCAAGGCTTATCAGGCTTCTTTCTATAAAAAATTACAAAATATCGGCAATAAGTTGGTTATTTGATGGAGTACCGTGATGTGCTTTGGTCAAAGTCATGTTCTTATGAGCCTAATTAAGAAAAAATAGCAACAAGGACCAAAGTCCTTTAAACAGCTGAGATATAGCGATTTTTTCAATAGAAAATGGCATCTAGCTTGGCTGTATGCTTACGGATCCCGACAAGTAATAAATTAAATAAATTGTGACCTCAAGCACTGTCAATAGGCCAAAGGACATCTAAATCGTGTTTGTGGTTTCTTAGATATCTGGAGTTTTCTGTTATTGCAGTCATTTCCTTGACCGCAGCAAGTAGCTGCAACGGTTCCTTAGAAGATCCCATAATTATTTGATTGGAATCGATCGAACTGGTCCTCACGAACCAAATGCTGTATGCCCTTACGCCCTGTGCTTTTTTCTGTATGATATTTTTGCTTACTTGCAGCGCTTTTATTACTTCGCCTAAAAGTATGCAATAAAAAATGGAAGTGTGAAAAAGGGACTGAAAAATAAATTGAAGTTTATCTTGCAAAACAGAGCTTTAAGGAGATGGACTGGATCTGAATGCTTCGTAAGAGGCGAAACACTACATACTAACCTGAAACAATAACTGAGCTGGGCGACACAGCTACGGTACGCCAAGAGAATACCCGCTCAGTTTAACCAACTTACAGCCAGCCTCGTTCTAAACACAACCAACAGAAGACTGAAAAGACTACATCCATTAGATCTTAGAACTAAGACCAAACAATTAAGCGTTGTGATAAAAAAGGCAAATGAGCCTTCCTAAACAAGGTATAATTAGACATCTGCTATAGAGCTAAGTACAAAAGCTCCAATAAAAAGTGAAGTTTTTTTTTTTTTTTTTTTTTTTCATTTCATTTTTATTGCAGCTTTTGTACTTAACTCTATAGCGCAGGTTTATGTAATACCTTGACTAGGATGGCTTGTTCGGCTTTGTTCATTATATTACTTAATTGCTAGGTTTATGTTCTTATGTCTAATGGATGTAGTCTTTTCAGTCTTCTATTATTTGCATTAGTTATTAGGCTGGCTGCTAGCTGGTTAGGGTGGGCGGATATTCTATCCGCGTACCGTGAGCTGTGTCGCCCAATAAGCTCAGCAATTGTTGGCATGTTCAGGTCGGCATGTAGGGTATCGTTTCTAACGAACCATTCAGCTCCAGTCCATCTCCTTAAAGCTTTGTTTTGTAAAGTTTGAACTCTCTCAATCTGCGTTCGCGCAGCAGTACCCCAGAGAGGCATAGTATAGATGAATACTGGTGCCACGATTGCATTATAAATGCGTCTCTTGCTGAGTAGCGACAGTTTGCTATCGCTTCTTAGCATCCAGTCCAGTTTCTTTAATTTTATTTTGCACTTTTTAACTATTTTTGTTATGTGCGGTCCGTAGGTGAGTCTTCTGTCCAATGTGACACCCAGATAATTGACTTTTTTCACTATTGTAATTGGGGTTTCTAAAGTCACTTGGGGACAGTCCCCTCTTCTGATCGCAAAGGTAATATTCGCAGACTTCTGTGTATTTATGCCGATGCTCCAGAGCTTAATCCATCGATTGAATTCATTTAGATACATTTGCATCAGCGAAGAGGCTACTTGCGGCGATTCGTTGCGGCAAAGTATAGTTGTGTCGTCTGCGTATGTAGCTATAATCATTCCATCGTTGGGGGAAGGTATAGGCATGTCAGCGGTGTAAATAGTATACAGAGTCGGGCCGAGTACACTGCCCTGTGGGACGCCTGCTTTGACAGGTCGAGTCGTCGATGTAGCCTGCCCTTTTAAAATGTAGAAGCTTCGGCCAGTTATATAAGACTGCAGGATTTTAAAGAGACTTCCAGAAAGAGTTGTCTTTAATTTGTATAAGAGGCCTGCGTGCCAGACCCTGTCAAATGCCTGTTTGACGTCGAGAAAAACTGCTGTGCAGTATTCCTTTTCTTCGAACGCACCCAGAATGTGGTGGATCCCTCGGTGAGCTTGTTCCGTCGTGGCGTGCTCTCTCCTAAAGCCGAATTGATGGTCCGGAATTATTTTTCTCCTTCCTACTTCCTTTAGCACTCTACTCAGCAGTATTCTCTCGAATACTTTGGAGAGTATCGGAAGTAAGCTGATGGGTCTGTAAGAGGCAATTTCTCTTTCAGGTTTGCCGGGCTTTGGGATCATGACTATCTCAGCACGTTTCCAGCAGGCTGGAAAGTGATGAGTGCGAAGGATGGCGTTACAAAGTCGGGCAGAGTTCTAAGAACCTTGCCATCAATTCGGTCATGTCCCGGTGCTTTTTTAAACTTTACAGCGTTTATCAGGTTGAGGACCTCAGCTTTTGTGCAGGTTTCAGTGAGAGTACCTTCAGGAATAGGAGCGCCAATAGTTCCTCTAATGTGCTCCAAGTCCGGCGGCTCGGTAGTCAATAGTGGTGTGAATTGTTCCTGGAGATGATCAGCAAAGGCCTCAGCTTGCATTTCATCTCCCATTAACCAGGCACCAGCCGAACTGCGAAGAGGATGTCAGCGTAACGGCTGCCTTTTGATGTTGCGCGTGTATCTCCAGAGCTGGAATTCCGCGCCAGCTGATGAGTCAGCTCGTGCAAGCGCCTCACTGATACGCCTGTTTTGTGGCTGGGCCAGGGCATCGTTGAGCTGTCTGGTAGCCTCGTTGTATCTTCTTTTGTCTCTGTTACAACGTGTTCGGATCCATCGGTTCCTTGTCCAGCGTTTGTATGCAAGGAGACTCTGCGCATATGGGGTGAGGGATGTGCTGTAGTGTGATGTACTTTGCGTACGGCAGGAGGGCGGTGCAGCTAAAGTTGCTGCTTCAACTATAGCATCCTGTAACCTGTCAGCTGCATATTCTACATCCTCCGGGGTGCGGATTTCTATTTCCGGATGGAGTGAGGAGTGAAGTGCGCGCTTAAAAAGTTTCAGATCCGATCCGGCCGGCAGGAGTCGTTTCCTAATGGGGAAAGATTGTGGCTGCGCATGCACCGTAACAATCAAAGGGAGGTGGTCTGATGATAGGTCCAGACTTTCTTCAATGGTGAGAAGTCTGTCACTTATACCTTTGTAGATCGCAAAGTCAATTGCTGACGGTATGTGGCCATTTGCTGGGTAACGTGTGGGGGCTCCAGTCGCTAGAAGGCTGTAGTGCGTATTGAGTATAGCATCAAATATTGTTTCTCCACGTTGGTTTGTGCTGTTGCTACCCCAAAACGGGTGCCAGCCATTCCAGTCTCCTCCAATTAAAGCCTTGTTTGCCCTTTGACTAAAAAGCAAAGTGAGATCTTCTCTGCAAAGATTCGCATTTGGTGGGCAGTAGATGGACCCAACTTCCACTTCACCTATGGATGTTGGAAGCCTGATGGATACAAATTGAATTGCTGCATCTGAGGACGGAAGTAGAGGTGTGTGAGCTAAAGTTGATCGAACGAAAAGCGATGATCCTCCAAAGCTGTTTGCTCCACCACCGTGTGCCCGATAATGTTCGTATCCAAATATTTTTAAGGTAGGGCACTCGCGCGTTTCTGCTATTAACATGACATCGATGTTTCTTCGTGAGAGGAACACGGCTAATTCTTGCGCTTTGCTTCTAAGCCCGTTGGCGTTCCATATACCCACAAGCAGAGCCATTATTTAGCACTGAGCTTTGTGATAACAGCCATTAGACTGGTCAACAGATTGGCTTGCTGGGCTTGCAGTTCACGCATGGATTTTAGTTCTGCGTTTATGGGATCCAATTGTCGCTGTTGTTGTTGGAGGATATCCATAATGCCTATGTTGGCTGTGTTAGGGATGGTATGGGAATTATCTGCTCTAACAGCTTGCGCGTAAGATAGCCTGTTTGCAGGCATTGTAGAGATCATGGGAGAATTGTTTTGGTTAAGTTGCGGTGTTCGGCTCTGTGCAGCGTTGAGCATATACGTCGGATTCGATTTTTGCGCAGGCACCTGCAACTTTAACAGTCGCTTGTATACCATACAGCCTTTATAGTTAGCCGGATGGTCTTTCTCGCAGTGGATGCAAACTGGAGGTTGGTCCTTTGCCTTAAGACACTGTTGTGATGTGTGTTTTCCGGCGCATTTTACGCACCTGGGAGCCTTGTGACAATAGCGCTGAGTGTGTCCGAATTCCTGACAGCGATGACATTGCGTAAGGTCGTTGAATTTTTTGGGCAACTCAACTGTGCATCGTTGTCTGGCGATAATGCGCAAATCGAAAATTTGCTTGTTGTTGTCAGACTGGGCCACGTCAGCAAAGAATATGTTGAGCGGAGTTTTGTCGATTCTGCTCAGTGGGTTATAAATGCTTATAACTTTATGCCCTTTAAGTTCCAGGTCACTTTTAATTTGATCCACTTCTGTGCTCGAATGCAGTCCTTTTAGACAAACTCTGTAAGGTTTGTCTTCCTTGAGCTGATAGCAGTGGAATTGCAAACCTAACGTTGATAGGTGCTTTACAACTGCACAATAGTCATCACTATTGTTGGTTAGAACTCCAATATTGTCTCTCCTAGGTTTTATTACGTAGGATTTTGGTTCAATGACCTGGTCGATGACTTCCTGTAACTTAGCCACTGATTTGATGTTTGGGCACCAAATAGGGGGCGGACGTGGCTTTCTTTTTTCAGCAGGCGTATCGGCCGTGTTTGGGACTTCAGCCATAACACTGACTACATCGTCGTCTTCCTCTAATAGGGCAAATCGATTTTGTGTAAGCGCCTCAGATGCTGCTTTGCTGGTGCTCGGTTGAAGTTGGATAGCCGGTTTCTTACTGATGGATTGCAGCGAGGCATGCTGCTTTCGCTTTGCACTTTCAGGCTTAGGTCCTTGAATAGATGCCAGATCTATTGCCATTGGTCGGGAGCTGTTCATTTTTCCGTGCATTTCTGCCATTTGAGCATTTAGATTCTGTTGCATTGCTGCCTTGAACTTTTCGGATTCGCTTAATAAAACATTTCCAGTAACGGACATTGTTTTTGTTTATCCCTAAAAGTATACTACTGGAATTTGCTATTTAAATCCAACCTCCTGGAGGTATGCAACGGAATGGGCGCAAGCCAATATATATCTATCTGCTTCAAAATTGTAAGTAAACTAACCCCATCCGTCCTCTTTTTAAATAAATACTGTATAATTTAGTTATTACAATAATTTGTTCATATATTTAGCTTTAAATTTGTTTACATTGGAATAAATAATAGATGAGAGTCTGTACTGTGAGTATTGATAAAAAATAATAATGGGCAAATACCTAAGATTTTCTCTCAGTGTATGCTCTTAACTCGTTTTTCATTTTTTCATATCAATCAATTCCAATTCCCGCAAACATTTCTTTCGAACCTACTTAATAGTACGTGGGCATGTGTGTGTGTGTGTGTGTGTGTATGTGTAAAATTGAGTTAAGGCAAAACAAATGCTGATTAGATTTTAATTACAATTACAATTACAATAAATAAATTTCGTTAAATACACATATAGCTAAAAATTGCAACTCTTGAATTATAATTGATTATTTTCATATAAAAAAAAAAGATTTATATATATATATGGGAATTTACATACATATGTATATAATGTTTATCCCTAATTGCTAGCTCTCTCCCCCACACTGTCTATCCCTCCCTTTCTCTATATATGCAAATGTATCTAAAAGTCCTTGGAGGAAGTTTCCTCCTCCTACTCATCCTCCTCTGCCGCTGCTCCTGCCTCGTCTTCGTCCTCATCATCATCCTTGTCGTCGTCGTCGTCCTCCTTCTCCTCCTCGTCCTCCGGCGACAGATCCTGAGGCACTAGCTGCAGTCGTAGCTTCTGGGCACGCAGTTGCTAAAATGTTTGTGCATTGCGGCAGACGCCACAGCCAAGAGCGAACTCCTCGCCGGTGGGCGGATGCATCACATGCAACGGACATTCGTCGCCCAGGATCTGCTTGGCCTTCGGTCCGGCTGGGCACTGGGGCAGCTTGATCTTGGGTATGTTCGTCAGACGCTGAAAGTCGTCGTGGCACGTGTCGCAAAAGTGAGTGGTGCCAAAGCAAAAGAACACCGCCACCGAGCAGCAGTAGCGGCACTTGTACTCCAAGAAATCAGTGCCATGCTTGGGGCACATCTGTGCCCTGGCCACATCCGAACAGCCGCCGCAGACCAGCTCCTCGGGATCGAACTTTTCCCCAATCTCCGCATCGCAACGCGCCTCCCCGCCATAGTAAGCTTTCTGGCATTTGAAGCAGACGTAATACGCATAACGATCCATTGCCAGCTGCGTGACATCCTTGTTGTCCGTATCCTTAACCACGCCCTCGTACTTAATGCTAATCAAAAGATAATGTAGGAAATATAATTAGTTAAGGCAGGATTTTATACTAAATATTTTTCCTATGGGACCTACCGCATGAGAGCCTTGCGCTTGACATCCTGCTTAAGTCCATTGATTGGCTCTAGTATATCCGATAGCAGCGGGTGCTGTATGTCCGCCTTGCAAATGGGGCACAGCGAGAATCCGAAGGTGATGCGCGGTCCACTCCAGCGTTTCTCCAGCACGGCCTTGCAACAGTGAAAGTGGAACACATGACCGCACTCCAGCTGCAAAGACATTTATAAGTATATCCAGTTATTGGATGGGTCTGTCTGGGTAGACTTACGTGTATGGAGGGGGCGCAGGAGAGCGCCTCCACAAAGCAGATCATGCACATGTCATCCGCATCCTGCGTGAGCTTCGGATCGCGCAGTTCCTCCGCTAGCTCATTTTCGCGGGCATGGCACACATGTTGCAAACAGGGCAGGCATTTGCGTTCGCCTGCCACACCGCCACAGGCATGGCCGCAGGGCTTGGTCTTGAGGCAGGAATTGGTTGCGTACTCCTGGCACTGGGCATCCGCGCACACATTCCCGATCTCCAGCAGGCCCGAGTTGCCGGTTAGCCCGCAAAAGCGACAGCGACCCACCGCCTCCTGAGGACCAGAGATGATCGTATGGCTGCCGTCGCGGAACTCCACCATTGCCTTCAGTGTTTTGGAGTCGGCCAAAGCGAGCAGCCAGAAGAGCTTGGTGCGTCCGCAGGACTCGTGCAGCTCCACCCGTATGGCCTCCTCCTCCTCCTTGCACACCTGTCGAATGTATCAAAAACTTTTAAATATATTCGTGTTTTTTTTTTGGGTATTCTAAGGCTGATATACCGTGCGTTTGTGTGTGCGCGTCTTCCGGTTGAGATGCAAAAAGCGATCGCAGTCGCCGCAAAGTGACCCGCAGGTTTCGCATTGAATAATAGCCGCCGTCTCGCCATCGTCGTGATTGGTGCACATGGGTCGCGTGTCGCAGAGCTTGGACCATTGCCCCGACGACAGTTTCTCCACATGATCTCGCTCCAGCACACAAAGACTGGCTAGCGCCAGCCAGAGTGTGGCCGTCTTTGTGCAATGCTCCGGCGTCCGATAGATCTCCTCGAGCCGCGTCAGATTGAGCACAGATTCGGCGATAGCCGCCTTAGTGATCTGCGACCATTTATCGCTCAGCTTCCCCTGTTGGGTGGAGGACATAAAACTGAGTTTAGTTTTCATTCAGAGTACTCTCACGGAATTACTTACACTAGCCAGATCACGGATTAGTCCAATGATGCTCTCCGCCTGTTTGGTAGAGATGAGTCCATTGAGGAACCAGCGTTGATTTAAATTGCGCTTCGACTCCTTCTTCGGTGGCGCTGTATCGAAGCGAAACGGATCGCTGGTGCTGGCCGTGACCGACGATGACAGCTGCTGCTCGGCTGTGTTTGGACGCGTGCGCAACAGCTGCACGGACAGATCCAAGGAGCTGCACAGTCGCACAAATGCCGGCGTCTTCTCCTGCTGTCCGGATTTGGGACCGCTCGCTGCGGCACCTCCAACCGTTACATTCGCCGTATTGGTCTTCACCTTCACCTGCAGCTGCAGCGACTTGGCGATGACGGCCAGAAAAATGTCCAACAATCCTAGACGACTCATATCAAAGTCGCTGGCGCTCTGATGGGCGATGCTGTAGTCGGCCGGCGGCAACCGCTGCACGCCCAGCAGTTCGGCAAAGCTCTCGGGCGTAATTTCTGGCAGAATGCGACGCAACAGAGCCGTCACCTGACGCTGCACGCGATCGCTGCCCGTATGGAGCAGTCCCAAGAGGTCGCGCAGCAGGCCGTGCTGCTGCGAGAGATAGGAGCGACCCACAACACTGCCCGACAGGGCGAGCACCATGCTCAGCATCTCGAAGCAATAGGTGTCCGGTGCTCGATTCCGCTCTGAGCTGCTCTCGCTAGAGGAAGTAGGCGCTGCAGAGCCGACTACACCTGTTTCCGATCCAGTTGCTGGCGGCGACTGCTGTTGTTGCTGCTGCTGTTGCTGCTTCAGCACATGAGCTAGGTTAGCCAACTCCCAGTCTTCCTTGGCGCGCTGCGCTTCCTTCCGGATGGCGTGGACAATGTGCACGATCACCTGCTTCTGCAGGTGCGAGAGCTTGCTGCGAGAGAACAGAATGCCGACCATGTGCTCGCGCAGATCTAGCGAATCGGCCAGCATCGAGTTGGCCCCATCCTGTGAAGGTACTCCACTTGGATTAACCGCATCGCTCACATTGCTGATCAGCTTGCCGAACACCTGGCCGGTAATGAGACGGAAAACGCGCAAAGTTTCGCCCTCGCAGATCTGTTGTTGAATGCGTGAGGCGTATGCCAGGCGCAGATTGCCAGATCGCTGTTCGATCAGCGGCAATGGCGGCGCCGGTAAAGGCTCGTCGGCGACGCCAACGACACCTCCTCCACCACCTCCACCCACCTGCTGGTAGTTGGGCAGGCCGAGCAGCTTTATTTGGCGCACACGCAGTGTATTCTCCGGCCCGTGCAGCTCCAGTCGAAAGTGTGTGCTGCTCTCGTCTTTGATCTTCGCTGCAATCCACACGCACGCCTTTTGGTCCACATCCACGGACTTGATCAGATTCGTATCGCCCAGCGACTGACCCGCATAAAACACCACATTCAGCACTTTGTTCTGTGGAAGTTAGGAAGTGTAAACATGTTACACGATTTTAGAAAAGTGTTAACCTAGCTATAAACTCTATGCTCACAAACCATTCTAAGTGTTACGTGTCACTGTCGTACCAAGGCTTAATTAGCACTTACAGCATTTAATACTATCTTAAAAGTACTTTTATTTCAACCTATCTCAATCATAGGAAATCCTTGTAAAGAATAGATATTTAAATATGCCTGGGAACACTTAACATCTAACATCCTACGTAACACTAACTCATTGAAATAATTAGGAGCTGAAATAATGAAGAAATCTATCTGGACTAGAGATGGGTGTCGGGATCGAAATTTTCGGGAATCCCGGAATTCGGAAGAAAGGAAAACACATCTCAGAGAAGAAAATTTTGAGAAAATATTATTTTTAAGTAAAAAACTGTATCTATCATAAGAGTTCTCAATGTTGAAAAAAAAAATTCTGGAAATGTAGGGACCCGCTGGAAAAATGAAAAATTTGTCGGAACAATAGGGCGGGAAAATCAAAAATTATTTCGTGACGAACTTGCTATTGATATGCATTGAAATCTCGATATAACAAACCTCGTTATAACAAAAAAAATCAATATAACGAATTTTTGTTAAGTCCTTTGAAAAAACCTCGCTTTTGCGAAGTTTTTCATACAAAAATGCACGAAGAATTTCTGAGCCTGAAAGCCTCTATAAATCAAAGCAATTATTCAAATTATTTTTCAGATTTCTTTAAAATTCGTTATACCTAGATTATAATTTTTTTACTAATAAGTACCCATAGCGAATCAATAGATATAAAGAAGAATTTTGTGATTCGTTATATCGAGGGTTCACTGTATTCACTCTACTTAAGATACTAGACTAAGGTAAATTAGCATTAGGACTAGGTCAAATAACAAAAATATAATTTTGTCCCAAAGGACGTACGCACCTGAATGTCGCGGCTATTATCGATGTGGACGAGCACAAATTTGCAGACATAGCTTAGCTTGCTCATGGACAGCTCAATGATCTTGCACTTGTTGCGATCCTCCTCGTCGCTCTCCCAGAATGTCTCTGTTGAGTTGTCGGTGAGAGATTCGGCCATGGCTGGACGCGAGGAGACCGTCACCTCGAACATGCCGGACAGATCCGTATAGCAGATGACCTTAGCGCCTGGCACACTGCCAGCTGTTAGCTGGTTACTGGCCGTGGCTATATTATGCTCCGCATCGCAGTGCGTCTCGCCTGCTGTTGCGAGCATCGTAGAAACGGCCATGGCATCGTTCTGCTCATCGGATTTGGACAATATCTTGGATATGTTGCCAAATACGTGCGAGCTGTGCAGAAACTGATGATCCGCCTGTCGGAACCGTATGCCAAAGCACTGAATGGCCACACGTTGCAGTGGCGATCCGAGCGGCAAATACAAGGTCAGATCCGCCACCGACTGCAGCAGGACGTGAAGGGACTGGGTAATCAAGTGGGCAAAGCGTCCACTGATCTGTGTATATGCGACCGGATGCTCCAGCGCCTGTTCTGCCTCCTCGTACTTGCCGTCGACCAGCTCCACGCTGCCCAAGGCCAAGGAGCTAACAAACCACCACATCAGATCGTGCAAACAAACACCCTGCGTAACGCTGCGCAGCAGCCAGTTGAGCGCCTGCAGCGCATAGATGCGGCACGCGGCGATGCGCAGACTGCGACGCATCGCTACGCGCAGTCGGTCCAGCTCGTGCTTCTGTGTAATGAACGCCATGGCCGGTCGGCTGAGCAGGGCGCTGTTATGCTCCGGCAGGGGATTAGCTGCTGCTACCTCCTTGGCTGCCTCATCCTTTGCCTTTGCCTCGTTGGCATTGGGAGCATGCAAGACGGCAACGCTGGCCAGCAGCTTGGCCGGCACCAGACGACGCAGATGCTCCGACGGATAGCAGATGAGTAGCGAACCTTCACCCTCGCTCGTCGAGTTGTTCCGCCTGCGATAGACCACCTTGGGCTGCGTCTCCAACGGCAAAGCCACCACCGATGGCTGTAGATGCTGCAGCTGCAGTTGTTGATGTTGTTGGTGCTGCTGCTGTTGCTGCTGCTGTTGTTGTTGCTGTTGTTGTAGTTGCTGCTGCTGCTGCTGTTGTTGAGCAACAGCTGCCCAGCCCTGGCCCATGGAGTAGCTGCGATGGAACTTGGACAGTGTTCCGCCTGTTGACGGGGGATTAGCCACAGATCCGGACATCAGCTCATAGTTATTTGGCTCACACGACTCGTACGAGATCTCCGATAAAGGCTAAGCGAAAAAAAGTAAAGAAATTATTAATAAGTTATATGAACAAGATAGTTAAAAGCCTTTGCCTAGGCCGAGTGTGTTTCTACACAATTGTTGATAATACTAGATAAAATATTCACAATATAAGTTAACTATTTCGATTCATCTAATTCTTTGAGATTTAATGCGTAGATCATCAAGGCATCAATCAATCAGTCAGTCAATCAGTTTTCTTTACGCCCTTTGATTGAAACAGCCATAGGTTAGAGCCTAAGCCGTGACTATATCAATTAATCATATATGTGCATATATAAGTATAGTATTGAGTAGAGATGGGCGTCGGGAACGGGATTTTCGGGAAAGATTTTAAAAAAGGCCCGGAACGGACGGGATAAGTGTTTGACTCCGAAATTCCCGAGGGTCCCCTTAAAAAAAATTATTTATAGATAAAATTGCTTGTATTTATCAAAGAAAGCCCAGGACGAGGAAATTAATTCTAATATAAATCCTGTTATATTTAAGAGAAGTTCAAATATTTTATTATTTTGACAACAATGCAATGAATTTCCATTGTTACTTGCTAGGCAAGTACTTGATGTTAAAACATCTTCGACAACGAGTGAGAGGGTGCATTTTACTTCTAGTAGAATTTTGTAAGTAAGGAGAACACATCTTAGAGAAGAAAATTTTGAGAAGATAGTATTTTTAAATTACAAATTTTATCTACCATAAGAGTTCAAAATGTTGAAAAAAAATTTCGGGAAATGTCGAATCGGGCGTCGTAACGAATTTCTTTCCCGATCCCATCCCTAGTATTGAGCGACTAATTAATAATGGTCTTAAGTGACTCACCCGATCGTAGCCATTCTCATGGGCATTGGCGCCCAGGCCGAACATCTCGTACGGCAGATCCTCGTGTAGACCCGTGCCCAGGCACTCCAAGCACGCGAAACTCTCTGGTGCGAGCCAAACGTTGTCCGGCGTTGCCGGCGCCACGCCCACGAACGACTTGCGAAAGGGCGTAAACTTGCCGCTAAGCCGGCCAACGCGACTGCTGCGGGCCGAGTCCGCCCGACTTGTGCTTGGCTTGTTGCTCAGATTCAGATCGGACATGCCCAAATGCTGATGCTCTACCACAACAGGCATCGACTGTTGTGACTGCTGCTGTTGCTGCTGCTGCTGCTGTGGCGAACGCTTCTGGTTGCCAGCCAGAGCAGCCGACGAGGACGAGCCAGATGAGGAGGAGGAGGAACAGAGCTCCAGCAAAAATGTTGCATTCTCTCGCATGGTCGTATATACCTCCGAGTTGGCTATCAACGTAGTTGTCTTCACGCCAAACAGATTCATTTCCGCAGCTGCAAAAAGTCAAAACAGATTTTTATGATTTTATTAGTTACATATTGCAAGGCGCACATAAACAAGATGCTTGCAAACTGCAAGTTCAAACTCAAGAAACTTGATTGGATGCTAAGGGCCCCGAGCAAGCTTTCACTCAGCAGCAAAGTGACCATATACAAAGCTATAATAGTCCCAACTTTTAGCTATGTGATTCCTCTATGGGGCTCAGCTGCGCAGAGCCACATTAAACAAGTAAGAAAGCTCTAGTCGGGTCTTCCCGACTACGAGATCCCCTGAACCAAGTCCGAGCTGTTGTTTTAAACAACTTAGCTTACATCTTTTATCTATACATATTACCTCTGCGCGCATATACACATGCACACATTTGTATACACAAGCACACATATACCATGCACACAGAAGCACGCGCCCCGATTACTGTGTAGTTCATTTGAATGTATGTGTGCACACGTACAGGCTGCTGCCGCGTGCTTTTACAATGTTTCCTTTAGTAACTTCTGTATTACTTAACGGATTTGAATGCAATTTTCTGCATTGAGTGCTATTAATTTATTGAAAATACGGTTTTCACTAAAAAATTTAAAACAATAAAATTGTGGCTTTGATAATTTTTTTTTTTAATAATTTTTTTTTGTAAAATGTGTAGCCGTTATCCAAAATATGAAAAAATAGAAAATGTATTTTATTTACAGAAAGCTAAAAACAAAATTTGGTAGCTGTAGCTAAAAATATGTAAAAGATATGGTCAAAAAACTGAATCTTGATAACGTTTTAAATCGATAACATTGAAACGGAAAAATTTATCGAATATCTAAAACAAACTCGATATTTTCGCTGTATACACAGACCATCATGCAAAATTTGAAGTCTCTAGCTCTTATAGGTTCTGAGATCGACGCGTTCATACATACGGACAGACGGACAGACGGACAGACGGACGGACGGACGGACAGACAGACGGACAGGGCTAAATCGACTCAGCTCGTCACCCTGATCAAGAATATATATACTTTGTGGGGTCTGCCACGCCTCCTTCTGCCTGTTACATACTTTTTGCAAAACCATTATACCCTGATTTCCCATTTTCAATGGGTTCAGGGTATAAAAAGTGCAAACCATGCAGAATAGAGCTCTGAGGAGAATCGCAGCTAAATTGGCTACAAATAATTGCATTAGAAGACTAAAAAGGCTTCACCCCCTGGACCGCAGGAGAGTCCATATGTAAATAGTGTAAATTTTAGAATTAAATCGTAGCATAAGTTGTATATACCGGCGCTCAGCCCCAATTATTAGTTAAGGTTTAGACATATATGGGCTTAAGAGTTTAAGACAAAAAGCAGCAACAACAAGTAAGAAAGCTCTAGTCGGGTCTGCCCGACTACGAGATCCCCTGAACCAAGTCCGAGCTGATGTTTTAAACAACCTAGCTTACATCTTTTATCTATACATATTACCTCTGCGCGCATATACACATGCACACATACAATCAGGCACACATATACACATGCACACATACACACATGCACACATATACACATGCACACATTTGTATACACATGCACACATATACATGCCATGCACACAGAAGCACGCTCGCCGATTTCTGCGTAGTTGATTTGAATGTATGTGTGCACACGTACAGGCTGCTGCCGCGTGCTTTTACAATGTTTCCTTTAATAACTTCTGTATTACTTGGCGGATTTCAATGCAATTTTCTGCATTGAATGGTATTAATTTATTGAAAATACGGTTTTCACTAAAAAATTTGAAAAAATTAAATTGTGGCTTTGATAATTTTTTTTTTTAATAAATTTTTTTTGTGAAATGTGGAGCCGGTATCCAAAATATGAAAAAAATAGAAAATGTATTTTATTTACAGAAAGCTAAAAACAAAATTTGGTAGCTGTAGCTAAAAATATGTAAAAGATATGGTCAAAAAACTGAATCTTGATAACGTTTTAAATCGATAACATTGAAACGGAAAAATTTATCGAATATCTAAAACAAACTCGATAATTTCGCTGTATACACAGACCATCATGCAAAATTTGAAGTCTCTAGCTCTTATAGGTTCTGAGATCGACGCGTTCATACATACGGACAGACAGACGGACGGACAGACGGACAGACGGACGGACAGACAGACGGACAGGGCTAAATCGACTCAGCTCGTCACCCTGATCAAGAATATATATACTTTGTGGGGTCTGCCACGCCTCCTTCTGCCTGTTACATACTTTTTGCAAAACCATTATTCCCTGATTTCCCATTTTCAATGGGTTCAGGGTATAACAAGTAAGAAAGCTCTAGTCGGGTCTGCCCGACTACGAACCAAGTCCGAGGCAGTGTTTTAAACAATCTAGCTTATATCTTTTACCGGTACATATTACCCTCTGCGTGCACACACACACGCACACATATACATACACAAGCACGCGCGCCGCTTACTGCGTAGATGATTTAGCGGCTACGCTTGGGCTGCATTCTGGGCAGCATTATGAGAAATTCATTGTTAAATAACTTTGGTTCTAGATCTACTTTTTTAATTAAATTTTCAGGACATAATATTGACATCTAGAGGTGTATATATACGAAATCCCAACTCCCTAGTATTTGAAATACGTTTTTTCCACTTATGGGGCTAATGGGGGGAGGTATCCAAAATTTAAAAAGTTTATTATCTGTATTTACATCACAGCAACCTACATAGTCAATTTGGTGTCTCTAGGTATTATGGTCTAAAAGTTATAGCTTAAAAACAAAGTCAAAATATCGATTGTTATCGATAATAAGGAAATAGGATGAGTTATCGAAAAAAAAAAATAAACTTGTACTGCGTATGGTATACAAGAATATATATCTAAAATCTCAAATCTCTAGCTTTTGTGGTTTACGAGATCACTGCGTTCATACGGACGGACAGACGGACAGACGGACGGACGGACAGCCGGACATGGCTAGATCGACTCAGCTCGTCGTCCTGATCAAGAATATATATACTTTATGGGGTCTGCCACGCCTCCTTCTGCCTGTTACATACATTGTCACAAAACCATTATACCCTGAATTCCCATTTTCAATGGGTTCAGGGTATAATAAGATCGGCTGTTGTCAGAAAACGAAATTACTTAGTGTACGACCCATATATATATATATATATAGAGTATGGGGTCTGCCATGCCTCCTTCTGCCTGTTACATACATTGTCACAAAACCTTTATACCCTTAAATCCCATTTTCTTATATTTAATCGAGAAACGGACGGACATTGCAGAAAAGCAATGAGTATAACCACGAATATGAAAATAGACTAAAATAGAGGAGTATTTCTTATATTTTAAGTGAAAGTAAAACGTTAACGTTTTAAGACACATTTGATATATCGGAATGTAGGGGGAATTCGCTTGATTCTCACCTGCATTGGAGGCGTGTTGGGTGGTGCTGTTGATGTTGTTGGCACTGCGAGTGGTGGCTAGGTATTTGTCGCGGCAGGCGTCGCACATGAGGAACCAGCTGGAGGCGCCTTTGCCACCCTCGCCGCAATTGCCGGCCCAGCCCTCGCAGAAGATACCCACCGAGTTGTAGCCCTTGCCCTTGGCCGACTTGCCACAGCCGGGATGGGCGATGCGCATGTGATATGTGACTGGCATGGGCAAGAAGAGTTCGCAAATTTCGCACCAGCTGCCGTCGTCCTTCTTCTTCCGTTTGCACTTCTTCGCAGCATCCTTATCGGCGCCGAGTTCGCCGTTGCCTTTGCTGCCATCTTTGCCGTCTGAATCGCCATTGGCGTCGCGTCCACTGGGCGACAGGAGACGCGGCTCGCGCTGGTCGAGTGCATTCGACTGGACAATGTGAACGCAGCCGGAACAGATTTGCTCCCAGAGATAGACCAAACAGCGCAGAGCTGGAGGCAGCACGCTCACCAGCTCCGGCAGAGCCTGCAGCTTCTCCTTCTGCTGCTGCTGCTGCTGCTGCTGCTGCTGCTGATCCTCTCCAGCAATAATATTCTTGCGATGCTTGCTGCGATTGTGCAGCGAGCAGTTGCCGCTCTTTGCGAGCGTCTCCAGCGTCGAAGGACGAATGTTTAGGTAATGACCCGCATTAGCTACCTCCACGGAATGACGCTGCTGTGCCTTCTGCTCACGCGACAGTTGCAATCGTGGATCCCCAGCATCGCGTCGCGTCACCACAGTGGCGCCCTCCTTCGGCAGACCCGGATGAAATTTGAGAAAGCTGGCGCAAGCCATCGCATCATGGACGACCCCTTCGTGCCAGAGCAGAGCCGCAAAAACCGCTCGTATGCTCTCCGCAAAGGAAGGCGGCATCGCACGCTTTATCGGACCCATCGCCTGGCTGCGCTTCGAGCAGCTGCTGCTGCCAGCTGTGGGGCTGTTGTTCCCCAGGCTAAGGCCAATCTGCAGCTCACTTGAAGTCTCGCTGGAGCCAGCTGCATCTGTTGCTCCAGTTGTTGTTGTCGTTGTCGTTATTTGCAGCAGGCTGAGCTCCTCGTCCAGCTGTGCTGATTCGCTGACCAGGGCGGCAGCAGCGGCAGCGGCCGCTGGCATCCGTCTGGGCGAGTGCTTGGGTGTGGACAGCAGCGCTGCCGTTTGGCTGGCCGTGAAGTTCATGCGACGCACGCTGGCTATATCAAAGTCCATGGATTCGCCCGCGCCCGAGCTTATCGTCTCCTGACTGTTGCCATTGCCACGAGTCGAGTGGGAGTGAGCTTGCGATTGCGATTGCGATTGCGATTGCGACTGCGATTGCTCCTGCCCTCCGATTGCACGCACCAGTTCCCGTACTGAAACGCCGGCTGAAGGCGGCGTCGCTGACTGGGGTTGCGCCTGCGCCTGGGCCTCGATGGCGTCGCCCTTGAACCATTTTTGCAGCGCCTGCAGCTTGATCGCACCGCCGCCTACAACGCCCGCTATGGCCGACCCCAGATTGCCGGGCAACAGCTCCGTGCTGGCAGACTGCATATTGTCCGCGTCCGTAGCCAGCAGCAGATCCGTACCAGCTCCTTTCGAAGCGGGCAGTAGAAAGGGATTGGTCGAAGACGACGACGAGGAAGCAGCCGCAATTGTTGCCGAGGGTAACTCAAAGATCTTACGCTCCGTAGGAGACTTGCTATCGGCGGGACTGCTGGGGCTGTCGCCGGCTATGCTGCCACTGGGACTGCTGGGCAGCGGATGCTGCTGCTGCTCCTGGTCAGCCAAGTCCCCGCCAGCTGTCGGCTTTGCCCTGGCCTTGGCCTCGTTGACCGGCTGGAGCAGCGTGCGGGTTAGATGCTGATTGAATTGCAGGCACCACGCTTCCGTGGGATACCAGCCCATGGTGCAGTGCTGCCGGATGGACTCCGTGGACAGACGCAACCAAATACCATCATCATTTTCGATCTCATCGATAAAGGATATGATGCCACCCAGCCGCACCACGCCCACCTGCTCCGATTGCAGCGTGGGATGGGAGCGTATACGCAGACCAGCACTGTGCCTCGCCTGGAATCTTCGCAGCTTGCTGGGCGCCTGTGGGCGACGCGTCGCACTGCTCCTTTGAGTGGGTGGGGGAAGTACGCCCTCTTTAACCTCAACCCTATAAACCTCCTCGAGCGGTATGCCGTCGATGGTCACGGCCAAACAATAGCCGCCCACCGAATTGGGCGTCCAGTGGACGCTGAAGGTGCCATCCTCCATGTCCTGGGCGGACAACGCTTCCGTCGTCCGCGTCTGCACTGGGCTGCTAAAGCGCAGTTCCTCGAACGAATAGTTCGTATAGGGTTTCATAAAGGTGATCGCCTTGAAGCACATCTTCTCCTTGGTCGTGGCCTCATAGTTGAGCCGTGGCGGCGGCGCCATTCCGCCCAACTGGGCACCTAGACCCTGACCCCCATTTGAGCCCTCATCTGCATACGAGGTGCGTCGCATCTTCAGATTGCCTCCTCCACTTCGGTCCGGTCCGGTGGGTATGGCCTTGATCTCCACCTTGAGCTCCGGCACAAGAACCGCATCGCCATACTGATCTCGTATGGTAACCGTCACCTGGGTGGGCCAGCCATAGCGTAACGGTTCGGTTATGGTATTCAGCTCACATCTGAAAAGAATCGCAATAGACGGAATTAGCCTAGTTCTTGTCTCTCATAGCATTGTTAGTAACATACTTATTGGGATCGAGACGCGACTCCGGCTGCAGCCAAGCGGCCAGACGGGCGCCCGACGAGCCTGGTGCGCCGCTGATGAAATCCTTCAAGAATTGTCGTTCATTCGACTGCGAGCTGCAAGAAAAACAGCAGAAAATAGACAAAATTAGTTATGGTAATATTCAAAGTTACAGATACAGTGGATACAGATAATGTCTTCGTACACCTACAACTTTTTTCTTTGCGAACGAAAAAAAGGTATACGTTAAGAGCAAACTAATTACTAAAGTAATTATTCCGTTTTATTAACTGTTTTATTAACTTCAGTTTGAAAACAAGTAAGAACGCTCTACGAGATCCCCTGAACCAAGTCCGAGGTGATGTTTTAAACAACCTAGCTTACATTTTTATACCCTTGCAAAAAGGGTATATTAATTTTGGTCAGGAGTTTGCAACGCAGAGAAGGAAGCGTCTCCGACCATATAAAGTATATATATTCTTGATCAGCAAGACGAGCTGAGTTGATATAGCCATGTCCGTCTGTCCGTCTGTCCGTCTGTCTGGATCAACGCAATCTCCTCCGAGACTATAAGAGCTACAGAGCTGAAATTTTGCACATAGGCTGGAATGTGCTGCAGGCATTGTATATCTCGGAATCATCCGGATCGGATGACTATATCCTATAGCTCCCATAGGACAGATCGGTTTTAAGAAATGTTTTAGTCGGATAACTTCGACGTTATTAAAGTCAGAGACTTGAACTTTGGAATATATACTCCTGATATGCACCCAAATACAAAAAGATATAGAATATATATCTACGCCCTTTGGGGGCGTGGCAAATCGGATAAAACTATATCTTCTACATTTTTAAAGCTAGAGCATCCAAATTTGGAAAGTAATATACTGTTGGCCTTCCCTTCAGATTGATCAAAAAATTATATATCCACGCCTACTTGGGGCGTGGCAAATTGGGAATGTCTATATAGTACTTAACATAAATCTTCCAATATTTTGGATGCTGTTAAAGCCAGAGACTTGAAACTTTAAACATATATTTGTATCAACCACCCCTAGAAAAAAAGATAAAGAATATATATCTACGCCCATTAGGGGCGTGGCAAATCGGATAAAACTATATCTTCTACAATTTTACACCTAGAGCTCCAAAAATTGACACAGACGTTAGGCTTGACTGTTTCGATAAAATTATGAAAAATTATATATATCCGCCTCTTGGGGGCGTGGCAAATCGGAGAAAACTATATCTTCCAAAGTCTTATAGGTAGAGCTTCAAAATTTGATATGTAGGTTACTGTTGCCCTGCTCAATAGATTGCCCAAAAATGATATATATCCAATTGTTGGGGGCGTGACAAATCAGAAAAAACTGTATCTATATCCTTTGCAATTGCAAGGGTATTACCAAACTTCGGCATGGCCGAAGTTAGCCCATTCCTTCTAGTTTTTATATACTTTGTGTGGTATCCTTTATTTCTAATAACTAACTTTAGGTGGTTTGGCATTGATAAGACCAGATTTTCCGTATAGGATTGGTCAATTTTGGTTTACAGAATCCAATATGAATCGAACTACAACGAACGAAAATAAACTAAAATCAAATTTGAATTGACTCAGAAATACGCATTTTTTAACATTTATTGATTTAAAATGCCAGTTGTTATTAGTTGGTAATTGAGAAAATTCCGACAACCAGATCAAAACAGAACCAAAGGCTGGCCGACTACTGGGCTCTCACGCTTTAACATTTTCGCACTTTTCGTGGCTTCCTCTCTCAGCCAAACGATAAGATCACGTCAGCATGAGCCAGGGCCAGGGTCTGGGCCTCAGGCAACGGGAGGGTCAGGCAGAAAGGGCACGTAGCGGCACACTCGCACAGCAGGTGCTTGTATGCCTGTGAGTGTGTGTAAGCAATCGTTTGATTTCGGACACGTACGAACATGCGTTGGATGTGGGCTAGATAAGAGGTATGAAATGTACATATGTATGTACATACATATGTACATCCGCGTCGACCTGAGATCGTATGACTGCTGGATGCATTTCTATTTACAAGCTATGCCTATTTCTATAACCCTGAACGCATTGAAAATTGGAAAAGTGTGTGTTAAAGTGTGTGTAACAGGCAGAAGGAGGTCGTGTCTAACACCACAAAGCACACATGTATATGTATGTATGTATGCACTTCCGCTCGCATAAGTGAATCAAGCTTGGAAATATAAAAATAAAACTAGAGGGATGGGCTAACTTCGGCCATGCCGAAGTTTGGTAATACCCTTGCAATTGTAAAGGATATAGATATAGTTTTCTCTGATTTGCCACGCCCCTAACAATTGGATATATATAATTTTTGGGCAATCTATTGAGCATGGCAACAGTAACTTATATATCAAATTTTGAAGCTGTATCTATAAGACTTTGGAAGATTTAGTTTTCTCCGATTTGCCACGCCCCCAAGAGGCGGATATATATAATTTTTCATAATTTTGTCGAAACGGTCAAGCCTAACGTCTGTGTAAATTTTTGGAACTCTAGGTATAAAATTGTAGAAGATATAGTTTTTTCCGATTTGCCACGCCCCTAATGGGCGTAGATATATATTCTTTATCTTTTTTTCTAGGGGTGGTTGATACAAATATATGTTTTAAGTTTCAAGTCTCTGGCTTTAACTGTGTCCAAAATATTGAAGGATTTAAGTTAAGCACTATATAGACTTTCCCGATTTGCCACGCCCCCATCAATTGGATATATATCATTTTTGGGCAATCTATTGAGCAGGGCAATAGTAACCTATATATCAAATTTTGAAGCTGTACCTATAAGACTTTGGAAGATATAGTTTTCTCCGATTTGCCACGCCCCTAAGGGGCGGATATATATAATTTTTCATAATTTTGTCGAAACGGTCAAGCCTGACGTCTGTGCCAATTTTTGCGACTCTAGGTGTAAAATTGTAGAAGATATAGTTTTTTCCGATTTGCCACGCCCCTAATGGGCGTAGATATATATTCTTTATCTTTTTTTCTAGGGGTGGTTGATACAAATATATGTTTTAAGTTTCAAGTCTCTGGCTTTAACTGTGTCCAAAATATTGAAGGATTTAAGTTAAGCACTATATAGACTTTCCCGATTTGCCACGCCCCCATCAATTGGATATATATCATTTTTGGGCAATCTATTGAGCAGGGCAATAGTAACCTATATATCAAATTTTGAAGCTGTACCTATAAGACTTTGGAAGATATAGTTTTCTCCGATTTGCCACGCCCCTAAGGGGCGGATATATATAATTTTTCATAATTTTGTCGAAACGGTCAAGCCTGACGTCTGTGCCAATTTTTGCGACTCTAGGTGTAAAATTGTAGAAGATATAGTTTTTTCCGATTTGCCACGCCCCTAATGGGCGTAGATATATATTCTTTATCTTTTTTTCTAGGGGTGGTTGATACAAATATATGTTTTAAGTTTCAAGTCTCTGGCTTTAACTGTGTCCAAAATATTGAAGGATTTAAGTTAAGCACTATATAGACTTTCCCGATTTGCCACGCCCCAAGTAGGCGTGGATATATAATTTTTTGATCAATCTGAAGGGAAGGCCAAAAGTATATTACCTTCCAAATTTGGATGCTCTAGCTTCAAAACTGTAGAAGATATAGTTTTATCCGATTTGCCACGCCCCCAAAGGGCGTAGATATATAATCTTTTTTTTTTTGTATTTGGGTGCATATCAGGAGTATATATTCCAAATATCAAGTCTCTGACTTTAATAAAGTCGAAGTTATCCCACTAAAACATTTCTTAAAACCGATCTGTCCTATGGGAGCTATAGGATATAGTCATCCGATCCGGATGATTCCGAGATATACAATGCCTGCAGCACATTCCAGCCTATGTGCAAAATTTCAGCTCTGTAGCTCTTATAGTCTCGGAGGAGATTGCGTTGATCCAGACAGACGGACAGACGGACAGACGGACACCCAATTCCGCTTTGTTTCTCCCATTGCATTTACTATCGACAACGCGAGCGAGCAGTAAAACATTTAAGCCGTTTATCACTCTCCAGTGAAGAGTATCCACTGCCTGCTCTCTTTCTGTCGACCTTTCGACCTTGGCAATTGAAGTGAATCATATAGCAGAATATGTACGTATGTATGTATGTAAGTAGGTAAGTAGGTGTATATCTACAAGCTTTAAACACTTTATCACTATTTTTAGCGCGTTATCACTTAAAGAAAAAAACGAAAGTAGCTTCTAATAATTACATTTGTTCAACAAGAGCGAATGCATTTGCCTGATAAGGCTTATCAATAACACATCATTTAAGTAATATTAAACAAAGTAAGTTTAAGTTTATAACTAAATAAGAAGATATACTAAATCACAACTAATTCCATTCGGATATATAAAAACTTGTAGACAAATAGTTTTATATAGTTTATCTGTAAATATGTATTATAAGATACGATAACATTATCTCATTTTTTTTATTAATCATTTATGCGTCGAGAACAAGAGTAAAAAGTAAAACTTTCTACCTTCTGCGATTCGGCTTATGAACTGTTGTTTACATATAGATATGCATATATGTACATATGTGTGCGTGTGTGTGTCTGTCAGGGTCTGCGTGCACTTAGCAACCACTCCGACCCAACACTTTTGTATGTTTAGGCATAACGGATGCATGAGAGGGGGTGTAAGCAACTGGCAGTGGAGCAATCCAAAATAGGGAGACTAAGAGTGAGCGGGAGAGAGAGAGAGAGAGAGAGAGAGAGATAAAGACAAAGCGAACGAGTACATTTACATTAAAAGCAAATAAAAACCATTCCAAAAACGAAATGAAAATGAAAGAATCCAATTTTCCAACAAACTGAGCAGCAAAAGGTGCGCGTGTGTCAGTGTGTGTGTGTGTGTGTGTGATCCCCTTGCTCCACAAGGCAAACAAGCAAACAACAACAAAGGCCTGCAACCAACTGTGGCATGTGTGTGCCATTCTGTGTGTGTGTGTGTGTGTGTGTGTGTGTGTGTGTATATGTGTGTATATGTGTGTGCTACCTGTGGGAAACACGTTTTCATATTTCCATTGAACGTGCGTGGAGCTAGAACCCGACCCCAACTGCGATGGAGACCGCGACCGCGACCCAGACCCCGAATCGTTGTGGCAGCTATCCAAAACTCGAGCTCAAAGCCAACACCGATGTCCAACCGAGCGAGCCCACAAATGGAGCTCAAAAGTAAAGCCGCAAAAAGGAAAACAAAACAAAAAACAACTGCAACAACAACCAGTTGCAGGTTCCAGAATTCATTCATGAAATTCGTTCTGGATGCAAAGCATGGCTGCCGACACGCATACTAAATCATGTAGCTTGCATGCAATAAAGTTTAGTATTATGAGAAAATTATATATGAAAATTATATATATTAAATTTTATAGCAAATATAGGCTATAGGCTATAGGTATAGCTTTTCTAAGTTTGTTTCCAATCAAAGAAATCGATCGAAATCAATGGTAGTCCAAGCTTTAAGCTGACACTGTACATATTCGGAGTCACTCATCACCATAAGAAGCATTTGCTTATAGGTTTTTAATTGGTTGCATTTAGGTTGGCTATTTTCAGCACTGATAAGCGTTATAATTATGAAGCATATATGTATGTAAGTAATTTCTGCTGAGCTGATCTTCAGAGTCCACATGGATAAGACTCGAGTCTCCCGACAAAATAGTCATTGACTATTTTAATCAGAAAAACGAGTCGAAAAAGACTCGAATATGATCAGAAATTTCCTAAAATGCTGGGTGGGTCTTATCAATCTTATCTTATCTTATCTTATCTTGGAAACCCAAAAATCACCGATTCAACGACTCTTATAAATCTCTTACAAGACTCTTATCATTTGGACTCTGAAGGTCGTCTCAGCAGAAATTACCTTATGGTGATGAGTGACTCCGAATCTTATCATAAGAGTATAGTAGTATAAGAGCGTAAGGTATCAATGCACGTGCATTACCGATTTCTACTGGGAAGGCCTCCAAAGTCAAGTGCGAGTGAGTATTGGGACGTAAGAGCATTAGTTATAAGATATCAATGTATTTATCGCACAATTTACTTTAGGGGCAAAATGAGGCAATAAACAATTGAAACGCTTGGAAACCCAAAAATCACCGATTCAACGATCCAATAATTGAGCTAAAGGAGGGAAGGCCCGCATTGACAGTTGCTCTACCGCTGGAGGGGCGGAGGACTGGAACCAGGGCAACATCCGCTGCATGCTGGAACGCAAATTGATTGCAAGTCGCGCGCTCCACTTAACAGACAAAGATATTGCCCGCTCCCTCGCTCTCTTCCTCTCCCCTCTAATAACGGTAATTAGGCTGCAGGCGGGCTTCTCACCCAATTGAAATACCCTTCAGATACTACCACCAAAATATAAAGACGCAAGCCCTGGCATGCGTCACTGGTACTAAAAACAATTCTCAATTTATGACATTGTGTCTAGGGTCCATTGGAAATGAGCCACTCAAGCTAAAGCAAATAATAGCATCGTCTTATGTACAATATGTATGTATATGTATGTACATGTATATATTGCCTAACATATTTGATTTCTAAATCTAACCGACTAAGAAAAACTAGTTAAGCATTTATAATAGCATTATTCAACTTAATACTTCAGACGATCGACTCTTGAGACTAATTAAATCGATATAAAGACAATTTTCATTCATATAAAAAAATGTAAACACGATTCTCTCTCAGTGGCGAGTTTTCCATACGACGTCAACCAGACAGCGCGAGAGATTAGCAAGCGAACATCTGTTTGCCAGGCAGTGTTGTCAATTTAGCTCATATTTATCTAAGGCTAGCTTATTAGTTAGAGTTATAGCTTTAAGCGGCATTTTTAGCCTTTAAAGCTTATTTCTCCCTCAATTTCTTCAACACTCACTTGTCTAATGATTCAAAGAGAGGAATATATTTATGTATATATATATATATAAATATATATATATATATTTACGTATAGATCGTTATCAAATGAACTCATTTATAGCTAAAACTTGTCTTTTTAATTAGCTATAAGCGAATAAGTCCATGTTTTGCAAAGTGAAGACTGCGTAGACCTTACGGAAATCGCTAAATCAGCTTTCTTGTTATTATACCCTTGCAAAAAGGGTATATTAATTTTGGTTTTTAGCATCTCCGACCATATAAAGTATATATATTCTTGATCAGCAAGACGAGCTGAGTTGATATAGCCATGTCCGTCTGTCCGTCTGTCTGTCTGTCCGTCTGTCTGGATCAACGCAATCTCCTCCGAGACTATAAGAGCTACAGAACTGAAATTTTGCACATAGGCTGGAATGTGCTGCAGGCATTGTATATCTCGGAATCATCCGGATCGGATGACTATATCCTATAGCTCCCATAGGACAGATCGGTTTTAAGAAATGTTTTAGTCGGATAACTTCGATGTTATTAAAGTGAGAGACTTGAAATTTGGAATATATACTCCTGAGTTGCACCCAAATACAAAAAGATATAGATTATATATCTACGCCCTTTGGGGGCTGGCAAATCGGAAAAACTATATCTTCTACAGTTTTGAAGCTAGAGCATCCAAATTTAGAAAGTAATATACTTTTGTGCTCCCCTTCAGATTGATCAAAAAATTATATATCCACGCCTACTTGGGGCGTGGCAAATCGGGAAAGTCTATATAGTGCTTAACAAAAATCCTCTAATATTTTGGACAAGATAAAGAATATATATCTACGCCCATTAGGGGCGTGGCAAATCGGAAAAAACTATATCTTCTACAGTTTTACACCTAGAGCTCCAAAAATTGACACAGACGTTAGGCTTGACCGTTTCGACAAAATTATGAAAAATTATATATATCGGTCTCTTGGGGGCGTGGCAAATCGGAGAAAACTATATCTTCCAAAGTCTTATAGGTACAGCTTCAAAATTTGATAACTTCGGCATGGCCGAAGTTAGCCCATCCCTCTAGTTCTTTTTTTTTCAATTATATTAATCCTCCAGTTAACAGCATAATTTATAGAAAGAATTTAGGCTAGAGGTACTACAAGTGATCCGTATGCTTTGGATACTGTGATTATGGTGGACATTCTGGACATTCCCAAGAAGTATAGTAGATTATGCAGAGGCATTACTCGAAAAATTGCCCAATTTCAAACTGCTTTGGTTTTCAAACTATTGATAACAGTGGATTAACACTGAATAATTAAAAAAATGATTAATAAATACATGTTTTTAGATTCATTGTGTATCTATTATTCTAAAAGTAAGCAGAAATTTTAAAATTTAAATAATTTTGTGTATGTATATAAATAATAATCTAATAATTAAGACGTCGATAGCTTGTTTTTCGACAGACGTGTCCAATGTTGCCGTTTTTTGACGAGCATAAAAAGCTAGATCAAGAAGAAAAACACTCAAAAACAAGCAAACTTTTTTACGATAAAAAGCTGGGAAAAAAAGCTGAATTTTCGAACAAAATTGTGTATGATTTCTGCAAATTTGAAGTTAAATAAGTAAAATTTGTTAGTTTTCCTGTCAAATTGTTGGTGATAAGCAAAAAAAAAATCCACTGCAGCTCAGACTAGAATTATAATTGTTGGTGGACTTAAATAGTGCACACATATTCAGTAAACGACTTTTTTTTTGCTTACCACACAGCAATTTTACAGTTTCTACTCAAAATTATCTTAAATTAATCCTAATATTTGCTCAAATGAGAAAAAGCTGAGAACCAGATACATCGGTTTTTGAAAAAGCTATATTTCCCGCTTCCCGCAATTTTCAAATTCTTCCCGCAATTGCATTTCCAAAAAAGCTTGATCTGACGGGAAAAAAGCAAAAACGGCAACACTGGACGTGTCTGCTCTCAACAAAAACTGCAGCACTGAACATGGGCTCTCTCAGTGTCTTTTAACAGTGGCGTAACCTAGTGTCTTTTAACAGTGGGCTCTCTCTTACTGTTTCCTCTCTCATTTAGCTTAACGACCGAACGAGCGAGAGAACGAACAAACGATCAATTAGTTTGCTTTTGCTGCTTCGAGCAGAAGGTCGACGGCGGCGCTTCAAGTGTTCACAGAATATTTTATTTCACAATTTTTCTTTTGTTTTCGTTCTTTTTTTTCTTGTGCTGTTTTTGCTATTGGTGCTTAAAATTAAATATTTGTGTTGATGAGACACCGAATAACAACCAAATTTGAATATTAGTGCCGGCCGAAAGTGTTCAAATTGTTGTCGCTGATGAAATTCTCACGCACACACATATATACATATAGTATATATCTATTATGCGTATTTGTGTTTGAAACTGAATCAATCGCAAGTTCAAAATAAAACAAAGACAAAAAGCAAAAAAAAAATACAATAAAATGTAACCAACGAAAACGATTCTTCTCAACTCTAAATAACAAGCCACACACAAATATACACACACAAACACACACGCGCGCGCGTGCGCCGTATAGTGGAAGAAAAAGCTCTAGCAACCGAAACAAAAGAATAAGAAAAAAGTAAAAGAAAAATTTGGATCTCCCCAACGAGAACAGCTCATCAGATCAGCCGCAATCATGCGGTTTTTGTTGTTGTTATTTGCCTATATCTTTACCGCCGCCTCCAAGCCCGTCCTCGGAGGGTCCGATGTGCAGCCCGAGAATCTGTGCGATCCGTGCATTTGCCATGGCAGGAAGTTGATATGCGACTACAGGCACAACAGGACGGTGAGTGCAGATAAAAAGTAGTCTATGATAATGGATTCCAATGGGATCATTTTGAATACAATTTTATACGAAATATGTTCAGATAGACCGGCATTTTAATTACATATAATAAAATATTTCGTATACTATGTAGTTTAAGTCAAAATTGACCTCACAATTGTATGTAGATATATAGATATATAGATATTTGTATAGCTAGATATGTGCAGCTAATAACGTATTGTGTTTGGATCATTTAGTAAACTGACAAATTAATTGACGGAGCCACAAACTGAAACATAGCTGCAGCTAGACAAGAGAAAGGCAGAAAGAGAGGGAGAGAGAGGGGTAGACAGAGCATTCGACACATGAGCAAAACGTTGTTAATTTGTGTTGCGGCAAACGAAACGAAACTAACCACAGAGATGCGAGTACAATGAAAGCTTAATCTCTGTACAGTAGAAACATGCTACAGCGAATGCAGCTAACAAAATTACTTTAGATTGGATAATTTCATTTTTAAAAAGATATTTATACATATATATACATATGTGCATATATCAATCCCATTTTTATTTAAATTTCTATTTTTGTTAAGAAAATAAAGATCAATAAGCGCTTTAATGAGTATTTACTGTAAGTAAGTTCTGTGCGCCATATCAAGTACTTACTGTATGTGTGCACACAGTTCTCTAAATGCTATGCGTAGTGCATCTTATCGAGTCTAGACAGTATGTTTGCATTTATTTTTTGCATATGCACGGAACAGTTGGCAATGGAACGCCTTGATTTTTAGCCCCAAAACATATATGTATATTTTTTGGCACTACGCAATATTTGTTTATGCAGGTATGCACATACATACATACATGCATGTGTCTATGCGTATATGTACATATATATATACGCATTTATTTGCGTGTATTGCATACGTTAAAGATATGCCAAAAAGTAAACAAACCCGCGGCTGATTAAAAAAAAAGAAAGAAACAAATAGTACGAAATGAACCAGCTCAAAAGAGCTAAAGAGAAACAAAAAGTGGCTCAACAGGTTATGCAAATGAATCAGGTGTGAAGCAGGTGTGCGTGAGAGTTATGTATATAGATATGTACATATCTATATAGATATGTGCATATGTGAGGGTGGCCTGAAAAGTTTTCGATCTAAACGTGACGACAAAAGCAGATATAGAATATAAAAATTGCTTTAAATAAGTTCATCTATCTATGCATAAAATATTAGATATATTTATGTATATATGTATATATATATATATATATCTCTTTTTTGTTTGTTTATCTTTTTTTATATATCCATATTATATATATATACATATATATAGATATAAGAGCGTGTGAGTGTGCTATCAACAACTTTGCAATCAGCTGTAAGATTTGGGCAGCGATTCGCTTTGGTTGTTGTTGTTGTTGTTGTTGTTGTTGCTGTTTCCGCTTTGCATTTTGCGGCGTTGATAAACTTTTAACTAGAACTTTAACTAAAAAAAAGTTATTCAGCTATGCACGCCGGGCGTTGCGCCGGATGTGGGTGTCGCTAATTGCTGTGACAAGCTGTCTATGTGTGTGCGTGCGTGTATGTGTGTATGTGTGCGTATGTATGTTTCGGCACCTTCTACATAGCTCAAAATAAATGCACTGTCACACACATAATTCGCTTTCCCAAAGTCTTATTTATGTCTAAAAAATTCCTGCCTAGTCCGAAGCATTATATAGTTTTATATGATATTTATTAAATTTCGCACAATTTCAAGTTAACACAAAGTTATCAACTGAAATTCAAATTGGATGATTTAAGTATTTCTTTTTGAAAGCATCTAACTATCCCTGACTAGAAGGGATATGCTGTATACATTTGCATGTATATATGTGTATATACTTGTTTACAAAAGTACTAAGAGTATTTAGAATGTGTTTTGCTGTAAAGGCTGAAGAAAATATAAGGCCAGATACAAATGGATATTCTTATACAAACATAAATTTTTGTTGTTATATTGCGTCTTTGAACTAGGAACTATTGCAAATTTCTAAAATTGGAAATAATTGTTAATGTCTCAGCTTTACATAGTTAATATATGTTTTCATATCTTTTAATAAGTATTAGCCTAACTAGCACAGGCTGCTTATTGATATGCCCTGGTTAGAGTGGAAAATGGAGTAGATCATAAATATATCATAAATCATTTGTAAGATCAGCTGGAAAGCAAATCGATATTTATCGATATGTTGCTTGAAGAGACGATAACTGTGCCGCAAACGAAACCTCTTCTTGTTTTTTGTCGTTAGCCCATGTTTTGCACTTGTGCCAATTATACCCTCTCCAGGCATACCTAATATTTTATAGGGTATACAAAATGCTCGAAATATATAAAATTGTTAAACGCAAGTTTTGCCGCATTTTCCAATTTCACATAAACGAATGCGCCACATTCTTTACTTTTCCACAATGCGCGAGAGAAAGAGAGAGAGAGAGGGGGTATATACATATGTAAATGAAATGTGGAAAGAGATAGCAACTGCGTGCGTGCGTGTTTGTTTAAAGAATGACTGTTTAAATGGCTACTAAAACTACTTAAAAGCAAATGCGAGTGGAAATGAAAATGGGCATAAGAGCTACAAAAATCCATCAAGTGGCTAAAGAGTCTCTCCCGCTCTCTCTCTCTCTCTCTCTCTCTCTCTCTCTGTCTATCTACATGCAACACGGCGGGAGGTGCAAGCAACAATAAATTCTTAAAAGTAGCCTCCAGATGTGTTATTTGCATATATATCAAGAGGTCAACTGTATATAGCTATAAATACAGCAAGAGCTAAGTTATAGACCCAGAATTACGTCGGAAACATCCCAAAATAATAAATAGGCAAATAAAATTCATGATTTACGCCTACATATATATATTTATGCTGTACATAAAACTTCATTTGCGATTTATCACATATTTCGTATTTAGTATGTTTGAACTTTTAAAGAAAATAGATCGTAAAATGTGTACTTTATTAGCTGATCTTAAAAAAACCCTGAATTAAAAAAAAAAACAAATGTTCGTACTTTGCATGAATTTTTAATTGACTTAAATAGCATCTTAATTTTTGAACTATCCTATCTCTGAGATTATGTAGCTTAGATCGCAATCTTCAATTGTAAGAAATTTAGAACTTGAAGATGATTTAATTGCTATTAATACTACTGATGCAAAGTAGCGCTGACTAACTGAGAATCTAAGACCGCATCTGATTCGACGGGCTGTAAAAATATATACAAAATATATATGTATATATAACTTATTATTTCATAATACATTTATATCTGAATTATAATTTATAATTGATATATAGTATATGATATATGATATATGAGTCCCTAATCCTTATGGAATACCATTGTTGATATGACGTGTTCTACTTGAAACTCTTCTTTGTTTTATTACACTCAGCACGATTAGAAATAGAGACTCGAAGTTTAAAACATATATTCGTATACCAATAAACTTTTCAATTTTATAAATCAAATTAAAAAAAAAACTATATATTCTACAGTTGATATCTTGTTATCTTTCGTATGTATTTTATGTATGTATACATATGTATTTATTATACATATATATTTCTCATTCTCAAATTGGAAAAAAATCAATATCTTCTACAGTTGATATCTTGTTATGAACTTATGTATGTATATAAATGTATATATTATGTAAATTTCTCATTCTTTACATTATTCATGCTTCTATCGTATATTTATTTCAATCTCTATTTATTTAATATAATCTCATATTATTATCTAATATTTATTTTAAAGTTATTCCCAGTAAATTAAGATCCTCAAATTAGCTATATTCATCAAGCACACCCGCTCAGTAAGGGTATTCCTAAGCATTTGCTGTTTTACGCGCACACATACACACACACACGCACGATCACTATGTACGTGCTAAGCGACTGTCACGTACACTTCCAGATAAAATTGTATCTTTTAGATGGGCGCTAAAAAAAATTTGCTGGCCGATTGCTGTTCGCGCAGCTATTGGAAAATCCTGCCGTGCCATGCGGCTTACATGTGTGTGCGTGTGTTGTTGTTGTTGTGTTTTTGAGCAGCCACGAAAAGACGAAGAAAAACTGTAAAAATATTCTCACCATGTGCCGCGAAAATCTTTAACGCAAATGCACATCATAATTTATTTTAAATTGGTTTTCAGTTTGGCTTATTTATGTACATAAACCATTTCCATACATATGTACATACATACATACATACATACATACATATGCATATACTCCAGTTGAGCTCTAAAAATAAATGGCAACGGCGACAAAAATGCGCCGGAAAAACTTGGAAAAAAGTGCAGTAGCAGACGATGGATAAGAGTAAGAACAAGCAAAAATAGACGAGAAAAGCGCAGAGTGAGCGCCCACTAAATATAGATTATGTATGTTTCACAAGTGGGTCTATGTATGTGCACATGTGTGCATATGTACATATGTTTGTATGTATAGGCAAATACATATAGATCTTCCGTTATTTGGCTTTTACATATGTTTTCATTTTATTATGTCAATTCGCTTGATATTTTCGCCTTAAAGCTTCCGCTGCGGACAGCTGTCTGTTGCTTTGTCTCATTCACTCGCATGCAAGCCTGCTCTACCACCCTGTCTATCCCACTCCCTCCCGCTCCAACCATACATATGTACATATGTCATATGATTGGGCTGGAGTGGGTCGATGCAGGCAAAATAAATTAAGAGAAAAGAAAACAACAAACGTAATTGAGATTTCCGCTTTAGCACACGCAAAGCAGCGCAAAGAAGATGTAGAAGAAAAGAATAGAACAGAGATGAGAATAAAAGTAAACTGGAGCAGTTGAAAATATTGCGCCCAAAGCAGAGCCAACGCCAGTCTGATGTATGGATGGATGACTAAGTGATACAAAAACAGACAACTTAAGTGGAAGAGGGCAGGCAAAAGAGGGGACCAAACTCAGACTCTCACACACACACACAAACACACTCAAACACAGCCACAACAAGAACAGCTACAACCACATCAATAAGAATAACAACAATCAACAGCAAAAGTTTGAAAATCTGTGCAGAATAAATGTGGGGGACACAGCCAGAGAGAGTGAGAGAGGGCGAAGGCAACTGTTAGCTAGAGAGGGGAAGTATGTGTGAGGAGGAGTAAGTACGAGTGAGACGAAGGGTGGGGCGTAATAAACAAGTGCGTTGCAGCAACTTCTGGAAATTGTCGCAGCTGCGTGCAGAGCGCAGCAAACATTGAACCCAGAAGTTAGTGCGGAGCGCGTGACACGAAAAAAAGAGTGTCTCAAGCCGATTACTGCAAATCATTTATAGCTTCAACATTGTTTGTCTGATAAGACTTGCGATAAGTTACAACTGTAACAAGCTTGATGACAATTCCTATAACAATTTTAAAAAAATTAATTAAATAAATAAATATTAATACCATTAAATTAGCTATGATATATTTATTGTAAAGAAAATGAATAGGCGCCAGAAACGCTCGGCATTTACGACTGCCCAGTCAGGCGACTGGCTACCTCTGTCACTCGCCACGCCCCCACGCCCTCCATTCACTTGGCAATTCTGAACCAAATATGGCGAGCGACGCTCGATTCACAATTATGCGGAAGCCACGCAGACATTTAGCTCAGCACGTAGACCAGCTCCTCCCATCGAGTATTTCACAATGATAACTTTCTATAACAGACTAAAATTCTTACTGTGTGTGTGTGTGTGTGTGTGTGTGTCGTTGATTATATAATGCGTTGCAATTGCACTTGAACCCCAATGCAGACCACAGTCCTGGCTGACTTTTTATACCCTTGCAAAAAGGGTATATTAATTTTGGTCAGGCGTTTGCAACGCAGAGAAGGAACCATCTCCGACCATATAAAGTATATATATTCTTGATCAGCAAGACGAGCTGAGTTGATATAGCCATGTCCGTCCCACTGAAAATGGGAATCAGGGTATAATTAATTTGGTAACATGTATGTAACAGGCAGAAGGAGACGTATTCCAGATCAGTGCACGAACACGTCGAACTCGGAATACTAAGGCTCTCTTAAAGCACTTTTCCCGTTATCGAGCTTAAGTTTTAGAGGTATTATCTGCAAATTTTGCTTTTGGTTCAGTTTGTACTATATTTATTTTTCACCATTTTTATATTTTGGTATATTAAGCAGTCGGTAAAACCCGATTGCAAAGTTCTTCCTTGTTTTCGCTTTGTACTTTTTTTGGCTCTGATTCATATATATGTACATATATGTGTACATACATAAGTACATATATGCACACTTCATACATGGAGTTGCACTTGATATCTGAGACTGTTCAGCAATCGCACAATCAACACAATCGTTAGTCACATTGTTGTTGCTTTAGCTGTTGTTGTTGTTGTTGTTGTTTTTGTTGTCACCCCAGCACTTAGAAGTCAAACTATTTTCCTTTAATTTAATAAGATAATTGCTCTCGCACACAGACAGAGGCAGAGGCGACAGAGCTGGAGCAATGAACGTTGCGGTCAACTTGACGTTGTCTGCAGCAGTGTTGCAATTGTTGTAATTGTTGTTGTTGCTGTCGTTGTTGTCGTCGCGACAACAGACATATAAAAACTAGAGGGATGGGCTAACTTCGGCCATGCCGAAGTTTGGTAATACCCTGCAATTGTAAAGGATATAGATATAGTTTTCTCTGATTTGCCACGCCCCCAACAATTGGATATATATCATTTTTGGGCAATCTATTAAGCAGGGCAACAGTAACCTATATATCAAATTTTGAAGCTCTACCTATAAGACTTTGGAAGATATAGTTTTCTCCGATTTGCCACGCCCCCAAGAGGCGGATATATATAAGTTTTCATAATTTTGTCGAAACGGTCAAGCCTAATGTCTGCGTCAATTTTTGGAACTCTAGGTATAAAATTGTAGAAGATATAGTTTTTTCCGATTTGCCACGCCCCTAATGGGCGTAGATATATATTCTTTATCTTTTTTTCTAGGGGTGGTTGATACAAATATATGTTTTCAGTTTCAAGTCTCTGGCTTTAACAGCATCCAAAATATTGAAGGATTTATGTTAAGCACTATATAGACTTTCCCGATTTGCCACGCCCCAAGTAGGCGTGGATATATTATTTTTTGATCAATCTGAAGGGAAGGCCAAAAGTATATAACTTTCCAAATTTGGATGCTCTAGCTTCAAAACTGTAGAAGATATAGTTTTATCCGATTTGCCACGCCCCCAAAGGGCGTAGATATATAATCTTTTTTTTTTTTGTATTTGGGTGCATATCAGGAGTATATGTTCCAAATATCAAGTCTCTGACTTTAATAACGTCGAAGTTATCCTACTAAAACATTTCTTAAAACCGATCTGTCCTATGGGAGCTATAGGATATAGTCATCCGATCCGGATGATTCCGAGATATACAATGCCTGCAGCACATTCCAGCCTATGTGCAAAATTTCAGCTCTGTAGCTCTTATAGTCTCGGAGGAGATTGCGTTGATCCAGACAGACGGACAGACGGACAGACGGACATGGCTATATCAACTCAGCTCGTCTTGCTGATCAAGAATATATATACTTTATATGGTCGGAGATGCTGCCTTCTCTGCGTTGCAAACTCCTGACGAAAATTAATATACCCTTTTTGCAAGGGTATAAAAATAATACGAAGTGCCCGGGCGCAAGAAATGTAAGTCAAGCGTCACAGCAGCACCACAAAAAAACAACAATTGAAAGTTATACATGTATATATGTATATATATGTATAAATATGTATATATATTGTCTAAAAGGGTATCTAAGTATTCGTTTTTCTCTCTGTATATATAAAATGCCTAAGGAATCTATAAATGAACATATATTTATGTATATATGTTGCATCTGCTAAATTTTATTGCCTATGCCTAAACTCCAAGTATTAGCAAATCGATATATATCGATTAAAGACAAGGATTGCTAACTATTATATACTATATATACTATTCGTAAACTATCTTTGGCATCAAATTAATCAATTTAAATTAATTGATTCTTGATTTTATAAACTCTACAATTACCGATAACTTCACTTAGTCGATATATATTGATTTTCAATATTGTCTATACTTATTAATTATTTACCATATTTATAGACTGTTGGGCATCACAGCAAATAATTCTCGTATTTTCTCCATGTAGACTGTTTGTTTATATATACATACATATATTATATGTATATAGAAGAGGCCCATAGTTAGGGTCTGGTCTTTAGCTTTTAACCAATGCTCTCTCCCACTCACGCTCTCTACCTCTCTCTCTCTCTCTTTCACAGCTATCGCGCATATTCGACAACAAATACTACGTGCCGCCTCTTATAATGGGCATCTATGTGGATCTGGCGGATAAAACAGAATTTGAGCTGCGTGAAGGCCTCTTTCACCAGAATCGTGTCAACATGTTCATGATCGACGGACACAATGGCAGCAATCAGGTGGAGTTAACGGCCAATGTTCTAGGCGGAAATATGGCTGGCTATCCAGATTTCCAAATACTCAACGTGGGAGATTCATTCGTTCGCCCCCAAGCTTTTTCAAGTGAGTAAAATGTTTCTTAGGGAATATAAAATATATTAATATGTCATATCTCTCTCTCTCTCTCTCTCTCTCTCTGTTTCCTTTCCTTTAGATGGGGAGAGCAAGCTGAATATTGAGAACAACAAATACGTAGTATTATATCCGAACTCCTTTAGCAACATGAACATGTCGTGCACCTTGACGAACATTGAGAATCTGGTGATCAACGGAAAGAACTACAATCCCAGCACCGATCGCAGCGCCAATACGAAAGTGAGTACAGATATATGAATATTGAATAAAGCTCTATATCTAATATATCATTTACTTCTGATGCAGTTGATTATCACAAATTCGCACATCGACAAGATCAACAGGATCGATTCGTCGATCAATAAAATAGATTTTGACAACTGCACGATCAACAACATTCAGAGTGACGCCCTGGATGTGACCAACATGAACAAGATCTCTTTCAACTATTGCCGCATCGGAACCATCGAAACAATGGCTATTACTAGCAAACTGCTCAGTGAGGATATCTCTTTCATAGGCAATCAGATCGGTACCATCGAAGGCAAGGCCATCAATGGCAGTGGAACGTCTACCTTCACGTTCCGCAACAATACGTAAGTGTGGGGGAGAGTGTGAAACAATTTAGGGATCACATAGGGTTGATATATTTGTAATCTCGGTAATATTAGACTACTCAACAAGTTTTCTGGTTTCTTTAAGATATTCTGATAAAACTAGCAGATATTGGTTTTTATATGTCAACGTTTAGCCTATGTATATAAAAAGAAAATCTTATCAATATCTATATAGAAAGTATCAATCAAGCAATGATGTCGATCAAATATTTAGTCGTATTTTTATATCAGCTGCATATACATACATATATAGTATATAAATCTATATGCCAATAATAATTTTTTAGTTAAAATCAAAAAGTTTGTTAAACAGCTAATATACCGTAGGGAATTTTGAATAAGCAAGTCAAGTAATGCTCTGTACTTGGAGGACATGTCTAAGCCCTATTTATAAAGAACAATATATTTTTAATAGCGTATTTAATGGAAGATAATCGGTACGGAAGGCCTACAATATTAAACATTTGAAAAGAGAAGCGGTCTACTTACTGTAAGAAAATAAGTCGATAAACTGGAATACCCCTAACAGTATCAACTATTATATAACGAATTTCCACCTTCCACTTCCCACTTCTCTCACAGCATCAACAACATCATGGAGGACGGCATAATGGTGCATTGCGTGGAAGCTTCGATAGAAGGCAATTGGTTCAAGAAGGTGGGCACGCGTTGGCTGCACGTGTACAACTGGGATCTGGTATCGATCAAGGACAACCATTTCGATAGCTTTACGCCCATCCAGCTGAACGAGGATCATCTCAAGCCAGCAAATTGTACGTTCGTCAACAATTCGCTGGGAAATCCGCAGCCAGGGAGCCTCAACTTCAACTGTGAGGTGCGAGCCACCAGAGTGGATCATATCTGTGGCTGCGATGATATACAGCAGCTGGTGCCCACATTAACAGATCACGACATTAGCTCGGAGCTATATTGCCAACTGAATAAACGGCTCTCGATCTGCTTTAATGCCAGCCAAATGCATATGCGACGCTATGCGAACGAAGTTTGTGGCTTGAATCGAACTGTGCTGCGTTGCCCCAACGGCGACACCTTGGAGTGGTGCCAGGATCGATTCTTAACGAAGGAGGAGCGCGAAGAGCTCCAGAAGGGCTACTCGAACGGGACGATCATTGTCGTGGGTTTTGTGTCTGTACTTAGTCTCATAATAGTTTTTGCATTGCTCTACTATTGCGTACGGCAATGCCTGAAGAAGAAGAAACAATACTGCAGCTTCACGCCAGATGATCATAAAATCCTGCAGAACGAACTGGAGCGATTATCCCCGAGCGCTGAAAATGTGCCGATTACTAAGCTGATCAAGAAGTTAAGCCATAATAGGCACACCGTCAAGCAGTGCAACGAACGTATAATCGAACTCTACAAACTGCGCATATTGTCCGATAATGTGGTACGTGTCCTCGACGATCATTTGAAGTCGAGGCACAACTACAGCTGGGTCCATCAAATACAGCCCACTGCTCCAACAGAGTCCAACAGCGAACACATCTATGATGTTCCATTGCTACCCGCTATATATTCATATCCACCCGATCTAGCGGCAGCGGACGAGTACTCGGAACCCATCAACTCAGCCAGTAAGTATGGCTATGTGGATTAAAGTGTCTCTAAAAATACTATGTGCTATATATATACTATAAACTATATATGTGTATATTATACAAGCGTGTGTGTGTTTGTCGTTTTATCTGTTATGTTTCTCAAATTTTGGCTTTTTAGTTTATCTTTTTTTATTATTTTTATTGGCTGTGAGCATATTTATTTTCTAAATCTAACAATTATTTATCAGTAGAATTGTGTTATGTGAAATTTTGAAAAACCTCCATATACAGATATACATATGTATGTATATCTGACCTTTTTAAACAATCTAAAGATATAAGTTAAGTAAAATAAGTTACTTAAAAAAGCACATGTGATCTGCACAAGAGCCATAAGTTGAAAATAGATCCAGATAGGATCCACATGCATTCCACACACACCGAACGCATCAGCAATTGACGCTAAGGCTGTAACATGGCCCTGGGCACTATAACCCATGGTATTTACATACGATCCACATCCTCAAAACGCGTCGAACGGTAACTGGGAGTGCTGCAGCATGACTCCCGGCCAAATTGGAATCGGGAATCATTGGTAGTAACCTACGACCCACAAACAATCCACTTACAAGAATTGTTAAAGTGCGCACCAACAAACACGAAACTTGAACATGTGGAAGCCATTGTCAACATGTTGAACACAAATATATTACACACACACACACAAACACAGAAAACTGTGCACAGGTACTAAAAGCAGTCCACAGTTATGGAACTCTCTCTCTCTCTCTCTCTCATACTCTTATTTTTTATGGTTATCAATTTCTCCGGCTTGATTGCAATTTCTCTATTTATTTCTCTTTAGGCATTTTTCTCGGTCTATTTTTATTTTACCTCTATCTAGTTCTCTCTTTATCTAAATTTTATCTGAAATTTTACTTTTTGCTTTCTGTCTCACTTCACTCTCTTTCTCCTTTCTCTTCCTCTTCTTCCCTCTCTTCATTTCTTTTCTGCTCTCTCAGTTGTTAAGCCATATATACATACATATGTACATACATACATATATTACTCTCTCAAGCTCGACCTCACATTTTTTCTCTCATGCTCGATCTCTTTTATCTTTTGCTTCTCACACTGCCTGCACAGTACTCGTCCTCTCTCTCTTTCTCTCTGTCGCGCTCTTTCTGTCTCTATCTGTATTAGATGCTCGCTCTATCTGAACCTTATTAAATGCTCTCTGTCTCTATCCAGTTGCAGATGAGGCCGACATGCCACCCGCCTACGAGCAATACGCCACTCCTCTCCGCCCACCACCACCTCCATCCCAACAACAACAACTGCCGTCCACGAGCATTGCCAGCTATGCCACGCCCGTCTGGCGCTCAACGCCTAATGCCACTCCCATTTGTATGCCGCCCACAGCAGCCGCTCTGCCGCCAGAGCTGCCGGCGCAGAGACATGTGCGCGATTTGCGGGAAGATCTCGAGGCGATGCCACAATTCCATCCTAATCAGCTGACCTCGGCGCGCAACCAGAGCCAGCTGCAATCCCGCTATCCAAACAACAACAACAACAACAACAACAGCAGCAGCAGCAGGAAGCGGAGCTTCGAGTGCTTGGATGGGGCCGCCAGCATAGCGGCCATGGAGCATATGGATATGCGAGGCGCGGCTGCCTTGCCGCCGGACTCCAACTCGGATCATTCCGGCGGTAGCGATGAGACTGTCAAAATCGATGATATCGAATACGCGGATGCATAAACTTTTGCAACGGCTCCAATACATGTGATTCATTTTAGTTAAATAATATAAATATATCTATATATACATACAAACACACGCGCACACACATACATTGAGTTAACGCTTACTCAAAATATATGTATTTGCTATGTACATAAAACAAAGCTTTCATAATTTTTTTCATTTAACAATATTTAATTTAAATCAACTATAAAAAATAAAAAAAAACAAAACCTGAACTAAAAATTATTATATTTTTTAGACTTCTAGAAGAAGATCCCCAAGAACCAAGTCCTTTGTGACATTTTAAGCAATCTAGCTTACATCTTTTCTCTATAAATACATATGTACATATAAGCGTCTGCACCGATTACTGCGTAGTTTTTTATCGGCTGCGCTTGGGCTGCATTTTGGGGCAGAACTATCAGAAATGAATTGTTAAACAACATCGGTTCTAGACGTAGTTTCTTATTGAAATTTTCAAGACATAATATTGACATCCAAACATCTCGAGTCTACTATTTGAAATACGTTTTCAGTTTTTGGGGTTAATGAGGGGTGGTATCCAAAATCTGTAATATTCATAATCTGTATTTTCATCACAGGAGACTACATGGTAAATTTCTGGTAAAGTCTAGCTTCTGTGGCTTTTAAGCTTAAAAACGAATTCAAAATATCGATTTTTATCGAAAATAAGGAAATACGATAAGTTATCAAAAAAAAATTATTACTGCGGACGGTATACAAGAATATATATTAAAAATTTCAACTCCCTAGCTTTTGTGGTTTACGAGATCGTCCTTTTTTTTAACGATAAATGTTGTTGAATCGACCTAATAATCATCTTACCATCACTTGAAATGTATAAGAAATGTGATCGTAGCATATCGATTTATGACATATCTAGCTTTAGCGACATGGCGCCTTCGGCCATAATTACGAGGTGCCAGAAAAATACTTAAAACAAATAGGCACAGATCAAGTTTATATAGAATCAAGTGACACAGACGACGAAAGTATTGATAATGCCTAGAAATCACTTTAATATCCATGTATATATGTAAAATAGTTTTGTCTTTAACCTTAAAAATTGTTGTCCAGTTTCCTGTTCTTTAAACTAAACTAAAAGTGGTCCAGTTTTCTGTCCGTTTTTAAAAAATGTTTGTCCCTCTTTTTTTCCTTTTTTTCAGCCGGTTGTCCTTTTTTGTGTCCCATAGCTGGCAACACTGGTCTGTCACGCCTCCTTCTGCCTATTACATACATTTTCACAAAACCATTATACCCTGAAATTCAATTTTTAATGTGTTAAGAGTATTAAAAGACAAAACAAATCTTTCAAGCAAGTGTTTGGTTTGGTCTTGCATGCCAAGCGGAGTTCTACCCGTTTAGCTACCCATGCTTAAAGCCTGGATGAAAGATGGAGGGAGTATTAAATATATGTATATGTATATATTCAATATATGCATTTATTTTCAAGAAATCAATTTCAATTTATAAACATTTTTGCTGTGTAAACAAATGCAAATTACAAGCTCTTCGTTTAAAGCTCTCGACACTGAGTCATATTCCACATTCGATGCCATAGCGGGCTGGAAATGCTTCGGTTGCATAAACAAAAGCCGCTTCGCGTGTGGCATACTTATTAATGGAGATTTTTCCGCGCTACGCAGGTCTGATTAAAGTCTTACTTCTGCTATATGTAATACATTCATATACATATGTGTGCATATATATTTATGCATTTAATTTTGAATTGTTGAATAACTTGATTTGCAAACGCAGTCAAGTTTTATAGTTTTTTTTTATGTGGTCAGTGAGAATATGTTTACAACGTTACAGTGAGCAATTGTTCACAATATTTTTTTACAATTTAAATAAATATGTAATGGTGGCTTCGTTATTGTTTCTGTTTAACATTATGTTAGCTAGCCAACAGCGTAGCAGTTGATAGCTAGAAGTAAGAGGTATCTTCTTTCCTACTATTTTGTTTTTTACGTATATTAACAGTTGTAGCCTTGCTTACTTAACTTAACAGCTGTTATGACCGGAATGTTAAACACTGTTTAGTTTTGCATGTTAACTTCAACAGCGCTTTATATACATACGCTGAGTAGATTAGTTTTATAAATAGCTGGCATATGCAATGCGTGGCATTAACAGCAATAGTTAACATTTGACCCCTATGTTAAACTCTTACATATTTACATATATAGTCTTTGACAACTTTACTTAACAGCTGCTGTGGCAAGCAATGGATATAAAGTTGAGTTGATATTCCTGTTATATTAAATATTCGCTGACATTATTGCTTAAGAGATGTTAAGCTTCTTTACTTACAGCAAGCACTGTGTTTTAGGTATAGTTAACATTTCTATGTTAAACATAATGTCATTTACATAGTCTTTGACATCGAGTCAAGCCGTTGCCAAGCAGTCCGTCAAATGATGGATCTTAACAAGCTCTCTAAGTGGCCGCTTGCCCCCGGGGCGTACTTGTCTTTTGCGGGGGCACCTTACACACTTACAAAAACAGCAGCAGCAGCAAAAACAACAAATGCGACAGCAAGTGTCAAGCAATGCGTGTCAGGCCGACGCGCATTCAATTAAACGCGCCGCGAGCAATCAAAGCAACAGGCCCAAAGACCACCGAGTGGGATTGGGGACCACAAAAATCAAACAAAAAGAAACGTTGCAGTCGCCTATCACCGACTGTGCCATACTTTGTAATTACTATAAACAATATATGTATGTCAATTATTAAATATACATATAACTCGGAGCATCCTAAACGTGCTTACATCAAATTTCCATTTTGGTATTTGATTTTTCAAATTTTAACTAGTCTATGTATATATGTGATCCTATACAAGGTCTTCAAATATAATGGATTTTGTGTGCCTGTACTCAACACCAACATGCTTTCACTTTGTGCACAGGGTATGCAAACAAACATAAAGGCAAAATACAAACAAAACGCAAAAAATTCTTAAAGCTCACAAAGCTGCGCAGCCGCAGCCGCAGTCGCAGTCGCAGCCGCACTGGCGCTGCCATATGCTCATCGCTCAGTGCAAGCGAGATAGAAACACAGCGGGAGAGAGATATCAAGCGCAGCCGACTTCTGCTGCTGCTGTCGCTGCTGCGGCTCGTAAATGTTTCGTTGTTTCGTTTTGGCGCTCAGTTTGACATTTGCACGCGCTTACGCCGGTCGCGGCAACAGAAAGCTCAGGTCTGACCGCTGGTTAGTTGGTGTTGTTTTTCTTCATTGCTGTTAATGTACATATTTGTATTTTTGAACGGCGCTGTTTTAATTTTGTGCGCTGATTTCATAGCTAATACAAATATTTGCGTTAACTGTTTGCTGTCATATTCTCTTTTATTTTAGTTGTTTATACATACATACATATATTCAATAATAACCCCGCGCGTATGTGTGTGTGTTTGTATGCGAATGTGCGAGCGTGTGTGTCGCCCAAAAAACACAATGCACCCAACGGCCAATGGCCACAAAAAGTTCAAAGCAATAAAAACTGCAACAGCAGAAATTTCATATTTTTTTTCTGTATTTAATTTTTTGCATGCGGCCACTGCTGCCGTTACATACACAGCAACAAACATGTGAGCATAGACCGGCAGAACGAGAGACTAAGAGTGTGCAAAAAAAAAAACTAAGCAAACAGCTCGGTGCGCTGGCAGAGAGACGCAAGCAGTGCTGTTGTTAAAATGCTTAGCAAAGCGCATTTCTTTCGCTTTTGACAGGATTGTGCATGTGACTCCTGCGCTAACGCTCTGCCGTTCTCTCTCTTTCTCTCTTGCTCTAGACTTGCCAAGCTGTATGTGTGTGAGTGTTGCGTAAGTTAGTGAGAACAGTGAACTGAGATCAGCCGCCCCCACACACGAATACAAAACAAAACAAAATAAATAACAGCGGCAATAAAAAAACCGCTTAGGGAATTTGCATGTAAGAGTGAGCGGGTGCACGGTTAAGAACCGTAAGGAAAGGCGTAAATATGGCAAAACAAATAACGTTTCTACGCTAATCTGCATACAAACACACACACACATACTCAAAGGTAAGGAATATGAGTGAATACGATCCATACCCACACACACACAACCCAATTGGAAGTTGTCAAACAGAAACATCGCAAATGGCACCTTTCCATACTTATTGCCATATCCAAAGCAAATTATTTCGATATTTCAAGGTTATGAGTATGACGTACGAAATCTGTTTTTAGTTTGCTGCTGTTGATGTTGTTGTTAGGCAATAAAAATGCTTGAAAGCTGAAATTAGCTTACAGCAAAAACGACACCAAAAACGTTGAAAACAAACACAACACAACATTCAAAGTCAAAGTTATGTTAAGTTCAACAAAATTTGTAGCAAAATTTGCAAAAAATAAAACAACTAATAAGTAAAAAGAACTCACAACAAAGCACAGCATCGAAAAGAAAACTAAAACGAATTTAACTAAAGACCATTTACCTAAGAGTCAAGTGCTTGGCATGTTGTGCAGAATGGATCGCATACATACATACATATATACATAGATATATACATACATACACACATTCATATGTATGGATCATTGTTCAACACGTGCGTCTCACAATAGCGTCGTGAAATATGAACAAAAGGAATATATGTACATACATACAAACATACATAAATACATATTTATGTAGATACACAAATGCATGCATACATACCATACATACATATGTACATACATACATATGTAGCTTAAGCATTTTTGAGTACATTTTTTTATTTATTTTATCTTAACTATACCTAACATTCGCACAGTACCATATTTCAGTTTCATATGTCATGATTTATATGTACATATGTATATTTACTTTCCACAATTCCCTACTTCGAGTACATTTACATGACTTAAATATAGAAGATGGTTAGTTTTTCATTGCTGCATATTTCAAATCTAACAATAATTCTTGTTATACTGCTACAAAATGTTCCTTCGTTCCACGACAATTAACTAGATTTTTAATTTTCTGTTTGATTACTTTGATTTCCTGCGATTCATTTTGATAATCTGTATTTTATACCCTTGCAAAAGGGGTATATCAAGTTTGCAACGCATAAAAGTAAACATCTCCGACTACATAAGACATTTATATTCTTGATCAGCAGAAAAAGCTGAGGTCATACAGTCATATCAGTGCATATCTAATCAATATTTTCTTATCAAAGATAACATTACACCGTAATGTGATAAGCTATACATATGTATGTACATGAATTGCGCTTATTACTTATTGCACTTATATTAATGGTGTTCGGCCTCATTTGGCATTTCAACGAATCAAAGAACATATATTGTACATATATCGCTCATAATTGTCGTCTAATTGAGAGTGGAACGAGGTGTTGCACAGGAAATGCAATTCTGCTTTTATTCAATTTCCTATGCGTAAGTACGATTCAATGAAGCCCATTAACTGGGAAATTAAACAGCTAAAGGGTTCTTCAAAGCCCCAATTTAAGTGCGTGTCTGCCTCGCATCCGCTACTTAGCTGCAAGCTGTTTACTTAAGTAGAAAGTATTTGACAAGCATCTCTGTCTCTTTCTTTCTCAATGTCTCTCTCTTGGGCTATCCCTCTCTTTGACTATAGAAGAGTTGATGAAGCTTACGCTTGTTAGCTTTTCATCTTTCTTTCTTTGTCCATTTATTTTTTTGATAAAAGACTGCTTTCGCTGATCGATAACAATTATCGATAACTGTTACATTGTTGCTCAGCTTTTCAATATTCATCTGTAGTCCAAATTGATAATTGCTCTTTATTGATGACCACCTAGAATATGCTGGTGTATTTAACGAACGTTGCTGTTCAGTTTTAGATATTATCGATAACCATAAAAAGAATATAAGCTAGGTTTCACTAAGTGAGAATTGCAGCGATTCTACTGGAAAAATGATATTAAAGTGGTTTTGCTGACTTTTTCTGTTGCTTCCCACACATCGACTACGAAACTTTAATATCTTCGATATGTTATCGATTATTGCTGTCACAGAGAATTTAAATTAACCTTTCAAGTTGATAACGTGATTAATAGCAACTGAGCAGCTGTATGCTGTAGAAAAGTGAATCTATCTACTCGTGCGTAAATATTTGTACAGCTCTTTCTGTTCACAAAAGAAAAAGATAGAAGCGAGGCAGATGGAGGGGGAAACACACTACCTTCCTCTCTCTCTCTCTCTCTCGCACTCTGTGTCTCTCTTTCACACACACAAGACAGCTGTAACGATGACTAAATTCGTTTGAATTAAGTTCTATAAACAAATGAAATGACCATAAACAAATAGAAAAGCATAATTGCTCATGTCTGCTTGCTCTATGGCGACGAATTGGATGCCTATCTGGAAGTCGCCTCTGTGCGCCGACCTCCAAAACTCAATTAACAGCATTTGGCGCTGATTGGAGCCGAGCGACCACCAACTATGCGTATATGTATGTTTAGTACCACGATCATGATCGTTGCATAAAGTGCCGTTAGTAACTGATTCAATTTGAACAATATATGAAGCTGAGTTGATGATGATGATGATCGACACACAAAACTATGTGGTAATATGTGATCAATCATCAGCGAGCTATGTGAAAAGTAACACTGATTTAGCCGCGAGAGAACGATTAGAAAATACTCTGTAGTTGACGGTGAGCGCTTTTTAATATCCTTATATTCATTTGTAATATAATCTCAACAGATTATTTGACGCGAATTTAAATAAACATGTTTGTATTTAAGCTCTCAAGCTTCTAAAGCAACAGACTTAGTACAAAACCAATATTCTCTTCTAAAATTATCAAAGCCACAATTTAATTTTTTTTTAATTTTTTAGCGAAAACCGTATTTTGAATAAACTAATAGCATTCAATGCAGAAATTTGCATTCAAATCCGTTAAGTAATACAGAAGTTATTAAATGAAACATTGTAAAAGAACGCGGCAGCAGCCTGTACGTGTGCACACATACATTCAAATCAACTACGCAGTAATCGGCGCGCGTGCTTCTGTGTGCATGGTATATGTGTGCATATGTATACAAATGTGTGCATGTGTAAATGTATGCATGCGTATATGTGTGCATGTGTATATGTGTGATTGTGTATAGTAGGGTCTCCAAATGTAAAATTTTAGAAGATACAGGTTATAGCTATTTGCCATTCCCCCTTTTTGCAAGGGTAAATAAATTTTTAGGTCGGGGGCAGCTTTGTCACCCCTCTACAAGGATCTGAAATAATATTGATGAAAAGTCTAACAAAAAAGCCGTCGATTGATGTTGAGTTTTATTTTGAGCGAAAAAAATAAAAATCATTTTTAATCATTATTTTTGATTTTTATTTTTTTTGATCAAAAATAATAATTATGTTTTAAGTTATATATTAATTACTCAAAAATAATAATTATCATTGAAGAAAAAAAAAAAATTAAATTTAATCATTAACATGTGATTTTTATAATATAACTTATAATGATTACGGTCCCTGGTATATTGGTTTTATGCAATGTCCGTCTTGCTATATGTCCGTCTGTCTGCATGAAAGCGCAGCATTTATACGCCGTTAAAGCTAGAGACTTGAAATTTGGAATATATACTCATGTGTACCAGGGTCAGATGATTTTCCGATACGCCTAAAATACTATATCTATTAAAACTAAAACGCTGTTATTTTCGTCAATAATGCAGTCTAAGAACTGGGATTTGGAATATATATGCTCGAGTTATCCATAGCGACACATAAATATCATGTGTATATATCTATGCCCATTGTGGGCGTGGTAAATCGCATAAAACTGTGACTTCTACAGTTTTAGAGCTAGAGCATCAAAATTTGGCATGTGGTCTACTGCTGACCTCCTCTTGTAGAAATTTGTATAAATCCTATAATATTTTGAGCGCTTTAAGAGCAAGAGTTGCAACTTGGAAAATATATGCAAACAAATCACACCGAATCAAAAACATATAGTATATATAGTTACGCCCATTGGGGCGTGGCAAATCGAAAAAAGATCTATCTTCTACAGTTTTAGAGCAACAATATCCAAATTTAGCAAGTAGGCATCTGTTGACATTTTCGTAAGATTCATTTAAAAGTTATATAACCACGTCTACTTGGGGCGTAGCAAATCGGGAATAGCTACATATATATTTTCAATTGCAAACGCTATTATATTCGCCAATATTGCCATCTAAGAATTAGGACTTGGAATATATATTCGTTTATCCCACCCCTACACAAAAAGATATAGTATATGCATATATGGCAAATCAGGTAACATTGTATCTTCTATAGTTTCAGAGCTAGAGTCGCCAAATTTGACATCTAAGTTACTGATCCCCTCCTCCTAAGATTGGCACGCGTGACAAATCGGAAAAAAACTATATCATGCACAGCTTTACTGTGGATCTCATCTACTGATTGAATTAGGCTGTCTTTTCACTGTGAACGACTATATATGCAGTTGGTAGCGCCCGAGTTATAGACGGGTTAAACGTTAAAATACGGCTATCTGTGTTACTTGGAACAATACACAATAATGACTTTACAAAAGCTTAATTTACAACAGATGGGACCTGTAATCACTCAGTTAATATAACCATATAAATACGTTCGTGTTAGGAATATAGTTTGGTCTAAAACTTGCTTTTATAATGATTCTCGTTAGATGTATGATAGACTTTTTCAGGAATATGTATTGCATATACGCTACAATATGAATTCGTTAAAACGTTATTAATATAAGAACTTTTCGTTTGTTATTCCTATAGCGACTGTGTAATATAATGTAGCCTATGCAATATAGTAGTCTAATCTATAAGGTTTGGAATGTAAAAATGTAATTACTGAGTAAAGGGATCATTAAAACTAACAGATTATTCAAATAAAAGATTTTCGATATAGTCTTGCGATTCGAGGGAAACGAACATATACATATGTATGTACTATGTGCTGATTGCAGCAACCAGACAGAACTATGCAAAGTTGTACGACTAGACTATATCGTAGGACTTCCATATCTATATCGAATCGACTTGATATTGATCAAGAATGTCACTGTATGCATTTTATGGTAAGGTAAATTAAGTTTAAGCAAAAATGTATATTAGATAAGTAAGGCACAAATACTATAGCACTTGTTACTAACTCAAAGTGACACACGCACGCACACATACACATTCAAAACATTGATAAGCAAAAAAAACACCTTCAGCGATAAAAATGTTTTTTTTTTTCGTTCTTATCAGCACCTATGAAACATTTAAACGGAACGGAACAGAAACGGAACAGCAAGAGCTACAGCGCAATTGAGCACATGAACGAAAGAAAGAGAGAGAGACAGAGGGAGGGAGGGATTATTACAGTATAGAATTGAAGCGTGAAATAGAATAGCTGGAAACAGAGAGAGAGAGGGAGACGCAGACGCAGAACCAAATTGAAGCCAAACGGAACACAATTATTCGCTCCGACTATGCACAGTTTGCTGTAGGGAAGGAAAGACCAAATTTGCGCGAGACAACAAAATGCGAAACATAAGAAATCTTAAGGATCCCACAGGTGTGGTGCTGCTGTGGCTGCTGTGGTTGCTCTGCCCCACAACAGGGATGGCGACAGCACTGCCAAAGGTCGGCTGCACCGAGCACGACACCACAATTACCTGTGATTGCAACAATGATGAACAGGTGAGTCAGCAGTGTGTGTGTTCCTACACTCAGCGAAAAAAAACGGTTTAAAACTTCAAAATCGAAGTACAGTGTAATAAAAATATATATATGTATGTATACTCTAATATACAAAGCTTTGTCAATTTTAAACTATTTTTTATTTTTTCTCAATATCTAAGAGAAATTGATAAATTCAATTAAGTTGTCGAATGTTTAAAAAGTTTCTCAATTTTTTAATTTTTTTTACTTTCCACTTGAATTAAGATTTCCTACTTTATTAACAAGGAATTTTCCATTTACTAAGCAGACTTTTTCTCTGAGTGTATATTATCAGTTACATAAGCATATGCTAATACCCTCAACTCCTCTTTACCTCTCACACTCTAGCCCATGGTTCTGCCACAGCTGCATGGCGCCGTTTTTCAGGTGGAAATACGCAATTGTCGCGATTTGATCGTGGAGCCAAACGCTTTGGATAATACCGAGGGTCTGCGCAAGATCAGTTTTAAGCAACTGCATCGTCTGGTTCTGCAGCAGAATGCATTAAGCGTGCCCCGCGATGCCAGCAACAAGGCGCTGATTGTCGAATTCGAGGACGTCAACTTTCAGTTGATCGACTCGCATGCGATTAGCGGCAACATCGAGGAGATCTCATTCACACGTGGACGCATCGAGCAAATGCATCCATTTGGCTTCACCACCATCAAGGATAGTGCCATATTGCTCAAACTGGACGGCGTTACCATACAGCGCATCGAAAGTCAGGTGAGCCATTCAAAATCGAGAGAAATTTTCAGTATGTATCTATATACAGTGAAAGCTCCCGTGGACGGACAGCCACGGTTCCAGTATTTTTGTCCGCCTGCGGGAGATGTCAAAGAATTGGCTGTACAATAATCTCTTCATCTGAATCGCTTAGTTCAATGTCACTTTGACTAGTTATGTTAATTTAATGTTGTTGTCTTCTGTGGGTAAAGATCTATCTACTTTTAAAAAATCTTCAAAATTGTCTTTTCCAAATTTTGAAATTAAACTTAATTATTATCTATTAAAAAGTGTTTTTTGGTTCGCTTGCGAGAGACTTTTGTATAAAAATGTTTTAAAAAAGGGAGCGTCCGCCCACGGGAACAGATTTTGTATGAAAATCATGCTAAAAATTTTGGAACTATAAAATTAAAAACTAGAGCTTTCACTGTATATGTATATACAGTAGTCCGCTTTATATGTAGATAATATCTACTAGATATGTTGGTCAGAAATACATATAGCTAAGTTAACTAGAGTCTCAGTCACAACTGATCTTATCGTACCTAATATGTATGTGTCCAATGACTGACTCATTGTTATATTCTTACAGATAGATCATGACTTTAGGATAAAAGATAAGAGCTTATAATATATAGAGTGATAAAAACCGGATGCATTGCTATCTTTAAGATTACGGTTTATCGTATTTATATATTTATGTATATATTTTTTTGTCAATTTGCAGGCCTTCAAAAAGTTCGCTGTGGAGAAACTGACAATAATCAATTGCAATTTTGTTGGAGATTTGCCGACGCGCGCCTTCTACGAGCTGGAGGTGAGCAACGAGCTAGCGATGCGCAACAATCAGTTCCAGGAGGTGCACTCCCACGCCTTCTCCTTCAAGCGTAAGCCAACTGCCAACATAATATTTACATACATAATATATATACATTTATTTTTTGTGAACCGCAGTCATCTCTAAGCTGAGCCTGAGCGAGAATCGTTTTGCGGCCGTCGATGGCGAGTGGCTGGAGGCTTACGTGAGGGACTCGATTACGTTACGTGGCAATGAGTTTGGTGCCACCAGCGAGATAGCCTTTCGCAGCCTGCGAGTCCATCGTGACTATCAGCTGAGCGAGCGCTTGGAGCTGCGCTTCCAGAACAACACGGTGCACTGCTTGCCACCTGGTGGCAAGGCATCTGGTGCAGCACCTCAGCCGCTGCGTTTCGATGACCGTTTTGCTCTGAGCATACGACAGCTGCGATATGAGAATACCTGGAGCTGCGAGCAGCTGGACATGAATGCTCAGCCGCCGCAGCCGCGTGCCGAATTCTTTCGCCAGCACAGCGAGCAACTGATGTTTTGTGCTGCCGCTGCCGGGCCACAGATGGCGCCAGCGCCATTCGTACCGCTGCGTCAGCTAATCAGCGAGCAGTGCCAAAAGACTAGCTATACGGCGTACATTGTGGCGGGCAGCGTTCTGCTGGTGCTGCTCTTGTTACTGCTGCTCCTGCTGCTGTGGTGGCGAATCGTGCAGCGGCGGCGGCGACGTAAGCTCGATGTGGTGCAGCCAGAACCTCGCACCTATAAGGAGACGCAAATTGTATACCAAATCGAGAACGCTGGCCTGCTCAAGACTGATTTGTAAAGTTACAAGCCATACACACACATACACACATACACGTACATACACAACTAAACACACACACAGCTGAAAGACGCTAGCTTAAGCGGAGCGGTAACACCACCACCAAGAACCACCAAGAGTGACCTTTTGTTGTACCAAATTCTTAGCCTACGTTTAGTTTGTAACGTATAACATAATACTATCATCCTATATATTACATTGTATCTATGTTAATCCGTAAATTATATAAGCTGTATATAGAAAATGCGACTATTTCCAAATATCAAAGCAGAACTTAATCTCATTTCAAATGTAAATTTAAGGCAATTCCCACAAATTCTCTTTAGTATTCACTTTGTGAAATTTAGAAGGTGAAGTTGGTCTATTTAGTTAGCTTTTAGAAATGTGCATATTTTTGTATGTACAAACATATTTCTGTAAAAGAAAACATATCATTCTTAAAGAATAAGCAAGACAGCTTTAAGATATGATATAACACTGTCTCTGTTAAGCACAGTGCTGACAGGACATATGTTTTATGACTTACCCAATGGGCAGATATGATTCCAATGCCTGATGCACAGTCAACTGTGGCTCGGATAAAGCAAAGCCTTTAGAGAGGAGCACATGATGGGCACTGATTGTCTCCTCAACGCCACTCATGTCGTCCATATCCTTGTCATCTGCATAAAGTTTATTAAAATTAATGGGAATATTATGTTATATAATCAAATATAAGATAACATTAATATGTTCTCGATTAGGAAACTAAAATTCCTTCGTCAGAAAGTTCTTATTTTTGATGGATTGCTTTTTATATAATATGTTAATATTATATATTCCATATACATATATATGTTTGTCTTCTTACCCGGCAGATTAAGATCCTTTTTCATTAGATTGGCGCTGCACATGCCGCCCAGATAGGACAGCTCCTGCTCCAATCGAATGAGACACGAATTGCTAGCATTGATCTGAGCGAGAGAGCAATAGTTTCAATAAATATAGATAGAGATGGAAGGTGGATTGTATGGCTCACCGCTGTGGGATTGTCGTAGCCAACCACCAAGCACTTGAAGCCATAGCGATTGTTGTGCGGATCCTGGGCGTACAGTGAAGCGGTTTCTAGAGAGAATTCCACGCAATTGCCAGGCAGAATGAGAACATTCTGCAGCCAGTTGGAGGCGCTGCATGCAGAGGGAATATGTATGTATGTGAGAAGGGCTGCTTGGAGAATATTATATGGTCTGCTTACGTATTGAACTTCTTGACCACAATCCAATCGTGATCCGCCACTGGGTCCGGAGCCGTGCCGGCCGTTCGACAGCAGCTGGTCATCTGTAAATGGGCATTGTGTGTGCGTCGGGTGCTCACATTATTATCTAGCAGATCATAGTAGTCCTCGCCGGCAGCAGCTGCGGCTGCTGTTGCCGTTGTCGGCGTTGAAGCCGATTGGCAGGGCTGCGTGGCAGCCGCCGCCGCTGTCGCCGGACGCATGGGAATCGAGAGCAGCAAGTAATCCTCTAGCTGTGCGGTGCCGCACTGTGAATCAAACTCAATGGTGAGCCATTGGACGCAGGGCGGAAACTCGACCCGATAGCAACTGATGCTGGCGCTGCGATACGGATGCTCGCTCTCCACAATGCAATAGTGATTGCTAGTGGTGCTGTTGGCGGGTGTTGGTTCCGGTCTCAGCTGATCCGTGCGCTGATCTTTGGATACATGCAGCTGATTGAGAGCTGCTATGTGCGGCAAAATCTCCTTGATCAGGCCAAGGATTTGCACCGAACTCTTTGGATCGCTGCAGGCCAAATTGGATATGTGCGCATAGACCAGCGGCAGCAGCGTATGAAACATATTCGAGGCGGCCAAATTGAAGACCTCCAGCAGCTGCATAGCGGCAACACCGCCGCCCACAATTTGCGCCTCCTCCGAGTCGGAGTGCAGCAGTTGCTGTGGCGCCTGCGTGGGCAACTGTTGCTGTTGCTGTTGTGGCGGCAACTGTTGCTGCTGCAGCTGCTGTTGCTGTTGCTGCTGTTGTTGTTGCTGTGCGGGCAGCGGCTCTTCCACCGCCAGTTCGTATTCCGCCCGCTCATTGCCATTGAGTTTGGCGGCCAAGTGCACATTAGAGAAATTCATTTCGGCTGTCTCCTCGACGCCAATTTCCGTGGCCCCTATTTCGATTTCCATTTCGAAGGGATTGGTCGAGCGCTTATCAAATTTCAGCGTCTCCATGATGCCCTTGGAGAAGGACTCGATGCGTTTGCCCAGATCCCGCGCCGTTGTCGCCAGCTGCGGATCAACGGGCAGCGCAGCTGTCCTCGAATTATTTGCCCAATTAATGTCCATGTGCTCCTCAATGGGCGTTATATTGTGCTCCGAGTCAATGGTCTGTGTATGATTCGACGACGAGTTGTCCGTGGGCGAGCAGGAGGCGGCCATCGCATTTCGCGCCAGTATAAGCAGCTCTGTGCACTTCTTCGTTATGTCTGCGGCTATTTGCAGTGCTGTGTCCCGCGTGGACACCTCGTTGCTGGCCAAGCTGCTGGCATGTCCAGCATCGGCTGAGCAGCCCGCCAACTCCTGCTGCTGCTGTTGTTGTTGTTGGTGCTGTTGCTGTTGTTGCTGCTGCTGCTGTTGTTGCTGCTGCTGGTGGTGCTGGTGGTGCTGCTTGACTGGCGTGCTGTAGTAGAGTATGCTGGGCAGTTGGCCGCGTGCGGGCGTGGTGCCATTGAAGCTAAGATCGCAGGCATAGAAATGAAAGTTGGCCCCGCACGGACCGCGGACCGTGGGCATGCCCGAGTCGCCGGAGCAGGTGCGCGCGCCTTGTGAACAGAGGCGTAGAGCGTATCGTGCATGCTCCTTGATATGCACCGGATGCTCAAACTTAATCTCAGCTAAGTCATTGTGCACAGCCTCCTGATCATAGCTGCCCGATATGGACTCGAGTGTTTCCCATTTGTGCTGCGGCTGCAGATCAACCGTGTTGTCGTATAGTAGCTCCAGCTGATAGTCATAGCTGCCCGAGCCGGAATAGACCATGGCGCCAGCTATAGCTATGCCAGGCCGATCCACCGAGAAGGCAATCGCGTCCGGTCCAAAGTTGCCCGTGTTCCAGGTCCGACTCAAATCGCATCGGGCGAACCGGGAGCTCGTCGAGTGCAGCGTGCGTGGCGGCAAAAATAATTTATCATATTCGCCCAAAGCTGTCTGATAGACAATCTCGGCCAGGACGCGGGCCAGCAGATGGCAACAGTTGTCAATGAGGCCCTGATTAATGCACTCCTTCAGCGCATAGCTGCCGCCCAGGCAGCGGCTATAGATGGATTCAATGCGCGCTCTAATCGGATTGGCTATTATGTCCAGCAGACGCACCAGCACATCCTTGAACGTCCACGAGTTGCTCAGAAAGTCGCTCTTCTCCTGCTGCGTGCGATAGATCATCTGCTCCACCAGTATAGGATACTGGTGTGCCTCCGTTGAGGATAGCATGGGCAGACCCGAATTATCGCTCGGACTAATAATCGACTGACGCTCATTCCCAGCAGCATTCAGAAGCGAAAATGTTGCACGCAACTTCACCGTGGGCGAGCAGAGCCCGGCCAGAATTGCGCTCAGCAGGCGGGAGTGGAGTGCCCCACGATCCATTTGGGCCAACAAATCGCATAGGCAATTCCACTTGAGTGAGGACGTCGGATAGAATGCATCGAAGCAGGCCACAAAGCTCAAATGGCACTCGTCCAGGATTTCCAGGACCAAGGCGTAACCTGAACGAAAGAGAGGAAATTAGTAGCAGGCATATAGATGATTGATACGATTGATATCTGAGTGAAGCATATACATATATATATATACCAATTAGAGATCGGCGTCGGGATCGGGATCGGGAGGGATGGGAAGATTCTAAAAAAGTACGGGACGGTCGGGATAACTGCTTGATCCCGAAATTCCCGCGGGTCCCGATAAGAAAATTATTAATAGATAAAATTGCTTGTATTTATCAAAGAACAGAAGAATGATATTGACGAGGAAATTAATTGTAATATAAATTCTTTTAAATTTAAGAGAAGTTCAAATATTTTATTATTTTGACAACAATGCAATGAATTGCCATTGATGATCCAACAATCGACAATCGACAACGATTGAGAGAGATTTTGTAAGGAGAAAATTTAAGATAATATATTTTTTTTTAAACTGTATCTCTTATAAGAGTTATAAATGTTGAAAAAAAAATTTTGGGAAAAGTCGGGACCCGCGGGAAAAATTTGAAAATTTTTGAAAAATTTGTTGGGACAATCGGGCGGGAAAATCAAAAATTATTTCGGGCCGGGATGTGACGGGAACGAATTTCTTTCCCGATCCCATCTCTAATACCAATTCATAATTTTATGGCAGATACGTATTGATTTCGGTGCTCCGCTTTCACTTACCCTCATCGGTGGCAATGTCCTTGAAGATATCATCGCAAAAGATGCCAATGAGCAGAGCGCGCACATTGCCAATGCATTCGGCTAGTTGGATGTTCTCCATATTGGTTTTGCGGGTCATCGGAGTGCCGGACAGAGAACTGGGCTGCGGGGTGCTGGCCGCATTGCTGACCGCTCGATTTGGTGGCTTGTCTGTAAGAGCAGGTAAGATTAGATCAGATGGACTAGCAGCAGTCAATTAATGGTGCAAACCTTTGCTATTTGATTTCTGTTGCAGTTTGGAGAGAGCGGCGGCAACGGCTCCACCTGCAGCCGAGGTGCTGGCTGCCGAAGCAGCAGCTACTGCTGCTGTTGTTGCTGCTGTTGTTGTTGTTGCTGTAGCCGCTGTTGTTGCAGTTGTACGCTGCGGATAAATCTCGTTGGTATATTTGCGCAGCAGTCGCAGACAGGATTTGTTGACATAGCCGAGATACTGAAGCGTTTGCTGCAACTGCAGGGGTCTGGCACGATCGCGTTGCTCGCGCAGCTGCGTCTTAAAGCAGTCCCATGACCAGCTGAGCAGCACCACCAAACTTTCGAAGCACTCGCGGCTCACGCTGTTAGCGAAAGCGCGCGAAATACGCTGCACGGGATCCGCGTCGAGGGGCAGCGGCGGCTGCTTGCAATCTTGCGTGACCAGACGATACAGAATGGCGGGTATTTGGCCAGAGTTGACGTCGGTGCCGTTGTTGGCCTTCTTGCTGGACTTGAAGGAGAAGACCACCTGGTCTTCGGTGGTCACCGATGCCTGGCCGCAGGAGCCGCAGTCCGAAGAGGGACCAGCAATGCGGGCCCACACCAAATACCAGCGACCCGCTGCTGCGCTCACCGGCTTGGGCAGCACAATGTGATGTTTGCTGCGTGCGGCGCACTCGTATGGCACCTCCTTGGTTTCGCTGATTAGGACACCCTCCTTCTCGTAGCCACCGCCATCGGCGCCCAGATCGTACAGCTTCAGCTTGCAGCTGTATTCGCCGCGTCCGCCAAACATGCCAAAGCCACAGAGCACAATATCCGTATCCGCCGAGAAGCGCACCGCCTCCACGCTGTGACCCGAATAGCCCCAGCCTCCACCAAAGTTATCGAAGCGATTCACAACCTGATACTCGCCGCTCTGCGCCTCGGCTGCCTGATGCGGCTGCTGTGGCATAGCCTGCTCAAAACAGCCGGGTATATTATCCTGTGCGGATGTCAGTATATCCAAACAGGCCAAAAGATTCAACGATGCCTGCGAGCGTGACACACGCGCCTCCGCCTTGCACGGCAGCGACAGTTCCGGCGACAGCAGCGCCCGGTAGTTGCCAGCGTTCTGGAAATAGATAAAAGATTGATTAATGGAATATTAAATATTATATATGCAAGGCAGCCAAGAGACCTCAGACGACAGAACACAGCAGAAAGGTAAGGGGAAATGTTTGAGACTAAGCTTCAAGAGACTATCTGAATAACTGAGCTCAACCTATATTTGTTTTTAGATCAGCTGTTAGCCATTACCTATCAGAATGGGCTAACTTTGGCATTTTTTTATTTTTTTTTTTTATTTTTTTTTTTTTTTATTGTAAAGGATATAGATATAATTTTACGATACTTGCCGAAGTTTGATGTTTTATCAATTTTTGGAGTGAAAAATCGTAGAAGATAGTTTTTACCGATTTGCCACGCCCCTATACTATATCTTCTTGTATGGAATAAGTATATATTTCAAATTGTAAGTCTCAGACTTCAAGAGCACTGAACTTTCCCTACTAACCCAATTTGTAAAAAACGGTCTGAGCTATGGGAGCTATATGGTATAGTTTTCTGATCCATATGATACCGAGATTTACAATATCTGTAGCTTTCATACTCTTGGAGGAGACTGCAATGATCCAGACAGACGGATAGACAGATAGACGGACATGCTGATCGAGAATATACTACTTTATATAGTCAGAGATCCTTCTGACCAAAAATGAATATAACCTTTTTACAATAGTATAAAAATGTAGGGATATAGCTTCAATACACAGTCTTCTCTTTGCTGAGCTGTCTACCAAGTAGTAGTTGTAGGAGACTCAGCTTCAATAGAAGACTATCCCAATCACTGAACTATCTGTTTTGTCAGCTTTAGTCAATGTTAAGTACATCGTCTATTATATCTAGTTTCATAAAGTTGTACGAGATTAAAGCACGATCCACTTACCACATCGCTTTCGGATATTTCGCTGGCGACCACATTGTGACAGCGCAGCTTGCGGGCAACGCCATCGAAGACCCAGAGAACATTGTAGCTGGGATCCATGGCAAAAGAAATTTGCGTCGGCAGCGCCAGTTGTTCTGTGGGAGATGCTGCAGCGGGACAGGCGACAGCTGCTTCTGGACGGGGTCGAGCGCGCCGCTGAAGTCGCGGTGTGGCTGTCAGTGAGGTTGGTTGCGCCACCTCCAAGTGCTGGTCCTCGAAGATGTGGTTGCGCGCCTCGTGCATGCTTCGGGACATTTGTTCATTGATGGGCACACCTGCCGTGCTGCTGCTGACCAGCGGCAGCTCGGCCATCAAAGGCGTCGCCACATCCACATTCCGATTGATTTCCGGCTGTCCGTGTGGCTGCTGCGTCTGCAGCAATTGTGAAAAGTTCGTTTGGCCGCGATAATGTGGCGTGCAGCTGCCGTCGCTGCGGTTTATGGAGAGCGTGTGAAAGGACAACGGTATGCTGGGTATGAGTACTTGAAAGGCAAGAGAAAGAAGTTTACAATTAGTTACAAATTATTCATCAAATATAAATTAAATAGATACATAAATTAGCAGTTTACTGGAAGTATACCAAGAGCATTTTAGCTGAGTTGATGAGTGTTCAAAGTGCCCTAGTTACTTAGACAACAAAACGTGGTGGAGTATATGAATGAATATGAACATATAAAGATAGTTATATCAATAGTTTTTTGTTTTTTTGCCTGTTCTTAAATGAACAGTAAAAACTTATTTAATAAACAAGCTTTTATTCCTTTTGAATATATAATTTTGTGTAATTGAGTTAAAATACTCTTTATTTTATTGCTTTAGGCACAACTAACAAAAAAGTTGTTTAAGCTCTTCTTTACTGCTTTGTTGCCATTATTATAAAGGAGAAAATAAGTATTTTAAGAAACTGGGAATATACTTAAGTATATATGTGGTATATATATACATATAGCAATTACCATAAGCTGGCTATACAGACTTATATATTTACATATTGTTAGGCTTGTATATACTATTTACTTATTGCAGTTGAATTGCATTTCGACTCTATTTTCAGTAACAATAGTTATCAAGCCATAATATAAAACTTCTCATTCTTGCAATAAAACTGCCCTAGATATACTCAAATGCAATTTTGGATGGAAAATATACTAACATATGGTCTTCTTGTTGGCCACCACGTTCATTTTGGGCAGCATTTGAGCAGTGATAAGTGACTCGTCAATCTTGATGAAGGTCTGGTCGCCATTGGCGCCAATCCAGGTAACCTTTTTGCCATAGCTGGGACCCAGGCCACTGTAAGAAATAATCAATATATATAATTGGAATAAATATGAATAATAATATAGTTATATATATTTACAAGACGGCACCCGGTGCACAGTTCCATAGAAACTTCTGACGCTGCGCAATGAGGGCAGCTGTGTTGGGTGGTATGAGGATGGTCTCCTTGGAGCCACCGGGCAGCACGCAGGCGGCCTCCTGTGTCGCCGCTTCGTCCTCCAGCTGCTGTTGCTGCTGCAGCTGCAACTGTTGCTGCTGGGCAATGGTACTGTTAGGCACCGTCTTCTGGCCGTAGTCGCCGGGCAGTCGGCCCAGCTGTCCCTTCTGATAGTTGCCGAATGTGTAGACAACACCTTTGTGTGTTAGCAGCACGGTGTGGTTGCTGCCAGCAGCCACCTGGCTAATGGCGCCCTGCACCTGCACACGAATCGATCCGGTGACCGCTTGCAGATCTCCGCTGCCCAGCTGGCCATATTGATTGCTGCCAAAGGTGAAGACTTCGCCGGCCAGCGTAAGCACCACGGTGTGGTGTAGTCCGCATGCCACTTGCACCACCGGCGACCCGGTGGGTAGCTGCAGTACTTGTGGCGCCAGCGGGGCAACACGCGGTGGATCCTTGTCCAGGTCGGTGGGTGTGCCGCCACCACCGGTACAGCCAGCGGCGCCTGTCTCCAGCTCCGAGGGCTTCTTTTCCTTGCGCCGCATGATGAGCGTCTTGGAGCGCTGCTGGCGTTGCAATTCCCCAGGCAGCGGCTTCAGCTCCGCCTTGGCATCAGCGGCCGCTGCAAGCGGTTAATGGGTTTTGGCGCCATTAGGAATCCATTAAAATATATACACAAATTTCTCACTCACCTATCTCGCTCTCCTGAAGCGCAACGCAAGCGGCGCACAGGCCGCATTTGGCACAGCCCGCATCGCCATGGCCGCAGGGGCAAATGCTGCCAGCCAAACGCTGCTCGAGCGGCACATTTAGCGCCGAGACACAGCTGACATTGTAGCCAGTGCATTCGCGGCACATGATGCAGACGCGACACTGGCCCTGCACCAGATTGTGATCGTCGTAGTCGCAGAGCGTTGAGAAATCTAGCTTGTGGCGCAGCTTGTCGCCGTGCAGGCCGAGCAGCGCATAAGCAGCCGAAGAGCTGGGCACATCTCGGACGGGCATCATTTTGTTAAAGACCCGTCCGCACTGCCCCTTGTTGTTCAGGCCAAAGGTGAAGACCTGTCCTTTGGCGCTCAGCGCAACGCAGTGCGCCTTGCCCAGGGCCACTTTGGTCACATGCTGGTCGAGCAGCTCACTGACGAAGCCCATCGAATCGCAATGTGCCGTATCTTTGCCGTACATAATCAGTTTGCCCGTTTTGGTCACAAAGGCGGAGGTGCCGTTGTTGCAAGCGGCATGCACCACCACATGCCCATCGATTTTGGTCATCTTCTTGGGCTTAACAGCTTTCGGTTGGCGACGATTCTTCGAGCTGTCGCCATCCTCGCCCCGCCGTGCAGTACCCGCAAAATAGACGGTCCCATCATCATTAACGAGCAACGCATGTATCCCATCGTGTCCGACGGCCACATGGACAATGTGCGCCGCCTTCGAGACAATCAGTTCGGTGAGTTTCAGTGTCGGTGTGCGACCCACACACTTTAGTCCAAGAGCTGTGGATTTGCCATAGTAGTAGACACGTCCGTTGCTGGCTCGCACAATTCCAAACTCCTTGCCACAGGCCATGCCTAGGACATCGGCGTCACGACACGGCGCCGGCAGCTTCGGCTCAAAACTGTTGTGCGCTGACTGAATGCGCTGAATCTGCTGCTGATTAAGCAGCTCGTCCTCGAACGCCGCATAGCCAAGTGTTCTAAATTTCTTGCGCGCCAACTGCAACGGCAGCTCGAACGGCGGCGGTTCGCTGCTATAGCTGTTGTGATACAGATTGAGCTTCTTAACCACCAGGGTGTCCTGAAACATAAACAAATCGTATAATTAGTAACAAATATCTAAGGTTTATTCTTAGTTACTTTCTTTCCTGGAAAGTGCCTCTTCCCAACTAATTATTTAGATCGATTGTCTTCCCACATCATTCGCTACTTTCAGAGCTTGAGCGTCTCTTTAGAGCACATAAATCCCTTTCATATATACATGACCTAAAGGATGATTGCTTGATCCTGGGCTATAGCAATCTGCAGCTCTTCAACCATCGCCACATAGGCAATAAATCTTGAGATACCGAAAGCTGACTTTGGAAACGCCTCATAAGCCGCCCTTATATCAGATTATTTAACCATAATGTTGACGTTGCTACTAATCTTAAATAAACTTTCAGTTTTTAATATATATTTTATATATATTATTATAATATATTTTTTTTTATATGTATATATTTCTGCTGGCATAAAAAACATTATTCTGATCCAGTCAGTCTTTCAATTTAAAAATTGTTTAAATATAAAAAGATTTGTAGTTTGACTCAAGACTCTATCCGTAGTACAATAAAAACTTGCTAGAATATAATAATCCGAACATTGTATAAAGTACAGTAGTGTCAGAATATAGTGAACTAGTCACTAATCAAAGTTAAAATTTTTGCAAAAACTCGTTTTATTTGGCTCAAAATACACTTTGCGTAGTTAAAAAAAAAAAAAAAAATCCGTAAAATAAATTAGTAGGAAAACATAAATGTATGCTTATGGAAAGAATTGGCGAATTGAAACAACTGATTTATTAAACAATCAACAGCAAAAATACAATTTAGGGGAATACTTGCTTGAATGCTTGAAATTGCTCTAAAACTTCGTTCACTATTAAAAGGTTTTCGATTGTTCACTATTTAGAGTACTCTGTGTAAAAATTTGGGCCTTCACATCGAGGTGTTCACTATACTCCAGACACTGCTGTATGTATATGACGCAAACCAAGTTCCGAATTTAAACGGAAAGAAATCCAAGCATTAAGAAACGACACTGATTTAAATAAATGACATGCCCTACATTATATATATCTATATGTATATCTTCTTCTTTTTTTATATTTAAATATACCCATAGAGATATTGACTTTTACTCACATCGCGATTGCTGCAAATGGCATGCAAAGAATCGTCGTCCGTGAAGAGCACATAGTTGAGGCCCTCGCGCATGGAGAGCATGTTGAGTGGATTCATCGACTTGACTGCCAGCGTGTCCATGCCCACCAGCTGCAGCTGATCCGCGCTTCGTTTGCAATTGCGACGGAAATACAATTGGCCACCGCTGAAGCCAAGCCAGGCGCTGCGTTCCCGACAGAACTCGTCGTTTTGTGCATAGATATGGCCCTTGTAGGAGCCCCCAAAGCCGGTGCCAATCTTCAGCAAAGCACCACCATACAGCACATAGACAAAGACGCCGTCGCAGGCCATGGCCGGCGCCATATGCTGCTGCAGAGCCGTCAGCGAGGCCAGCTTCAAGGTGAACTGCAAGAATTTGGAAACAAATTGTTAAAATTATATATAGCTTTATATCTATTATATGTATATATCTAGTATATTTATAACTAACATTATAATAGCATTATATATTATGGCAGGCTTATAGCTAATCAAATTTGATTTTCCGTTGACGCTATGCATCGGGTATATATGCACGTTATGAAAGATCTTAAAAATCATATACATATAGATAAGGTAAGATATACCCCTCTATTTTAAATTAGAAATTTTTAAAAATTTAAATACGCATTTGAAAAATATTAGATTTTTTGATTCTAATGCCATCGGTCTATAATGAAGCTCTTATATGACCTTTCTTAAAAAGGGATTACTGTTTGTAGTTATCTCTATCTATATTAAATAATTATATATACATATGTATGTAGTTATCGACCAACTTCGGAGTGCTTTATCATATGCAGAAGCACTTTAGTAACAATAGCAATTCTTTCCTTTTTATTGTAACTGTGTCTTGAAAAACTTAAGCCACGTTGCCTTTATCTAATTTGATATCAAATATTACTCCGTCCCCTTACTCACCTCATCAATCAGGGAATTGTGCGGAACTCCATGGGTATGGAAGTCCGGACGCGTTGGCTTGTTGAGCGCCGCACTGACCACTGTATGCTGCAGGGCGGCCAGCACGGCGGGCAGCTGGACAATCTGGGCGGAGAGCTGCCTGGGGGACATGAGCATGGCAGCGATTGCCTTGAGCATTTTGCCCGTGTCGCCGCGTGCAATGCAGAGGCCAAGCAAAGCGGCACATGCCATGGCCGACCAGTTGGCCTCGGCGCCGGTGCTGGAGGTGAGCGCCGCTGGCATGGTGGCCAGATCCAGTAGCAGATCGTACAGGGGATTGATCAGATCTTCGGGCTCAAGCTTAAACGATTCTGGCTGCTGACCCTGTATAACATCGAGCAGGGCCTTTAGCGCCTTGGTGCACAGCAAGGGCTGGATGTGACGTGCGTCCGCAATCAGCTCGAACAAACTTCGCAGTCCCGCGCCCACAATGAGCGGCACTGTGGCATAAACCGGCTCGCGCTCCTCCGGCTCATCAGTGTCCGAGTCGGCATCGCTATTGGCGCTGTTTGTCGTGCGTTTGTCCGCAGCTCCACCAGCAGCAGCAGCGGCACCCGCTGCTGCACCGCCTCCAGCACCCGCAGCGCCACCGCCGCCGATTCCCACTGCAAGTGGTGCATGACAGGAGCAATCGACTAGATTGCTGACCATGCAGCTGCCGGCACAGACCAGACAGCACGAGGAGCCCATATTGCCGCTCCATTTCTTGAGCGCCGATGCGGCGGCCATGGCACCATGTCCACTGCCCTCGTGGAAAAGCGCAAAGCGTGTCTCTGCCTCCAGTACCGTGGAGCGTATGGCCGAGAAAACTGCAAATTTCGATGCATTCGGATCGAGCTCTATGTGCGCCACTGGAAATGCCGGCATGAACAACAGCTGGTCCTTGACCAACGGCGGATCCAATGGGTTTACAATGCCCGCACCCGCGCCGACTGCACCATTGCCCTCCAGCACGGCAGCTGCGGCGGCGGCTGCCATTGCTGCTGCCGATTTCTCCTTGCGGCTCTTGCGCTTCGTGAGAGCCTTGCGCTCATTTTGCAACTTTCTGCGTGTGGGAGAAAGAGTAAGAGTGTGAGAGAGTGAAAGAGAAAGAGAGAAAGCGAGAGGGTCACAAATTTTGGGCATCGATTAAGCTGCTTTGCATATATGTACATATGTACATACATAAATTGCAAATCAGCTTTATCGATTTAACAACAAACAAATTAATGCAGGTCGGGCACAGCTGTTATCGATCAGCTGTTCGGGCCAGTGCTGCCCACTTGTCGTGCAAAAGTGCAGGCGCCAAATTTCAACCCCGACGAAAGCGGCAGAGCAGCCCAGCTAGGGGTTGAAGACCTACATACACATATGTACATACATTGGGCCAACGGCAAATCGATCGATTTTTTCAACCCCAAATGCAATGTCGCCGACACAGGCACAGCCGCCACCACCCCGCCGCATTGTCCATTGTGCTTATTTACACTTACCTGCGTGTATTGCTTGTGTACAATTCATAGAAATGATCGCCATATTTCATTGGATTTAATAATCCAACCATAGCTTTTAAGCACTTTGCAAACGCGTTGCCTCTTGCGTTGCGGTTACCACCAAATCGATTTTATGTATGCGCTTTAGATATATATATGTACATATATCCTCTGTGTGTACATGTGTGCGCCGTTATAGCTTATACCGTTATACACCGAAGACCACTTTTATTCTTAGATACGCGCACTTGCCACCGAACAACTATAACTTATTAGCTAAGCGCTTTGTCAGCTTGACTTTTGGCTAAACTTTATTGCACAAACATTTACAAAATAACTAAGAAATTAACTAGTCTATTGGCGAACTTAATGCATATTTCTTGTTGTATGATTGCACCACTGGCTATGCGAGCCATTGACTTATCGATAACAGGCAACAGGACCTTTTTTGCGGCTGAGCTGCATGTTACCATCGATACCATCGATACAATTATTTATCCTTTTTAAACCCATTCAATTGATGTACTTTAAGTGGTTTTTAATTTTGCATTAACTAATATTAGCATGCTATACTATAAGCTCATTATTGAGGCGCTTTATTTAAAAATAAGTTTTAACGATACTTATCGATTGTTTGTGCATGAAATTCGGTGTTGCAGCCCTGCCTTACAACAGCTGTCAAACGGGGTACAACAACAACAGCTGAACTGTCAGCAGCGCCGCAGCAGCAACAATCGAGGAAAAACATTTTACGTAATTTATTTTTGTTATTTTCTATTGGAATTTGCATGGATTTAACGTTTGTGTTTATACCGCCTAGCACAGGATGGGCAACGCTCTCAATCATTATATGAAGCCAGATGTAACGCCCGGCCCAGATGTGGTGCCCAGCTTCGATCCCATGTTGGGCTTCGAAACGCGCAAGGAGCGCGTCATGATTGCCACCCTAGAGGAAATGGAATCGGCGAAGCTGACACTGAAGGAACGCGATTATTGTGCCCACAAGCTGCTCGCGTACCGCTCCTGTCGGTCCGACAAATTCCCCTTCGTCTATCAGTGTGCGCACGAGAAGCATGACTATCTCACCTGCGAATACGAGGACTATGTGCTACGCATGAAGGAGTTCGAGCGCGAACGCCGATTGCTCGAGCGCCAAAAGCGTCTCAACAAGCAGGGCTAAGCTTAAGCATTCGACTCAGTTCTACGCGGCAAGCAGAGCAGGAGCAGCAGCAGCAGAGCGGAGCAGTCCAAAAGCAACCTTCACACATTTACAGACTCCACACACTGCCCGTCGCGAGCGAAGGAAATTTCAATAAATACTATGGCTAGTAATAATACGGATCTGTTTTTTTTTTTAGTAAATTAAATGAGAAAGAAAACGTTAAACCAAAAATACAAATTGGGATTTTAAGTGCGAATTCGAGTTAAAACAGTCAAGGGGAGCAGCAGAGATGCGAACTAAGCCGCATATTATATACATATATATATTTAGAAGCCTGTGATTTGAGGCTTGAGCGCGCAAGCGAGCTCATGAGATGGGAGCTTCGTTAGAGATGAGCGCGTGCTGCAAGTTTTGAGTACGACACGAAACAAATTCAAATTGGAAGCCTGAAATTTAAATAGCCTTACACTGAAAAGTCAAACCCTATTAGTCTCAATTGCTAAGAGTAATTCCAATTGCTGAAATATATATGTATATACATATTTCAATGAAAATAGATATGCAATTGATATTTTGTTGATTCATCTACATCAACGCTTTATTCGTTAAAGATCGTTCAGGGTTAACGTGATTGGTAAACTTATATTACGATTGCCTTTGTATAATAAATGCACAAACATACATGCAGACACTAACACACACACGCACACAAACACACACAGACTCTCTCACACACACAACTAATTAATGCTAGTAACTATGTTGTTGACACTGATAAGGAGCTTGTGACTAATATTTAACAATTTGCATGGTAGCTAATTAAATGCAAATAACTTCTTTGGTAAACGCTACAGTGGGTCAGTGGATGGCCTCATCAAATGCCCAATTTGCGCCACAATTGATGCATCCGGCCGTGCGTCTCGAATATGCTGCGCAGCATAAACACCTGGATGAGTCCAACGCCGACCATGGCGGTGATCTGTAGAAGGGACCAGTTGTTGACCTTTTGGAAGTTGGCCTCGGCCAGGTTGCGATCGCGCGCTTCGTGGGAGCGCAGCACATCCTGCAGCTGGCGTGCCTTGGTCAGCTGCATGCGTATGCGACCAATGAAGTCCATGATGTCCTGCACCTTCATTTCGTAATACTCGTCGGGCGTTAGGCCCGTCAACTCGTTAATGTCCTTCCATTGGTCGTCGCCGTGGTTTTGATCGCCTTCGCGCTCTACGATCAGCTCAAAGAAGACCGTTTTGCGATTGAACATGCTGAAGCTGTTGTCGAAGCAGAATCGATAGTCGCCCTCCTTTTGCACCTCATGCTGATGCATATTCTCCGGCTTCTTGTAGTCGCTCACAATCACCAGTCCGATGGGATCGAGGAGCGCAAAGCTAATGTCCAGATCACCGTGTCCGCCATCAATCACCTGGTATTCAAAGTCGATTATCTCGCCAGCCTTGACGCTGTGGTACAGGCACTCCTTTTTGCCGGCATCCACATAGACAGTCATCTCTTTGTCATAGCCGTTGACGAGGACGGCTGGCCAAAGCATCGAAGCCGTAGCCAAAATTCCCAGCCAAGGGCCAACGCAGCTCGCTTTCAGCTGCGCCATGACAAATGCTCGATATAGAGTGTTTATAATGACATTTACTGTTTTATTACGTACCATTTCAATCTCTTGTATGTGGATATTAGTTGAATGCGAAACGCGTCGCTGTGCCTAAAAATGGCGATATACCCCACAATGATTGTTGATACTATTTTTAAATATATCGCACATCGATTGCATTCACCAAGGAACTGCATTCCCAACATTTATCGATATGCTGTGCAAGTGATGGCTGTTTTGATGTTTTCTTGCGATGAGTGAAATTCCAACAATATATCGGTTAGCCAACGTGAATTGATAGCGCCAATAGGTGGCGCTGACTGAGAATTGCTGATAAATTGTGAAATAACAGATATTTGAAAATAGTCATATAGGCTGCTTGTTTGCATGTATATTTTAAACAAATATTTACTGTCATTAGGTTATTTTCACTTATCAATTTCAATATTAGCTTGAGCGAATTGCTAATTGAAGTAAATCGTGACTATTGAACTGTACAATGAAATATTTGTAAATATAGCTTAAGTGTTTTTAAGTTATCTTTTGTTTATATAATAGTTCTATGACTGAACAATTACTTGCACAACTATTGCGTGCTACGGTTATCAAAACAACCCGCCCCCTGCGGTCAGCTAAAAATACCTCTATCCCAAATTGTAAAACGTAGATGTAATACTTAAAGCGGCCCTTAATGTAGGTTCCGTAATGCCATTGGTTACGTTCCGGATAACAATGTCAATGCCGTTGTTGCAAAGGTGAAATTGGAATTTTTTCCACTGACCTTCTTGAACATTGCCAATTAGTGACGTCTGAGCAAGACGTGATTAATGTTGTCAGCTCCCGGCTTAAGAGAGCTGTCTGTTAATCGGTGCAGTCAAAACAAATATTATTTGCAGCCAGTCAAGCCATTTAGATGATTAATTGATCTTAAATAGCGTAACGAAATCGCTCCACGATAAGCTGATTGAAAGCTTAAAAAGAAAGAAACAAAAGATCAATGTTAAAGTTGCGCTGAGAAAAAATCAACCAAATATATGTAAAGCTTTTGTTAAGAAAAAACGAAAACAATTAGGGTAATATATTATCTATAAAATGAAATACTCCAATTGTGCTGAGAAATGCCAAAATGATCGATTGTCGTTTGTTTTTAATATCGGTTATCGGAATCGATGATCGACAATCGATTATTATTACTTATCAGTTATTAATAACTTAATTTGAAATAATGTATATGCACACAAATATCTGAAATTGATTCTCAACATCTATCAGTTATCGATAACTGCATAAATCGATATACATAACACAACGTATACCAACTGAATATATATTTTTAGCTAATCCCCTGACACGTGCTGCACTTTTCACCCACACACACTCACACATTTAACAAACATTCCACTTAGCATCTAATTTGATAATGAAAATCTCCCTATTTCGCGATGTCAATCAATCAAGAAAATTGTTGTTATTCACGCAACGACTGACCAGTGACTTAAGCGCTGCTCGATTGTTTGTTGTAAGTAGGCGTACACCCCGTACTCCCATCCAAAATGCAACTGGATTCTGTCATGGAGTCAGTTTTCGCTCAGCGCTCGTCTGGAATCGTAGCTGTCATGTTGCACGCTCTACTGCTGACCCTTATCGCATTGTTCTTTTCGCTGTACGCGTTTCTAGCATGGAACTTGGGACACTGGCGCCGGCGTGGAATATGGGAGCCGTATGCCCTGCCACTGCTCGGATCTTTTCCCAACATGGTGTGGCCGCGTCGACATTTCCTAAATGATATGCGCGATCTCTACATGTGAGTGGGGTATTACCAATAGATATGATAATCCAAATTGGTAATACACAATCACGTTTGAAAGCTTTGAGCAACATTTGAGTAAATAATTTTGGTCTTGAGAAGATCTAGTTAGTTGTCCTTATTATAAATTCAAATTCAATTTACTAATCCATTTCAAGACTGTAACTCTTCCTCTTACTCTTTACAATATCTGTTTGAGTAATTCTACAAGGATTTTTGAAATGTTTGTGGTGTGCATGTACTTCTTGCAGGCAGTATCGTTCGAAGCACAGCTATGTGGGTGCCTATCTGCTGAGAGCGCCCAAGCTGCTGCTGCTCGAGCCGAAGCTGATCAACGAGGTGCTTGTGAGTGCCTTTCGCCACTTCGAAAACAACGATGCGTCGCGCATGGTGGACACACGAAAGGATCCGTTCATCGCGTGCAACCCCTTTGTGCTGGAAGGAGACGAGTGGCGGCAGCAGCGAGGTATTTTCTCGCCCCTACTGACCAGCGGGCGCATACGCAATGCCTACAGCAACATGCAGCGGATCTGCGGCCAGCTCTGCGATTACATTGAGAAGCAGTCAACGAGCGGGCAGGCCTTCAATTGCATGGATGTGAGTAGTATTTAAGAAAAGTTCTTAACTCTAGAAGGGAAGTGTTGTATACAAAAAAAAATTTAAAACAAAAATCATTACACATCAAAAGCTTGCTGAATGTAAATAAGCAGAGGTTAAGCTTAAAAGCTCTAAAGACAATTTGTTAAACTTAAGATCACTTATATCGTATAACTATTCAGTTGACTATTAACAAAAGCTTTATATTATTTATTTGTAGCAAATTAGTTGAAGCTAAAAGCTGTAGTTTCTGATCTCAGATAGAGCTTTTTATTCATTAAATTTTTTTTTTTAAATTATCGTAAAGTTTTAGTTTATTTAATTTAATTCAAGAAAGCTAAAAAGCTTATATTAAGGCAAGAGATATGAAACTTTGATGAATTGTCACGTCAAGAGAATGTTATCCTTTTAGTCCAAAAATGCACCAAAAGCTAAAAACTTATCAAACAGACTTTGCTCGAAAGCTCTTTGCAGTTGCAATGAAGTTAACTTAAAGCTTAATTTCGAACTTTAGCTTTTGTCTTTTTATTTTTGCAGCTGGGACTACGTTTTACCAGCGAGAATCTCTTTGACTGCGTCTTGGGCATCGAAGCACGAAGCTTTACGGACGCCCCGCTGCCCGTGGCGCAGCACAATAAGGAGATGTCGGAGGACAATCATCGCCTCGCTCTGGCAGGTGCTCTGAATGGCCTCTTTCCGTGGCTGCCGCGTTGCCTGCGACCCAAGGTCGTGCCGCCGTCATATGAACGCTTCTTTGGCGACCTGGTGCGGGAGGCCTTCCATCTGAGGCGTGCTCGGCGACAGGAGCGCAACGATTTCATCAACCATCTGCTGGACATGCAGCGCGAGCATGGGCTCAGCGAAGAGCAGCTCACATCGCACGCGATGACCTTCATGTTCGATGGCCTGGACACCACATCCTCGACCATCGCCCATTGTCTGCTATTGGTGAGTCCCTTTATATAATCAGCTTACGTTCAGCTAATCTAAGAATTTCCTCTGTACAGCTCGGCAGATATCCGGAGTGCCAACAGCGACTGTGGCTGGAGCTGGACGAGGCCTGCATTGGAGATCAGTTGCTGCCCCATTTTGAACTGCTAAATGAGCTACCCTATTTGAGTGCCTGTTTAAATGGTGGGCTCAACAAGTACTCCTCACATAGCCATCCAATACCTTTACATACAATCATGGAAGCATATATATTTATTATTTATTTTTATTTTCTACTATCTATCTATCTATCTCTCTCTCTCGCATTCCCCATTCTCTCTATAGCTCTATCTTTCCCTCTCTCTCTCCCTCTCGCTCTCTTTCTCTCTCTCTCTCTCTCTTTCTCTCGCTCTCTCATTTTTACCACTTACTTTCTTAACATGTCTCTCTCTTTATCTCACTCATTCGCTGCCTGCTTGCCTTTCTCCGTCTCTCTATCTTTTTCTCTTTTTTTCTCTGTCTCTCTCTTTCTTTCTCCCAGCTATCTCTCCCTCTTTATCTCCCTATCTCTTTCTCCCATTCTCTCTCTCTTTCTCTCGTTCTCTCTCTCTCTTTCTCTCTTTCTCTCTATCTCTATCTTTCTTTCTCTCTCTATTCTTATCTCGCCTTCTCTGTCTCTCTTGCTCTCTCTCTCACTCTCGCTCTCGCTTTCTCTCGCTCTTGCGTTCTCACGCTCTCTCATTTTTACTTCTCCTTCTCTCCCTCCCTATTTGTCACTCCTTTCTTAACTTCTTTCTTTATCTCTTTATCTATATTTTTCTCTTTCTCTATATGTTCCTCTTTTTCTCTGTCTGTCTCTTTCTTTCTCCATATTAATCATTTTATCTCTCTCTTCTCTTTTTGTCTCTCTCTCTCTCTCTGTCTCTCCCTATTTGTCTCTCCTTTCTTAGTTTCTTTCTTTATGTCTTTCTCTATATTTTCCTCTTTCTCTATGTATTCCTATTTCTCTCTGTCTCTCTTTTTTTCCATATTTATCACTTTATCTCTCTCTTCCTCCTTTCTTGGTTCTCTCTCTCTCTCTCCCTGTATTAACCATTTATAAACGTTCTACGTGATTGTCTCTTTTAATATTTTCAGCTTTTCTTTAATAGTTTTCCCTTCAGTAATGTTCTTTATCGAATTCCTACTCTGCTTTATCTCTAACTTATTTTCCTCTTGTTCTTTTGACTCGTTTCTTACCTCTAAATTAGTTACCTCAATTTATGACTCCACGTTCGTATCTCTTTAACTTACATTTTATTCTCCTCTTATTCTCTTCCATTCATACTATCACTTTCTCGCTCTTTCTTCAATTCCATTTTGAGCCACATCCGCAAACGTTTCCCCAGCACATTTATAGTTGCTTTGGTTCCCTCAAGCTCATTCTGTTTGTCTGTGGTTTGGTCAAATCTATTTAATTTTTTAATTCTTCATTGGAGATTCGCTAACGAACTTTTGATATTCTTAATGTTTATCTTTTACTTGCCTTTAACAGAGACACTGCGCATCTATCCTGCTGGCGGTTGGGCATCAAAGACCTGCACAGAGCCCTACACCTTCCATGGCAGCCACCATAGCAGTCCTCTGCAAATGCTTGCAGGCGATAACGTTATGATACCCATTTATGGACTGCATCACGATCCCGACTACTATCCAGAACCTCAACGGTTTCGACCCGAACGCTTTCTTAATGGCGGTCTCAAGCGTTTCCAGCAGCTGGGCGTCTTTTTGGGCTTTGGCAATGGACCACGACAATGCGTGGGCATACGCCTGGGCCTCACCCAAACCAAAGCCGCCTTGGCCTCAATAGTTAAGCGCTACGAGGTGCAGGTCAACTCACGTACCCTTGATGGCATCGAACTCGATCCATATATCTTTGTGGGTGCTCACAAGGGCGGCGTTTGGCTGGATTTTAAGGCACGGTCGGTTAAATGAGTATAATGAACTAAACAACATCCTGTACTGGATCCTACAGGCACTATTTATTTGAATATAATTTATGTATTTTGTAATACCAAAATCGACGAAGATTTTAAATTTGTAAAGCGAGCGAGATTACATGATTTGAAAATAAAAAAAAAATCCCATATTCGAATAAGTTGAAGTCTATTTAGAGATCTAAACTAGAGATGGGCATCGGGATCGGGATTTTCGGGACCCGAAATTGTCCCGAAACGATTTTCGGTATCTGGCGGGTTGGGAAAGATTTTAAAAAAGGTCCGGGACGATCGGATATGTGCTTGGTCATGAGATCATAGTAAGAGATTCAACCCGTTCGGAACCCGCGGATTTAGAATACATATACAGGGAAAGCTCTAGTCGCGGACAGCTCCTGCAGGCGGACATCTCCCGTAGCTGGACGAATTTAATAGTCCCAAGATTTTTAGCATGATTTTCATACAAAATCCGTTCTCGTGGGCGGACAGCTCCCTGAGCCGGACGCGGACACGGTATTTTTAACATTTTTATACAAAACATCTCTCGCAGGCGGACAAAAAACAATTTTTAATAGATAATAATTAAGTTTAATATCAAAATTTCGAAAAGAAAATTTTTTAAAAGTACATAGATATTTACGCACAGAAGACAACAACATTAAAATTAATATAACTAGTCAAAGTGACATTGAACTAAGCGATTCAGATGAAGAGATTATATAGAGAAGAGATTAAGAGATGATTATATATGAAGAGATACATATAGCTTTCACTTTATATATGTATATAGGATATAGAATTTTGTAGCAATTGGTAAGTTTTTTTTCAGAGTATCTAGCAGTCAGGCACTTCCGATTTGAGCAATCTCTCTGTAGGCGATTGCAACAATTCGAAAAGTAAAAGCCGTGAAAAAAATCCCACATACGACAATTTGGTATCTTCAGCTGTTGTATTTTTGAGAGATCAATGAGTGCAAATAGAAAGAAAGAAACAAATGGGCAAACAATAAGCAAAAATTTGGAGAAAAAAATAAACAAACCCGTCACCCGATGACATTGGCCCATTCGCTTGGCATTCGGAACTGGGTGTAACCCAATTGTGTGTCACCCAGTTATGTCACCCGGCAGCAGATGTTGATAAGCGTTAAGCAATTAAGTAAAGCAGAAAGAGAGACAGAGAGACGGATGGATGGGGAGACACTGATCAATCAGTTGTAAAAGACTGCGCTTTGATTGAGCTTTGACTGTGATTTGATTGGCGTTAGTTCGACTTTTCCATTGTTGCGCTTGGTTTGTGGGATTTTCATTGAATTTTCATAGCCAAACAAAGCGTCGCCATCGACCTAATTTGCATTTGTGTGCTTATGACTTTCTCTAAGCGCTGTTGCCAAGCTGCTGCCGTGTTAGCTAACTCAACGATAACAACATTTTAAATAAACCCCACGAAACGAACCCAAATTAAATGCGGCGAAGGTCATCGGTGTGCATCTTAAGCAGCTTGATTGAAATACCTATAAGTTGTGTTTAATATGGGTGTGATGTGCAAATACTTATACATATGTAAATGAGGTAAGCTCAGACAATCTCAATCAGCATTTTGTAGTTCTGTCAATTCGAAGCTAACGCTCAATCAATTAGTCAAGCAATCAGTCAGTCTATGAATCAGTTAGTCCGAAATTTAGTCAATCAATAAATTGGTCAATCAATAAGTCAGTCAATCAATAAGTCTACCAATCAATTTGTCAACAAGTCATTCAATCAAACAGTCGATCAATCAATAAGAATACCCATCAATTTGTCAACCAATCAGTCAATCACACAGTCGATCAATCAATAAGGCTGTCAATCACACTGTCAGTCAATCAATAAGTATACCAATCAATTTGTCAGCCAATCAGTCAATCAGAAATTCATTCAGTAAGTCAGTCAATCACACAGTCGGTCAATCATTAAGGCCGTCAACCACACAGTCGATCAATCAGTAAGGTAGTAAATCAGTTAGTCTATCTATCAGTCAATCACACAGTCGGTCAATCAATAAGTATATTAATCAGCATGTCAACCAATCAGTCAGTCAGAAATTCATTCAGAAAGTCAGTCAATCACACAGTCAATCAATCAGTAGGGTAGTAAATCAGGTAATCTATCAATCAGTCAATCACACAGTCTGTCAATCAATAAGTCGGTCAATCACACAGTCAGTCAATCAGTAAGTCAATTCAGATAGTCAATCAGTCAATCAGTCCGACAGTAACTTCTTTACGGTTCTTCTTACAAAACAAAACAGCAATTTATGTACATACATAAGTAAATTTATTGGTTAAGAAATCGTTAAGCTGGAGTCGAGAAAAAAAAATTAGAGTTAGATTGAAAAATGAATAGCGCGCGTTTTAAACAGCGCGCAAAACGCTAACAAAATCGATACGCTTTGATGAAATTAAACTAATCAGTGCTACGAGTGTGCGTGTGTGTGTGTGTGTGTGTGTGAGCAGAGTCAACGCCTAGGCACAGGCCGCAAGCGCAGCGGCCGCGTTTGTCGCACAATTCGTTCGCGTGGCCTTGCAACAGTTGGTGGCAGATAGCCGCCAGGCGCACCCGTTGGCTGCTGCTGTTGCTGTTGGTACTCCTGCTGATCGTCGTAGATCTTGACCGTCTGCACATGACTCTCGACGCCATTGTGGGCATCCTGGGTGACCACCTTGACAATGTGGTGCTGACCGCGTGGCTGCTCGTTGCTGGTGCCCAGTATCTTGATGGTCTTGACGCCAGCAGCATCCAGAGTCTCGAGCACCTTGAAGGTGCGCACGGCATGCGCCTTGACAATCTGCACGGTGCGCACCTTGGAGCTGCCACGTGCAACGGGCGCGGCTGCAGCAACAGCCACATTAACAGCCAATTGCATTTCGCGTGGCATGAACTTTTGCAGCGACTGTTGCGCCTGAATACTTAGCCCGGGCCGTGGCAGCGGCAGCAGTTGCTGACGTTGCTGTTGCTGCTGCTGCTGATGTTGCTGGCGTTGTATGTGGTGTATGTGGTGGTGCTGGTGGTAGGACATGGCGGGCGCATAGAAACGTGGGCGCTTCGATTGCTCACGGTACATGGGAGCCACCTCAACAAATTGCTGCTGCACATGTTGCTGCTGTGCCTGTTGGTGCTGCACAAGTTGCTGCTGCTGCTGCTGCTGTGGCTGTCCGTAGCGTGCGTAGGGCTGCACCGTGTTCATGTAGCTGCTCAGTGCGTGCATGTGTGTGTGCTGTGTGGGCGGTGCGGGCAGCGGTGCGGCAACAACAGCGGCTGGCGTCTGGTACGCAGCAGTTGAAGCAGCAGCAGTTGCTGTCAGCGTGCTGGTTGCTCTTGCTGTTGCTGTCGTCCTTACCTGTTGCTGTTGTTGCTTGGGCACGCCATAAATGATATTCGAGCTTGTTGAACGCTGCTGCTGCTGTTGTAGCTGCTGATGTTGCTGTTGCAGCTGCAATTGCTGCTGCTGTTGCTGCTGCTGCTTGAGCAACTTGGTTTGCGTTTGCAGACTGTGCAGCTCGGCAATGGCGGCCTCAAAGTTTTCGGGCTTGCTAAACTCATAACCCGCTGGCAGGGCGCCAGGCTGGTTGAGCTGTTGCTGTTGCTGTTGCAGCTGCAATTGTTGCTGCTGCTGCTGCTGCTGCTGCTGCTGCTGCTGTGATGGCTGATAAATGACGCTCGTTTGCTGCGCCTGAGAATGCGTCTGCGACTTGACTGCATCGTAGCTGGGCGGCAAATAGTCCGCCGCCCGATACTCACCAACTGTTGCTGGCTGCACGCTTGCTACTTGTGGTTGCTCAATAATTTGATTCAAAGGCAGCTGGTCGGGATTGCTGAAGTCATAGCCAGGTGGCAAGTAGCCGGGAGCGTGATAATTAGCTGCTGGTGCGGGGGCCTGAGGCAATGTTGCTTGTGGCAGTTGCTGTGGCAGTTGCTGTGGCAGTTGCTGTGGGAGTTGCTGTGGCAGTTGCTGTGGTAGTTGCTGTGGTACTTGTTGTTGCTGCTGTTGCTGTTGCTGTGGCTGCTGCACCAATTCAGGATTAGCAAACTCGTAGCCAGGTGGCAGATATCCAGGCGCTTGATAATTTGGTTGAAGCGAATTGCTACTGGCAATAGCGCTGCTGCTGCTGCTGCTAGCAATGCTACTGCTGCTACTTGCAATGTTGCTGCTGCTGCTGCTGGAAAAGCTGTTGCTGCTGGCAATGCTGTTGCTGCTGGTGGGTGGCAAATAAGGAGGTGAGCGATATACCTGTTGCTGTTGCTGTTGCTGCTGCTGTTGCAATTGTTGCTGCTGTGGGTAGCTAGCAATAGCAGCTGTTGCTGTTGCTGTTGTTGTTGTAGGCGGCAGATAATCATTGGATCTAAAGGTAGGCTTGGAGACAAGTTGCGATTGTTGCTGCTGCGCCACCTGTTGCTGCTGCACCACCTGTTGCTGCTGCACCAGCTGTTGCTGAACTACCTGTTGCTGCTGTTGCTGTTGCACCAACTGTTGCTGCTGCTGGTCCAAGCTGCTGGCGGTGGGTGGCAAATAGTCGGGCGCCTGGTAGTTGGCGGCTGCTTCCGAGAATACCTGTGGTGCAGTCGAGCTCAAACTGGTGGCAAGTGTAGTCTGATATGCCTGCTGCTGCTGCTGTTGTTGTCGCAAGTTGGGCGTGGCAGCAGTGGGCGGCAAATAGGCTGGCGCTCTATAAGCAACAGCTGGCTGTGGCGCCTGCTTGCGCTGAAAATCATGTTGATAGTTGGAGGGAAAAGGCACCGAAGCGGTCAGAGGTGTTGCCACCGGCAATGGCAATGGTTGTGCCACCGGCAATGGTTGTGCCACGGGCCGTGCAATTGGCTGGGCCACCGGCAATGGCTGTGCCACGTCATCGGCAAAACTCAAAAATGAGACATCCAAATTGTCATCGTTGGCAGCAACATTATGTTGCTGCTGCTGCTGCTGCTGCTGCTGCGGCTGATGGTGTATGTGTATCTCCTCGTGACTGGCCTGCGTGGGCGGCAAGTAGGCGTGGCTCTTGCCCTGATAATGGTTGTGCACCTCAAAGATCTGATAGCGCGAATTGCCGTAGCTGCTCTCCTCGAAGCGACTCGGTTGCTTCAGCGCCAAATCCGCGGCGCTTAGACCACATAGCGAGCAGGCGAGTAGCGCCAACAGAGCGCCAATTAACTTTAAAGATCACAGAACAAAAAAAGTTGGCACATTAAAAAAAAATCATGTTGATAGGATAGAAATAATTATTTGAGAAAACACTTTTTAGTCCTTGTTTTGCGAATGAGTTTTTATTGTTTTTTAGTTTGAATTCGAATTCGAATTTGAGTTTCAGTTTTTTTAAGCACTTGCACTTGTTGCTGTCGCTGATTGCAGCTGTTGCTGTTGCTGTTGCTGTTGTTATTGCACTTACATTCATCTTCACGTTGGTCGTGCTTAAGCCCTCGATGTCCAACCGTTCAATGATGGCCCAGCTTGACCCGGCCACGCGTTTTATACAAGGGCGCGCATTAGTTCAGCATTTGCCACAGTCCCCATGCATGTGTTTGTGCGTGCGTGCGTGTGTGTGTGTGTGTGTGTGTGTGCGTGTGTGTCGCTTTAGTGCCATCCCAAACAGTGCGCGCTGGCCTTTCATTAATTCAACGGCGCCTGCGCAACATTTTTGGCAGCTGCGTTTCAACTTTTATCTTTATCAGCCTCTGTCACACTCTCACTTTCTTAACATCTCTCTCTCTCTCTCTCTCTCTCTCGTTTTCTCTCGCTCTGTCGCTCTGTGTGGCTCGCTTAAAATGCAAATTGTTTATTGAGTTATTACAAACATTTCATCCGTAATGCTCCGACATTCGACACTATGCCAATTCCGCGGATCTATGCGCTCAGCGGATGTTGTTATTAATGCCTACAACAAGAGCAACATCAGCAACAACAACAGCAACAATAACAATTTATGTTTAGGTTCTGCTGCGATGTTCGAGTTGCATCATCCAAAACAAAGCTCATGTAACCAGTTTCCATTATCAAATTTCAATTTTCTTACAATTTTTGCATATTGCTGCCCTGTAATAAAATGAAATAGGGTCGCATTGTGCTCTTATAGGCTATGTAACGAATTTTACAAAGTTATCTATTGAAACAACCAAAAGCTAGTTATATATTATCGATATTTAGCTATCGATAGTTGGCAACGATAACATTTATCGAAAGTCGGTTATCGATAGCATTCAGAGCTATCGCTAGCCTATAGATTTCTAAAAGTTATAGAGCATATATATACTACAATGTAAGGCATAACATATTAAAATTTTCAAATAAAATCGTTGCAAACAGAAATTTTCTATAGATTATGATATTATAAAAGTTATCAAAAGTGGGCATCGATATTATTTACTATTTTCATTAATATTGTTCTCGATTGCGGTCAGCCGAACAAGAATTCGATAAATTTCACTATCAATCGATATTTGCCAACGATAACAATTATCGAAAGTTGGTTATCGATAGCATTCATAGTTATGTCTAGCTTATACATTTCTAAAAGTTATACATCATATACTTAAAATCTATAAGTAATATATAAAAGTTATCAAATTGCGTTGTAACTGTAAGTTTTCTATATATATTATGATATTTTAATAGTTATCGAAACAGTTTACTGTTGTCAATAATAGAGATCTCGATTGCGAGCAGTCGAGTAAGAATTCGATTGATTTATTTATTGAAGGTAACTCAAAATTGTTTAACAGGGTATCCAACTGTTAGGTTTTTGCTCTATCTATGCGAATATCAATTTGCATATGGCTCATCTACTCTGATTGAGCCTCTTACGAAAATATTTGCTAAAGTTTTCTGTCATTGCCTAATAATGGCGAAAAAATTATTATGTCATTAGCAGCAAAAAGGGTTTGGCCGACGGCCGAGTGGCGGGAAGGAGGAACAGAAGGGGGAGTTGCAGTAGTCAGGCCTTAATGCCGGCCCATTAATTATGTGCTAATAAACGTGTCGGCTCATTAGGGAAGTGATATCGGTGCATACGAGTCTATCGATTGGCCTTTGCCATACTCATCTCCATATCCATATCCATATCCATATGGATATAGAGTTCGCTGGGTGTGCCCTCTGTGCCCTCTGGGCCACACACTCTCTTTAGTCTATCATGCATAAATATTAATGAAGCAGCTTCATATGCCATGCATTTGGCACAGGCCCGGGCATTATCTAATAGATCACAAATAGGCAGCAACAGCAGCAGCAGCAGCAATAATTTAATTAAATTAATATTCATTTCTTGGATATGTCCACTAATCATATTGCGAGGAGTAGCTACTTAATATGCCATCCAAGTAACTTAATAAACAAATTATACAATTCTTCACAAATTCAAGCCAAGTTTGTCAAACTTGTGAATATTTCAGGCAAGACTTTCATTGCCTTTCACAGCTGGAATGCCAGAAGAAGAAGAGCGTTGAGAGTTCAAGTTTTGGGTTCCTTAAATTGTTTTCCTTAAACTGTTTTCTTATTATATTGGAGGATCTAAGGATCATACATACATCTAGCATTTCTTATGTGATGGAACTTCTAAGCTCTTAATTTTGAGCACATTTTCATTTTCGTGGGAAATGTTGTCTTCTTATTGGACGAACATCAAATGTTTGCCTTTAAATACTAGAACTGGTTGCTCTACACTGGGCGAATGGATTTGATAAAAAAACAGCTATTTAGAGAAAAATTTTGAAATTAATGTACACAAAAATATTTGGAAAATGAGTAAAAATAAATAAAACATATAAGAAAGTTGCAGTCGGGCATAAGCAACTGTATAATACTCGTTCAAGCTAATGTTTTCCGATTTTTTATGGATTCATCAGTCGATGAAGTCAAAAGTGATGCAACAATAAGACTTTTCTCGGTTTTCCTTCCAAAAAAATCTCACTTTACACGATTACAATATGCCAAAATTTCTAGTCTCCAGTTTTAGTTAAGGACGGGGCAGTCAGACAGTATACTCTTTTCAATTTCATTGAAACAGTATTGCATTATTTCACACCTAAGGTACTAAAGATGATTTAAAGTGAAAGCTAACTAACTACCTTATCATCTATCTTCAGTCTATATTCACTGACAACTGGGTGTGTCCAGTATTTGAAAGAGCTGCCGTGTCCCAATGAGCTTGCAATTATTTGCCGTCAGCAATATATGCCAATGACGTCCATCTACTTATGTTTGACTAACTAATTTAAACTGATTCGCGCTTCAAACCAGATCACATTTCATTCATGTATATATTATATATATATATTTGTTATGGGTTAACCTTTGGGCTGCGTTTCGTGTGCTGTGGGAATATGGAAAACAGATTGCAATACGGAAGGGGGCTTTACATGGAAAGATATTCACACACTCATTAAGCTATCAATTTTGAATACTTTCACTTTTCATTTCGAACTCTATTTCCGAATCGCTGAAAAATAAGAGAAAGAAAACCATATTCAATGTCAATGAATGGGTCACATATCAAAATATTTTTCCAGCTTCATATCTTCCTCTTTCTTGTCTTTATTTCGTTTTGTGTCACTTTCCCAACGATTAACCTTGGCCCATGAACCGAGACATACATAAGAGACAGATGTGTGTTAAACAAATTATTTGTTTATCCACAATATATAGATACATATGTTGTATATATATAAATGCTTTTTATGACTGTTGTTGATCTTTTTATTAGCATTGTATTGCCCAACTTCTTTGATGATATTCTATAGAAAATGGGGCCTAGGATTGTTGTCAATAAATTAATTTTAACTCTTTTCAATCATTACAAATATGGATATCTAATATGTCCATGGACAACAACAGCAATCCTAACTCCCCTCAATTTGCATAAACACGAATTGTTTTGACGAGCTATTTATCAATTTTTGACTGTTTGGCGTATTAATGTCATCCGACATAGTCGTATGTGTCTTTTGTATCTTCGGGTATTACAACCCAATCCCAGACCCAACAATAAGGTAGCAACGGCAACACGCTTAAAACAATCGTCAAGACTTGCCTTAACCAAAAAAAAAACTTGCCAAAGCCACTCGTGATGAAAAAATAAATAAAACAAAACAAGCAACAAACACAAAATAAAAACAAAACAAACAAAGCAAAAATGTAAATAAACTATAATATGCAAAGAAAGGGGAAAACAAAATTGCCACCGAGGGTCAATAGATCGATACGTTAACGTGCTGATTGACGGGTTAATTGATTGGCTGGCAATCTGATTGATTGATTGACTGATTGACTGATTGACCAACAAACTACTGACTGACTAACAAACGATTTGATTGATTTGATTTGATTGACAGACCAGATGACTGACGACTGACTGACTGATTGATAGACTAGGTGATTGATTCACTGATTGATACATGTTCGGCTGATTGACCAATCGATTGACTGATTGACCAACAAATTATTGACTGATTGACAAACGATTTGATTTACTGACAAACAGATTGATTGACTGACTAGACCAGCTGATTGATAACAGATTGGTAGTCTGACAGCAGACCGATTCAGAATGACTGACAAACGAATTGATTTGTTGATTGGCAGACCAACAGCCTGATTAACTGACTGATAGACCACCTGATTGATAACTGTGGAAAAGTCAGACAACAGACTGACTAACAGACAAACGAATTGATTTATTGATTGACAGACCAACAGACTGATTGACTGACTGACTGATAGACTAGCTGATTGATTCACTGATTGATACATGTTCGGCTGATTGACCAATCGATTGACTGATTGACCAACAAATTATTGACTGATTGACAAACGATTTGATTTACTGACAAACAGATTGATTGACTGACTAGACCAGCTGATTGATAACAGATTGGTAGTCTGACAGCAGACCGATTCAGAATGACTGACAAACGAATTGATTTGTTGATTGGCAGACCAACAGCCCGATTTACTGACTGATAGACCACCTGATTGATAACTGTGGAAAAGTCAGACAACAGACTGACTAACAGACAAACGAATTGATTTATTGATTCACAGACCAACAGACTGATTGACTGACTGACTGATAGACTAGCTGATTGATTCACTGATTGATTCATGTCCGGCTGACTGACCAATCGATTGACTGATTGACCAACAAATTACTGACTGACTGACAAACGATTTGATTTACTAACAAATATATTGATTAACTGACTGACTGATAGACCAGCTGATTAATAACTGTGGAAAAGTCAGACAACAGACTGACTAACGGACAAACGAATTGATTTGTTGATTGACAGACCAAAAGACTGATTGGCTGACTGACTGATAGACTAGCTGATTGATTCACTGATTGATTCATTACTGATTGATTCATGACCGTCTGACTGAGCAATTGATTGACTGTTTGACTAACTGATTGGCTGATTGACTGATTGATAAAAAAGATACCACGGATAATTCGAACTATATATGTATGTTATCTTATACCATTACCGCTTTACATATAGAAAAGACGTTTTTCGTAAAAGCGCCTTACCATGCGCTTCTCATGAGATAAGACAAAGCCCTTCATGATTTTATAATAAACCATTTATATATATTATTTTCTTTTTCTAAGCTTACAACTAATTTTAAATGTGCATACTTTTTCTAAGCTTACATCTAATTTTATATATACATATATACTTATATATATGTATATATATCAAGTAAAACTGAAATTTGCGTCAACTCCACGAGCGCCCCTCGTTGTCAGTCAGGTGGGCTTTTTTGTTGGCTGTTGGTTTGCACACCTCGTTGGCCCTTGCCCTCTGCTGCCTCCTCTTTTTCGCTCCAACTCTTTCTTTACGTCTCGCCTAACTAATTGATACATAAAGCATCGGCAGCCAAAGCGGCGGCTGCGACGCGTTTTGAGTTTTTGTTTTGGGCGTGTTTGAGTTTTATATTTTTTTAAGGCTTGGAACCTGAGATTCATTGATTGGCGGCATCTGTTATGCATGCTGCGGATGCAAATCTGAATGGATGTGGAAACAGTCTCACACACACACACACGCAGGAGGGGGTTAGAGAGGAACCATAAACTGGAGGGCAACTGCCCAATGAGTTGGTCTTTAATGGAGTTTTAATGGGTGGCAAACGTATAGGCAGCAAGCCCTCTTCTTCTTGCTGCTATTCATAATTAGCATGCAAATTGTGCTGGCAGCTTGATTAACCCCAATTACATCAATCAATCGCTCAATCATTCCATCACCGCATTTACAGATGTCCTTCACGTCGAGCTGCTGTTGCCTTTCACCTACTGGAAAATCTTCTTCTTCTTCTGCGACGTGTGTGGCCCCGTGAGCAGAAAAACGCTAGCGGCTAAAAACGCATCAAAAACTAAGCACGCGCGCGTTTTTTATTTGCATTAAATCTTTGTTTATTATAATGTTCGCAACATTTTGCCATTTACTAATTGCCATTTATTAAGTATTTATTTGTTATTAACAAATTGAGCAATTTACAACAATAGCTTGTGCTTGTGCCAAGCCAGGGCCATGCATTCAATGTGAAATAGTCGACTTGGAGATGCCCTGTAATCGTACAGCAAGTTTGAAAGGAATGTATAGCTTAGCTGTAGCTGTAGATAGATATATATATAAATATATATATATCATATCTCATATCATATCATATCATATATATATCATATCATATATCTCGTAAAGGGTATCATAATTTTGTCACTAAGTTATACATTACGCACTTAGTGACAAAATTATGATACCCTTAAAGGTATCTCTCGTAAAGGGTATCATAATTTTGTCACTAAGTTATACATTACGCACTTAGTGACAAAATTATGATACCCTTTACGAGAGATTTTTCTTAATATATGTATATATGAATCAAATTCTGAAGTTTGTTTTGGTATATGGTTCGAACTAGTTCCTGAACCGGGTTTATCAAGATACGTAAGCTTTTGGCTCAAAACATTGTTCTTCAAATTGGTAAAAAGCTCATTAAAATACTTTTTTAAAGGGAAAAACTCGAGGCAAATCTTTGGGTTTCGAATCAAAAATCAAAAATTCGGCTTAAAAATACATTGGCTTGAGAATGTTTGGCTTGTGCGAGTAATCATTTGCATAAAACAGAGCACTCGATACAGGGTATCCAACATTCGTATACTCCATCTAGCACAACTTTCATAAATCAACTGGTTAAGAGCCATAAACAAAAGCACTGAGGTGTTGATTTGCCACACAAAAGGCATAAAACAAAACACTTTGCGAGCAGGCATTATATCACTATCACACAATGATCCTTCAGATGTGTGCCAATCCATAGATTTATAGATCTGTTCAGTTCAAAGCCAGAGGCCGGAGGCCCTAAATAACAGTTGACAGTATTTATATTTATTGATTATTCGTGACATATTCGGTAGTTTTCTTTTAGCCAAGTTGCAACTTTGCAGTTTTTTACATAACAATTATAATTTCTTTTTTTTTTGTTACATAGGAAATTTTTTACATAAAAAAATATTTTAAAAAAAAAAAAGAAAAAGTAGAAAACAGTTAAAAAAATAATGTCTCAATTATTTACAGTATTTACAGGAGGCTCAGGGTTGCGTTTAGGTTCTTAGGCCCAGCCGCCAGATGGCTGCCAGCCACCACCGCCGCCTCCACCACCACCGGAGGACCAGCCGCCGCCTCCACCGCCGCCGCCTCCACCATGACCGCCTCCACCACCGCCGCTGCTTAGCTTTATGATTTTGATGACTTTGGTGGAACCTCCGCCGCCTCCACCACCACCTGAAGACCAGCCGCCGCCGCCGCCGCCTCCACCACCACCTGAAGACCAACCACCGCCGCCGCCACCGCCGCCATGTCCGCCACCACCGCCGCCAGCGCTGCCCAGGCTGATAATCTTAATGAGCTTAATGTCGCCACCGCCGCCTCCGCCGCCTCCATGTCCGCCACCACCACCTCCTCCAGAAGACCAACCACCGCCGCCTCCACCGCCTCCTCCGCCAGAGGACCAACCACCGCCGCCTCCACCACCTCCTCCGCCGCTTTCTGTGATGACTTTGATGACCTGCACATCACCACCGCCGCCACCACCACCACCATGTCCACCTCCACCTCCACCTCCGGATGACCAACCGCCACCACCGCCGCCTCCACCACCCGAAGACCAACCACCGCCGCCTCCAGGCTTGGGCTTGGCCGTTACGCTGGCTGCCCCAATCAGCAGAAGACACACAAAGGCCTGCAAGACAAGAGAAGAAGAACGTGACTCTCAAACTGTGTATTTCCAAGACGCCACAACTGTGATCCTAAGCGTATTTTATTTATTTATTAGAGACTAACATTTAGTTGATATATTTTTGTATATGCATGTTGCTCTAATTTTCAAAGGTTACGTCTCAATGACTCTCAAACTGTGACTCGAAATTGTCAAACTGTGACTTAGGTAGCTACTGCTAAGCTGTGACTCGCAAACTGTGACTGTACGTCTACTCTTCTGATTGCCAGACTGTGCTGAGACTCGAAGACTGTGACTATCAGGCAATGACTCTCAAACGGTGACTCGATACAACCAAACTGTGACTCAGGCACTGTTTCTTTCACAGTTACTGCCAAGCTGTGATTCGAAAACTGTGACTATAAGTCTACGCTCACCAAGCTGTAACACTTACAATGAGACTCTAAGGATAAAACTATCAAGCAATGGCTCTCAAACGGTGACTCTCAAACTGTTATTCTTTAGCTTCAACTGTAAATAAGAAGTTTGCTTATGCGACTGTCAAAGTGTGTTTCTTGTGCTAAGATTTAAAAGAGCATGCCTCTCAAACTGTATACTTTGTGGAGCTGCCATTAAACTGTAAATAAGTTTTAAAAGTGTGAAACAAACTAGCTTTATTTTATAATTTTAATCCTGGTTTGAAACAGTCGTATGAGGACATCAAGCGAATTAGTTGATAATTGATCGTATTATATACGAAGTCAGTAGGGTTCGAACCCTTTTTCTGATAACTTATGTGCCACTGGTCTACTCCAACTAACTTCATAAAACAGAAATAAGTGTACTGTGACTGCCAAACTGTTATATTCTAACTAAGACACTAAAACAGTGACTTCTGAACTGCGACTGTCGAGCTGTGACAATAAATCTTAGAAAGCGGACTACTCAACGCTAACATTTTTCATCTTTGTACTTTAGCGACCTGTCAACTGTTAGATTAGAGCTTTAAATTCGAACTTTGCCTCAATCATTGTCAGATGGGGGCGTGTTCTTAACTATTTAACAATATCTATGACTTTCAAACTGTGCACTCAAAGACCATGAAACTGTTGGATCTAACATGATAGCAGATCTCCAAGCTCATCAAGAATCTTTACACAGTGACTCAAAAACTGTGATTTATACAAAAAAAATATTTTTTAAAAAAATCAAATAAAATCACAAAACTCCTTTAAGCAAACACAAAACACAAAAGAAAAAAAAATAAATAAAACATTCTTTGACTGTGGCACGCGGCGTATGTGAAATGTTGGCTCGATGAATATTACGTATACGCAACGAAGCAGAGGCACCGTACGTACTTTCATAGCTGCACTTGAGTTTTTTTTTGGGTTTTTAGTTTTTAGTCCTGCGCTGGCTGCTTTGACTGCACCACGAATCGACACTGACATGACCACAGCTGGCGGCCCACACTTTTATAGCAACTAACCAAATGGCAGCTGGCGGCACATTAACCGGAAAAACGCTTTTCCAAAAGCCATTCGCTGCAGCATTCGCTATGCTCGCGCCGGGGACGGGTGGGGAACTGGCGCTGCAAGGGTTTGTGTTGCGATTTTTTCCCGCCGTTGTCATGATTATTGCCAACTGCAACAATGTCTGTGTGAGTGAGTGTGTGTGTGTGTGTGTGTGTGTGTCTGCCTTGTAATATGGGCCAAATGCTGCCGCATCATTGCCATTAGGCGAAAGTGAGACTCAGACTCCGACGCCGACTCCTACTGCGACTTGGCCAGACGCCACACTAGAAGCCCCCTGCCCCTTGCCCTTGCCATAAGCGGCAACAAACAGTTGCTGCCGCATCTGCCAGCGACTTGTTTGTGTTGCATCCGCAACAGCCGCCGCCGCAACCTCAGCAGCCTCGCAGCAGCCGCAGCATTAACTCTGCACCTTTCCCATTACATAAGCAACGGTTGCTGCTGCTGCTGCTTGCAACTTGTTGCACCTTTTGTTGTTGTTGTTGTCGTCGTGGCCATTACACCATTTACATCTGCGTGCCATCCAAATCAATTATTGGGCGTTGGCCGCTACTGAGCATATGCTGCGCATGCGTGTTGCCTGCGTTGCGCATACGCAACGTTGTCCGCAATATAAATTACTTTACCCAACATTTCAGCTATAAAGTGCAGTTGACTCGCCCTTAACAATTCCTCATTGGCTGATTTCTAGTCGTGAGGGTCATGTTTTCGGCAAACCTTGGTCCAACCGCAAAACTCATCAACTTGCCAATGACTTCAAATGATGCACAGCAGCTGCTTGGTCTAAGTGAGTTTATTGGCAAAAGTAAAATAAATTAAAATAATTATTATAAACAGTGAGTCTGGGCTGCCCGACTACGAGATCCCCTGAACGTTTGTTCGAGGTTGCATTTTTAAATACATACAAAACATTTCTTTTGAATGTTGACCGCAGCGGGACTTGAACCTAGGTCTCCTCACTTACAATCCAGCTACTTTACGCACTTCAATGTATGTGTGCACTAATATAGAGAGCAAGCTTTTGCCGATTGACAAAATGTTTTCTTTAATTACTTCTGTGTTACTTAACGGATTTTGTTGAAATTTTCAGTATTGAATCCCTTTATTAAATTGAATAAGCAAATATACCTAAATTATTAAAAAAAATTAAATTCTGCCTATATTTGTAGCTGAATTTCAAATAAATTATTTTGTAAAATGGGGACTCGGTATCCAAAATATAAAAAAATTAAAACTGTATTTTATATATAAAGACTCAAATGCTAAGTTTGGTGACCTTAGCTAAGAATTAGGTATGTTGCATACTTGTTACATACCATTTGTAATGGGTTCATACACGTACACGGTCTAACACCAGCTCTGTTTAACAAAATATCAATATTTTTGGATTTGCCACTAACCACTTAGAAAGATAAAGTTATTTTCTACAATTTTTAATATATTTATTATTTAATTTAAATATTTTTAAATATTTATTTCAGTTTCAATGCTATATTATATATTTGGTCGACCTTTCGAAGAGCTCAACACTAACCCACTTGCCAAGTTTTAGGTTTCAAGCTATAAAACTATGCAAAATACAGAAATACAGGTTTTCCCTATTTGCGAAACACTCAATGAGTGTAGCTCTAAAAATCTGATATATGTACCTGGCATAAATTGATTTATGTTTCAGAAGATATAATATTTCCTGATTTTCCACGCGCCTATAAATAGTTGGCTGTATCTAGTAAATCATAATACACACAACTATATAAATATATATAATATATGTACATATATTTATAGTATATCTATAATACTATAAGTTACTGTATATGCCACTCAATCAATCTTAAGTATCTATTCTATTTGTGTCCTTACTTATTTTATCTTGTCTTCTCTTCTCTTAACTTCTTTTATCTTATCTTCTCTATATATCTCTTCTCGTGTATTCTCTGCTCCTATGCTATTTTTCTTCTCTTTTCTTTTAAGATTCTTCAGATATATAAAAAGAACACTATGTATTAAAGAAACAGATAACATTTCATGATACTATTTGGTATTTTATATTTATATAACTTAGACAAAATAATAAAAAAATCTATCTCTCAAAGAATTATTGTGTTCTTCAAATATGTCTCCTTATGCATTTTAAATTTATTAATATTTTTTACTTAACTAAGAAATATCAGGACTACATAAAAACTATTTATATATACCATATATATTTATATATATATATATATAATCGAATCGAGATAATTAGAAATGGCAAGGGGATCACATTTGTTCTACGAATTACTCGATTTAGCGGGGACAAATTATCGGGATTCGACTGCTGCTTAAATATATGTATATATCAGCATATATATATTTTGAAGTGTTTTGCTTTTATAATTTCCAAAAAGTTTAAGTATTGATTTCTATAAAATGTATATAACAGCATATATGTATATATTTTGACGTGTTTTGCTTTTATAATTTCCAAAAAGTTTAGCAATTATTTCTATAAAAATCTTGATCAAAATGAATGTTATTTATTTCTATATATTATATATAAATATATATATATATACATATGTTAAGATAAACCATATATTTTCCTTTAAAAAAGAGCAAATTTATTTTTTTTTATTTTTTTTTAAAGTACTTCAACAAAAATAATAATTACTTATAATATTTATGAAGATATGAAAAACAACAGCTGCTTTAATCCACTTCAAATTGAGTTCTTGCCACAAATTTCTAAAGTATGTGCGTAATTTAGTTAAGTACCAGAGATACGCACTACAATTATGATAAGGTATATAGTTGCTGATAAGGTATCTGCAAAGGCGATAGCAAAAAACAGAGAAAGTTGAAGAACTTTAAAGCAGTTGAATGGTTGAGTGTTGTCTCAGATCAGGATACATTTTATAATTACTAAAGAAAAACAAGATGACTTCGCTTCGACTTCCCTCCCCTTCCATCCGCCCTGCTTACGCATGATGCGAATTGCGAAATGCAAAATGGAAATTGTGCACTTTTGTCAGGCAAACAAAATGCAATCATAAAACTGCAATCAGCCGCCGCTTACACAATACACGTGTCGACTGGACTGGCGGGAGGCGAAAAAGAAAGAAACGGAAAAACTGAAAAGCGATGAAAAACCTCAAATTGCAGCCAAAGCCAAACGACACGATGAGAGTCATCCCACAAGTCTTAATGCCACTTGCAAATCATTAAACTAAAACTAAGCCCAAGCAGATCCCCAACATATACCATATATATATATATATACTATATATAATATATAAAAACAAAAAGTGAAGCGAGGGCATAAAAGAGAATTTAAGTCGATTGCCTCAGCGACTCGCATGGCAACAGTCAATGGCAGAGCGTTTGCCATAATGATATAGTAGACGGTTTCTCACGATTGTCGCAGGAAGCAAGACCTCGCCATAATAACAGAGCTATAAACGAGACATATGGGTAATATATCATAAATATTTGCTTTAACAACTCCAATTACTTTAGCTTTCAGTTTTTCCACTTTTCAAAAAAAATACCTTTGTATTCAATATGTTTACCAAAGATGTTTGGTAAATCTTTTCTAGATCTTGAGATCAATGTGTTTAGTCCATATAAACATATTTTATTTTATTTTAGCAAAGTTATTTGGTATTTACTTAAGCATAATCCTTAAACCAAAATTACTGAATTCTGAGATTAATCGGAACTTTGAATATATTTTATTTGGTTTATGATTTATGGTAAAAAAAAAAATTTAATCAAGCTTTTTTTTTAAACTTGCTTTTCCGGATGAATATGGTGAGTTTATATCATATATCTGCTAAGGGCATTCAGTCTGCGACGTGGTCCTTAAACCATTATTATTAGATATTAACTAAAGCGGGTATATTGTCTTAGGCTAAATGTATTGAACAAGATATACACTAGATATATACTATATATATGAATATCTGATTGATCTAGTCAAGTCCAACAACAAAGATGTTGATCTCGAGAACTTTATGAACTATATACCTAAAATATAAAAAAAATGTATTATCTGTAAGTCTTATGTACAGCGACGAGTTCAGGAATCTGTATAATATCGCTAAATATCGATTGTGAAATGTTGTCTTTTAAGCAAAACATCCTTTGTTTGCTTCTAACGTCAGCTTAAAGCCACTTCCAGGGTATGTGCTAGTCACGCACTGCCGACTGTTGCACTCCCACTGCCCGCCTAGCGAATGCTTTTTTATGCTGGGCCATGTTAAGAGCTGGCAACGAGGAAGCTGCATCCAAAATCAAGACAACCTCGACCTATGTAGCATGTTCGTGTGCGTGTGCGTGTGTGTGTGTGTGTGTGTGTGTGGCAAGTGAGCGGCAGCTGCTGCTGATACTCTGTAGTGTAGTGGACCAGCGGGTCAGGCAGTGCCGTTCAAGTTGTTGTTGCAGCACAAATTGCGGCTCATTTAAATGAACGTTGTCATCGCAGTTGGAACAAACTTGTTTTCGTCTTTTTTGCTTTTTTGAATACCTCGTAGACATTGTCAAGTTGCGAGCATATACCTTCGTTCATTGCTGTTAACAAGCAATACCTATTTATTATATCTTTCATTTCACACAGTTTTACAATCAGATATTATTCACAAATTGTGCTTAAATAAAAATAAATAACTAAAAAAAAATAAGTCAAAAATGATTAAGGCCATATGGTAACTGATGTCTCACTAAGATCAATCAATACTTGGGTTAAGTATGGTATTTAAACAAATTTCTAAAATAAAGTGTATATCAAAAATATTTTAAAATGAAGAAAAAGAATCCAGGTCAACTGCTAGTCGTTCACTCCATATCAATTGATAGAAATACAAATTGCTCTGGGTGAACTATGAGCCGAACGAAATTGCCGCAGCGAATTCGCCGTTGCTCTCCTAAGCCAAGCTAAGCCAGCTGTGCATGAGTGTATGTGTGTGTGTGTGTGCTCTCTCTCTTGCTCTTGTTGATACAGTTGTTGAAGTATTGTTTCATATTTTTTTTATTTATGTGAATTTGGTGCCGTCTTGCCCTGTGGCACTGTGTAAGAAAAGTAATAATAATTTTGATCGAAATTTGATGATTTCTGTGCAAAATGCCACGACAACAACAATAGCAGCAGCTATCTCTGTCTGTCACAGCGAGTCTTTAAGTTTCCGCCTGTTAGGTAATCTCTTGCTGCTTTCTGCAAAGCGAGACGGCAACAACAAGAGCGTGGTGCATCCTGCCTGTGCCATAACGAGCGCACATAATTTATGGCAAGCTTTTATGGCGACATTCTCTACACTCGTCCTCAACCATTGCGCAAGATTTCAAAACACAAAAATTGATACGCAAAATTCTTGTAATTGTCAATTAGAGTTGAGAAAAACACTTTTTTTTTATGGGGAGAATTGGCATAGCCTTTGCTTGTTGAGCTTGGTTTATGGAATACATGTAAGAAGAGTTTTTGGCGTGAAAACAATTTTAATAAAATTAGGATTTAAAAAAAAAATTTAATATATTTATATATATGTATGTATAAATTTATTTGTGTATTATGGTAGAGATAGTTGGGCTGCTCTAAGTGCTTCCATTGACCCCCCTTAGAGACGTCCATAGCGCGCTTGACTCGGTTTGCGATCTGTGAAGAAGTTGCGCAACACTAGGATCTGGACGAGTCCAATGAGGACAACGGTCGCCGTTTCCAGGGATGCCCAGACCATGACACGCTGATTGATGTCCTCGGCTCGTTTGCGTCCCTGGGCCTCTCTCAAACGATGATGCGTCTGGGCGTCGAGGATGTCATTGAGTGCTTTGTGTATTGCCTGGGAGGAGGTCTCCATTTGGGTGAGCACAGTGGCGTGTTCGTCGACGCCTGGCAGGGATGGCTCCTCGCCCACCTGAAAGTCCACGTAAACGATTTTGTGCGAGAACGCTGAGAATTTATTGCTAAAACAGGCCGTGTAGACGCCCGTTGTCTCCGCCGTAAACTGATGGCTATCGAAGGTCGCACGCTCCAGCGAATAGATGATCTTATTCTGTGGATCTTTCAGTGAGACATCCACATCCTGTTGACCGCCAGCGGACACTTGAAATTCAAAATATGCGCTCGTATTGCGTTTGATCTCCTCGTAGAAGCAATCCTCCGCATTGTCCGCCAAATCAAATGTGAACTCCACTGCCGAGCTGCACTGCAGCAGCGCTGTCAGCGCCAGCAGCGATAGCCACAGCATTGCAGTTGACTTTTTGTTATTGCTGCTGTTGCTTTTGTTGTTGTTGCTGCTGTTCTTGCTTTGGTTGTTCAGCTGCTCGTCGCGCATTTTTCTGTCTTCTATTTGGTATGCGGCTGGTTAATAACTAAATAAAGCATTTGCTGCCACGCAGCAGCTGAGGCTTAAGCTTCCCTGTCGTTCGCTTGTATCTTCGATATCGGTTTTTTTTTGCCCAGTTTCAACTGCAAAACACGTCCACACACAGACACACACACACACAAAGACACACAAACTAATTATTGAAAAGAACTGTAGCTAATTGTGCGGCAAACGCCAGTACTTACCTGTTGAAGGCGTTATTGCAATGATTTTTTTTTTTATTTGGTGTTTTTGTTTCGAGCTCGATTGCTGACTAAATATTACAATAACAAAATAAATGAATTTAATTTTTTCGTAAGACACGAACCAAATGTTCTGTCAACGTGTCAACACTTTTTTTGAGTGCCCGTTATACAGCACTGTGCGAGCAGAGTTGCAAAGAACACGTATGCCTTGACTAGGTAGTGGCTGTGCGGAGATGACACTAGGCATATTTTAATATGTTATAATTTAACAATGAAAACTTGTATACAACTGTTAACCGATTTTAATTGAATTGCAAAGGAATATTACATACATTAAACAGTTTATACACTTACAATAATCAACACTGTAATTTAATTCAAGTCAACTAAACTTATATTAGTTACTATAATTGCTAACAGCTAGTTAACAGCAATCCAATATAAAAGTAGGTATCATGCCGGCACAAATTGATTACAGCCCATGCTAATGAATCGTTAACATGACAGCATTCTGTACGAAACTTTACAACACCAGACCATAAAATTGAAAATTGAAATTTAACTCATTTGTTTTGCTTATTTAAATATTGTTTCGGCCAAGTCAACTGATTGATTCACCATTATGCCCGTGGTGGATCTAACCGTCGACCGTAATCTGCTGTGCCCCAACTTCGATGGCTACAAGCTCTCCTTCGATGCGGTGCCCGTGCTGCGCCAATCCTTCGAACGCAATCCCTTAAAATTGGAACCGCATTTAAATCAATTTTCGCTGCTGCACGTCGAACTCTTCGCCAAGCACAATTTACTCTTCCCCGATCCATGGTCCCGGCACAATAGCTACTATATAAATACGGCCCATGAGCTGGTATTATGCTCCTACGACGAACTGCGCGGCCAGCCGCGTGAGCAGCGAGTTGTGTACCGAATGCAGCTCGAAGACCATGGAGATGCCCATCAACACTTGGTGGGGGACTACAATTACACGCTGCGCTTCATCTCCGAGAAGTATTGTGTAGTGTGCGACGGCAGGTTGACCTATTATCTGCTTCAGACGGGGGATCGCATGCGCAGCACCCAATGGCAACTGCTGACCCGGGCGCCCATAATGAAGGATTCGCTGAGCCGCGGATTTGTCCTGTATGATGCTCGGCTGGACATTGTGCAGGAGCAGAAGCAAATCTCCTTAATTGCCGGGCATGTGAAGCGAGGAGAAGCGACGGAGAGGCATGTGATGCAGCTCATCTGGTCGCACTGGACGCTGGAGCCTCAATCGGCAGCCAGTTGGAAGTATGAGCAATGCGAGCAGCTGGAGACAACCGGCTCTATATACTATTGCGCCTTTGAGCCGCGAGCTGAATCCCTAGTAATCTGCAGCAATGGGCAGCTGCAGACGCAAGCGGCTGCCGAACAGCAGGCCAAGGAGCAGCTAAACAAGGCAACCGAGCCCGCCTACACCTGGAGCCAGACTGCGGAGCATGTGCTGGTAAGCTTTGCCATGCAGAAGGACACTGATAGCAAAGATTACGAAATTACCTGCACCTGTACCGAGGCGCTGGTCAAGTGCCAAGAGCAGACGCTGCTGCAGGGCGCGCTCTACTCGGATGTAGACGAAAAGCTGACTTCCTGGACGATAGAGGCAGAGGGGCTGCAGCTGAAGCTGATCAAGCGGCAGGCGGAGCAGTGGCCGCAACTGATCCAGCCCGAAAACGAGGAGCAGGATGAGAAGGAGAAGGTGGAGCAGGAACTGCCAGAAATGGAGCCGGAACGTTTGCCCATACCAAATCTGGAAGAGCCCATAGAGGACTGCGACTTTCCTTTGGCCACAGCCGAGCAGGACATCAAAATGGGCAAGCACAAGCAATAGAGCATAAATCGTAGCCTAATCTCTGCTAATCTCACCAAATCTCTTTGCAGTGCGCTTCAACCTTTGCTCCTCGGGAATCACGCACACAATTTTTATGGGCAATGCGCCGCCGTTGTTTGCCAGCTCGTTGCGTGCCGGCTATCCGGCGGCTTTTGTCACACGCCAGGGCGTGGATGCGGCAGTCTGGCTGCAATCCTATCAGCCGAGTAAGCCGGGCGAATGGAGCGTCCGACACGAAGGCACCTTGCATGCCTTTGGCTATGTGCAGGCCTCCAAGCAGCAACGCAAATTTATTGACTGCTGTCCGCAGCTAGACTATGCGGTCATTGCGGAGAGCTATCGACATGTTTTCATCTATAAGCCGCGCTACGATTCCGCTGGAGGATTGCGCAATCGTAACGGTCCGCAAGTGGTGATTGGGAAACAAAATTTGGTTACACTGGACGATGATTTGGGCGAGGTGTTGGGCTTGGTAACGTCCACAAATGTGATAACTCTGCTCACCGAACATGCTGTGCTCTACCTCCAAGTTCAATGAAATAAATATAAAACAAAAAACAAATGTGTGCATTTATGAATGTTAATAAAATGTTTTGTCTGTACATTGGACGAGCAAGAATTGAGATTTGAAAATGGGTTTTATGGCGCGCGCACTTTGCAACACTATCAGCTGCTTGCGCTGCCATTTACACCGCATGGTGTGTAAGACCATTTGCATTGTCTGGCATCACTGCCGCATCGAATGCGTACAACCTTTTTTTTACATAAATAGCCGCGCGCAGTGGCAGGTTTTCTAGTTTGTTTTTTTTTTGGAATTTTGTGTTTAATATCGCTGTCGCTATTATTACGCTGGCAACTAGAAATAAACAACGAATAACAATATAGCTGAATTAAACGTAGAACGTTTATACCGCCATTAAGTTGAGTTTCAAGTGAATTTTCTAGTAAATAATTGTGTGTGCATTTTGTGGAATTGTGAAATAATTTGTGGCGGCCCATCAGACATCGGATCAGAAGAGAGAATATTAAGCAGTAAGCAATTGGATCGCTAGAGCACCCACACTCATTAAACACACACTCACATGCACACCACATATTAAGCATCGGCATCAGCAGCAGCAGCAGGAGCAGCGTCTTCTAATTAGAACAATTTGGTCATACACTCATACATTTGTACATACATAGACGAGCATGCATGTACATACAGTACATACATGCATATATAATAGAACAGAAATTGAAAGACACAGCCGTATACTGATGTATGTATGTTCTTAAATATATATGCATGTGCATCTATTATTAACAAATATTAAAATTCTGCATAAACCTGTAGGCGCAGTCAACGCTGACGTCGCAGCTGTAACGGAAGTTACATAGTAAACGTAGTGCAAAGCAAATACAAAAAAACTATATATTAAAAAAAAACACGCGGCCTGCACATTGTTGTTCTCATACACGCACACATATGTACATACACATACACATAGACTATTCTAAATCTAACTGTATATGAATTTCTTTTGTTTATTAAGCAAATTGTGAAATCGTGGCAAAACAATAAACTAAAATAATAAACCGCATCAATACAAACAGAAGTGCAAATTACAAAAACAAATACAACTAACTATTATAAACAGCGACAAATCGGAAAAAACTAAGGAAAAGCTCGTTAAATTGTCGCTGGTCAGTTGAGTTTGGCCTTTGATTACACAACCAACAACAACAACAGCCACATCGAAAGCAACAGCAAAAAGAACAATAATCTGAATCGGCTTTCGAAGTCAGAATCAAAACGTGTGTGAAACATCAGCACGCGGTTATATTAACACACGCAAACATTCACACACATACACGTACAGGCAGAGCTAGCGCACACGAGTAACAGAGACAACGTGAGCAGTACAGACAGTAGGAGCGAGTACATCAGCACCAACAACAAACAGGTCATTTTTGTTGTTCAGCCGACACCGACGACGCCGCTAGGCTTTTTGTTGTTGCTTCTTATTCTAAAGCAACAGCTGACCAGGATCATAACACAGCCGCCAACAAGAAGGTAACCAACCCTGATCGGAACTCACGCGTTTGTTGCTTTTAACATTGTACAGCAGAATTTGCCGGTAAGTGTTTGTTGTAATTTTAATAGGCATATGCATACATATGTATGTAAATCCTGAAAGTAAAGGTGAAGCTATTTCGAACAAGTGCGTAATTTCGCATTGGGTTTGAGTTTTATTGATTTTTGGCTTGTAATTATATGACAATTACTTTTCTTTTGTGTGTTCTCTCTCCTGTTGTCCAATTTTCAGGCCGGGCATAACCTTGACATTCGCTTTCCATACCAATTTATGTGCATGCCAAATGGTGTGTATACATATACATATATGTATAAGTGTGGCTGAGTAAGCGAGCAGCCGCTGCTTACATACAGTCCAATTGAGTTGGGTCACTAATGGCCTTGAGTGTTTGGCCTAGAAGCTTCTAATTTGATTTTTTAATCAACTTGAAAACTTATCACAGCATATGCCACACATATGTCCATACATATGTACATACATACATCTATATGTACATATGTATGTACTTACATATCGTTGTCGATTAATTGTATGTCACATTTTTGTAGTGTCATTCACATGTGCACAAATTCGACTGTTTTTTTTTTTTAAGAACTGCGTGATTTTTTAAATTCTTGATTACTAATTAATTGATAAAGAGCTTCTCAAAATAAAAAAAAAACAAAACGCATGCACACATACCCGTTATGATAATATGTGCGGCTGCTGCTGCTGCTGCGACTGCTGTGACGTCACTGACGCATTACTCATGCACAAGTCGCGTGTGATAAACAAAAAGTACGACACATTTTAAACGGGTTTATACATGGTTGCGGCTTGAGGGGAGAGTCAGAGAAAAAGAAAGAGTGGAGTGGGGGTCGAGCGGGTGCAAGTTTCGACTTTGAAGTTCAAGGCACTCCGCAAAGAAAACAAAAAATGAGAGCCGAGCGCTGAAAGAGTGCGAGAGAGAGAGAGAGATCAGCACGCATACGCGCACATCAATGCGTTGGTATCTGCTTTGCATGTGCTCTTCTGACATCTGTATGTATGGACAGCTGCGCTGCAATTTCACCACAAGCAAAAAGCAACAAAACAAACTATAGATAACCGAATAACAATAACAGCAAGCACTAGTAAATTTTTCGAATTAGCATATTATGGCTGTGCCGAAAGACTCGCGAATATCATCGTGATTCAGCATAAACGCGCCATGACTCACGATAGGGCACGACACGGCACCACACGATACGGCACGGCACGACACGAACGTGCTTGCACTTGGCCTCGCACATAACAGTTACGCATAGACACGATCGATTAGTATCGCAAAACATTGTTTATCGCAGTTACAGTAAACACATACATACATATGTACCTAGGCACACAGGCACATTGATAGATAACTATTTATTATATTTCTTTTTATCTATTGTGTGCAAAAGTTGACCTTGCCATTTATTAGCTCATTAAAGTCTGCCTCAATGCCCCTTGGTGCCGCCTTTCATGGGTTAATCGCATTGTCAATGACGACGCAAAAATCAAATGAAAAACGCTGAACTAAAAAGAAGTTTCTCGCTCTTCTGTTGAAATACAAAATATATCACAGTTTTCACTTATCTAAAAGCTATTAGCTTGCAAAAAAACAGAGAGACGATACTCAAGTAAAACAATTTCATCGTACCTTAAACAAATCGTCTCAAGAAAACGCAAAAAAAATATACAAAATGGAGACGGAAACTAGAGAAGTTTCTCGAATTACAAATGCTCTGTAAAGCGTGAATGTTCTTACAGATAAGTTTATTGCAAATGTCATGAAATAAACACATATTTGATCACATTCTTATACATACATATATGTTCATATATTCAAGTTTTAACTAAACTGAATAGTTTTTCGACAATTATAAGCTTAACTAAAATCTTTAATTCAGATCTTTTAATTCAGCCTAAATCTTTTTCGTGAGCTATATTAAAGAATTTTCTAGATATTCTCTAGGTTCCAAAACAACACATTTAAGATTTAAATTATGATGAAATACATTTTATTGAAATTCAAATTAAGCTAAAAGTTCGTAGCTTTATGGAATAGAATTGAAGAAAATGATATTTTCAAAATACTTGTATGAATTTTTATGGTTTTTGTTATAAATACTTTGACTCGTTGATCTCTCCCGTCCCGAAATAATTTTAGATTTTCCCGCCCGATTGTCCCGACAAATTTTAAATTTTCCAGCGGGTCGACATTTCCCGGCCTTTTTTTTTTTAACATTTAGAACTCTTATAATAGATAAAATTTTTTACTTCAAAATACTATTTTTTCAAAATTTTCTTCTCTAAGATGTGTTTTCCTTCCTTTCAAAATTCGACTAGAAGTAGAACACATCCTCTTACTCGTTGCCGAAGATATTGACATAGACATCAAGTACTTACCTAGCAAGCATTTGTAACAATGACAATTCATTGCATTGTTGTCAAAATAATAAAATATTTGAAGTTCTCTTAAATTTAACAGGATTTATATTAGAATTAATTTCCTTGTCAATATCATTCGTCTGTTCTTTGATAAATCCAAGCAATTTTATCTATTAATAATTTTCTTATCGGGACCCGCGGGAATTTCGGGATCAAGCACTCATCCCGACCGTCCCGGACTTTTTCAGAATCTTTCAAATCCCACCCGATCCCGAAAATTTTTTCAGGACCCGCGGGATTCCCGAAAATCCCGATCGCGACGCCCATCTCTAGTAGATACATATCTACAGACAACGAGCATATATTAATAAATTATCTGTAATCAGTTATCTAAGCGTATCTAAGCTTCTAAATATTGTTATGTACGCCCTTGGTGGTAAAGTTATCTGCCCTTAGATAAGGCACATTCCTGGCCTTTTTTAAGGTTTATTTACCATCCACAAACCTATAATTTTTAGCATGCTAATTAGTGGTTTTATTTTATAATATACATTAGAGTTGTAATGATTGTCTTCATGGAATTTCTGTAGTGTATATTATGATAGAATATATGGACAAAAAATATAATTACATTTCAGTTACTAAAATAACTTTTAATAGGTCTATTAGCGGAACTTAATTATTAGCTAAATAGCTTTAAATTTACATACAGACACAAATATATGTATACAAAGTAACTAAATTTTGAATATAGGCATAGTTCTTATTGATATATATAGTAGTATATCTATTTATTTATTTATTTATTTATTTTAGAGCTAAGTTATAATTAAAATTATACGCCAGCGTGATGTAGTATATCTAAAATGAAGTTCATGTATAAAGAATGAATTGGATATTCCTTAGACTCTCAATTATATTATAATCTATATATGTACATCCGTACATATTTTATATTCGCTCATCATATTCGATATGATGATATGCTCCCTGCCTTCGACTACTTATTTTTCAATTTGTGAACTCAATTGAGATTCTGTTGCTTAATTGGTAATTTTATCTACTGCGTCATTCTCATCATTATTATTGCTATCATTATGATTTAAATTGTTTTGCAAGCATTTCACAGTGCGTCATTCTAAGGGCTGATGTTTAATTTGGAGTGCTTTAATTATTTGCACGCTTTTATTTACACATCCGACGATATAGACGATTGAAATAGTACCTGCTATTGCATAAGACCTTTGGGCATACCCTGTAATCAATGAGAAGAGGTACAATAAAGTATATTAGCTGAAAACTGTATCTAAGGCAAATGTTCGGAACTTTATTTACATCAAATAAGCAAAACTTTATTATGTGCAGAGAAATAAGTAAAGGGTATGTGCTAGTCGCACACTTTAATCGCTCGCCTGACTGTCTACGTCTTTCTAATAAAAACCTGTTCAAACAAATTTTCAAAGCAATTCCAAAACTTTATATTAATCTCAGTTGAAATGTTTTGTCATTTGCATTTGAACAAGTGCTTCAGACAATCTGATATCAGCGTTGATTCTTGTAGTTATTAATGACACAAAGCCAATAAAAAAGCAAATTAAATAAAAATTATTAAAAATAAAATTAAATTTTATCACTCATATTTGTCCCTTCTGTGAATTCCCTTTGCAGCCATATATATATATGATATATATATATATATATATATATATATATATATAAAAATATATAGGTATACTTAAAATAAATATTCCCAGAAAGCCAAATGTTATAACCGATAATAAATTCAATTATTGGCGATGAAAATATAATCTGTTTTCCATCTTCAGTTATTTGGGCACTTGACTTTTGTGAAATACCCGCTATTTGTATATGTATTTATATTTTTTTTTTTTGCTCAGCAGGTGTCAGACCAGTTCAAATTCGTAATACCAGTTTACATAGTGGTTTTATTTGATATGCTAGATCTGTCAATCAATCAATCATATGGTGGAACAGTCAGTCAGTCTGTCAATCAATCAGGCACTCGCTCCATCAATCAATTTGTTGGTTAAACAGTTCGTCAGTAACTTGGTCAATCAGTCAATGATATAGCTAGTCAGTCAGTCATTCATTAGGTAAGTTGCTCAGTCAATAGCACAGTCAGTCAATCAGAACAAACAGTTATGCATATATATATGTATATGTACATATGTATGTATATTTTGCATGTCACCTAAAAACACAAATCGAGAATTTCTGCTATTGACAGCTGCCAAATTCAGAGACGCATATTCTCAAATAAATAAATAGACATGGATGTACTTATGCACATGTGTACATATACATGCATATGTAGAGATATATATGTATATGTATGTTATGTATATGATTGAGTTGAGCTGTGTGTGTCCACACTCGAGTTATCAATGCAATAATATACCCTCTGCTCTCTGAACGGACTCTTACAATTCTATTACGTCGCAATTGTGTTTCTTTTTCTGTGTTTGTTTTTGTATTTTGTGTTTTGTGTCGGCCGACACTTAATTTGATTCTGCTTCTTCGCCCTCTGCCTCGCCTTGTTGATCTACATCTGGTTTCTCTTTTTGTGTTTAGCTTGCATTCGTAAATTTGCCCGTTTTATGAGTCGTATACGTAATCTGTCCTAATCTTGGGTGGCGTGCAATTATTTCAAGTGCAACGACTGCAATTTCCTCTATTGCCTATTTGAGCACGGCAAACCGTTTGCCATTTGTTTACATTCCGTTACAGATAAACCTTTAGTATATATAGTATATGCTCATATATGTATGTATGTACATATGTAAATATATGTATATGTAATGTATCCATATTTTGTTCTGTAGATATACATACATATATTTGTATCGGTATCTATCGGCGTGTATCTTTAGGTAGACTTTGTATGTTTTCTATTTCATTTGCCTACGTTTTGTGACCCTGAAAAATGGCTATTTTTGTTGTTGTTGTTGTTGTGTATGTTTGTAATGCTTCTTTCCGCATTTGATTCGTGAGTTTAGCTTATTACGTATACGCCGCATTGTGCATTTGACATGTTCCTCAACTGTGCTCAAGCTGTGCTGTAACTACTGTTCATCCCCTTTATCAACGTTTATCGTCGCCACTTATCACACATATATTTACACACACAACACATACACATATATTTTACAACACCTGCTTATCAACTCAATTTGGGTTTATCAAAATATTTTTGTTTTCTCTTGCAAAAATGATCAATAAAACATGTATCAACATGCTTTTATGAACTGATCGACTAATTAGATACTCTATTAATTAGATAGTCTATGTAATCGTTAGCTCTCCATTAACTGATTTTGTTTAAGATTCCGTTTATCATACATTGGATATCAGGGACGAGCCGGTTCGATTTATATACATACATATATTTATCTATTCAGTTTTTTGTAACGAAAAGTCTTTTCTAAACGTGCTAGAATTCATGTGAATGCCTTTGGTAAATGTTTTGCAAACGGAAAAATTGTTGTAGTCTTCCTGCTTTTAAAAAAATTGTTTTACTCTACTTTCAATACCCTGCCAAAATCTACTATAATTGCGAATTGCGCGTGGTCTATTTTTTATCCATTTTATGAGTGGTATTAGGAAAATGTGCAAAAGCAAAAAAACAATTAACGAAATTCAAGCCGTGCACGAAATGTGACTCATGCTCTCTCACTTGCACTCACGCGCTTTCATATGTATTCGGTTTTAGCTAATTTTTATGGTCAGCATACACACACACACAGTTGTGCACACACACGCACACACATTTAATGACTTCGCAGAATTTTAGCGAATTTTGCTTTCAAAGCATTTGGCGGCAAAGCGAGTTGCGTTGGTCAGTATACAACAGATACATAAGCACATGTACATATACATATACACCTTTTTATATGTAATTTAGAACTCGCATACATACATATGTGGTATATACATCTCATATACGCCAGTAATTGCTGAACAAACACACAGCTTGAATAACTAATTGACCCGTTGAGTGGACGTCAAGCTTTGTAATTTACATTTTACGGGCGATTCTTATCTACATATTCGATCCACCAGAGGTAGTACTCAGACCTACTCAGGATAGAGCATTTTTTATTCCAAAAATCATAGAAAAATCTCCTATAAATTAGATATACTTACTTCAAACTGCTTCTAGCAGATTTTAAATTCCAATCTGTGAACTCATATATTTATATATATATATATATATATGTTTAAATAATATTTTATTAATAATCCACTCGATCCGCCTAATCAGAAGGAAATGGAAAGAATTTCTTGATTGACAGGCTGTGCATTTTTCAAGCACTTGAATTGATAACTCAGCTTTTCGAGAGCTTTTTTAATGCCCTTGAAAAGAGTACAATAAATATATCAGCAAATGTGTAACACACGAAAGTAGATTTGACCAATTCTATAAAGTATATATATATATATAAATTTATTCAATATCAGATTACTATACTATATAACTCAAATGAAATAATCAGTCTGATATGTTAATTTTTTACTCCTGTTCTTCAAGATGCCTTATCTCTAAACATTTGTAGATATCATAGGTATTCCTAAGCAACTCAAATCCAAATGCCAGAAAATAGATGTAGTATTTAAGAACCTTCATGTGCTCTGTGTGCAAGAGTATTTAATCTTCGGCATGTTGAAAATATTATTTTCTCCTGTTGATTCTAATTTTATTGTATTACATATCAAATTCGCATCGTATTTCATTTTTATAGCAGTGGGTTATCTAATTTACAGTCAAAAAAAAGTAAAATTTGATTTGCAATTATAATAACTATTAGTCATATAATAATAAACAAGTAAGAACGTTGCAGTCGGGCGCAACCGACTGCGTGATACTCTGTTCCCTTAAGAGGCGTATGTCATTGATTTTTAGTCAATCTAAGAAGAAGGGCAACAGTAAAGTATTTATAAAATTTTGTGTCTCTAGATATAAAACTGTGGAAGATATAGTTTTTGCCGATTTGCCGTTCCGTAGAAAGGCGTATATCGATTTTTTAGTGGTGTTCCATACATATACATGATTCAAGTTTCAAGTCTCTGGCTCTTACAGCTCCCAACATATTATAGGATTTATGTTAAACACTATATAGACTTTCCCGATTTGCCAAGGCCCTAGTGGGTTTGGATATATACCTTTTTTTATCAATCGTACTTGCCAAATTTGAATGCTGTAGCTCTAAAAGTGTAGGAGATATAGCTTTACCAGATTTGCCACGCCCCAAATGGGCGTAGATATACATACCATATGTTTTTGTATAGGAATGGTGTACACGAATATATATTTCAAATCCTTATTCTTTATTTTAGTTTTAAAGAATATAGTATTTCCCGATTTGACACGCGACCAGTGGGTGTATCCAAAAAATTTATAAGCCTACAACAAACACGAGTATATGTTCCAGATTTCAAGTCTCAAGCTTCAAAGGTGTCCAAAGGCTTTTGCGCTCATACAGACGGACATTGCACAAAACCAATATACTATTTTTCCCTTTGGGAACAGAGTATAACAATGTATTCTTAAATTTGATTAAACTATGAATCCCCTGACTAACTTTTTATCAACTCTATTCATTCTTTGTGTTGCACTTAACTCTGTTGTGGCTTACAATATACGTAGTATAGCTATTTTAAGTGTTTGTTTCGATATTGATTTACATTGAACTTCTCACCGATGTGTATGACTATCTCTCCGTAAGAGTGTGTGTGTGTGTGTGTAATTTTGTTAAAATTAACTACAACTGTGGCTAAACGCGAACCACATAATTATAACACTTCGATCTTATGATGAAATTCAGCTGATGCATAATGTTCTCGACTGTGTAAACGCAATCTGACAGCTGTTCCACTGTGTTCTACGAACAGTAACCTAATTGAATTGCCCTTTTCAGAAGCTGAAACAAACGAAGTAACAGTTGCCAATATTTCCAACCATACATATATTTAAACCCATTCGGCCACCACTCATCAATCGAACTTCCTCCTCCGCCTCGTTTTGCTTGTTTAAGTTCCCCTTGACTTAATATTCTGGTAAAGCAAAGGCACCCAAGTCCAAGTACATTCATAGTTGTATTTTCTATCCGCTTTAAATAATTCAACTTGAGCTGAATTTACGATGCGTCAATAGGTATTTTATACATTTTATTAGAGAGGGCTAAGCGAAAAGTAGGTCACATTTGACAAGCTACTTTTCATTTGAAATTTGTCTAGCTGGTAAATATAAGAGTTAAAGAACAATAGCATCTAACTGGTAAATATTTAAATTGAAAATGTCAATTAAGCTGTTAAGCTTTAAAGTTTTTCTCACTGGTGAATAATTACCATGAAGATGCTCATGTAAATATTTGACATGAAGATGTTCTACGTAACTGAAGTTGTCTGAAGTTTATCCAAGTGGTAAATATCATCGGAAACTTGAACATATGCAAATTACGATCTGTTTGAATAGAATATGTAATTTGATCAGCCCTCGCTTAATATATATTTATATAGGTACGGACCAGAAGTTATGGTCTATCAAATTACGACTCCGTCTAATTATAATCTTTATAGTCTAATAAATCAAAAGGCCGACCAAATCGAACAATTGCAATCTATAATAAACAAAATATAAATCCACAAGAAAAAAATAACAAGAATTAATAATAATAAAAAAAGTATTATTATTTTTGCGATTGGTTTTAAATATGCATAATAAATTACACAGTCCAAATAATTATAATGGCAATCAAGAGTTTCAAGTGCCTCCAAGCATTCCGCACTCCATCTTTCAGCACCTCTCCACCTCAGCAACTGCGACATCCGCTCCTACGCAGATATGACCGTCCCACATTGGGTGGCACTTCCCCACGCACAGTGGGACCAAATGATATTTGTTGCTACCAAAAATGATTAGATCTGATACGTATGAGATATAGTCCATATAAAAGAAATATCGATTTTTTGGGTTAAATCAACTAAGTAGTACAGTTAAGAAATAATTTTAGGGACTTGAGCATAATGCTCTCTTAATATGATATATTGAATAATTATAATCCTTATTAGTTTGGGATTTGTGTACCCTTAAAAAAATATTTCATAGTCTCACAGGTTTTTCGTATATACAAGAAATGCATACATAAATTCTTGATCTGAATAAAAGTATTGATATAGACCATGTTTTATTCTAACTTTTTTCGCTGGTTTAAAGTTATTTTAACACATTCAACATTATTGGAGTTAGACACATGAAATTTACAATATTTGGTCGTATGTACCCTCGCCGCATAAAGTGATAATATTTTTTGGATACTCCTATATCTGCCACAGTTTTAGAGGTATTTGGGCGTGGTGAAGGATATTGGAAAAATCAAGGAAATAAAGTTTTTATAGGCTAGTGTTTGGATGTAATGTTGTCTAAGCTAAATGCCATTGTAAGGCTATTTAAAATAAAAAGAAATACAGTTTCCAACTATATCATATTCTTCTTCTAATAATTATATATATTCACATTAAGTTTTGCAACGCTTTTCTTTTGAATGATCCACTGTGATCCCCAGATTTACCATCGGGGTATTACTTGTTGTTGTCAGCCTCGTCATCAGCTACGGCGGTACGACAATCGATGGATAGATGGATCGATGAACCGTTGGATCGGCCGCTAGCAATGCGATACGAAACGCTTTTCTGACCGTCCGAGCGTCGTCCGCATCCGCTGCATAAGTAATCGGAGTCTGGTCGGGGGTATATTTAGTAGTCGTTTAGGCGTGAAGCGATCAAGTTCTAGTTGGGTTTCGGATCTCAAACGAGAGTAGTGCGAAATAGAGTGTAAAACTAAATTTTTTAAACGTGCAACTAACCAACAAACTTGAGGTATACATTACAATTATTTAAATTTTTTTTTTAAATTTTGTGTGAAAGTGAATTTAAAATTTAATTTTTTTTAAACTTGGAATAGTAAGTATATAGACTTACGATGTAATGAAGTTTTAGTCATGACTCGATCACAATATGATAAGCATCTATAATGAATCAAATCATACTCATCAAAGGCCACTCAATAACTGTTTGTATTAAGCTATTCGCAGAGCTCAATTCCGTTAACAGTTCTTAAGTTTTGTTTGTACATGAATCGAACTCGCGTCTACCATTAAAATTCTATTGCAATCGATTGATAATTGCAAGTGAAATATTCTCTGTGTCAGCTCTCACACAATCAACTAAGCATATTTACAGGTTACTATCATCTTAGTATATATAAGTAAATATATAACTGATCTGTATGAGAACCTGAATCGATATATTTAACTTTTCTATCAGTTAGTTTGAGTTATTGGGTTAAACTTTAACTTTGATATTGCGGGCTGAGCATGCGCACAACGCTATATCATTATAAGAAAAATCTTCAAATTGATCATCTTTTGATTTCTGTACGGAAATACTCTTTTAATTCTTCCTACAAATATTTTGGGCAAACTTTACATGTATTGAGAAAAGTTTTCCAAGGCATATCAACAATATCTTATTACTATATTATATAGCTCTAATCAATAAAATTAGCTATCATATTGAAGGCTCTTCATGTTTTCCAAATATCTTGATCAATTATGAATTTCATTATTCTCTTTACCTAATTGTAATAAAGAGATTGCTCTATACTCCATACTCTTCGGCTTGCCACAATTATCACATTCTGTTTTGTTTTCTCTTTTGCGCTAGTTCCATTCCAATGTATAATTGCTGTCACAGCCGAGTGAATTTCCTGTAATGACAGTAATAAAAACTATAACAATCAGAAATATTTCGATGCGGTCTGTTTTAAGCCTTTCATCCCATCATCATCATTATGTCATTACAGCAAAGAAACTTTTTTTGTATTAGTTTTTAACATATTTGCATTTATAGCTATAGTTTTTCATGTAATAACGTAGCTTCTAGTCTATCGTAACTCATCTCTTAGCTAGGATTTTCTGTTGAAAAATGAATAAAGAAGAATAAATTACTACATTATAAAGTTTACAATGATAGAAACCCATTAAATGATTTGATGATCGCATCAAATGTTTTATTCTATTCGACTGTTCTTGTTAACAGCATAAAAGAAAATGTCATATATTCAAGCTATTGCATTTTCAGTAAGGATCTTTCAGTATCTATAGTTATAGAGGAAGTATGAGCCAAGCCAGGACATCACCAAATCGTTCCTATAAATGAATATTTATATAATTTGATGAATAATTATTTAATGTAAAAGTACTTTATTCAACAACAAAAACCTATCAACGGTTATAATTTGTCATATCAATAATATGATTAATTGTATATTCTTTTATATAAATGTTGTTCAGGGTATTTGCGGGCCATTATCGATTTCCCATTTCTTTTGCGCTCATCAATTAATTAATCTAAATGTTCTAAATCTTGTGCACCCTAGCAACTATTTATAATTATTAAACAAACAAATCTAATCGCGGTCAATCGAATTTTTTTATTATACATATTTTTTTTCATTTATCATTTAAAATAGCTAGAAAGAGAAGAAGCAGGATTTTCTTAGTCAAAGTCAACAATCAAATACTCGATCTTAATTATATATATGTATATGTGTATATATAAATTATAGAGTATTAACTTGCCTTAAAGTCAATTAAAAGGTTATACAAACTGGTTGCCTTAATAAACATAGCCTTCCTATGCACTTCTCACTGTAATTAATAAGGTATATACAAATATTTATAAAATGGAGAGATACCTTTCGGATTTTGACTCAATGCAGCTGTTGCTGTGTCGGAACATGGCCTATCTGGCACTTATCTGGCCGATTAGCTATTTTATGATTTCTGCACCTCTTGAAATAGATTTATTTGAATGTATGTGATTTGAATCTTGAAACTTGAATTGCTTTTCCTTTCAAAAGATTATTTTAGCACTCAATCTATGAGTTTTTTGACCAGGCCAATAATTTTATATACATATAGGCATATACATTTATAGGGAGAAGTAGAGAGAGAGAGAGAGAGGGAGAGAGAGAGAGAGGGAGAGAGAGCGAGAGAGATGCAGGTAAGATATTAGAGTCTGTGATAAATTGTGAGAGTGAATTGGAAGAGGGTGCATAATTTAATAACAAATTCCCTTGCACTCCCTCTCTCTAACCCGTTGCCTGTGTCTCTTACCTTTACTTCGTATTATATTATCTCTCATCATAATTGTTGCCTGTGTTTCTTTTTGTGCTTGCAGCAATGGGCTTATTGAGTGAGGGCAATCCACTATCCTGGGAGGAGACCAAAAAACTGGCAGATCATGTCCGTGAGCATGGGATCAATCAGTTCATTCATCTATATCACAGACTGAAGGATCGCCAGGGCGATATACTCAAATGGGGAGATGAAGTGGAATATATAATCGTCAAGTTCGATGATGAGCAGAAAGTCGCGCGCGTTTCACTGAAGGCCAAGGATTTGCTGGCCAAGCTCAATGAAAAGGAGCTGGCCGATCCCAACGGCGTGAAGTCCTTGTGGCGTCCCGAATATGGTGCCTACATGATCGAGGGCACACCGGGCAAACCCTTTGGAGGACTGATGGCCCATTTCAATTTGGTCGAGGCCAATATGCGGTATCGCCGCGAGGAGGTCACCGAGCTGCTGGCCAGCGATGAGTGTGTGATGTCCATAACAAACTTTCCGCGTCTCGGTGCGCCAAATTTTACGTATCCAGTGCATCTGCCGCGACCCGAGGATCCCCTCAGCTCGGCCCGTTCGCTCTACTTTCCCGATGAGGCCATCTTTCCGGGCCATCCACGTTTCAAGACGCTCACACGCAACATACGCATGCGACGCGGGGAGAAGGTCTCCATCAAGCTGAAGGGTAAGCCAAATTGAGACAAATTGAGAGTCTAGTCCAGCTAGCTAAACCAACAAATTCTTTTGCAGTCTTCAAGGATGTGAACACAAAGCTGCCTGTAGAGGGTGCACCACCTGGCGAACCGGATGTTGTGCTCCTGGACGCCATGGGCTTTGGCATGGGCTGTTGCTGTCTCCAGTTAACGTTTCAGGCATGCAACATAACTGAGGCACGTCGCCTTTATGATCAACTGGCACCACTGTGCCCCATCATGTTAGCTTTGACTGCCGCCTCGCCGGTTTATCGCGGCTACCTAACCGAGTCGGATTGCCGCTGGAATGTGATTAGCTCATCGGTGGATTGCCGCACAGAGGAGGAGCGTGGCCTGGCGCCGCTTAACGAGAGCAAATTTCGTATCGCCAAATCGCGTTACGACTCCATCGATTCGTATCTCTCGCCAGAGGGGGCCAAGTACAACGATGTCAAGCTCACCTACGATGAAGATGTCTACAAGCGTCTCGTCGAGGGTGGCATCGATCATCTGTTGGCCCAGCATGTGGCCCATTTGTTCATTCGGGATACTGTTTCGCTGTTCAGTGAGAAGGTCCATCAGAATGATCAAGAGGATACCGATCATTTCGAGAATATCCAATCAACCAATTGGCAAACGATGCGCTTCAAGCCGCCGCCTCCCAACAGCTCCATTGGCTGGCGCGTCGAGTTTCGTCCCTGCGAGGCTCAAATCTCAGACTTTGAGAATGCAGCTATTGTCTGCTTTGTGGTGTTGCTGACCCGTGTCATATTATCGTATCAGCTGAACTTCTTAACGCCCATCAGCAAGGTCGATGAGAATATGCAAACGGCACAGAAACGCGATGCGTGCCGCAAGGAGAAATTCTGGTTTCGCAAATCGTCCAAGTCAACGGAACAGCGCGCCGCCTGTATGCAAATTAATGGCACCTCGACGAACACAAATGGCAGCAGTAATGCGACTAATCCTGAGCCCCTATTCAATGGCACCGCCAAGTTAAATGGTCATGGCAATGGAATCAATGGCAACGTCAACAACAACACCAGTTCCAACTCCAACAACACCACCAGTAATGGTACTCACATCCACAACGGAAGTACCGACAGCGATCACACTGATACGGACGATGAGGAGACAGAGATGTTCCAGCTGCTCACCATCAATGAGATCTTCAATGGAAAGGTGAGTGCCATGGCAACTTTATAAAGCCTATTGTCTAATGTGGACTAATTAACTGCCTGTCAAAGTAGCTGTTAAAACTACTAATAAATCAGCTGATTTACTAATCATTAGTAAATCAGCTGATTTATTAACTATCTTCTCAAGTAGATGTTACCAAACCTAAAGCTTAGCTCTAAGTGTGAGCTTAACAGCTGTAATGTTAAAATGCTGTTAGCCAAAACAGACGTACATGTACGATAACAGAACGATGTTAAATTAACTAAATCATATGTAGTTAGATATATGAAACAGAGCTTACGTTTACCCAATAATATAAGGATTATAATTAAATAAGCACTATCTAATTATTTACAGCCTGACGTATTCCCTGGCCTGGTGCCACTAATACGCAGCTACCTACAGTCCATGGAGGTGGACACGGACACGCATTGCACCATTGAACAGTATCTGCGCTTCATACAGAAGCGCGCTGCCGGCGAGCTAATCACAACGGCCACCTGGATACGCGAACAGGTGCTCAGCCATCCGGATTACAAGTGAGTGTGGCATAGACAAAGCACAGCTAGATTTACATGGCATAACTATAATGATATCTTTGCATTGGCTATTTCAGAAAGGATTCGGTGGTCAGCGATCGCATTAACTACGATCTACTAAAGTGTATACAGGGCATACAGGAGGGAAAGCACGTGGAGCCGGCGCTGCTTGGCCAGGGCAATCATTCCAAGACGAAAGATTTCATTCCGCCCGCACTACAGAAGCAGCTGGCCAAAACGGGCTGCTGCGAGGACAAATGATCGCGTTGATTTAACCTTCGCGCGCACACACACACACACACAAACACATACACTAACACACAGATCCAACAACAGCTAAAACAAAACAAAATGAAAGCAAATCAGCCTAATCTACATATACATAAATATATATATACTTGATGTATGTATATATATTTATATGTATATATACATATATATGTATGTATAATATGTGGTGAAGCTTGCTGAAGCTAGAGCGGATCGGGTAGACCAGGCAGAAGCCAGCTGTGGGCAACAGCGAGCGCGAGGGAGATAGTAAGAGAGTGCGTCGCACTTGCGCACATTGGCCCCGCCCTCGATGGGCTTGTGGTGGGAGCAACATTTATCAATATTAATATTTTTGTAGCATGATTCTAAAAACTTAAGCAGACCACAAATTCAAAGAGAGAGAGCGAGAAAGTGAGAGCGTGAAAGGGCGATGGCTTGTTGCATAGGTTGAAAAGGCGAGTATGCTGTTCAGCAAAAAAGCTAATGATTGAGCAGCGTGTTTAAGCAGCTGGGCTGGCGAGTGGGCGTGTTGCGCTAAATATATAAAATTTTATTATTTCTAGCCATTGGCTACATATGTCTTGTAATATTATTTAACCTTCTTCTTTTTGCTTATATTTTTTCCTTAAGCCTTAGTTACATATCTGCAGATATGTATAAATATATACTTATATATATATTTATGTATATATATATATATAAATATATATGTTGTATTATTACTACTACGATTGTGTTTTAATAAAGCCCGGCCCGTCAACTGCGTTGGCTGCCACATGCCTCATGCCCCACGAGGCCCGGGCGCAGTTGGCAAAATCTCAACCAAGTGCCGTTCTACATGACGCAATAAAGAAACAAACAAAAGCATAATAATATATACCTAAACGGAATAGTTCAAAGTCAACCAAGTTGTTTATTTTATATTTTATATTGTTTGTTTTTTTTTACAAACTGTGGCCTAATGTTATTAAACTTTTATATGAAAAGAAATAGGAAGAGAAAGAGAAAGAGAGAAACTTGTGCTATTATAATTTATTTTGTGTAATTATATCACGAACACTTATTATTATTATTATTATTATTATTATAAATATGAGAAATATTATTAATGCAGCCAAGCAAATAAAACAAACAAATTGAAAACTATTGTTGAAACTTAATTTGTTAAAGATAAACTGAAAATAACTTGAAGACAAACCCAAATAATATATAAAAAAGTTAAAGTTGTTCTTTAAACAAAAAAAAAAAAAAAAAAAAATATATATATATATATATATATATATATATATATATATGTATGTATAAATGGTACTTATGACAGGAAATCAAATTTATATACATATATTTATAACTGTTTAGCATAACCATTTTGTACGGTGCATAGATGCATATATATATATATATATATATATATATATTTATAGAATTATATATATATATATATATATGATGCAATCTCTTTTTCGATCGAGCGTAATGAAAAATGCCTTCTGAATGAAAAACGATTTCATATTCACAAAAAATGTACTTAGGACTTATGATTAGTTAAAAGACAGAGTTAATAAGTGGACAAAATGTTGGGTTATGGTGCAAAAGAGGTTAGGGAAATACTGAAGTTTTATCTAGACTAGCGTTAATAGAAAATTCAAAGAGTTTGTCGCTAAACAACTATACATATATAATAAATTGACTTCATAAACAATTCTTGAAATAATCACAATGTACTTACACAAAGAACAAAATTTTTTAAATATATATATGTATGTATATATGAATAAAAATATATATATATATATATATGTATATATTCACAATATTTTTAGCCAATTTAAATAAAATGTACAGCACTTGAAAATTGTCTTGCACATGGCATGGTGAGCACAGCATTTAAGTTGTTAACAAACATATAAATATATATATATATATGATGATTAAAAAATGTATTTCGATTTATGTTATAATATTTTAATTCATTGCCTACCCTGCCAATGAGCGCAATCGCAGTATTTTGATAATATGAAGTGCATATTATTATCTACATATGTATACCAATCACTAAATGCAAATAAAAAAAAACATGTTTGCAACAAATTTTTTGTAGTTTTAATTATTTCAGTCCTCATTAAATGTTTTGCTTGTCGATCAGCGTACCTAATTAAGCTTTTAACGTAAGAGTAACGCAATTTGCGCTTGCGTTGCTCCGTTTTGCGCTTTACAGTGCGCTGTTAATGTTATCAGAGGGATGTTAGCCTTACGTAGGGCTCGGCTACGTTGTTTTGTTCGTTTTGTTTACATCGAGTCACATTAACATTCAACTTCCATATACATATTTTATTTATTTTTGGCAGACAACGTGCGTTTAAATGTTACGTTGCAATGCTCCCATCTGTGTCAAAGTATTTAGCATTGTCCGAGTATTGCGTATTTGTTTGCATTTTCCCATGTTTAAGGGCAGTTTAATTAAATAATGAAAGCGGCTATAAACAGCACTTAGTGATTTATTTGTTGTATTGTGAATTTGCGCCATACAATTTAGTAAGAACTAAATGCAATTGCATTGCTTGTGTGGAAAGGATCTGATTATGGACATGCGTCATTGTAGCAATGCAATTCGTTTTGTGATTCACATTCCGCAGTTCCGAGCAAAACAAACACGAAAAAATACCGTTACTCTGTAAGTCGTTGAGAGAGGGTGTGAGTGTGTGTGTTCTTTGGGTGGAGTACATGTGTATACATACAAACATTCAAACATACCTGTGCATGTATTGAGTGTACTTACATGTCTCTGTTGAGTCCCTTTACTCAGAAGCCGCATTGACGCCTTACTTAAGTGTGTGTGTGTGGGCCGCCGCTCTTGCAAACATAAGCTGAGAGCATAGTCAATAACTTGAACAGGCAAGGAAATTGAAAAAGCAGCATGTGCAAATAAATTAAAAACGGGGTAAATTAACAGGAAATTAGTGCAATTGGGTTGCAACACATACAGTGGTTGTTCGTTGGGCAACAGGCGTAGTGTTGGAGTGGACGTGGTACAAACGACTGAGCGGCCCCGCCCTCTTCCTCCATCTCTTCGATAGATACTGACAACAACAAGTGATAAATAAAAGCAAACTGCAGGCCAACTTGCAACAGTAAATAACATATGTATGTGTATTTACAAGTGTACACACGTATTACTGGTAAATAACGGAACACGCCCAGAGCGATAGCCATAAAGTGCTGCATACAAAAAGGACGCCACAGCGCACAAACGCAACAACAACAATAGCAGTGTTGCCAAGTGTCGCAAAGTATAACAATAAGTCGAATAAAAAACGTAACGTCCTTGGTAACGGCAAACGTCAAAACTGGAACAGGCAGAAAAAGAACAATAGGAAGAGACAAAAAGACGCGCACAGCGCATACAGCGTGAAAAAACCCAAGGTGTGCTAAAAAATATGGGTAAGTGGGTTGTTTTCTTCATTTGACAAATTTGCATGTATGTGCATGTTGTAGCTAAACTACCTCTGCTTCTTGTGTGTGTGTGTGTATAGTGGTTGCAGGTGACAATGGTCACAGACGCAATTGACAGTTGAATGGGTTAGATACAAAACGCCAAGAGCAATACTGCGACAGTGTGAGAGAGCGAGAGCAAGAGCGAGGAGTGTGATAGCGCGCGCGTGAGCGCTAACCGTTGAGAGTGCGAGAGCGGACCAGTGGTATGTCCTGTTATTTTTTTTGTTTTCCTTACTACACACAGCAAAAGTTAGTATGTGTGTGTTTGTGAACACAATGTAAGCTAAACAGGCTTAAAAGGACACGGCAAATGTACACACATACAATATGAAAATTGCATTTTTCCTGTGCGCTTTTGTAATTTCTTCGGCTTTACACTATTTTGTGTCGCTTTTCTTTCTGCTTGTTTCCTATTTTGCTGCTGTCGCTTGTTCGTTTTATGCGCTCGTGCCTTGCGCTCTGTGTGTTTGTGTGTGTGTGCGAGTGTGTGGGCCAAGCCAAAGCAACCGTTAGTTATTTGGGCCCTCGGCAGAGAACTTTTTAGTGCCTGGCTGCCAGGAAGGGCCGCAAGCGAAACCAAAAGCCTGCGACTGCAACTCGAAATAGGTTTCGCTGCGTTCTGCGGTTGGTTTACTCTGTGTGCTGTGTGTGTGTGTATGTGTGTGTGTGTGTGTGTGTGTGTGTGTGCGAGTGAGAATGTGTGTTTGTCACACCCCTTTGACATTTATTGTGAAAGCAGAGATATTAAACAAAAGAACACTTTGGTCGCATGTTTTGTTGCAGCAGCAGCAGCGCCAACATCGCCCACAACAGCAGCAGCAGCAGCAGCAGCAACAACAACAGCTGCAACAGCAGCAGGACCGACAGCAACTGACGGCAGCGGGAGCGGAGTCGGCGACATCGACATTGGCAACGGCATCGAGATGCTGAAGGCTCTGTACGATTTTCAAGCGGTTTATCCGAAAACAATTAGCTTCGATGAGGGCGAATATTTTATACTCTATCAGACGTCCGCACGCCAACGGAACTGGTGGCAGGTGGTTAGCATGAAGGGCAACATTGGCTTTGTGCCATCCAATTACGTAATGAAGATTAAGGTGAAGTGCCTGCATACACAAGTGGAGTGACGACTTATTAGCTTTTCTTATTGTTCGTTCGGCAGGTGGAACATGATTTTCTCATCAGCTTTCTCAACTCGTCGATTGAGTCGCTGGAGAAGTGCACTGAGCCAGAGATAAATGGCATCATGTCCAAGGATGAGCTGCTCGACAGACTGCGCGAGAAGAAGCTCACCATGGAGCGCCTTTATGCGGTTAGTATTGATATATGTAGATATATCTATGACATGAATAAGTAGATTATGTAGATATAAGTATAGATATATATGTAGATATTGATAATCGATACTAATTGCTATTCGTTTGTTTGGCTTACCTCGCAGGAGAGCTCGGAGCGCGATGGTGACTCATCGTTGTCCTATTCGCACAGCTACAGCGACAAGCAGCAGCTGAGCGGCAGCCACAGTCACAGTCACAGCCATTCGCACCGGCACTCGCACACGCATCCGCATCAACAGAAATCGCAACAGAATAGTCCGCCTGCCACGCAACGTCTGGACATGAGCAAGAAGAGTATGTCTAGTCCGGCGGTGGGTGTAAGTGTGCAACAATCGATGCCGGAGTCTCCTAGCATGGGAAGCATGCAGTTGCAGAGCAGCAGCTGCACCATACAGACGCCACAGCAGCAGCAGCAACAACAGCAGCAGCAACCGCTGCCGGCGCCTCCACTGGTGGCCAGCACATCGGCAGCAGCAGCAGCTGCTGCAGCTGCCGCCGCCACACAAGCACAAAAAGTCTGCAGCTCCGTTTCGGATGTGGCGCAGGACAATAGCATCACCTCAGAGCCGTCGGAGACGACAACAACAACAACGACCACCAGCGAGGACGTGGTGACCACATACAAGGAGACCAGTCAGCTGAGCACCAGCAACGGTGGAACATCGGCAACAGCTGCAGCCAACGCCGCCACTGGCGCCGCAGCAGGCAGTGCAACAACAGCAGGATCATCAGCTGCAGCAACATCACTAGCAGGAGACGAAGCAGGAGAAACTGCTAGACACAAGCCACACAATGGCAAAAGCTCCAAAGATATTCACGACGAGCAGCACAGTCTGAGCCTTAGTCAGGGCGCGGACAGTGCGCCCGACAAGTCGGAGGCGAGCGACGACGGCTGCAATGGCTGCGGCGACAATAGCCAAGCGCTGGACGATAGCATCGAGAGTCCCTCGCTCTCGAATCGTTTGGGCGCCAGCTTGACGCCCGGCGCCAATGGCACTCTGGACAATGGCCGTGGCCAGCTGAAAGTGGAGTCATCCGATGTGTATCAGATTGTGGATGCATTGCGTCGGAATACGAACCTTAGCTTTGATTTGTCCTGCGAGGCCTTACGTGTGGTGCTTACAAGCTTGGAGCAGCTGTATAATGGCGCCATCAATCCCTATCTGGAGGCAGTTGCTGTGCACGTTACCGGCAAGGTGGCCACGCCCAAAGAGCTGCTGGGCATCACGCACGACTCCAAGCGACTGCAATACCTATTCGGCCAATTGGCCGACTGCAAGAACGATACGGAGCAACGCACCTGGATGCTCTACGAGGACGAGGAGGATATTATTCAGTTTCTCGAGGAGCTCGTTGAGATACTGGTGAGCCAAAGGGACCAAATGGTCGCAGTTCATTCAAATTAAATAAGAAAGATTACGCATGCGTTAGCTGAATCGATAAATGTCGATTCCTATAACTTGGTATGTAGCAGATGATGCTTATGTTTTTCTTCGCGGAACGATTAATATCGATGCGCAGTGGCGTTATTTTGTCGATTTAAATTACCATTAGTTAGCAAATATCTATAAAGGATTTTAAAGAAAATATAGAATTCTGTATGCAGCTCCTTATAGACCCTATATAGACAGGAATTTTATTCAAAGATCGATAAATATTGATTCCATTGCACAGTTTGCTGCATTTTAGAGCTGGCATCTTTCAGCTGAATAATTCTCAACTATCGCAAATTTGATTAATTTTAATAATTTCTTTATATTTGCAGAACAACGCTGATGAGAACATCAGCTGCTATGAGATGTCGTGTGATCAATATCAGATGTTCATCAATCTGGTGCAATACTATCAGATGGAGACACGTTGGTCCATCAAACAACTGTTGCTTAAGACTTTCACTGCTGCCTGTCACCTGGATCACATCATTGTTGACATACTGCTAACCTCCGTGCTGCCCCTGGAGATCGTAAGTGGATGTCTATAGCAATTTCTTGTAGGATAGTTATATAGATATTGTTGGTCCTTTCTTAATTAGGTTGAGGACATGAAGACTCACTTTGCCAATTTGGATCGCTTTAAGCAACTGGTCAAAATGTTAACCATCATCTTCTCGCTGGGCCAGCCCATGCCCGTCAATCATCAGGGTGCGTAATACCTAATCTATTATAATATTTTGTTTCTACTTTTCACATCAATTGTAATTGCCATTTGTAATACCCTCTTAGATTATTTGGGCGTGCACTTTGCCAGCTTTTTGCTGGAAATTGTGGAGGGCAACAATCCGGAGCTGCTCGTGGATATGGTAATCGCCCTGATACTGGCCTTTAACCAACAATTTGGAGAGCATACGGTGAATGTGATTATTGAGGCCATGCAGAATCTTCCAACAGCCAAAGTGTTCACAGAAAAGCTATTGCTGCTGCTCAATCGAGAGGGTGAGAAGCAACGAAAGCAATTCTTTCTCTATATACATACACTACATATAGTATTATATTTAATAGATGATCCGACTCGCCTGCTGAAGCATCATAATGAGCATATGAATACGGTGCTGCGCATGTTTATTGACATATTCAGCCATACGGATACGGCCGGCATGTTCTATACGAATGACATTAAGGTGCTAATTGATATTGTGGTGCGTCAGCTGTCCGATTTGGATGCGGGCAGTGCGGTAAGTATATATATATATATGTATATGTGCATATATGCAATTAAGTGACAAATACATTGAAAATATATTTGTTTATATCTCACTCGCAGACACGCCCCTGTTATTTGGAGCTGTGCCGTCGCATCTTGCGCAACACAAACTATCAGGAGCATCAGCATCGTAAGCATGATCTCATGAAGATCTTTACGCGCATCTTTTGCGAGGAGACGGAATGCAGCGCATCCGATCAGCAGCTGGTGCGTGAGATAGCCAACGAATTTCCCCAATTGTTTAAGGCATAAATTCAAAAGAAGCAAAAAAAAAAAACACACACTCCTATTAAATCAAAGTTAAATTATGTAAAGCGTTGCTAGTGAGGCTACCAAACTGGGCCAACAACATTTTCAATTTTAAATTGTATAGTTTAGAAAACTGATAAAGTCGATCAGCATTTTGTAAGTTTTAGCAGTTGACAACACATTTTTTTATAGCATTTAACATCTATTTAATTTTGGAAGCTAAGTTTTGTTCTGTTTGCATTTTGTAGTTTATCTTGTGAGGCAGCCAACTAGTTGCATATTAATATGAATATGTTGTGCTTGTATGCAACCATTATGGAGTTATAGACGCTCTAGTATATCATGATTATTCACTTAGATACACAAAATTATATTTAAGTAACACGAAGCCAAAGCTAACACATTACCATAATGTTGTTTGAATGATGATTATGTAGACAGTTATGACTATGATTATAAAATGCAGGCATTTTTTCCGTTTTTATCTATGCATATACACATATATACACGCATACATATATACTATGTATTTTTTAGAGATTAACAACAAAATTTATAGAATGAACGAACAAAAGAGACAAATTTTACATAAAAATTTATAGTTAAATATAAACCAGGGGCATATATAATGGATAATTGATAATTGATTTGTTTAGCAACAAAATTATATATATACATATATAAAAAAAAAATTAAAAACTTAAACAAAATGATTATAAACTCACTATGAAAATGATATTTAAGCAAAAATGAAATATTAATTGCAACTAATAAATAATATGGTAAAATGATATTTAACCGAATCGAATCGAATTAAAACGGAGTGCGAAACCCAAATGTTAAATTTGTTTATATAATCTATGAAAAACAAATCCCAATATGCGAAATCGATGGCAGTTTGTTAAAGCTCAGCCGCTAATGGCATAAAAGCAAATGAAGATCATAAGAAAATTTATAACTAATATAGAAAAATTATACAAATTTGTTGAGAAATAATGAAACACACACATACACACACACATTAAAACTTACTCGCTATTCCCCTCTCTCTCTCTTTTCTACTCTATCACACTGTCTCACTCTAATTGAAACGCACTTTGTACAAGCGAAATTTTAAATGAGTTTTAAAAGAAAACAAGGAAATTTATTTATTGGAAACAAGGTTAAAGAAAAAACAAATATATGTTATGTTTATTGTTAAACAAAGACGAAAACAAATATTGTTGAATTGAATTAAGTAACAGAAATGTACAAAATGCAAAACAATTATTAGCAAAGCGATAAACACAGGAAACAAAAACTAACTAAATGCAATTAATAAGCCGCACATTTAAATCAAATATTCAAAAAAGAAAACATATTCAAAACAAGATAACAAATTATAATTGTGCAACATTTTTAACTATTTCGATTTGAATAACAATCCACAACAAGAACAGCAACAATATTTGAAATGAACATTTAACTATTTATATATAAAAAAAAAAATTATATTAGCAAACATTTTGCAACTTTGTTAATTTGCTCATTTTTAACCGAAGGAAAAACGAATATGAAATATTTAAATAAAGTAACAGCAAAAGCAAATTAAAAGACAATTCAAAAGCAACGCAACAAAGGCATTGAAAGTGTAACAAACAATGAAATTGCAATAATTGTAAAGAGTAACAAAATATAATATTTAAAATTAAAAATTATAAAAAAAATAATTTAAGTGGGTTTTTTTATTAGTATGATATATATATATTATGATGAGATTTATATGGTATAGCTGCACATGTTTGGTTTACTTCGATATATATTATGTGTCTATGGACATATGCAAACTTCTGACAATGTCTTCTAAACTGAGAGACTGGTTTTTTATAAAAATTGATAGCAGAATACATCCATATTGACTCGAATATTTATACAATCCTTATCACTTTACGGTTCAGTTCGTAAGCCAGTTTTTGTGTTTTTTTTTTTTTAAAGTTATCCTATATTTTACTATAACAATTTAATTTGTAATTTCAAGTTAATGTTCGTTTTGTGGTAAAATAAAGTAGTTTCCCTCATATATATCATATTTCCTTCCTTTAAAATACCACTACTTAAGTTACAAATCAAAAAGATTTTCGGCTTTCGCTTGCTCAATACATGGGTTAATACATTTTATTTTGCAATTTACGAGTATAGGCTTTATATATTGATAGAATATTAGATAAGTGTGCCTAACATGGACACGATTATAATGTGTAAGTATATTATCATATGTGCTTCTTGTATGTTGTCTTTGGTAAATAAGTTGATTAAGTACATAGAACATATACATATATATATATTGTATAGATTGCGTGTAATATCAACTGCTAATCGATTTTTGACAAGAGGACATTCTGTTGACAATACGATCCCAAACAACAGCAACATTTAACATCGGTATAATACCATTTGGTTATGTGTATATAGTATTGTAACATATAGTATAGGTATATAATATGCGATTATTAGTTAACGTACATCCAATTTTGGGCTGCTTAACAAATGGTTACAGCTGCAGCTGTACTTCGATTCCTTCCTTACTCCTTGCCTTCCTTCCCATTTTTCCAAAACGGGGATTCACATTTTTCTTGCTAGTAGGGTAGTCCTGAGTAGATAAAGAAAAAGAAACTGCTGCTCCGAAAGCGTGGCAAAGTATTTCCATGATCTTCCCTCGCTCTTCTCCTCTTTCTTGTTCCTCTCTTGGTATAACAACTGAGTTTGCCGGGTGGACGTACCAACCGGTACGTCCGGCGTGTCATCGACTCCGGCTGAGAGGCTACTGCCGGGAGCAAGCGCCACAAGCATTTGCTTTTATAGGAACATCTCTGCCGGGGTCCCAGTTGCGTTTGCTTAAACGCAATTTTACGCCCAGATGCGCATCTAACCTAATTCATTTGTTTAGCGCTTGTCCGACAGTGAGCCAACATATTGTTCATTGCACTTTAATTCGATTTTGATTGGAAACGCTCTTATCGCATTCGTGCAGATGGCCTAGGCACTGGGGCCGTCTTAGTAAATAGCACATACAGCCCTGACGTCACACTCGAGAAGTTAATTCCGTTTCAATGGTAAGTAAATAGGCATGTACTACAATATATATATATATATATATATATACATATATATACTTGTATGTATGCATGATTCTTAAATGAGTGTTTAATGGAGAGGAGTTAACAGCTGAGTGTGCTCAACTGGAATTGAGGGTCTTGGATACTTAAATATTTAATTTTTATATGTGTCAATATATATACTTTATACTTTACAATTTATATATATAAAGTGATAAAGTAGTATATAGCATATATAGTAGAATACAGAATAACTTGTTAAATAGAGATTTCTGTACACAATCTTCTTTAGCCAATTTTCTAGAACTTATGAAGTTTTTCTCAATATACTATGTTAAAAAATGATCATATATATTACATTTTAATGCATGTAAATATAAAATTTTCCCTCTGACAGAAGTCTGTAAGCCTTGATTCAATAGGTCGACACTGTACAGTAATATTTTCCCATCTATGACGTCACTCAAGCCATTGCTCTACTTGAGTTTCATTCATAAAATGCTTCGGTTGAAAAAAAGTCGTTTTCGCCTGGCCGAAAGCGCATTGGTGCACATGTGCGATAAGCGAAATTGAATCAATCAATGGGAAATTGAGATTCATTGAGAATTGTGCGTCGGAAATGCTGCGTGGGCGTTGTATATAACGACTCAGTATGTCCTTTAGATAAATTTGGTATAAAAGGAGTGCTAGCCGACAGGGTAAGTCATTCAGTTCCGAGTCTTGCTCAAGTAACGACTATTAGACAGAGACCAAATCCAGTTGCAAAAACAACCGAGACTAATACCAGCATCTGATAAACGAAGTATCAACGAAGCCGAACAATGGCTGCGAATCCACACTGGCTACGACTTAACATTCTTGTACTGCTTCTCCAGCTGGGAGGATTGAATCTTATCCAGGCGTGCAGCAGTCGTCAGCAGCAGTGTACATTGCAACCGCTGCACCGCTCGATGGAAGATCGACGAAGTGAGCTAGAGGACTATGACGAGCATCTTATATATAGACAAGCGAATGAGAAGAATGTCAATCTGTTGCATCGCGAAGACAATCGTCGGAATGATTTTTCACGACGATTAGAGGACACCTACTTGGAAGTACGAAGAAATGCTGATGCTCGCTGCGAACAGCGTGATGATCGTCGTCGGGAGGAACGCACTGAAGAGCGTGATGAGCTTCACCGAGAAGTACGAGATGAATTCCGACGAGTTGAACATGGTACCGTCCGCAGGGAGCAACGCTCTGATCTCCGAAGGGAGCAACGCGATTATATTCGAAGAGAAGAACGCGGTGATATTCGAAGAGAGGAACGTGATGATATTCGCCGAGAGGACCGTGACGATCTACGACGGGAGGAACGCGGTGATATTCGACGGGCGGACCGTGATGATCTTCGCCGAGAGGAACGCGACGATATACGAAGGGAAGATCGCGATGATATTCGACGGGAGGACCGTGATGATATTCGCCGAGAGGACCGTGATGATATACGACGGGAAGATCGCGATGATATCCGACGGGAGGAACGTGGTGATCTTCGCCGAGGGGACCGCGACGATATACGAAGGGAAGATCTCGATGATATCCGACGGGAAGAGCGTGCTGATTTTCGACAAGAGGACCGCGTCGATCAACGACGGGAAGAACGCGGTGATATTCGACAGGAGGAACGTGACGATCTTCGCAGAGAGGACCGCGGCGACATACGACGGGAAGATCGTGATGATATTCGACGGGAGGAACGTGCTGATTTTCAGCGAGAGGACCGCGTCGATCAACGACAGCAACGCTCTGATAGTCAACGAGAGGATCGGGATGATCTTCGACGAGGGGAACGCTACGATTTGCAAAGGGAAGAAAGCGGTGATAGCCGACGGGAGAACCTCAGCGATGTACGACGGGAAGAACTCGATGATGTCCGAAGTGAAGAACGCGATGATATTCGAAGGGAGGAACGTGTTGACATTCGCCGAGAAACCCGTAACGATCTACAACGCGAAGAACGCGATGATATCAGACGGGAGGAACGTGCTACTGTTCGCAGAGAGGACCGCGACGATCTACGAGAGCAACGCTCTGATCTCCGAAGGGAGCAACGCGATTATATTCGACGAGAAGAGCGCGACGATCAACGAAGGGAAGAGCGCGATGAAATCCGAAGGGAGGAACGTAATAATATTTGGCGAGAGGACCACGCCGAAGCACTAAGGGAAGAACGCAATCATCTCCAAGGAGAAGAACGACAGGTATACCGACGACAGGAGCCTAAAATCGGAAAAGTGAACCTTGAAGACATTCAGCGACGTGAGGAAAGACTGGAACGTTTAGATGTAGAACGCAGTGAGAGACGAGAGGATTCGAGACGAGCCGTGGTTGAGACTACACAAAGACGGGAGCGGGAAGTTCGTGAAGCTAATGCCATAAGGCGTGAAGATCTCTCTCGCCGTGATGATCGCCGACAGGAGAAATTTGACGATGTGCGTCGGGAGCAAGAGAGAGAACGTGTGGAGGTTAAGGCAATTCTAAGCCGAGTGGATCGAGAGGACATGCAGAGGGTTGAGTGGGACTTAACACGCAAACAGGAGCGAGATAATAGTGATCGTGATGCTAACGTGATTGGAGTACGGCGCAACAATTTAAATCGTAAAGAACACGAGAAACAAGATGATTTTCGACGAGAGGAACGAAATGACCTTCGTCGCGAGAACTCCCGTCGAGTGGAACGAGAAGTATCTCGAAAGCTGGACCGAGAAGATAGCGACCGGGTGAACAATGAGCGAGTGGAAAGCCAAATTAGCCGAGAAGATATGCGACGTCAGGAAAGTGATCTAACTCGAAGACAGGAAACGTTAGAAAATCGAAATGTAGATAAGCACTCGCACCGTGAGGCTCGAGATGGTATCGTAGATGTTAGAGACAATCTAAGACGTGCGGATCGAGATATACCTCTAAGAGAGGAGCGCAAAGTAGAACGTGATGATTTGCGAGAAGAGGAGCGTATTAATCTTCGCCGAGAGCAGCGAGTTGTCGTTCAAAAGCAGGAACGTGAAGCTCGCCACCGTGTGAATGCAGACAAAATGGATAGGCGAGAGAATCGAGAGGTCATGAGACGGGAGCAAAAAGACGAAAATCGTAGTGATCGACGACAGATAGAACGAAGTGATTTCCGTGATACAAATCGAAGAGAGGAGCGTGAAGCTCGCTTAGATGTCGAGCGAAATGAGCTGCGATTGAATCAGCTAAATCTAGAGAGCAGACAGGATCGGAAAGAACTTAAGCGTCAAGATGATCGTAATGTAATTCGACGAAACGTGATCTCCCGACGTGAAGAACGAGTTGACTACAGGCGTGAGGAAGGAAACGATCTTCGACGGCTCGAATTGGAGGATCGTCCTAATATGCACCAAATGGCTAGACGAGTTAGTCAGAATGACATTCGACACGTCGAGAGTGACCTAACACGAAGACGGAAGGAAGAAGATAATCGTGAGCTTAATGGCGAGTACATGGAAATTCGGCGTGGCATTAACTCTCGACGTGAGGATGGACGAGAGGATCGTGTCGATGTCCAACGGATGGATCGGATGGAAAGACGAGAGAATCGCGATGTCATGCGACGGGAAGAGAGAGACATAACACGCCGACAGGATGAAGATAATCGCGCACAACGAGAAGTATCGCGAAGACAGGAGCAATATTCTGATATGCGAGAAGACCGCAAAAATGTTCGTGGAATGGAACGTAATGAGCGCGAGGTTTTTACCGATGACAGACTAAAGGAAAAAAATATTCGTGAGAATCTAGAAGATGGCATGTCGAGGGTACAAGACATATCGCCACTGTATATAGGTAATAGTTTGGAAAATATACAACTCTTCGCCCAGAAAACGTCTAGGGCCTGGTTAAACAACGACTACAGCAAACAGGTTCTTTTGATTACTGGTCAAGCGTTGATTTTGCTGGTGCTCTACTCAAAGCTTAATAGCCGAAAAGGACAGCACCTTGGGTAAGTAAATTATTTGCCATATACTAATCCATAGTCTGTGAATAAATTGGAACTAAATATATTATCATCCTCTAGGCATAGGCTGGGTGATCATATCCAGGGATTTCTACATCCAGCCGACTGTTAAGGCACAAGGGAGACACGGCTTTACGACGAACCTGATAATCTGAAACGCAAAAGTACCTAAGCAAATATATATACGGAAACTCTATTTACCGAACCCTACGTCCCCATACCGTCTAACATAATGAGCAATGAGTTGAATGCCGAGAGTGGATCTGAGAGATATGTATGCAAAAGCATTCTACAATTTATTCCAACTGTTACTGTAAACTGTAAACTACACTGAACTACAAGCAAATACATAGTTATACATAGTTGAGCATATGCAAAGCGAGAAATCTGTTTCAATTTAGATTCCAGACTTCGCCGCCTGTGTCCCTTTAGCACGTCCCCCAAAAATCGCATATAATCCCTGATGTCCTGGATGGGACAAGGCGCTGCTGCAATTGTCCATATCGCATAGTTGGGCACATGCCTGCTGACCATCAAGCCATGCATACTGTATGCTCTTACGACTACGGGTATTACCCACTTAAGAGTTACAGCACACCCACACACACACACATGCATGCACAGACATACATAAGGATACGGAAGGCTGAACTGGAAAATTATTATTGCGATTTTCCATGTCGGTTGCCTTCATCCTTGTGCGCCTTTTGTATGGCAGTAACGTTGTTGATAAATATCGCACATATTAGATGCTGGACTGCTGGTCCATACATCTTTTGGTTTTCAAAGGATTTTCCCAAGGGGTGCCAGGGCTAACTGCCCGACTGCCTGGCTGGTCGGAGAGCCGGACAGTCAGCCAGGCAGTAAGCCATTCTTAATCAGTGCAACCAGCACAAATTTTACACAATTTTCTTCCATTGGGGATTATATCGCATGGTATATGTGTGTACAGTCAACTTATGGCTAAGCACAGAGTAGACAGACAGACAGACAGACAGACTGAACTGACTATGTATTTGTTGGTTTATTTTGTTTTTTTTTTTTTTAATTTTCTGGAGAATTGTTTAACCTTGTACAGATTTCTCTGAAAACTTGAAGCAGTTTCAAGTTTCGCCTAGCCTTACACGATAAGATTACCATCCAATCTTCGCCCTTATCGAGGGCAATGAAATGTAAATTTAATTGCGATTTGCGCTTCATTCCCTCACATAATTAGCTCCGAATTTCGGTTATTGGTAGCTCGAAAAGTCTATAAAAAAAGAGACGCGTGTGTATCTCAACTGTTATGTGGGCAAGCAGCAAATGTTGAGCTTTACTGCTGTTTATCCAAGCAAACACTCACTCTCCAGAGTTGTGCTATGAAATGGTTATAGGACCAAGGCAAACACACATACTCATGCACCCTAACACGCTCATACGCCCACGCACACCGAGGACATTTGCTAGGGAGGGTTATTCGATTTTAAAATGCCACAAAAGCGCAATAAACCAACAAGAAAACATCATAAAAAATTGAGTTTTCAATATTTATTCGAATTAAATAATTCACGCGCGTTGGTCTGGGCGCCATAGCTGGGCAAATGAAAACCACACAACCACGCAGCGATGCTACACACTCACACAGCCACACACACACACAGGCACAGGGAGGGAGGTGGAGTGGGAGGCGCGTTTGTTCGTGTGGCTAGACTACCGGAAGGGCTCAAGAAGCGTTACAGAAAAAAGGAAGAAGCTCGGGCATCGGGGGGTCACTGAGTTCTGTTGTGGGGGGCTTGTACATACGCCATTTTACGAGCATTTGAGGTTTATTTTATGCTTTTAAGCATACACATGCCCACTCTTCAACACACACACACATACGCTAACACACACAAAATGCAAAACAACATAAATTTTGAGTCAGAAATCATAAATTTCAATAAAAACAAGAAAGTACGTCTGTTGTCTTAAAGTTAGCCACACTTTGAATACCCTTGCACGGAGCACAAATAAATAAACTGACTAATTGATTGATTGATTGATTGATTGTCTGATGATCAACGTGCAGCTAAATCACTAATAGCCTTTAGATCAAATTTTTATTGTACGTTCTTTAGAGTGGCATAAACGTATTGATTGACTGACTGACTGATTGCTGATCAATGCCCAAGGCTTAAAAGCAGAGTTGCTCAAATTTGAATTGTGGATTCTTTATAAGAATTCCAGCCAGTTGTCCAAGTTTGTCTTACGTTTACATTGTTGATCAGCTTCTAGCCAAGTCGGCACAGCCGGTTAGTGAAGTGTACGAGAAAGGAAGCAAAGCGCCAAACAAATACGCAAACTGGAAAACAGGCAGCTCCAGCTAGTGCGATGCATCAGTGTGGCGAGTGAAGAGTAGTGCGGAAAAAGTGTTGAAAAAGACGCTTAAATATGGCAGTGCTTACACAGTTAAGTAAATTCAGCAGTCAGTTGTGTTAGATAGTCTACCATGTTTGAGACTGGAGCCGATCAACTGAGAAATTACTTGACTACCAGAAAACAACTATTGCCAGACTTTAAAAGGCAGCTAGAAAATGGGTGTTTTCTGATACATATTGTTAAAATAGATACAATTTTTTACTTAAAAATAATATTTTCTCAAAATATTTCTTCCAAAATTCTACTAGAAGTAAAATACACCCTCTCACTCGTTGTAGAATATGTTGGAACATCAAGTACTTACCTAGCAAGCATTTATAACAATGACAATTCATTGCATTGTTGTCAAAATAATAAAATATTTGAGCTTCTCTTAATTTAATGTAATTTCCTCGTCAATAACATTCCTCTGTTCTTTAATAAATATAAGCAATTTTATCTATTAATAATTTTCTTATCGTGACTCGCGGGAATTTCGAGATCAAGCACTTAATGCGACCGTCCCGGACTTTTTCAGAATCTTTCCCATCCCGCCCAATCCCGAACATTTTTTCGGGACCCGCGGGATTCCCGAAAATCCCGATCCCGATGCCCATCTCTAGTCTTGATTGCCTGTCTGTCTATTTGACAGATTTTCTCTAAGACTTAAAATGTTGCTGTTGGTTCTTCCTGCGGCATCTTTGACCAATGTTTATTTAAAATAAAGTACTCGAAATCAATTCTAAAAGGTTTTTAGCTTAAGAATTTCGATATTACAGTCTTACAAGACCCAAAAGATATATTTTCTACTAGCACTAGATGTTTTCATAGTTAAATGATATCATATTTAAAAGACTTAAAATATTACTGAAAATATGAACAGATTTTAGAAAGGAACTCGAAACACCAATGTGAACTTGATTGGCAAATAAAACAAGAGTCTCTATGATTGCAATTTTTGCGAGGGAGTAGAAGATAGTTAGGGGGTATTGGGGCTGTCTGCGACATTTGCTCTGATATTTGCTAGCAATTTTCTAAATTATCAATTTCAACGGCAACTGAGCAGCTAGCGAATAAATAAATACATAAATAAAAGAAAATACGTGGAAAATGGAAATCGAAATGGGCAAAAGGAAAATAAGTTGAAAAAAAAACGAAGCCATAGCGAAATTGCCAACTGGTAAAATTCGTGAAAATTCATGAAAATTCGGTTGGCGGAAAACCGCAGCAATTCGAGCAGCGACAGCAAAAATTCAGCACAACTTTGCCATTAAACGTCAATAGAGCTGAATGCGAAATAGGGCTCAGAAAATTGGGGGCGGGCTTCGAGGGAGGGAGGTGAGGGGGTGATTGATTGGAGGGCGGCTGTGGAAGCTAGCGATGCTCTAAGCGAAATGTGCAGTTAAATAAAAATCAAAGCAGTTTACGTTATCAGCGACGATTCGAAAAAAGGGGCGGGGCTAGGTGGCTGGCTGGCTGGCTGGCTGGCTGCCGGCTGCCTGGTGGCTTTCCGTTGAGCTGAGATGAGTTCGAAGGCTGCAGCTGATTTGGGGAGTCTGCGTTCAATCGCACTGCCATTGCGTACAAGTTGCGTTGACAGCGGCAAAACGTTTGCATAATCCAGCGCCCACACAGCCAAATCCAGTTCGCAGCACAAGACTAGACCCCCTTCCGCCTCCTCCTGCTCCTCCTCTGCCGCCCACTCAGATGCATTTCGTGCAAGGCAAATGCGAAATTGGTTTATGCAACAGACTTTTATGGCGCACGTCAGGCCGGCGCCGAGGCAAACTTTGACAGCGCCAACGCAGTCGCTGGCAAATTTTTAAATAGAAGCGAGGGAGGGGGTCGATAGGGGCGGCTTCCAGGGGCCTTTGGGGTTCTCTCACTGAGCTGCCAACCTGGAGGCCAGCATCCATTGCATTCGTGCAAATAAATTTGCTGTGCACGTACATGAAAGCCGTTTGCACAAGCATGCAATCATCCACAAATATTGTCTAAACACACACACACACACACACACACACACACCTATACAAGCTCGCTTGTATGAGTTGGGAATTCTAGTTCAATTTGTTGAATAAGTTGAATCGTTCATTTTGAAGTCCAAAAGTAGATCGTTTGTTTGTCAAGCATCTCATTTCGATAATGATCGTCAGTTGAATAGATCGAATAGATTCAAAGAACTATCATCTATGAACTGCTGAGCAGTATCGTTAATGAACATCAAACAAGTTCAATAGATCAACATTGAACTCCTGAACAAGTTACCAGAACTTAAGGAAATTCGTTTGACGAAGACCCGGGTTCGCATCCCAGCAAATAGGGCATGGTTGTATTATGTTTGACTTTAGCGGCTTAGATCTTTAATTAGTCATGCGCTATAGTGTCAAATGACAAGAAAACTACAATAAAGAAAAAAAAATGTATTTGAACATTTCGCTTATGAACTTATGAGATGATCAAAATTAGAGATGGGATCGGGCAAGAAATTCGTTCCCGACCCATCCCGTCCTGAAATAATTTTTGATTTTCCCGCCCGCGGGTCCCGACATTTCTCAATGTTTTTTTTTTTAACATTTAGTACTCTTTTGATAGATATAATTTTTTATTTAAAATAATATTTTCTCAAAATTTTCTTCTCTAAGATGTGTTTTCCTTCCTTCCAGAATTCGACTAGAAGTAGAACACATCCTCTTACTCGTTGCCGAAGATATTGGAACATCAAGTACTTGCCTAGCAAGCAATTGTAACAATGGCAATTCATTGCATTGTTGTTAAAATAATAAAATATTTAAACTTTATATTAGAATTAATTTCCTCGTCAATATCATTCCTCTGTTCTTTGCTAAATACAAGCAATTTTATCTATTAATAATTTTATTATCGGAACCCGCTGGAATTTCGGGATCAAGCACTTATCCCGGCAGTCACGGACTTTTTCGGAATCTTTCCCATCCCGCCCGACCCGCGGGATTCCCGAAAATCCCGATTCCGATGCCCATCTCTAATCAAAACAACTGATTGAACTGGATCGTTGAATACCAGCTGAACTGTATTGTTCACTGATTTAGTTCACAAGTTCAATCGAATGATCCGTTCCATCAACCTGTTTTGGAACGACAAAAGACAACTCTGCTTGATGCGTAGCTCTGATAATCCATGGCTCGTTGTTGAATTGATCAATTGGAAAGCAACCGCAATAGGAATTGCAACCGCATGTCAATTGATAGGCACAAGGAATGGCAGCAAGCAGCAGGAAAGGTCCTGCAAGGATTCATGCCAGAGACCTATCCCTATCCCAATCCCCACCCCCTTCATAGTTATATCCCACAATGATGACATTTACTGGCCCGTTGCAGCAGAAGCAGCCTTCAACCAGCTGGCAGCTGCCACCTGCCACATGCCACCTGCCACATGCCAGATGCCACGTCCTTGAGTTTTATGGGATTCTTAGATATTTATAGATTGCGCTCTTACAATCGCCTTGCCTGAGCAGCAAAAGTTGTGTGTGCTTTGCTTTCGCTAACAAATGCCCAAACCAAGTGCCTCGGCTTGTGTATGTGTGTGTGTGTGTGTGGGAGCTGTTGCGCAACGTAGCATAAAAAATGGCTGCATTCGGCCTGCAATTGTTGGCGGGAGGTCTAGCGGAGCGGAGCGGGGGGGCGTGGCAAATCAAAGTCAATTTGGTAAAGCGAAGAAAAAGGATCTGGACGAGGCATCCTCGAGTGGTATGTCCTTGCTCTCGACCACAAGCACAAGCGCACATTCAGCCAAATTGCAGCCTCAAGCGCTCAATAGGCGTGACAGGGGCTGGGCGTTGGGCGGCTGGGTGGTGCAACAGCAAAACGCACAGCAAGAGCGTAACAAGTAGCAAACTGAGGGTGGGCAGAAATTCCTAGGGTCCTAGGTCTTGGCACAGCTTGCACGTTGGTCAACAGAAGCTTTGAGCATATTGTACAGCTTTGCAATTTTCTCAGGTAGCATTACCTACATACTTAACCACGACGAATACTTCTTCACGGACGAACAAGAAACAAGACACCGAACACTGAATACTCTGACCGAAATAAGTGCCATATACTCAAAATATATATTGAAGAACTAAAAGTATATTTTTACATAATATATAGACTGATTGTTCTTAGAGATATGTGATATAGGTATATCAAGATATCAGAAAAATCATTGATGATTCTTTCTATGTTATATGGTATAGTTATGCGATGAAAAAAGAACAAAATGATATACAAAAACTCATTGTAGAACCGATTATCTTATATGCTATTTATATAATTTATATGCTAAGATTTGATAAACTTAAAAGCTTCGACTTGTTCAGACCATACACTACCTAATACGAAATATAAGGACTAAACTATTGATTTAGTTTGTATACTATGATAGATACCTTCATAATGAGGCATCTCATAGTTGGCTAAAAAATGGTAGAGCCCTATCCTAGGGCACAAAAACTAGCTACACAAGGATTCAATAATGATGTAAGCTAGCAGGAACGTAAAGAGCTTATACCATAAATAGTTTGTTTGTCAATTCCACTCGTTTCTCACTTCACTTTCATTTAAAGCTCAAGTCAAATATTATCAGAAAAGGAGCTATACTATCTTAAATTCATAAAAAATTGTACTCTATGAAAATTATATTACTTTGTAACTTGATAAAAAAGAAGAAAAATACTCTTCAGTTGGAGTTCGGGCAGGTTTTATGGCTGGGCACATAATTGATTTTTCGCACAGTGTAATAAAAACAAGATGGTTGTCGTTAGAGTTTACCGTAATGCCGTTATTGCTGCCCGAGTTGCACTTGTCGCGACTTTTCGTGCCAAATGTTGTCAGCCTTGACTTGCACTTAAAAGGAGCAGAGAGGGAAAAGGTTGTTGCCGAGGCTGAAAGGCTGGGAGTATGTACCCAAAGTGGGGTTGGGGCTCGCAGCGGCCGGCGAGTTCGAAAAATTCAATTAGAAATTTACATAGTTGCAGCACTTCAAGGCAGAGATCCCCTTCATTCCATTCCCACATGGGTTAAAGGTCCAATTGGAGAGCGCGTACTGCGTACTGCCCCCCGGCATTGGTAACTGTGTATTGACAGTCGGATTCGCAGTTGCAGTTGCTGCAGTGGCAGCGAGTGTGGCAGCCACATGTTCATCCATTGTGCAACAGAGCGTGTTGCAAATTGAATTTTTGCGGCCAGACAGACGGACCGGGCGGACGGACAAGGCGCGTCGCGGTTTAAAACTAACAAGAGAGCATGCACTGTACGTGTGTGTGTGAACGACTAGGAGATACCCTGTAGAGAGTAAAAAGCTCTTAACATGTGAGAAAAACAGAGAGCTTTCACAGAGATGGGGTAGTTAACCAAAAAGTTTACGAAGATATTTAGAGATTTGGCAATAAAATAAATATTTGACAATTTTATGAAAATGGCAGATCATTTATATGATAAGGCATATATCTGGATATTTCAATGTATTATCTTTATAAATCGAGAGAATTTTACTCAATTTGTTTCTATATTCTGCGATGGGTTCAACATCAAAACTTGCCAATAGATGTTGAAGCAGAATAGATGTATGTATATATCTCTAGGCTGACGGATAAGACTTATAAATATATATTTTTACACATATTTAACATAAATACATATATATACACATTAGTATATATATATATATTTGAATCGCAGCTGGATTCTTTTGCCTGTTACAGTCCATGCCACCCGCTTATCACACACTTGGATTGGTAGCAGGGTACACAAAAGGTGTTGATGGACTGCGACATGGTTACACAAATTGCATATTGCTGCGGACATAGACACGAATTTGGCAAATGGCCAAAAAGCGCTGATGGCCAAATGCGCTGCGCTCCACTGCAGCTAATTAAACGCGAAAATTGCATAAAAGCTGCAAAGCGCCAGCTCAAATTGTTACCAACAGCGGGGCGGACAGGGCGGACGGTGGGCGTGGCCATGCACGCGAAATTTGTAACCCGTAACGCTCGGCACTGGCCACGCTTGCAGCAGGGTATTATCAACTTAGCCCAATGATGCGTGCCCAAAAATTAACTTAGCCATATGTGTTGAGCACGACTAAATTGATGGAGCAAATAAAAAAAAACTTTATCGACAGATAACACTATAGATAATGCCGGACTGCATAAATAACTGAATCGAATAGAATAAAAATGGGTTTTGCGCTTTGACTGATGGGACTCTGTCTAACTGATTGTCGCAGTTAGCTGCTACAAGCTGTCGACGGTCGTGCTGATTGACTGACTGATTGACTGACTCGCTGATTGCTGATTGATTGGCCCTGTCTCTTAAACGAAGCTCATGTATATGAACATGCATGTATGTATGTATTAATATATGCATGCGTGCATGTACACAGTTCGTGTGGCATGGCATGGGTATGTGACTCTGATATATTCACTTAATACTTGCAATGATCTGATATTATATATTATATACATATAAACTTTGTATCTCTATTAATACACTACTGTCTAACTAGTACTTTCAGTATCCAAATATCTATTTATCTACTACTATTAAGTCCAACTACTACAACTTCTCTATATATATATATATATATATGTACATATCTATTTATCTTCTACTATTTACTCATTTGTTAATCGATTGCTATTTTCTTAATCTACTGCTTCTATCCATGAACCTTTTTTATCTACTACAATATAGTTCTACTACTACAACTATTAATACTACTATTATATACAGTGGTGCTCATAGACTTAATCCACTGAACCCTGAAAAGATTTTGTAATAACTTTTTGAAACATATTTCTTTCGCCCTGAAATTTTTCCGATTTGCGACACTATTACATATGTATATTTAGCTACTACAATTCTACTACTAATATTATCCATATATCTATATATATATCTACTATGTATATATATCTACTTTGAGTTTTACTACTATCTATTTTGATTACCATCTCTTTAGAACTATCTACGTCTGGTACTAATACTATTATTTATCTACTACTATCTTTTACTTCTACTACTATTTATCTACTACTATCTTCTACTTCTACTACTATTTATCTACTACTATATTCTACTTCTACTACTATTTATCTACTACTATCTTCTACTTCTACTACTATTTATCTACTACTATCTTTTACTTCTACTACTATTTATCTACTACTATTTTGTACTTCTACTACTATTTATCTACTACTATCTTTTACTTCTACTACTATTTATCTACTACTATCTTTTACTTCTTCTACTATTTATCTACTACTATCTTTTACTTCTACTACTATTTATCCACTACTATCTTTTACTTCTACTACTATTTATCTACTACTATCTTCTACTTCTACTACTATTTATCTACTACTATTTTGTACTTCTACTACTATTTCAACTACCAACTTAGATCTACTTATATATACATATATATGTATGCGTATGTAATACATACGCATATTATGATATGTATACATCTGAGTTGTATACCTCTAGACATACGTATGTACATACATACATATATTCTCCTAATGTAAACTTATTTAAGTACTTGTGCTTTTGTTCTTTCCGATCTTTTGGACAGTACAGTACAGGTGGTTACTCTTGCTTTATCATTCAACTGTCATCGATGTACAGGGTATTCAATCTATGTCGCTGCCAAGACAAAACAATTTGTTATTTGTTGTATTCAATTGGAATTGAAATTCAATTGGAGGAGCAGCAGCTGCTACCAAATTGAATATAGCGGCAAGCAGAAACCTGAACGAGGTTACGAATTAGCCAGAGGATGCGAATGGAGCTATGGATGTGGATGCGAATGCGTATGGCAGAAATAGAAACCAAAACTGAAATTGTACCTTTTTTTTATGTGGGAAGGTGAGGGAAGTGGGGGGGGTGGGCGGCGGTGGTTTGGCTAACTGCTGGCCACCGAGGAGCGCAACTCGGAATTAGACTGAAAAAATAATTGCAACTAGCGTTCGTTTCAATTAAGTTTGGAGCACAAAATTTGCCCCGTCATGTGGCACGTAGCACGAGCCGCCTACCAACCCACCGCCTACCGCCCACCGCCCACCGACCACCGCCTGCAGCATGCAACAGTCGCTGACTCTGTAGTCAGAGTCGGATACGGTTGCCGCTCCACTCGCCGTCCCCAGTTGTTGCTAATTATTGCTGCGCTGCGCTTTCGGCCAACTGAGCGCACACAATGGACCAGCTTCAAGCTCCCAGCTCCCAGCTCCCAGCTCGCAAAGATCCTGCCGTTTCCCCTTGCTTCCTGTTCCTCTTCTGGCAGCGATTGCAGCGCAATTTACCAGATGCAACTCGCAACAACTGCACCCGAGGGATGCATTTTGTTGGCTGTTGCCGCTGCAGTTGCTGCCAATGCCTCAGCTGCTTTGTTAAACAGTTAACTTGCCGCTGCGTGGGGGAGCGCTTAACGAGCTACGAGCTTTTGCCGTTACCTGTCGAATGGAGCTCGTTGCCGACATAAATCGCGGCCATTTGCCACATCAGCGCAGCGGGCATCAAATTTCTTGCCACAAATCAATCATGCGGCTGTCCCGTTCGCATTCGGACTTCATTTCAGCACCATTAGTTGCCATATAACTCATGCCGCAGGAGTGGGGGCAGGGGGGTGCTTTAAGGGATGCCCCCAACTTGGATAATTGAATGGCAACGACAAAAGCATTGCATACTCTTTCGGGCACTCGCTGTGGCTGTTGTTGTTGTTGCTTTAGTTGTTGCTTTAGTTGTTGTTGTTTTTGTTAGTAGGCATTCAGTTGAATGCCTTGGGCCAATGTGTTCATTGTCCTTGTCCACTTCGAGTTGCCTCTCTCTCGTTGTCCACTTGTAGCTAATTAAAGCTAATCGTGTTGTCGAGTTGAATCTGCTGTAAGTGCTTTACACTGCTCCAAAAATGTGTGTGCTTATTGCTTTTTCCATTTCCCCCCACCTATTGCAACTATAAAATGTAATGATTCGATACAATATTAACAAGCTCCGTACAACTGTTTGCTCTCTTCTAAAAAAGATCTATTTGTTAAGCAACTGTTCTTTCGCTCTCCTTTCTGTCTGTGTAGTAGTTATGCCTGCTTCCAACATTCTCGAAGGTACTGCTAACAAGCGTACGATGGGAGTGAGAGCGGGAGGGGGCCTTCGGGTAGCTGCTTCGACTGTGCAAACATAGTCGATTTGTTGAAAACAAACCCAGCCACCCACCACCCTCCCTCGATCCCTCACTTCAATGCAAAAACCCGAAGCCGAACAGGAAAACGACACCAAAGCCGAACGTTCTTGCGTGTACGACCAATTCGCCGCATAACAGCGTTACGGCGAATTCAAGAAAGCTGCGCAATGAGTTAGTGTGTTAGAGAGAGAGAGAGCAACAGAGAGACAAAGACAAAGGGGAGAGGGGAGAGTTAGTAGGCAGGTTTGGCCTAAGTCAAGTCGTGGCCACTTCCTCAGCTCAGTTGACGACGTTCGCCTGGTTCTATGACAACATAGTGGGTGAACAGCTGGCTGCTGGGTGGGTGGTTGGTTGGGTTAGTGGCGGCCAACTGGCCAAGTTGGCAGCATTTACAACATTGTGCTTAACACTTTGCGCCTGCAAGTCGCATCGCTGCCGCTGTTGATGCTGTTGCTGCTGGTGGTTCAGTAACAACTGCCTGCCCCCTCAATTTGGCGCATGTTGCAAAGTTGTGCTGGGCTTGCTGATGTATGCTCATATAACTTTGCCACTAACGAGACTCATGAGCTGCATAATAATGAGACAGCGGAGCAGCCTTACTCCGCAAATAGGCGCCAGCAGTCGCTGTAATCACTGAGCCTCCCCAGCGACACTCGAATCCCACGTAAGTCCCACGCCTCAACTTCAAGTTCCTGGAACAATGCTTCATTTCGCATTTATCGGCAAATGTACGCACACATACACATACAAATACATACATATATATATATATATACATAGATATATATATCTGTGTTGCTGTGTCTAGTCGAGGCCCATCAATCCTGAACCGCCAATGAATTCCATGCGATTAATTTAGCAACTGATTTGCCGTTGACGAATAACAATGCAATATAATGTGCCACAATTATTCATTTCAACGGCTGACAAAAAAACTTTGTTGGCTCCGTTCCACTCGTTGGCTTCCTTGCATGCGAATGAGTTGGGCTGCCATTGATTATGCGGCCATCCCTGACTGATATGGTTTACCCAGATGGTTTGCCCATCAGCTAGTCAGCTAGTCAGCTTGCCATCCATCAGATACAAGACTTGGGTCTTTAGGTCTTTGAGCAACATTTATAGATAAACTTTCTTTGAATGCTTAACGGTGAGAGAGACAGACTGAGAGAGAGAGGGATACAGAGAAGAAAAATATACCGGTTGTGGAATTCTCTGTTGAATGGAGTCCGCTTGGTGACTCTAATACTGTTGTCAAAAACAAAGGGATTATCAAATTCTAATTAGGAAATGTATTGCTGATGGCCAATTCTTAGAAAAGTCAATAACTGTTTAACAGGCAAAGACGGTGACTAGTAGAAACTAGAGAGATGAGCTAACTTCGGTCATGCCTAAGTTTGGTAATACCCTTGCAATTGCAAAGAATATAGATATAGTTTTCTCTGATTTGCCACGCCCCCATCAAGTAGATATTTATAATTTTTAGTCAATCTATATATATATATACAATTTTGAAGCTGTACCTACAAAACTTTGGAAGATATAGCTTTCTCCGATTTGCTCCAAAGAGGCGGATATATATAATTTAACCTAACGTTTTTGTAAATTTTAGGGATTTCCCACGTTCCTAATGGGCTTAGATATATATGATATCTTATTATCTAGCAGTGATTGACACAAATATATGTTTGAGGTTTCAAACCTCTGGCTCCAACAGCAACCAAAATATTTGAGGATTTATGTTAATCACTACATTGACTTTTCCGATTTGCCACGCCTCAAGTAGGCGTGGATATATAACTTTTTGATCAACTTGAAGGGGAGGTTAAAAGTATATTACTTTCTAAATTTGGATGATCTAGCTTCCAAACTGTAGAAGATATAGTTTTACCCGATTTTCCACGCCCCCAAAGGGCGTAGCTTTATATGCTATATTTTTTTGTATGGAGGTGCGGTTCACGAGCATATATTTCAAATTTCAAGTCTAAGACTTCGATAGCGCCGAAGTTATCCTACTAGAACATTTCTTAAAACCGATCTGTCGTATGGGAGCTATAGGATATAGTCATCCGATCCGGATGATTCCCAGATATACAATGCCTGCAGCAGATTGGAGCCTATGTGCAAAATTTGAGCTCTGTAGCTCTAATAGTCTCGGAGGAGATTGCGTTGATCCAGACAGACAGGCAGACGGACAGACGGACATGGCTATATCAACTCAGCTCGTCTTGCTGATCAAGAATATATATACTTTCTGGAGCTCATCCTGCTGAGATTGATTCTGATCAAGATTTACGGATGAGCTATTTTAAGCTATTATTGGATGTTGAGCGAGTATTAAGCAGTCGTGTACAATCGATTTCCTAGTTGTTTAAAGACCTTTTAGTCACAGTTTCGTTTCTTCGGTTTTCTGTTCTATTCGATTTGGTAATTTCTTAAACTGAAGCTTTGATTCTTAGCCTTGATAAAGATTTCAAATAGATTTCGTTCCAGTTGTACTGCTTGAAACTGAAAATTTTGGTAAAAATTAACTAAATAATGTTATGATTTGTTTCGTAGCTTTTACAGATTTAATTTGAAATTTAAGATTTGAAATGTATATTAGAAGAAGTACTCTTATCTGTAAAAAAAACTCTCAAGCGAAGATGTTAGCGAAATGCAATTGCTCAGTTTGTGCGCAACAAATCGCTTGTTGGTCACTTTTTGTTGCCCAGTTGTCTTTTCAATTACCACGGCAAGCGCGAATAAAAAACTTTACCGGCAGCAGACTTGACCATCCTGCTTCCTCGCTCTACCCCCAGCCACTGGTCAGTCGGACCTTTGGCCCATTGCGTTACAAGTGCAAATTAGTCAAGAGTGCCAACAAATTTAACGAGCAAATTTACACTCGAGTAGCGTCCACGACCGGAATCCAGTTTGGAGCAGCGACTTGCAACTGGCTTTGGCTTTGCCTTTGCCTTTTGGCTTTGGTATGGGGTGCTACGGTACGGTATGGTCCGTCGGACCAGTCAACTCTCTGCCTGGACCGTAGCCCCCGCTCCACGAGCTGTTTGCCAGATCAAAATGGAACTTCTGCCACGCCAGCCAGTTGTAAATTTTGTGTTTGCGCTTCCGGGCCTCGAGGCAGTGGCCTCCCCTCTCCCTCTGTCTCACTCTGTCTTTCTCTCTCGCTCTCTATCTCTTTGTCTCTCTGAGTGTTGTGTGTGCCTGTTTTAATTTAGGGAACCCAGTACAGCAATTGCCCTCCTCTCAAAAAAAAAGACCCCATGGAACCTTTGCTCAGCTCGGAGTGTCTTATTACGGCTCCTCTTGGGGGGTCGCGGGGCAACTTTACAGCATGGCCTGCTGTGCGTATCTGTGCAAATTGTTTGTATCACATTGGCACGCCCACTTCATGGGATGTCATGATATGCCACGAGCTGGAGCATCTTTTATGAGGATTTTCTTTGGATTTTTCTTTTGGTTCCAGAGTATTTTGTAGCATTCCCTATGTGAAAATGGGGCTAGGCGGAGCCTCGTGTGTTTCTCCTGTTCAAATTGAATCAAATATTGGTTTCAGGCAACTCGACTGGTCGTTGGATCTGGTGATGGGTGTGCACACTGGTTGCTATCGTGCCACGAGCACATGGAATGAGAAAATCGAGGCTGTTCCTATTGGAAAAAATAGCTCAAGGAAATAGCAGGAGAAATAGCATGACAAAAACACGATGTGACATAACAGGACCAAAAATTTAAAGTTTTATTACCTAACTCGTCTTATACTTTCGGAGAGGACATGAATTCGTTTAGCACGACTCAGGCCAAGTCAATGCGACTACAAAGAGAGCTTACGCTATGTTTAGGTATTGGAATTGCGTGAGTCGTGTTTAGTCACGATAGTCACGGTGCACACTCATCGCTCATCGCTAATTGGGGCTGCGGAGTCCTGTGACGTCCTCTCTGACTTTTGACCCACCCCATTGGGTCGTCAGCGTCAGCTTAGGCAGCGGCTGAGTCTCTGCTTGGCAACAAAAGTGGATGCGGTCCTCAGTCCCGGTCCGAGACCCGGACCCAGACCCGGGTCTGAATCTGAATCTGAATGTGGCCCATTTCTGGATGCTGCGTCTGTTGCTGGCCAGCTGTGAACCCATGTCAACTTTAATTGAATTTGATAGAACAAATATTTAGCAGCATCGCGCACCATTTACACCCGGCACACTTAGGAGACAGAGCCTACCTCTTACCCAGCCCGCCCCTCTTTGAAGTCAAGCTCCAACAATAGTTGGGGGAGGGAGTGGGGCTTGGGCTGCCTTTGAGGACTTGGCCCGTTATTATAATCAATGAATTGCTATGTCATAATTAAGCTAAATATATGTATTTATCCTCTTTATTCGGCTTGTTAAATTTTAACTTTGAATATTTCGTTTTTAATTTGACATACCTTTTGCATTATATTCTCTTTTATCTAAGCAAACTCACTTTTGATTTAGTTTCTTTGAAGTTCGCTTTAATTTGTAAAGCATTTTAAAAATAATCATAAATTAGTTTGTTCTCCTTCCAGATATAATATATTATGAAAGAAGAGTCAGCTTTAGGTTATCAAATAATTAGGTTCCTATTCTAAGCTAGCTCTATCAAGTAAATGTACCAACGTATTATTATAAGCGCCTCTTATAATAATAAAAAAGCGATTCAGATTATGGTGACAGGAAATTTTACCCGCGGAAAATTGGTAAAAAAAAACTAGTTTGTTCCATAATTAAATTTGGCGTAAACTTATTTTGAGACAAGCAGAAATTGGGCTATAATCAAATATCTGCTATTTAAAGGGGAGTTGAGTCGAAGGAAGCCGGATAATGTCCTTTAGTGATATGTTTGTGAATTTGTGAAACTAATCGGCGCATTAAGTCAGCAGGCAGCATTGTTTGTAAGTGAAGTCTGCTTCAAATACCAAATATGAGGGAAGTATATCGAAAGAATCTGAAGCTGGGATTGCCGTTGCACAGGCATTCGGTATGTGGCATGTGGCTTGTGGCATGTGGCATGCAAATGAGTAAATCAAAAGTGTTGTCTTTCCTCTGTTCTGTTCTGTTCTGTTCTGTTTGTTCTTCACCTACTGCTCCCGAGCTGCAGCTCCTTCTGTTTTTCCATTCCGTTTGCTTTCGTTATTAAATTGCCAGCCACATAGCGCACACTGGGAAGTATTTATTAAGTCATAAGCTCCATCTCCAGCTCCATCTCCATCTCCATCTCCAGCTCCGTTTATAGCTACAGTAGCACCCACACTTGTATTCACACTTGTATGCACACCCACACCAACATTCACACTCACCTCTCTCTCTCTCTCGCTCTCTCACTCTCTCTGTCCCTCTCCGTACATACATTACAGAAACGCACTCATATGAACGTAACAATGCGGCTACTGGAACCACACGATTCACAGTGGGCCAAGATGCTTGTACATTAATCAGATTGTGAGAGGCTTATGCTTCATTTCGAATTATCGGGATTCGACAGTGTGTATATATAGATAGTAATCTTTAGTTATACCCTTGAAAAAAGAGTATATTCATTTTGGTCAGAAGTTTGCAACACACAGAAGGAAGCATCTCCGACCATGTAAAGTATATATATATTCTTGATCAGCACGACTAGCTGAGTTGGTATAGCACTGTCCGTCTGTCTGGATCAACGCAATCTCCTCCTAGAGTATTAGAGCTACAGACACATGCGCCGTTCTACTGCAGGCATTGTATATCACGGAGTCATCTGGATCGGACGACTATATCGTATAGCTCCCATAGGACACATCGGTCTTAAGAAACCTTTTAGTGGGAATATTTCGACGCTTTTAAAGTCAAAGTCTTGAAATATGGACCATATACTCGTGTATCCCATCCCCATATAGAAATATATTGTATATAGAGTAATGTTCATTGGGGGCGTGGCAAATTGCGTAAAACTATATCTTCTACAATTTAAGAGCTAGAACGTCAAAATTTGGCAAGGAGGCTACTGTTGACCTCCCCTTCAGATTAATTAAAAAGTGATACATAGTAGAGATGGGCGTTGGGATCGGGAATTTCGGGACCCGAAATTGTCCCGAAACAATTTCCGGGCTTGTTGGGAAAGATTTTAAAAAATTCCAGGACGGTCGGATAAGTGCTTCATCCCTACACTAAGGTGGCATAGTGAGATATTCTAGAGATATGCTTCTGAGCAGAGGTGGTCGTCGGGATTGAAATTTTCGGGTCCTGAACGGAAATCTCTGAAATGCCGCCATCTCAGAATATATCTCTAGAATTTTTGTACCATGATCTCATGACCAAGCACGTATCCGATCGTCCCGGACTTTTTTAAAATCTTTCCCAACCCGCCAGATACCAAAAATCGTTTCGGGATAATTTCGGATCCCGAAATAATGAAACTTAATACTTAAAATATTTGTATAAGCCACGCCCCTACAAAAAGATATAGTATATATAGCTACGCTCATAAGGGGCGTGCCAAATCGGTAAAAACTGTATCTTCCCAAAATACCTTAAGGCAGACTGTTTCGACAAAATTATATATATCCGTCTTTTTGGGGCGTGGCAGATGGGTAAAAACTATATTTGTTCAGCTAAAGCCCGAAAATTTGACATACAGACTGTTCCCCTCCTCCATATATTAACTAAAAATCATATAGATCCGCCTCTTAGGGTCGTGGCAAATCGGTAAAAACTGTATCTTCTACAACTTTACACCTGAGATCCAGAAATTGGCAGATTAGAATAACAATACCTGCATAAATCCTTTATGATTACAAGGGTATTACCAAACGTCGGCATAGTCGAAGTTAGCCCATCCCTCTAGTTTTTTGCTAGTTTGTCCCACTGTGCGCGCAATGCATTTCACACCTGCTCCAAAAAGGGCAAAGGACCAGCAACTGCCACAGCGGCACACACAGCTATGGCAAACGAAAGCACAGGATGCAATGCACACACACACACACAGAGTATGTGTGTGTGTGGGTGTGTGCACTAAATGTACATATATATGCATACATATATATGCACACGTACAAATGTAGGTGTGTAAACATATATGGTGTTAACAATGAACACCGAACTTTATGCTACCAAGGACTCCAGGTCCCCCAGCTATACACACACACACACACCCACACGTTCACACACATACACACACATATAGAGTTGGTTGCTTGCGATTGCATAGCACAAACTTTGCGAATCTTAACGATTTGCTTATTGTTCTTCCTCCATTGGCATTTACTGAGTATTTTTTAAGTTTGCCATTACGTGGGGCACACTGTCTGGGGCACAGACACTGTGTGGCAAGTGGCAAAAGCAACAGCAGCGGCTGTGTGGCACGACCCTGACCGCAGCGACGAAACCGCCTTTGCCACGCATCCGTGAGTCTCGAGCCATTTTACATACATACATACATACATACAACAGACATATGTGCAATGTCTAACAGAATTGAGATTCTGCTTTAATTGCTTCGCATGTTGCACACACACACACACACACACACACACACACACACACACACACACACACTTAAATTAGCTTTCAATTAAAAAGGCTTTTCGAAGGCATTAAAAAGAATTAGAAATGTGTTTAACTGAAAAGTTATCAAAATGGTCATAAAAATATAAGTTCATTGAGTTAAATAATTTGTTCATGTTAAATGATCGAGTGTAAGTTATTTTCTAATAATATTTTATTCTCTTTCAATCTAATTAGTTTTTAAAATAATGTCGCAGCGGTAAGTGGATACCTTTACCTATTAAATAGCAATACTCTGCATATTTGTCGATGTTTATTGCAACACATGACAAGATTATACTGTACAGACGGTGCGAAGACTACATCTATATTTGGAAAAGACGTCTCCACAAATGAACAATTTTTTTTGGAGTCTGGAGTGGCGTTACCAACAGCATAATGCCCCAATTCACAAGGCCTGGATTGTTGAAATGTGTTATTCAGTTTATCCAGATCTTAATACTATCGAGAATGTTTGGTGTTGGCTCTCTAGAAAAGTTTATGTCAGGCAGACAGTTTGAAACTAAGGGGTCCCTAACTGAATTACACTAAGAGCCTTTACGATTCTCTTAATAATCGTGTGTACGAAGTCCTATAAAGTAAGGGTTCGACCCGTTATTAAAACATTATAAATATGATCAACTTATTATAAAACAATGAAATCTTCATTTTGCTTATTGTTTTTTTCTGTAATTCAAAGTGTTTTTATTCAAGTGACTCAGAAAAACATCGTTATTTTGTACTTTTCGTAATTCTCTTTCTTTTTAATAAACAACCTATATAGAAGTGTGCCAATCAAAGAAAAGCAAAGAATAAAATATAATAAAATAATATAATATTGTAAAATTAGTACTGTTTAAGCGTGTTGCAGTTTCCTACTAGTCCAGCATGCCACAAAACATTTACAGGGTGCTCAAAACAAAAGCTCTGCATTGACTAATTTAATTATGCGGCTAAATTGCACCGTCAGTTATTGTTGTTTTTGGCCTGGCTGCATAAATCACTTGGTGAAAGTGGAAAGGGGCGGGCGGTTCGGGTCGGCCTGGGCTGGGCGAAGGATAAAGCAGAATGGCATGAAATGTCTTTGACGGCGGGATATCGCGATTCCGAGCCATTGAGTCAAATTTGTCGACTGGCGCTGGCTCCAGTTACAGCCTCAGCCTCAGCCCCAACCTCCCAATTCCGCTGCCACGCCCCTTAAGCTGACTAAACTCAGCGCGTTGCGGACATTAAACGGAACAAAGAGATGTGGGTGGAGGGTGTCTATGGCAGGACAATGACAGGACACGCTGCGTCTAGACTGCCTGGCAAAGGCAAGCTAATAAACTTCCGCATTTCCGACATCAGCTTAAGCGGCATTAATGACGCGTTCGCGTCCAAATGATTTATTAACAGTTAGCAGTTCCTGCTGATGAAGCTGCTGTGAAGCTTCTGTGTATGTGTGTGTGTGTGTGTGTGTGTGTGTGCCCACATGGGCATCTTATCAAATGCCATTAAGATTGCAGCCAAGATTACACCGAAATCAGTCCAATTGTAACTTCTATTATTTTTTCGAAAAATTTCTAGCTTAAATTTGTTCTTTGGGCTTAAAAATATTTAGGGATCTCAACTTTAATGGCTTGCAAGCACACATCTAAGCAAATGTCTGTACACTATATCCCAGCAAAACTTGCTTAGAAATACTTAAAGGCACTTCTATCAGAATGGGTTTTAACGCATGAAATTAAATATAATGTGAATCAATTTGTCATTAAAATGTTGGATGTTAAATTTGTAAAACACGACTTAAGTAAAAAAAACCATGAAAATTTAAATAAAAATAAATTTATATTGGCAAAAGACATAATAAAACTTTAGGTGGTTTTTGTGGTGATTAATCTCTCTCTTTTCCTTAAACGAGACATTCTGAATGTTAAAACACATGAGACTTCTCCTGACGTATTCATCATGCTAAAAAGCATGACAAAAGAATAGAATTGACTGGCATGCAGAATTACCTGCAAAAGACAGATTGGCCATCAAATAGCCCAGATCTAAGCCCAATTGAAAATATTTGGTGGCTAATGAAGAGCAAGCTTCGAAATGAGCCACAAAGGAACATTTCTGACTTAAAAATTAAGTTGCAAGAGATGTAGGACTCAATTTCTCAAGAAGACTGCAAAAATTTGTTAAAATCAACGCCAAAACGTGTTAAATGCGTAATACAGGCCAAAGGCGACGTTACACAATTCTAATGTTAATTAAATTATTGTTTTAAGTATGATAGTAAATCATATAACGCAGCGTTCCAATTAATAGTGGTAATTTTCTTCTTATCTCTTAAGTCTACCGTTTGAATAAATTACTCATATTGTTGTTGTTGTTGGAAATAGAGCAAAGCTTTTTTTTTTCCATCGTTAAGAGAATAAAATTCTCTTTAAGACAAAATGCATTGGTATGCGTTATCTTTAGTAGTATTGATAATATAGTGTGTTGAACATTGCGCACTGCAAAAAAAACATGCTGTTCGAATTATTAGTGGTTATGGGTCGTATACTCTCCTTATGTGATCAATGATCTCACTCAAGTTTCTTTTCTCTTATCATTGACTAGAGATTATTGCTCCCAAGCCTCATGCACCAATGACAGACACGTCGACACTTGCCCAAAACCAGGGCATTCCCGTGTCGGGTCTGCCGGGGCGTACGTTCCCTAGTCTTAGTTAGCAAATATTGCTCGAACTGAATACTGCCTGGAGCAGCAGCACTCTAGCCGATCCTGTCGGAGCGGAGACAAGTGTCGCATTTCATGAGGCGATCACCAAACACTGCTCCATATCAGGGAGCAACGGAGGAGTACATCTCCCCTACACAACCAGCGCCAAGGTCATCTGTAGATGATCAGCGTTCTGCGTCCAGCGACTCTGCCAGTCAACGCCAGGTCAGCAGATCCGCTTTCACTGTCGATGTTGCTGCCCACCTTGGCACCTTGGCACTGGTTATCTTGGACAACCCGCAACGGACGTATAAGCTGAGCGCGCTGCTTAAACCATGTGTCATGGGGAATAGGATTAATGCTCCGTGCAGTTCCCGTGGGGGAAGAGCACAATTACCTATGTAGTACATTGTAATATATGCATACGTATATAAGACGTACGAATTGAAAGTATAATGAAACATTTAGTGAAAGCAAACTATGCACCTAAAATACGTGTATAGCATCACCCATCACAACCCATACTCGAAGTCAGGAGAGCTTCGCCAACCCGCCACAAACACATACATACGTACGTGACTCAAATTATTAATTAATTGGTCATACAGTGTTCACGCTGTTTCAGACATTTGCATCTGTACACATACATATATGAACATACGTTAATTACATTCAAATGCGCAAACATAGCACTATGGTAACTCCCTTTCGCTCGCTCTCACACCCTCTGTTGAAGCCAAATTATCAGAAAATCTGCGTCCAAGAGCGGTGAGAGATGAGATGTGTTCTCAAAAGTTATTCAATTGTGTCGTATCTTGGCAACCAAACAAATTATAATCACGCACGCAATCAGAATCGGAACCCCCTGCTCCTTTACAAAAGTTTTACTCTAGCACTGACTCAATTGAATATTTGATGAGTTTAATAACATATTTTGCGAGTGATTATACAGTAATATACCCGAAACAGAGCAAAACACGTAAGAGAGTAAATATAATGTAAATATATATTAATATAATAGTGTACTAACTTCACTGAAACGTCAACAGTAAGAAGTTCAGATTCGTGTTCTTTAACATCAAAGGAGAGACAAGGCGGCTAACTCAGGAATGGTTTTACCATACATTGTCTAACTGGAAAAAGAAGTACGTAATTTATATATGTATTGTAAAGTATTTGTATTGCAAATTTCAAGCCTTAGACGTCAAAAGCGACAAAGTTTTCGCTAGTAAAACAATTCTTTAAGCCGATGTGTCCTATGGGAGCTATAAGATATAGTTATCCGATCCGGATTATTCCGAGATATACAATGCCTGCAGTAGATTGCAGCCTATGCGCACTGTAACTTTAATAGTCAAGGAGGAGATTGATCCAGACAGACGGAGAGACAAACGGACATAAATAGTCTGAGGTGTATTTCTCAGGATTGGGCTGCCATTGTAAACTGTGGGAAGTTTGGAGGCGAAGGCGAAATAGTGGAAATTGACGAAAGTCTTGAAGCAAAAAGTCAAAATAATTGTCTCAGAAACATCCAAGTTCAATGGGTGCTTTGAATATACGAGAGATATAGTAAGAGACTTAATTTAGTGCCAGTAGATAACCGTACAAAGAATACAGTTCTGAAAATAATAAAATAAAAATTTTAGATGGCACAACTATAATCTCCGGCTGTTACTCATCATGTCGCTGCCTTGAAACTGAGGGCTTCTCCATTTAACTGTCAACCAATCGAGAAACTTTGTTGTTCCAATTACACATGCCCATACCCTGAATATTGTGAGATGAACGGACTCTAGGAGGTAGCGAAAAGCCTGTCCGAAATTGGGAAAGTGTGGGCTACAATTGCCACTGAACTTTGGTGAATTAAACTCGACCACATTGAATTTACCGTAAAAGCAGCATAACGCTAAGTTTCACGATATGTGTGCATATGCAGCAAATCAGTTTTGCTGATTATAAAAAAAATATTTTGTCTCAATTATTTACTTATTGGATTAATTTTTTCGTCGTGGTGGACCTTTTGTGGAAATGCCCATATAGAAACACTTGGAAATGCCCATATATTCAACAATTTCAATACGTAGTCTTCTTTAATTTTGTTGTTTTATTGTTTAAATTATTTATAAATAAAAAAAACCATTCATTCGTTATCAGTTTCTAAACCCAAATGGGGCTACAGATGGTAGTGAATGGACCAACTAACAAGTTGTCTGCGCATAGGTGATCGACACAAACGAGGTAGCACACACACACATTGCGCCTCGAGGAAAACCGCATTGTTGCCACCATCGGCGTTGGAGAACGCAGACGGTGACCATTGGGGCATCGCGCAGCTTCGTAGCTTCATCAGCAGCCAAGCAGTGCGAGAGTTAGGGTTACCTCTGGGAGACCCCGAAATCTGTTCGCAAGTCAGTATGGTGGATGGGCATAGGTTGGGAGTCACACAGACAGTCAGCCTGGCGATCAACTCATCGGAGGATCAACGGAGGCATTATGATTTGGGGAGAAAGGATTGGCAGTCAACGGTTGGAACGGCAGTCCTCGTCGAGACTCACTATCTTGGTTGGTACGCAGAGCTCATTTGATCAACGGCAGACCTATACAGAGGAGCCAAGGGCGCTTCGAACAAACCAACCAGCACCCAACTTAAATTTTGTCCTCCCCTCTAATAATTGGCCGAGATATGACCCACGGCCAAGACTCCAACCGACGAACCTGCGGCGGCCGCTTACCCTCCGAAGGATCAACCCCACTCGCTGGCATCGGTCGGAGGAACAGAGGCAACTGCAAAGACAGTCACGATCCAAATCGAAAGGCGTGCCCGGGAACTAAGGCGCAGGAGGACGAGGGCACACGATGCCACCCTGTTCCCCTCTTACAGCGGGTTTGATTTGTGGCAGAACAGCCACTCGGCGACAACCACTGTGCGGACCCGAAAGGAGAAGCTGCCCATGAGCTCCCGGTTCCCTAGAGTGACCCCGACTAATGCCATCTCGGATACCGACTATCCTAGACCAGACTCCAAAGAGGAAACGGAAAGCGAGGTTGTACTTCGCAACTAAAAGTCCCTGCAACCCTGAAGGAACGGTTCCACCACCTAATGTTGACCGACCCCGAGTTCGCAGCCGTATCCTTACTGTTGGAGGCCGAGATCTACGCCGCAGTCCTCCAACAAAGCTGCCTCCCCAGCCAGGACGGCGGTCCCGTGGCCCAAAGCACCGCTTTTGGATGGGTGCTTTCGGGGACGACGCGAAATTGAGGGACCGCTAAGGAATCCTCCATTGCAAGATATTGCAAGGGGGGCGGGATGTTCAGCAACGCCCAGCTGATCAGACAGATCATAAATATCAACACAGAAAATTTGACTAGGACCAATCGCTCCGATGCAATAGTTGATTTTCACCAATATATTGCGCAACATCATTCCTTGGGGGATGTTGATCCCCTCAAATATTGCCAGGTATGTACATAGTTTAATAAAAAATTTCTTCAAAAATATTGAATGTTTCCACGGAGTCAGAGCGATTGTTCAGCAAAGCTGGACAGATTATAACGGAACTACGAGCTTAAAAGCTAAGCATGTGGACATGCTCCTTTTTCTTCATCACAGTTTTTGGATCTTGGAAGAAGACTGAACGACAAACATTTAATTTGAACTTAATTCAAGCTTGTTATGTTTTGTTATAGACCATGAAGGATCTCATTATGTTAAACAAATGAAATATTTATTAAAATCTTTGTTTTTATTGTTAAATATGCATCTATTTAGTTGATTTTTGAAATTGAAAATATTTTCGATAGAACTATCGAATACTATTGAATACTTCTTGTAAAACCATCGATAGTTTTACAGTCCTATGATCCACATGTCTCGTATTCTCAGCGATTGCCAACGAAATATTTAAAGTAGCGCATGCTTCGCTGTGAAGAGCATGGTAAGCTTACGTTGCTGCTGGTGGCGAATTGACAGATTTGTGGAGAATGGTCGCCTGTGTGAGTGCGCTCCATTTGCACTGAAATTTAGACTATATTGTCTAAATGTGGTAACTTTAGAAGATGAAACTAACACTGCATATACTGAGATCGACGGCTATAACCCAAATCCAATCTGTTTGACCTGCAATATTATAAGGTATTGGGAGGATTGAAAAACGATATGATTATTCATAATTTATATGAGCTGGTTGCAAACTTGAAGAAGTTTTTGTCGAGACAAGTGAAGACGTTTTTTGAGAAAAGCTCCGCAGATAAGCTAGTACAATTTTTTGCAGCTAACGTAAACTGGACCTGTTACTCGGAAGTATTCAAAATAGCACAATTCTTCTATGCAATTCCTCTGCACAATGCAAATTACGAGAGGGTTTTTTCGTTGGTAAATCCGCAGTGGTCTGACGAAAGAAAAAGGTTACTGGTGGAGAATGTTAAAAATTTAATGATAAAGAATTGATGGACAAAGAGAATGTTAGTGGTCGACCGTAATTGATTGGCTCTGTGAACTCAAAGCCAAGTTCTGGGAGGCCATCAAAGCTGACAGATCGGGAGAAGAGGGACGTGTTGAAGACGGTGCGGCGAAACCCCCGAATAACTGCTGCAAAGATTGGGCAGGAAGTCAGGCAAAAGTTCAACAAGGAGCTCCGTGACGATACCGTCCGAAAGTTTAAAAAAAAAAAACGAATTAAATGCCCGTTTTGCGCGAAGGAAGCCCCTTATTTCGAAAGTTAATAGGTGAAGCGGATGAATTTCGTCAAGAAATATGGGGAAGTGACTCCAGAGTTCTGGAATAATGTAATTTTTAGCAACGAAAGTAAATTTTGCATATTTGGCATCAAGGGACGAAAACTTGTGTGGCGAAAGGGGGACACAGCCTTTGATGCCCAAAACCTTGCTCCAACCGTTAAGCACGGTGGTGGTGTAATGGTGTGGGGGTGTATGGCAGCAAGTGGAGTTGGCAACTTGGTGTTCATTGAGAACACGATCACCAGTCACCAGACTTAAATCCTATAGAACATCTATGGAATTTTTTGGAGCGCAGTATTCGGCAAAGAACAGTAACGTCGAAGGATATGCTGAAAAATGTTTTAATGGAGTAGTGGCTCCAAGTTCCGGCGGATTTCACCAGGAAATTAGTCTCATCAATGCCGAAACGATTGGAGGAGATTAAGAAACGGAAAGGATATCCAACATCATATTAATTTTTGAATTTTCTTTAATAAAAAGTTCCTTTCTTTTATTTTTTGTTAGTTTGTACGCAAAATTTTTCTTACTAAAAATTCGTTGTTTTTTATGGTTTAAAATATAAAAAAATAAGTATTCAATATAATAATATAAAAAAAATGAAAAATGTTTGTAATTAATGTGTTATTCATTTAAAAAAACAATGTTGATCATAAAATTTTTTTTTTATCATATTTATTCACTATCTAAGTCTCACATTCAGCCTGTACACATAGTTTTTCTTGCGAGTGTATTTGTAAGCTACTTTAAGATGTTCTGCTCCACAAATAACCGCACATGTGGAGTAAATAACTGCACATCTGATTAGTTCTGCAGTTGCCAGTCAAATGAGAAGTGTCAACGTTCGTTGGTTTGGTGGTGAGTTCAAGGATTTCTCGTGCATGGTCGCCTGTGTGCGAGCGCTGCTGCTGGTGGTGAATATCAGCTCTCTCTCTCTCGGACGTCCTAGCATTCGCCACAGCTGGTGGTGAATTGACGGATTTCTCGTGCATGGTCACCTGCACTGATGTCATTTCGGCTTTTTTCCCGCCAGATTTGGCTGTTTTGAAGATGCGATCGCGGGATAAATTTGAAAACAGCGGGCAGCGGGAATTCTAGCTTTTTTAGCAAATTCAAATCTTTTTTTTTTAATATTACTTTTTCTTAATTTTGTGAGTTATTACTATCGCGTTTGACGATTGAAATGCTAAAAATGTATTTCTATTGGTAAAGTATCGATATTTACTTCTATCGAATAATTTCCCTCAAAAATGCCATCCTATTTAAATTGGTACGTCTTCCATCGCTAACATTGGGAAATTCGTTTGCCAAATAAGACTGAAATTGACGATGCCGAAAGAAAATTATAAACAAAAAGTGCGAGATGTTTGGCTGCAGAGCAAAGAGTTTAAGGAGTGGCTGAGGAAGGATCCCACAGACTTAACGCGGGCGTATTGCAGTTATTGTAAGTGCAGTATAACTGCAAAATTATGCGATTTGCGTGCACACGGTGCTACAAAAAAACACATCAATTCGATGAGCGGCTTTGTACAAAAAAATAAAATACAATTTGGTCAAAAGCCAACAAAAACAATTGAGCAGGAGGCAGCGCTGTGCCTATTCGTTGCTCAGCATAGCGCAATCGCCCCTGTCAATCATTTAAGTGACCTTTGTCAAATAAAGTTCGATGACAGTAGCACTGCGTCGAAAATTAAGCTCCACCGCGCGAAATGCACATACATAATTAAAAATGCATTGGCTCCCCATTTTAACGAAGAACTACATAAGGACATTGGCAGCTCCAAATTCAGGTTGCTTTTAGACGAATCCACAGATGTTAGCGTCACAAAATTACTTGGTGAGATAACATACAAACATATACATGTATATGTTATTTAGAATCATATTCAATTGTTTTTAGTGTCATTCATCTAAAACTATAAACTGGTTTTTGTTTTCATAAACTCATGTCTAACCATGCTTATATTATTCCAAATTATTGTTTAGGTGTGGTCATTAACTACTTTTCTGTAGGACGTGGAGTAGTAGTTTCTACTTTTTTAAGCTTAGTTCAGTTAGAAGGTGGGGACGCATTGTCCATCGCAGACGGTCTGAGACATGAACTAAAACGATTGAATCTCGACATCAAAAAATTAATCGGCATTGGCACAGATAACGCAACTGTCATGATTGGCAACAAGAACAGCGTTTACATACAATTAAAGAAGGATGCACCATCTCTTATATTGATAAAATGCGTTTGTCATTCGGTGCAATTGGCTGTAAACTACGCTTGTAAGCACTTTTTTCCAGACGATTTGGAATTCTTAATTTATGAAACCTATAATTGGTTTTCCAAAAGCTCGATTCGGCAGTCCATATATAAAAAAATGTATGAGTGTATTAATGACGAAAAGGTATATTTAGTACATATGAATATGTCTGTGTTATATGTGTGTAGTTAATCGTTTTATGTACTAATATTTCAAAATCGTTACAAAAATCTAGTTTCTGCTAATGCCAAGTGATTGTTTACCCATAGCAAGTGTGTAATGTACAACTGATTGTTCCAACCATTGGTTAATTTTAAATAAAATTAATTAGTATATTTTTCACCAAAAGGCTCCTCTTAAAATTCCAAGGGTTTGTGACACTAGATGGTTATCCATTGAAATGGCAGTTACAAGAATTTTGTACCAGTGGCATGAACTAAAAACGCATTTTGCGAGCGCTGCTGCTGGTGGTGAATATCAGCTCTCTCTCTCTCGGACGTCCTAGCATTCGCCACAGCTGCTGGTGAGTTGACGGATTTCTCATGCATGGTCACCTGTGTGCGTGCGCTGCTGCTGGTGGTGAATACCAGCTCTCTCTCTCTCTTACGTCGTAGTTTCCACCACAGCTGATGGTGAGTTGACGGATTTAACACGTCTGTGTGCATGCGCTACTGCTTATGGTTTTGAGTAGCGCCTCTCTAGTGTGTTATTTTATTGTATCCGTTGGCTGTGAGCGGATGTTCTGCTCGTCTTGCGCGGCAAATGAGATCTATTCATATTTGTTGATGAAAATCATCATATCAACTTGTTATAACCTTGCAAAAAGGGTATATTAATTTTGGTCAGGAGTTTGCAACGCAGAGAAGGAAGCATCTCCGACCATATAAAGTATATATATTCTTGACCAGCAAGACTAGCTGAGTTGATATAGCCATGTCCGTCTGTCCATCTGTCTGTCTGGATCAACGCAATCTCCTCCGAGACTATAAGAGCTACAGAGCTGAAATTTTGCACATAGGCTGGAATGTGCTGCAGGCATTGTATATCTCGGAATCATCCGGATCGGATGACTATATCCTATAGCTCCCATAGGACAGATCGGTTTTAAGAAATGTTTTAGTTGGATAACTTTGACGTTATTAAAGTCAGAGACTTGAAGTTTGGAATATATACTCCTGATATGCACCCAAATACAAAAAGATATAGATTATATATCTACGCCCTTTGGGGGCGTGGCAAATCGGATAAAACTATATCTTCTACAGTTTTGAAGCTAGAGCATCCAAATTTGGAAAGTAATATACTTTTGGCCTTCCCTTCAGATTGATCAAAAAATTATATATCCACGCCTACTTGGGGCGTGGCAAATCGGGAAAGTCTATATAGTGCTTAACATAAATCCTTCAATATTTTGGATGCTTTTAAAGCCATAGACTTGAAACTTAAAACATATATTTGTATCAACCACCCCTAGAAAAAAAGATAAAGAATATATATCTACGCCCATTAGGGGCGTGGCAAATCGGAAAAAACTATATCTTCCAAAGTCTTATAGGTACAGCTTCAAAATTTGATATATAGGTTACTGTTGCCCTGCTTAATAGATTGCCCAAAAATTATATATATCCAATTGTTGGGGGCGTGGCAAATCAGAAAAAACTGTATCTATATCCTTTGCAATTTCAAGGGTATTACCAAACTTCGGCATGGCCGAAGTTAGCCCATCCCTCTAGTTTTATCACTTTTTCGGCAGCAGAGACTAGGTGGACGGAGCTTTTGGTATTACTTTCCAAAAATGTAGATAAAGTAGAGATTACTGAGGAAGTTGCAGGTAGCTTGAGTTTTGAGAACAAGGCCCGTCTCATTAGAGCCGATCCAGTGACATGCGCTAGGTATTTCGATTTCCGCTATAGGCAGGTTTTAAAATTAATGAAAAAGGAAGGTGGTGTGTTCGGCAGTCATTTGGTGACTAAGTTTTATTACCGAGTTGAGTTTCAGCAGAGAGGCTCCCCCCACATTCATGGCATGTTTTTGCTGAAAGATGCCCCAAAGCTTGACCTGACTGATGAGTCAAGCATAACAAATATAAAGTCCTTTATTGATCAGTTTATCACAACTGATACAAGTGACCCGGATGTGGCTCCATATGTGGAGTATCAAACACACAATCACGGGCACTCGTGTAGACGAGAAGTTAGGGCTCAAAGAATTTGTAGATTCGGTATTCCATACCCTCCCATGCCCCAAACAGAAATTGTGTTTCCATTTGAGGAAAATGCTCAAAACGTAGATGAGCATCGTAGAAATTTTGAAAAAATTCAGTGCTTCTTGAAACATCCTTTTGATCATGAAACCATAGATTTTCTTAGTGATTTCAATAACTTTTTGTCCCACGATCAACTTAACCTTACTTATGAGAGCTATAAAAATGCACTTAGGTCGAACTTTAAAAAGCCCAAAGTGTATTTAAAGCTTAACGCTTATAATAAGTACCATATCCAACTGCAGCGAGCCAATATAGATATACAGTTTATATTAGATCCCTATGCTTGCTGCAGTTACGTCGTTAATTATATTAACAAATCCCAGAGAGGTATTTCAAAGTTAGCATATAGGGTTACAGCATATAGGGTACAAATTTATTTCGGGCACAGAAATATCTGCCCAGGAAGCGGTTTACTGCTGTTTAGGCATGCATTTGTCAGAAAGCAGTAATGCTGAAGTATACATTAATACTTCATTACCAGAGCATCGGGTTAGAATGCTAAAGTCTAGGCAAGACTTAGACGCTTTAGAAAATGTTTGCCTAGCAGACTTTGCTGCTTTTTATAGTTTCAAAATCAGATAGTACTATTGAGGTCTGAGAAACTACTTCGTTCACAATATGATCACTTAGTTAACAGTTCCGCCCTAGATATTTTCTTTCATAATACTGAAAGCATTCATTGTCATATTGAAGACATTCGATCGGACAGGTTAATGCTTCAGTCGTCCATTTAATGTTTCGTAGAAGCGTCTTCACACGCAAACGAAAATGTTGATATTCCAGGGTTTAGTATTATTGTCCGTCTTGATTGCGAGGTAATACCTAACGCAGTTCGACTTAAGAGGGGTATCATCGTTTACGTTAAGGATGAAATTTTAAATAATATTTCTAGTTGCATTAGCGTTAGAAAAATATGTGGATCATCAGTTTTTGAGTATGTCCAGTTTCAGTATAAGTAGTTAAACTCTATAGTAATTTTTTAAAAGTCCGTCCTACCCATTAGGGATATTTAAAGCACAATTCCAGGAACTGTCTCAGCAATTTTCGACAGGGCAGTCTATCATTTTAGGAGATTTTAATTTGTGTTTAAGCAAAATGCACACATGTAGGAGTATATATAATGATTTGATAAGGAGAAACTTTAGATGTTTATTAGATTTGAAAACGCATACAACTAATTCTGATTCGCATATTGATTGGGCGTTTTCAAATCTACCCAATGAGGAAATTATTGCTAGGACCTTTGAGACGGTATATAGTTATCATAATGGTATTTCACTAAGTATTCAGGATAGGGTATGTTAGTTTAAATATATTTAATTATAAGTAAACAAGTTTTTAATGTAATATTATTGAGGAATAGTTTATATACATCAATAAATAAAGAATTTTAGTGCAATTTAACTACTTTATATATTTTATTTTGTTCAGGGAATTTTCTAGTCGGGCACGCTCGACTAGAGTTTTCTTAATTGTTAAATATTAACTTTATGATTGCAATCTTCCTTCGACATTTTAGTACCAACAACAAACTGTATCACGTTCGCGAGCACAAAAGTAAATTTTTTGTCAGTACTGCTCATCTAATCGAAGCAACTTGGTGAAAACTAATATTCATAGCAAATTAACAGCGCTTAACTATACAAAAAAAAAAGTGTTCTATGTGTGTGCACCTGAAAAACTTCTTATTTTCATTATAAGTGTGTCGCGTTCGCAATTGTAAGTTCGACTTATAAAAAAAACGGGGTTGGAACTGTATTGAAGAGAAAAGTTTGGCAAATAACAAAAACCCAAAAAGTGTTGCTTCATAGTGCATTTGCTTTCTACGAATGCGCGAAAAATAATGTTTTTGGGATTCGCATTATGTATGTTGAAAAAGGTAAAATAGTTATTTCGTCAATCTTAAAAGAAAAATGAAAATATTCCAGGGATAGGAAAATGCATCATGTCTATTGGAATGAGCATTTTAATATGTTGCAAGTACCTCAACTATATCCTAACCCAATGCCCATCTCTAACAACAGCGCGAACCAGACTCCTCCAAAACAAAAACCCTATTGACATCCTCACAGACCCATCCATAAACAGCATTAAAATCATAATAGACTTCCTAAAAAAAAAACAAACCTATACAACAAAATATAAAGCCAACAATATAAAATAGACACATACAAACACATGGATTGTGTAGATCTCTTCTTTTAAAGACCACTGCCAAATACATGATAACGGTCAACGTAGATACCGAGGATGGGATAGTCAATGGCGCTACAGGTATTTTAATGCAAGTAGATTTCGATGCATCCAACGCTCCAAATGTTTTATGGATGCAATTTTCAGAGGATAGTGTAGCATTACTTGCTCGGTCAAAGTGTGCGCATCACACAGAATCTTCATGCACCCCAATTCAAAAGATAAATAGGAGTTTTCAATATAGGAAAAATTAGCAAGTTTCAATTGACCGTAGGCAGTTTCCAGTTGTACCTGCAGAAGGTATACAGTTATACATATACAGGTATACACAAAAGTCAGGGAGCTTCATATAGCAAAGTGGTGGTCCACACTTGCCCTCGAATGCAGCGTGCTTCAATATACGTAGCTTGTAGTAGGGCAACAACTGCTTCGGGGTTGTATATAATTGGAGATTTTGTTCCTCCTAATCCCCCCAAAAATGATGATAGGGTTCAAATCAGATAGTACTATTGAGGTCTGAGAAACTACTTCGTTCACATTATGATCACTTAGTTAACAGTTCCGCCTTAGATATTTTCTTTCATAATACTGAAAGCATTCATTGTCATATTGAAGGCATTCGATTGGACAGGTTAATGCTTCAGTCGTCCATTTTATGTTTCGTAGAAGCGTCTTCACACGCAAACGAAAATGTTGATATTCCAGGGTTTAGTATTATTGTCCGTCTTGATTGCGAGGTAATACCTAACGCAGTTCGACTTAAGAGGGGTATCATCGTTTACGTTAAGGATGAAATTTTAAATAATATTTCTAGTTGCATTAGCGTTAGAAAAATATGTGGTTCATCAGTTTTTGAGTATGTCCAGTTTCAGTATAAGTAGTTAAACTCTATAGTAATTTTTTAAAAGTCCGTCCTACCCATTAGGGATATTTAAGGCACAATTCCAGGAACTGTCTCAGCAATTTTCGACAGGGCAGTCTATCATTTTAGGAGATTTTAATTTGTGTTTAAGCAAAATGCACACATGTAGGAGTATATATAATGATTTGATAAGGAGAAACTTTAGATGTTTATTAGATTTGAAAATGCATACAACTAATTCTGATTCGCATATTGATTGGGCGTTTTCAAATCTACCCAATGAGGAAATTATTGCTAGGACCTTCGAGACGGTATATAGTTATCATAATGGTATTTCACTAAGTATTCAGGATAGGGTATGTTAGTTTAAATATATTTAATTATAAGTAAACAAGTTTTTAATGTAATATTATTGAGGAATAGTTTATATACATCAATAAATAAAGAATTTTAGTGCAATTTAACTACTTTATATATTTTATTTTGTTCAGGGAATTTTCTAGTCGGGCACGCTCGACTAGAGTTTTCTTAATTGTTAAATATTAACTTTATGATTGCAATCTTCCTTCGACATTTTAGTACCAACAACAAACTGTATCACGTTCGCGAGCACAAAAGTAAATTTTTTGTCAGTACTGCTCATCTAATCGAAGCAACTTGGTGAAAACTAATATTCATAGCAAATTAACAGCGCTTAACTATACAAAAAAAAAAGTGTTCTATGTGTGTGCACCTGAAAAACTTCTTATTTTAATTAAAAGTGTGTCGCGTTCGCAATTGTAAGTTCGACTTATAAAAAAAACGGGGTTGGAACTGTATTGAAGAGAAAAGTTTGGCAAATAACAAAAACCCAAAAAGTGTTGCTTCATAGTGCATTTGCTTTCTACGAATGCGCGAAAAATAATGTTTTTGGGATTCGCATTATGTATGTTGAAAAAGGTAAAATAGTTATTTCGTCAATCTTAAAAGAAAAATGAAAATATTCCAGGGATAGGAAAATGCATCATGTCTATTCCAATGAGCATTTTAATATGTTGCAATGAATTAATACTAATTATTATTAACATTGTCATATTTCTAAGTTTTGAAGTTATATTTTTTGTTTATTAAATAAAATTTGATGGGAAATTCCTGTCACAAACTTAGTGGAAATCTTGTCACGTTCGCGATGTCCCGTTTTTTTTATTTTTAATAAAACTTAAAAAAAAAATTACATTTGCATATTAAAATTATTTCTAAAATGGAAAGCTACATTATTTTATTATCTTTTAAAAATATTTTATTCCAAATTACTCGATAAATTTCGTAGACTTTCATATTTGTTAAGATGAAGTCAAACACGACTTCCATTTTTCGTCGCGTTCGCGATGCATTGTTTCTTATAAATAATTCGGAAGTGACAAGTCTTCGAAGATTGTCTTTTATAATATAAATAGTGTTAATAAAATGTATTAAGCACGTGAGAAAACATTTTTCAATATGTCAACTTTTGCAATTTTTTTTCTCATGTAAAGACGTACAAATGTCTCGTTCTCGATCCTGGAAATGCCTATATATATACATATGTGGGCTCAGCTCCTCACAACAAACTGTATAACTGTCGGAGCAACCCTCGCAATGACAAACGCGACACAGAGACACAGGTGTGGTTCTCTGTCGCACTATTCAGCAATGGGCTCGTGTCGCACACGTAAACGAGCCCGTTAGCCGCTGCGCAGAGATAGCTGCCGCAGTGGCGCCACGATAACGGGGCTTCGGCGGACTTCTGGACGATCACGCGATGGCACCGTTAGGTGGACACGAGCACTGTTGGAATACCCCTATTCAACTATCAAATAATAACATTCAGCTTTATTTTGCTTAATGTAATCTGGTCACACTTGAACCTTTAAACTTGAAGCGTGTGCATGTGGTACTTGTGCTGTGTTGAAATAATATAAAATATCAAGATATAAAGAAAACTAAGAGCTAGTCTTTTATTAACAGTTAAATAGCTAGAGTTTCCAACAAGCACCATAAGCAGGCCCCGGTCCAACCCGAAGGCAGGGCCTGCCGGTTGCATATAAAAAGAGAAATGCAGCTGACTTCGGGGGATAGCAAAATTACGAGTGAAAGTGAAGACGTCAAAGTGCAAGTCAATGCGAGTGCCAAGGAAAAGTGATCATCGACGGATACGAAAGAACATCGAAGGACTTCGAGGGACATCACGCCAGAAGAACAGTCAGCAACAACTGACACAAAAAATGACATTGGTGGCAGCTTTGGCGAATCTTGGAGTGCGTGAGTGCTATTTGCGTACTCCGAGTGAATACGTAGGAGGGCTCGAGGTGAATCCAGCAGTAGGAGAGCCTGTATGAAATCCGTGCGGATCGCCGGAGTATACAGAAGCGTATCCTGGCGATAACCTGGAGTCCTCAAAGCGAATCCTTTGCGTGCAACAGAGACTTCGTATCTAAAAGCTCAATAAGACAATTTAAATATAAAGAAATTTATATGTGAATTAATGATGATAAGATTTGTGGTGTAGAGAGTATATTTATCTTTAAATGTGTTCTGTAACTTGTGTCGTTGTGATGTCTGTTAAATTGTCAGTGTTAATACAAACTTACATTTGTTTATGTGGATTGAAATCTTGTTAAGATTTTTACTACAGAATGCTTTTAAATATTGTTGAAGACTCGATTGAAAATCCCGAAAGTATCTGACACGAAATGCCCTTTGATTGAATTGAAATTGAATTAAAACTACATTTTAATATGGCAGCGCAGGACGAGAAGTGGTCTTAAGGCTTAATGTTCGACAGCACCAATTATATGTATTTGGTATTCTTAAAACCAGTTTCAAAACTTCCCTAAAGGACAAAATAATTCCTTGAGAAACAAATGAAGTTGATTGAAGACTCAAATTTCAGAAAAACAATTCTAGACACATGTGCCTCTTTTCTAACAGAGCTTATAATGTAATTGAAAAAGAGGCATGTAGGAGTCGGCAGGACTGATGGTTGACCCTTCTCCTTTGATGGCGACCGTCAAAAAATGGTTTAACGAGTTTCAACGTGGTCGCACGTCGGTTTTTGATGAGCCATGCCCAGATGGTCCGAAATCGGCTACTGCGGGTAGTTGGGCTGTTTGGTTAAAATCATTCAGTCAAGTCGACTCGTAGACAAATTTATCGCACAGTGGATGTGGCCTCCTCGTGGTTACCCCTGGGTTATCGGTCAGTGTGTGTCTGACCCATAAGCTAATGCGAGCGGCGAAATTGGGTCACCAACCCGTAACTGTTTTGGAGTTTAAATTGGAAGTATCCTTTTGGTTTACGCGGCCTGACCAGAGGCCTTAAAGCTGGTACCACGGGTAATCAGGAGCCAACGGAACTTGTTCCGTCCTGGTTAATGGTTGCGGCCCTTCGGGGAGTATCGTGGTGGTTGTGGTTTAATACCCAAATGCGGGTAGAGAATGAGTCTCGGCGTGGCGTTGCGCTAAGAATCAACCGGGTGCCGTTGCCCAAAAAGCGGAAGAGGTAAGGTAGGCCTCGCACCAAACCAAGGTGGAAAATACGACCAAACAGAAGTATTTTTCATTTGTACCGGAGGGATAAATAATCCAAGGGGGCGCTAATTGGCAGGTGCTCACGTTTAGCCAATTATTATCACTGCGAAGGATGTGACAAAAATCAATGATCTCGTATTGGCAGACCGTCGTGGCATCTCAAAGGAGTCACATCCTGCATGAAATTTTGGGTGCTCCGTTAGTTCACGCCGGATAAAAACTGCAACCGTGAGACTACTTTAGAGCAGTGTTGACGCTATTTAAGAGCAATCCGAAGGAGTTTCTGTGTCGTCTCGTGACCTTCGACGAAACATGGATTCACTGGTACACAGCAGAGACTAAGGAACAGTCGAAATAGTGGACTTCACCCGGCGAATGGTGCCGTAAAGGTGATGGCCACAGTTTCCTGGTGTGATCTACTTCGACAACCTGGAGAAGGGCAAAAACTTTCCCTTCCACCATGACAACGCACTGGTCGCCACGGCCAAACTGGGTTATGAACTCCTGCCCCATCTACCGTATTCTCCCGGTTCGGCCCCCTGCGACTCCTTTTGGTTTCCAAATTTGAAAAAGTCACTCGCAGAACTGAAAATTTGAGCCGAATGAGGTCATAGCCGCCACGAAAGCTACTTTGTAGACCTCGAAAAAACGTATTTTTCAAATGGGTCAAAAAATAGGAGCATCGCTGGGCCAAGTGTATCGAGTTAAAAGGAAAGAAATGAATCGCTACTTTTCCAAAATGTTCGTTTTTCTTTTGTAGGCTATGTACTTATCAGACCGCCCTCGTATAAATTTCTATAAATAAAGAGTTTTAATGAAACTTAACTTCCACAATATATTTTATATTTCACAGGGGATTTTCTAGTTGGGCACCCAGAAATCCTATTTTTCAGGGTATAACAAGTAAGAAAGCTCTAGTCGGGTCTGCCCGACTACGAGATCCCCTGAACCAAGTCCGAGGCAGTGTTTTAAACAATCTAGCTTATATCTTTTACCGGTACATATTACCCTCTGCGTGCACCCACACACGCACACATATACATACACAAGCACGCGCGCCGCTTACTGCGTAGATGATTTAGCGGCTACGCTTGGGCTGCATTCTATGCAGCATTATGAGAAATTCATTGTTAAATAACTTCGGTTCTAGATCTACTTTCTTAATGAAATTTTCAGGACATAATATTGACATCTAGAGGTGTATATATACGAAATCCCAACTCCCTAGTATTTGAAATACGTTTTTTCCACTTATGGGGCTAATGGGGAGAGGTATCCAAAATTTAATAAGTTTATTATCTGTATTTACATCACAGCAACCTACATAGTCAATTTGGCGTCTCTAGGTATTATGGTCTAAAAGTTATAGCTTAAAAACAAAGTCAAAATATCGATTGTTATCGATAATAAGGAAATAGGATGAGTTATCGAAAAAAAAAAATAAACTTGTACTGCGTATGGTATACAAGAATATATATCTAAAATCTCAAATCTCTAGCTTTTGTGGTTTACGAGATCACTGCGTTCATACGGACGGACAGACGGACAGACGGACAGACGGACAGACGGACGGACGGACAGACGGACATGGCTAGATCGACTCAGCTCGTCGTCCTGATCAAGAATATATATACTTTATGGGGTCTGCCACGCCTCCTTCTGCCTGTTACATACATTGTCACAAAACCATTATACCCTGAATTCCCATTTTCAATGGGTTCAGGGTATAAAAAGAGTGCGTCAACGGTTATGTATTTTTCGCAACGCCAAAGGAATACAAGCAAAAGTGCCTAGATGCTTGGGTAGAAGCGAAGAATTCAAGGCCTGGATTCGCAAAGATAATACGGACAAACATAAAGCTTACTGCAGCTTTGCAAAATCACTACCACAGCCAAGATAAGCAACAACAGAATCAACATAAAAGCCTCAAAAAAAAAAAAAAAAAAAAAAGACTTAGTTGACGCGGCAAAAATACGGATCAAGAAGCAGCGTTGTGTCTCTTATTGCTCAACATACAGCAATGGCACAAATTTATCAGACTGTGTGCGCGCGCTGCTGCTGGTGGTGAATTGGCGGATTTTACACATCTGTGTGCATGCGCTACTGCTGGTGGGGAGTAGCGCCTCTCTCACGCGTCGCTGTGTGCGTGTGCTATTGCTGGTGGTGAGTAGCGCCTCTGTTTCGTCGTTGCGAGCGTGCGCTTCTGCTGATGGTGAGTATACGCTTGTAGTCGCATACGTAACGTATGATACTTTCAGTGCTGCCAGTTTGGCAATTTAGTTGCTAGATCTGGCAACTTTTAAAAAAATTTGCAACTTTTTATTTTAAAATGCTATTAGCTACAAATCTAGCAATTTTTAATTCTTTTTCAGCAATTTTAGCAACTTTATTATAATACGAGCAAGTTTTATATTTTTCTTCAGGGTTTTGGCATTTTGTATAACTATATGTGATCGCTTACACAAGTTACGATTAATAGTGGTTTACAAAGATATCGGAACTTGTATTTAACTCAGTGGTTATATTATATGAACAATTTTATAACTCTTATAATGTGTTTGGTGATGGTGATGAAATCAAGATGCCAAAAATCTATAAGCAAATTTTCTTGATGCATGGCTGAAAGATAAGGAGTTTAAGGAATGGATTCGCAAGGATTGCACTGATCCAACGCGAGCTTATTTTGCGTATTGCAAATCCTCAATAGGTGCAAAGCTTTTTGACATCCGCCACGACGGTGCCTCAAAGAAACATGTGGCTGTGATGTGCCCAAAAAAATAAGGTGCTTTTCGTTCGAAAGTCTACCAAAACGGAGGAGCAGGAAGCAGCACTATGCCTGCACATTGCCAAACATTCTACGATTGCGACAAGTGATCATTTGTCAAAGATTTGTGTGGAACAGTTTTCAGCTTGCAATGTATGTGAAGCTGACGAACTAGATGGTATTTTAAGTATTCTGTAGTTAAATGTAAATATAATTGTTTAAGATCATGTTCCTTTTTAACTTTATTTGTTATTTGTTGAAAATTAAAATTTTAATAGTTTAGCAATTTTTTTCGGCAATTTTTGCAACATTTTTAGCAATTTTTTTCCCCAAATCTAGAAATTTTTGCTTAGGAGATTCTGGCAGCACTGGATACGTTGTTGTTTATTGTAATGTGCAAAGTCGGCACAATTATTCTGACGATAATAAAATCAAGTTTTTTTAAATGGGACAAGTTTGCTGAGAGGGGTCAAGCAAAATTGGAAAGTGTTAAGCATGAATGGACGCGACTGCAGTTCAGATCCATACACAACACAGCCTTTGATGCCCAAAACATTGCTCCAACCGTTAAGCACTGGTGTGGGGGTGTATGGCAGCAAGTGTAGTAGGCTACTAGGTGTTCATTAAGTCCACGATGGACCATATGGCCTAACTCCGTATTTTGATAGACAATTTGCACCAAAGCGCCAGAAAATTGGGTTTTGGAGAGGACTTTGTCTTTCAATAAGACAATCACCCAAAGCACACAGCCCATAACGTAAAGCTCTGGTTGCTTTATAACACCAAAAATCAGCTGCACCCCACGCCCCAGTCACTAGACTTACATAAATCCCATCGATTGGAGCGCAGGATTCGCAGGAACAATAAGATCGAAGGAAATGCTGAAAAATGTTTTAATGGAGGAGTGGCTCCAAATTCCGGCGGGTTTCACCCGGAAATTAGTCTCATCAATGCCGAAACGATTGGATGAGACTAAGAAACTGAAGGAAAATTCGTTGTTTTTTTTTATGATTTAAAATAAAGGCAATGGAACTCTATCATATTTAGCAATGAAGCTAAATTTGATGCGAGTGTCGGTGATTCTCGACGGAGGGTCATTCGGAAAAATGTAGAGGCATACCATAAAAACTGCCAAGTTTGCGGCAAGCACAATGGTGTGGGAAAAGGAGTAGGAAAACTGCATTTCATTAAGGGGACAGTCAAAACAAGGAAGAAAGTTTTCTGCCTCCAATTCCAAAACTCGCAGACAGTGGTGAATACACATTTGAACAGGAGAGATCATCATCTCACACTGCCAAACGAACAAAAAATTGGCTGGACTACAAAAAAATTGAGGTCCCAATAGAAAATATATGGGGAGTAATGAAAAGAAACCTAAGAAATTAACATCAAAGGTCTTTTTTCTATTTCTATTTTGGCGCCTCCCAATTTTAGACTTGTTTGTGTGCGTATTGCTACCTCCATTGCGTTCATAAATATTCATCTTGTGTTTTGTGCTTAGTCGTTTTGATCCGCTTACGAAAACATCTCTCTAATCCATAGTTGTGCCTTATTGATTTTGTTTGACCCCTGTTGTCAATAATGTCGTGCTGCAAAAAGTCAAGTACGTTGCCCCAAGCCGCTGATACCGCACAGACACAATTTGTTAGTTGCTGGCTGTGTGAAAATTTTATGCATGATAAATGTGCTGGTTTGACAGGACCAGGAACCAAAGTTGGAAGTGGTGTCCTAAATTGGTTTTGTTATAATTGTTTTTTAAAAAACAATTTTCATTCTTAAAAATGTACATTTTTTATCCGAAGGCTTTTGTAGCTATGGCTTTAGCATGTTAGATCAAGTTTTGTAAATTGGTGTCAACTCTTCAATAAAAAAAAATGCTCTAATGGCACAATGGGAGACGCAGTCATTGCCTGTCCGGTCTGCTTTACTCCCTATACAAGCCCCTTTGCCATTGGTTGATCAGCCAGTCGTATATATGGTTCCGGTGAACAATTTCGATGGTTGTTGAAAAACAAATGTAATTAATATATAGGTTCTGATAAACCTATGATAACAGTATTAATAAATAGTTGTAATCGATGTGAATCGATATGAAATGAATCGATACTATGAGAAAGAGCTCAGACTATCTCTCTCTGCCCTTTCCGGTGCCTCACATGATTAAAGCACATTCATTATTTAATGTTAATAAATAATTACCATCAAAAAACAAATAAGAATAGAAAAGAGTCCCGGTGATGAATCTAGTCAAATATTTTAAGCATTCTGAATTAAATCATAAACTTAGCAAATCATTTAAGCAAGAGATTAAAACTCGTTGGAATTCATTTTTTATTATGCTTGAAAGCATTTGTGAGGTCCATCAAGAAATAAAAACTTTACTTTTAGCTGATATTGACTTCAATACTTTTACTCTAATAGAAAGTCTAATAACGTTTCTGAAACCCTTTAAAGAATGTTCTGACAATTTGTCCTCGGAAAAAGAGCCAACAATACATATATATGCTTTATGGTATGAAAAACTAAAAACACACTGCAAAGTAAAAATATATGATTCAAATGTGATGGAACAATCAAAGGAGGAAACCTTCAGTTCTTTGGAGAAGCGTTTTTGGCCCACAACAGTCAATTTGCTGGATTATTTTTAAGCCCTCCATTCCAAGAATTATGTTTTTTGCCAAATGAAAAAAATATCATGTTTTAGAAACAGTCAATAGCATGGTGCCGGAAATTTAAAAAACTCTTCTCCAAATATTAATCATGAATTTCAAGACTTTTTAGACACAAAACAAACAAAACAAAAAAAAAACTTGAAAACAATTCTATAGATTTAGAGATAGAGAAATGTTATCCCACAACTTGTTCGAAGTTGATAATTTGAGAGTTCTGGAAGCAAGCAACTGACCTCAAATTGTTGCAAGCGGTGGCAAAAAAGAGCAGGACCATTACGCTAAATTCAGAGATGCTCAAAATATAGATAGCCCACTCTTCTTAAACTTAAAACAAGAATGTGCAATGGAACAGTACGTTTCACATGGTGCAAAGATTTATGGAAACAGCTGCTATTTGTATGGTGTTACTCAAAACTTCAAAGGTATTGCCGCCCTTATCTGCTGATGAAATTGCCATTGTTAAAGACCTAGAAAAGGGGTTTTCTCCGTTTGAACACGCGACGTGACCACATCATCGAGCAACTTTGCTGATAAATATTATATTTTGTGAAAAATTGGAAGAGAATTGAATAAAAAAGTTCCATCCATTCTTTAAATTTACTCCGCAAGAAAATAAATCAATTTGTAATGCATGCGTTAAGCGTAGAAAATCCTAACGGTATATTAGCTATTTAGCTCAACTAATAAATAATATATATATATGGGCATTTCCAGAAAAAGTCCACAAGTCGAAAAAATTAAAAGTTGATAAACAAATGATTTTTTCTTTTATATTGCTAAAGAAATATTTGAATTGAAGGAATATAATGAGTTTAAAGCATATATTTTTGTTTTGTAGTAAAATATGTGCACAGAAAGTCACAAATATGTTGTTTTTCGTTTTTGGCTACTTTTAGTGCTGGTTTGCTTTTTGTTGTTATTTATTAATTATTCACAAAAATGCATTTTTCGTCAGTACTGCTCATCTAATCGAAGCAACTTGGTGAAAACTAATATTCATAGAAAATTAGCAGCGCTTAACTATACAAAAAAAAATGTGCTATCGCACCTGAAAAACTTCTTATTTGAATTAAAAGTGTGTCGCGTTCGCAATCGTAAGTTCGACTTATAAAAAAAAATTTTTTTATGTTTGACCTTTCTTTGTTTCAAAATGAACTCAGTCTCAAATCATTTGAACCGCTTACTTCATATTGTATTCATTAATTATAACTCCATTATTGATGTTAACAGATCTTCTCCATTGTATTTCCGGAGGATAGCCGCAATCCTACATTAGCGGTAGTGCGGTATGCAGAAATTACGGAAAAGTTTGCAAAACAAGTGGAAATACCAAAAACTTACAAAATCACCTCACCCGCCTGCTACGTACTATATATGCTATTGGAGGAATCCGAAAATAACTGCGGCGCATTCAGTTGCAAGCGAAAAAATACCGTATCGCAAGTTTGGACACATTTTGACAAGTGCCAAAACAAAATGTTTGCCAAATGTCGCCTTTGTGGAAAGGAATATAGAACAAGTGGCAATACATGCTCATCCATTGAAATGCAATGAGACACCTCATTTAAATACGTTGGACAAATTCGTAAAAAGTCAAGAATTTTATGAAACTACCTTAGTACAATGACTATATGTTCAATTTTTTTTTTAAATTTTTCTCAAAAAGTAATAGCTGCTTGTTTGTTTTGAATATGCAGTTCTTATCTCTTATTGTTGTGTTCAATTACTACAAATTCTCGTCTTCTTTGAACACTATTTGTGGTACCGTTAGCTTAGATAAGAAATCAAAGTCCCGCTCTACGTAGAAAACTGATATATGTGCATTCATACCTATTTATGGTTTGAGAGTCACAGTGTTAGCATCGTTTCAGTAAAAGTGATAAGCGGATTGATTTACTACGTAAGCACTTATTAATGCATAAAACCCACCCAAATATTGGAATTAAATTGCATTTTTAGTTAAAAATGCCTCGTGGTACTGAATTGTCCGAGGAAGAACAGGGAAGGATCAAGGGAATGAAACTAGCCGGCATGAAACGAACGACACATGCGGCAGTTAGCAACTGAAGATATGATGAGCTGTAACAAAATCAAAGCAGAACTCGGATTAACAATCACCAGGCAACGTGTGAGCCAAATTTTACACGAAAATTTTAACCTCACATATCAAAACAAAGTTGGCAAACCTCGCTTAACTAAACGCCATAAAGATGCGCGCATTGCTTTTTATGAAAAACACAAGTTCTGGGACGTCGAATTTGAAAATATCATTTTTAGTGACGAAAAAAATTTAATTTAGACGGTCCAGACGGCCATCATAAATATTGGAGAGATCCGCGTCATCCACGGGCAACTTGTTACAAGCGGAACCATGGCGGTGGATCGCTTATGATATGGGCTGCCTTTAGTGCTAAAGGCAAGTCTCCAATATGTTTTATATCCGGCCGGATGAATGCTCAAGCATATATAGAATTGGTTGATAGTGAGCTTATTCCATTTGCTAAGCATTTCCATGGTGATCATTGGTCATTTCAGCAGGATAATGCGCCGATTCATGTTGCCCACAATATTCCGTTAATGAAGTGGCCGGCAATGAGCCCGGACTTAAATCCAATTGAGGATCTGTGGGGCATCCTTGCAGCAAGAGTTTATGCCTGTACAAGGCAGTACGATACCTTGAAGGAGTTGAAGCAAGCTGTCGTTGCAGAATGGGCCAAGATTGAGTTATCAACTCTACAAAACTTGGCAGGTTCAATGCCCCGCAGGCTGCAGAAGCTGCAGGAAAATAAGGGCAACTCTATTCATTATTAAGAGAGTTACATTTTCTTTATCATTTTTCCTTGTAAATATTTTTCAATAAAAAATATATTTTGTTGTTATACCCATTTTCTATGTGAAATATAGAAAACAATTTTTTTCGTTGATAAAAATAAATTAAATTCAATTTGTTTCTGCCTTTTTGTTTTATACTTATTAAGAGCTAACCAAATAAAAATATAAAAAAAAAATCAAGAAAATAGGTGTCGAAAAAAAACGTAATTCAAAACAGTGCACTTTTAGTCATTTTACTAAGGTAGTCTAAGAAATTGAAAATATAATCGAATCTCATTATTTTTAATAAGAAATAAAGTTTAGGGAAAAGAATGGAAATTAATAGCTTTTTTATTGTTTAAAAAACAAGTAAATAAATAAAGATGATGAAAACAAAACACAATAAGTAATTAAATTCATTCCAGCTTTGTTTATTTTTAAAGCTTTTCAAACTTTCGATGGAACCATCGACACTATCGTTAGTTTTTTCCATGGATGGAAAAACCATCGAGTGGAGCCGCCATCGATGGTTTTGCAGCCCTACTCTCCAAATATACACTGCCGCTCACTTGATTAGCGCCCCCTCCTGATCGCACATGTTATTGCTATCATCTTTGTTTCTATGAACCGCATCTTCGAAAATTATTTGGCACTCTTTCTCTCCACTTAAGTGCTCTCTTTGTGACAAAAGTTTACTTGGGAGAAGTACCGTTATATTTTTTTCCTATTTTGTTTTATTATCGCCTCATTTTTATGCACTTGTTTTTGGCTCATTAGAATAGCGCCTGCAAATTCATTTTTCCAAATTTTTTTTGCTATAGCTTTGATTGATTTTCTTCGTATTTGTGCTAAAAATGGGAAAATGAAAAATTTTGTCATTGGAAGAAAAATCAAAAATTGAAGCATACTTTGATTCTGGCCTATCCATACACAAGATTTCTAAAAAAAATTGGAAGGCATCGCAAAACTATATCAAGTTTTCTTCACAATAGAGAGAACTATGGAAAAAATTATAAAGCCGTACCAATCGAGCGACTACTGCAACTGACAGGCGTTCAATACTGAGAGAAGCCTCCAATTCTCACGACTCAGTCGCCAAAATAAAAAAAAAAACTGGTGTTCAAGCTAGTTTGGCAACGGTAAAAAGGGTCATTAATAGTGCTGATCATATTCAAAGACAAAAACTAAAAAAAAACCGCCACTTAATGAGGTAAGAAAAGAAAGTCGTCTGAATTTTGCAAAGGAGCATATGACTTGGTCTTCAGAGTGGAAACATGTTGTCTTTTCTGACGAAAAGAAATTTAATTTCGAGGGCCTCGAGCCCTATCTGATTGTCAGAAGCTTCCTCCCACGAGCGATAATTTAAGGTTGTTCAGGACGGGGGTGTCCTCTCAAGCAAAGACAGTCAGAGCTGGTGTACCCCCAGGGTAGCGTGTTAGGGCCAACCCTTTACAGCCTATATACGCACGACATGCCTTCGGCTGACAACATGCCGAACAATTGACTTGTTGCCACCTTTGCAGACGAAACTGCAGTTCTGGCTAGAGACAAATGCGTCTACGCTGCTACAGATCTCGTCCAGATGTACCTAAAAAAAATTTGAGAACTGGGCCTGTAGATGGAATATTGCCATAAACTCTGATAAGTGTGTATCTGTCACATACAGCCTCAGAACACAAACCTCTCCCGGGGTATACTTACTTGGCCAAGTCTTAGACCAGAAGGATGCCCACAAATACCTTGGAGTCACTCTGGACAAACAGCTAAATTTTCAGCGCCATATTAGGGACACAAGTCAAGCGTCTCAAGAGCTAAGGCGAGCAGTTTGAAAACTGGCTTCTTAACGCCAAGAACAAACTTTCAATTAATAACAAGACGCTGATATACAAAGTCATCCTTGCACCCATTTGGAGATATGGTATTCAGGTATACGGCATAGCGGCAAAGTCGAACCTCAATAAAATACGAGTAGCCCAGTTTCAAATCTTGCGAAGAGAATGTCCGGTGCGGCATGGTATATACGCAACAGCGACATAGACAAAGAACTCCATGTACCTAGGATCGGAGATGTGATTAACCGCCAAGCTACTGCATACTTAAACAAACTCGCACATCACCCTAACCAGCTGGCGCGAAGGCTCCTAAGATGGAGACGTATCTGCGGAGCAAGGATGAGAAGGAGGCTCAAGAGAGTTCACCCAACCGACCTGTCCCACAGAACCCTTTAATCTTTCCCTTTTCCCACTCAGTCACCCCATTATCTAGGTTTAAGTATGTACCTATGTATATATATTGTTAAATTTAAATTACCACTATAGTATAAGTTATTATTAATAGTAACAGTAGGCTATAAAATAAAAAAATTTAAAAAAAAAAAAGGGGCCCGACGGATTTAATTTTTACTATCATGATCTCCGTAAGGATGAGCATCAATTGGACCGATTGCACAGCCGACTGGGAGGAGTAATGGTGTGGGGAGCCATTTCGTACTACGGGACTTGCGAATTGCAGTTTTTATTGCCAAAAATGAACGCAAAAAACTACAACGACGTTCTAAAAACTGCATTTCCCCACTTCCAAAACTTCTTTCACAATCTGAAGTGGCGTTTCCAGCACGACAATGCGCCAATACATATTGCCCTGTCCGTAAAATCGTGGATTAATGCACAAAAAGTGCATGTTCTGGAGTGGCCACCATACTCTCCTGATTTAAATATTATAGAGAACGTGTGGGGATGGCTGGTAAGGAAAGTGTATGAGTCCGGAAAGCAGTATTCTTCAAAGGCTGAGCTAATCGAAGCCATTAAACAAGCTTGGTCTAGCATTCAGTTGGACTTTATAAAAAAACTTTATGATTCAATTCCCGATCGAATCTATGAAGTAATTATCAAAAAAGGCGGGTCCACACATTACTAATTTTCTTTTAAAATATGCATAAATATTTAAAGTTTACTTTGTAATCATTATGCTTTATTTTTTTTTTGGAAAAATGAAAATCTAACTATAAATATGAAAGGGGCTCTAATCTAATGAGCCAAATTTATGTTACAGTTTCTTGCCTACTTTTTTAAAAATATTTAATAAAATATTTATCAACATTCAACACTAACTTTTCTTACTTGATATTAAAGATAATAGCTTAAAGAATATTAGAAAAAAGTTTGAGTACTCTAGCTTAAATATATTGATAATATTTAACATTATTCACGCCTGCTAAGGGGGGGCGCTAATCAAGTGAGCGGCAGTGCATCAAGTGCATCGAACATCGATTTTTTTTTGGCGATGTTTACCGATGTTTTCCGATGTTTTTACTGATCCCGATGTTAAGCGATGCATCGATGTTTTGTAAAACATCGGACGTTTAATTTCACAATTTGTGTATATTCGTCGTTAGTTGCCAAAGTAAGTAAATTTATTAGATACCTTTTGCTGGAAGCACTTCATAAAAATCGATGGCAACAGTGCGAAATGCAATACATGTGGGAAAATTATAAAGTCTGCGGGAAATACCACAAATATGAAGGACCATCTACGCAATGTTCAGTCGAAAACCAAGGTTTTATTTATTTAATGAATACGGTTGCATCCCGTTATGAAATACCCACGAGATATAAATTCACAAAATGGGTCGACGAAAAATACGAGCGTATGAAAGAAATGTTGAAGACTCGTAAGATTATATGAAATCTTGAAGACAGCTATGAAAGCATATTATTTGTTATGTTATAGATTGTAAGGTTAACTAAAATCTGTAAGATTCCTATATTTCACTTTAAAAAAAATCGTTTTTTTAATCAAATAGGAAATATTTAAAACATCGATGCATCGAAGCTTTGATCTGATGTATAAGCCCAACATCGATGCTTCGTTTTGAAAACATCGATGACCATCGACATCGATGTTTTCACTCAAATTTACATCACTAGTACACTAGTCGGCATAAATATTTTGACGAAATCGTCTTGTGACTATTGAAGCTGACAATGCTTATTACCGTTAAATAACGGTGCGAAAATGAAAGTCAAAACAAAGAATCTATTAATAGCTGTGTGCATGCCAAATTTTATGTTGTTTTACTTTTGCATTCTCTTTCTGCTGATAAGAATGCGTGCGAACATCGAATTTCTGCATGGCACAAGTATTTTGACGAAAGCTTTTTTCAATTGTCTGTTCACTTTTGAGCATTTGACATCATAACAAGTGTTTTTTTAACTGTAACCAGCATTCAAAACTAATAAAAAAATAAAATTTTCCTTAAAGTCATTTTAAAAAATGGGTAAAACTGCTGAATTAAGTTTGGTTGTCCGATCATCAATAGTAGCGAAATTTAATGCTGGAACGTCAATAAAAGAGATTGCAAATGAATTTAACGTGTCACGTCAAACTGTTCACTACCAAATCAACAAGTTTAAAAAACATAATAATCTTCAAAATTTACGAAGATCTGGTGCCAACCATAAAACAACGTCTACTGAAGACCGACTTCTTCTACGTGAATTAAAAAAAAATGTATTTTTGAAGCCCCAATGTGCGGCAGATTTGATTAACTTAACCTTAAAAAACCCCATCAGTGAGCGCACAGTCCGACGACGTTTAAAGGAAGGTGACTTTAAGACATATCAGTCAAAGAAGGTGCCGTTCATCTCAAAGGCAAACATGGCAAAAAGACTGGCCTTTGCAAAAGAGTTTGTGAACAAGCCAAAGGAGTTCTGGAGAAACGTTTTGTGGACGGACGAAAGCTCATTTGAGTATAATGGATCAAAAAAAAATTTTTTCATAAGAATGCCCACAGAGCAGAGAAAAAAAAAGAGGCCTGTTGTTCAAAACGTGAGTCATGGTGGGGGATCTGTAATGTTCTGGGGATGTGTTGCGTATAGTGGGTTGGGTGACTTTATTCCTATCGACGGCTCAATGAACCAGGGAAACTATTTGTATACGCTAAATGAAAATGCATTCCCCTCCGGTGATAGGCTAATTGGGGAATCGTTTATCTTGCAACAGGATAATGCCCCATGCCACAAAGCCCGTATGATCCAAAATTTTTTGAGGGAAGTTGGTGTTCCCACTTTGAACTGGCCTCCTCAAAGTCCTGATCTAAATATAATTGAAAACGTCTGGTCTCTTTTGAAACGCAAAAGAACAGTTTCGTTAAACAAAACAAGAGAAGAGACAATTTCTGAGCTCACTTCCTTTTGGAAAGAGATAACTCCAGAAATTCTGCAAAACTTAGTGGATTCAATACCACAACGGCTCCAAAAAGTTATTGACGCCAAAGGAGGATATATATTTTATTAAATTTATCTTCATTCCTGCATTTTTTTAAGAATAAACTATGTTATTTTCAGTATTACACGCTGGTCAAAATACTCATGCCATACCGTGAATTAACTAAATATTTATAACTTTTTTAGTTTCTATCAAAAAATATTTATTTGTTTATTTTTAAGTTTGTATTAAAAATATATAAAAAAGAAAAAGAAATAAAAAATTCTTATTAAAGCCGTTCAAAAGTAATGCTCAAAATACGAGAAATTTTTTTCGTCAAGACAATTGTGCCGACTAGTGTATATACTGCTAATCTAACAGACGAAAAATGTAAAGTTCATTTGAGGATGACCGTTCCCTGCGAACAAACAATTCACGTCTGTGAAGCCGCGCAGTCGCCGACCAAAAACAAGAGCTTTGCACATGCTTCGTTGCTCGTAGTTGTGATGACCATGGTAAGATTACGTTGCTGCATGTGGTGAGTTGACGGAATTTTCGTGCATGGTCGTCTGTGAAAGTGCGCCGCTGCTGGTGGTGAATATCAGCTCTCTTTCTCTCGTACGTCGTAGCTTCCACCGCAGCTGATGGTGAGTTGACGGATTTCACACGTCTGTGTGCATGCGCTACTGCTGGTGGGTCTGAGTAACGCTTCTTGTGTGCAGTGTTGCCGTTTCCGCTTTTTTCCCCGTCATATCTAGGTTTTTTGGAAATGCGATTGCGGGATAAATTCGAAAATTGCGGGAAGCGGGAAATATAGCTTTTTATACCCTTGCAAAGGTGTAAATTAATTTATATAAAGTATATATTTTCTTGATCAGCAAGACGAGCTGAGTTGATATAGCCATGTCCGTCTGTCCTTCTGTCTGTCTGTCCGTCTGTCTGGATCAACGCAATCTCCTCCCAGACTATAAGAGCTACAGAGCTGAAATTTTGCACATGGGCTACTGCAGGCATTGTACATATATATTTTGGAATCATCCGGATCGGATAACTATTTCCTATAGCTCCCATAGGACAGATCGGTCTTAAGAAATGTTTTAGTCGGATAACTTCGACGTTATTAAAGTCAGAGACTTGAAATTTGGAATATATACTTATGAATCACACACCCATACAAAAAAAAAGTATGTATCTACGCCTTTTGGGGAGCGTGGCAAATCGGGTAAAACTATATCTTATATAGTATATATGAAGCTAGAGCATCCAAATTTGAAAGTAATATCTTCTTTGGCCTCCCCTTTAGATTGATCAAAAAGTTATATATCCACGCCTACTTGGGGAGGGGCAAACCGGGAAGTCTATAAAGTGCTTAACATAAATCCTCCAATATTTTGGATGCTGTTAAGGCCAGAGACTTGAAACTTTAAACATATATTTGTATCAACCACTCCTTGAAAAAAAGATAAAGAATATATATCTACGCCCATTAGGGGCGTGGCAAATCGGATAAAACTATATCTTCTACTATTTTACACCTAGAGCTCCAAAAATTGACACAGACGTTAGGCTTGACCGTTTCGACAAAATTATGAAAAATTATATATATCCGCCTCTGGGGGGCGTGGCAAATCGGAGAAAACTATATCTTCCAAAGTCTTATAGGTACAGCTTCAAAATTTGATATATAGGTTACTGTTGCCCTGCCCAAAAATGATATATATCCCATTGATGGGGCGTAGCAAATCAGAAAAACTGTATCTATATCCTTTGCAATTGCAAGGGTATTACCAAACTGCGGCATGGCCGAAGTTAGCCCATCCCTCTAGTTTTCTGTAATTTATAAGATTATTTGAAATCTTAGAAATTTAATTCGATTTTTCAATCAAATGGGAAATATTTAAAACATCGATGTTTCATTTTGAAAAAATTGATGGTTTTAATTCAATTTTCTATGTCCATATGTACATACATATGTATGTATATATTAATGCGTTCGCACATGCCTGTTCATTGGCTTGGTGCTAGTGTTGGGTTGTTCATGAGTGAGTGAACAAAAAAGAGTTGTTCATTAAACTGAGCGAGTGAACATGTTCAGTTGCTCTTTTGTTCACAGGCTCACTGCTCAATTGCTCACTGTTCAGTTGCTCATTGTTCAGTTGCTCACTGTTCAGTTGTTCTTTTGTTCAGTTGCTCACTGTTCAGTTGTTCATTTGTTCACTTACTCACTTGCTCACTGTTCACCTCATGGTGAAACTATAGTTTTACCTGGTCACATTGACTTAATAATCCGTTATTTTATTATAAATAAATATCGCATTCGCAAAATTAAAAATGTCTCGACCACAAAGTGTTATTTGGAAGCATTTTACAGATTTGGGTAATAAAGAGGCAAAATGCAAATACTGCCGCAATGTGTTAAGCAGCAAGTCGCAGAGCAACTTAGGGCGGCACCTATCCAGCAAGCACCCAACCGCAATGGAGCCGGTTGTCCGGCAAAACGATGAGATTGTTGATGTTGGATGTGAAAATAATAGGCAACAACAAATGACTGCATTTTTTCATAAGCCGCCTACTGCAAGCAAAAGCCAAAAGATTGATCGACAGGTGGTGAAAATGATCTCTAAAGGCCATCATGCGCTTAGGATGGTGGAAGAGCCGGAATTTAAGCAATTGATTGAGGACGTCTCTAATTGCCCTGGATATAAGCTTCCTACCAGGAAAACGCTTTCAAACGTTTTGATTCCTCAAATTTGCCAAGAGCAGATGGCAATCATTAAAGAAAAAATGGTTGATGCGACTGCGGTTTGCCTGACAACTGACTGTTGGACGTCTTTGGCCCATGAAGGTTTTATGGCTGTGACTGCCCACTTTATTGAAAAGGAGTCAACAACAATTAACTCATTTTTGCTATCTTGCGAACAAGTTGAGGAACGCCACACATCTCAAAATTTGGCAGACCTATTAAGAAAGGTTGTTGTAACGTGGGATATCCAAAACAAAGTTGCAGCGGTTGCCTCTGACAATGCTTATAATATTGTTGGTGCTATAAAATTGGGCAGCTGGCGGCACATACCGTGTTTTGCACACACCCTCAACCTTATAGTTCAGAAAGGCTTGGAAAAAATAATCGACGTACGCAAAAAATTCAGTGCAGTTGTTGAATTTTTTGACCGCAGTCCAACAGCTTTTAAAAAGCTCAAAGACACTCAAAAGCAACTTAATCTGCCGAATATTAAATTAATCCAGGATGTGCCAACTCGCTGGAATTCAACTTTCAAAATGTTTGACCGTTTGGTAACATTGAAGGAGGCGGTAATGCTGGTCGTATCAATTCTGCGACCCGATCTGAGCTTATCCAATCAGGACTTTGATGCAATTGAAGGAGTTCAACCCATCCTGCATCCATTTTTGCAAATAACAAATGAAATTTCAGCCGAAAAAAATGTTACACTATCAAAAGTGATAGTACTGGCAGGAATTCTGCAAAGAAAGATTGCCAGTCTAAGTTTCGGATTGAATGAGTCAGCTGCTGCAGTGGGAACTGTTTTAATGAAAGAGATGGAGCACCGGTTTAGAGACTTGGAGTCAAACTTATTGTATGCAGAAAGCAGAATTTTAGATCCACGATTTAAAGGGCGCGTCTTTTAGAAACCAGGACTCTTTTAAAACCGCGGTTTCAAACATTAAAAAAAACATTCAGCACCATACCAATAATTCTTCTGAGTACATCGTTGAAGAAGAAATCATGCCACAAGCAAACGATGACGATATTTGGAAGGAATATGACGACACCTTTCAAAGAGTGAGCAAGCCATCCAACAACACTGCGGCATCGACTCGGGAAATGGACAAATATCTCTCTGAGGAGTATTTAAATCGGAAGGATGATCCATTACATTGGTGGGATCAGCGAAAGGGGCAATATCCTCGACTCTATCAATATATGATGAAACGCCTGTGCTTACTAGCCACATCGGTGCCATGCGAGAGAGTATTTTCCAGTGCGGCGCAAACTATTACAAAGAGACGAACACTTTTAAAGCCAAAGAATGTACATAATCTTACGTTTTTGCATAATAATATGTAAAGGAAGCAAAATGGTAAATCACTTATTTGTCATATTTCACCTTACAAAAAGCTAACTTAACTTTATTTCAGTAAAAAAACGCTTAAAAAATTTCCTGTCACAATGTACACAAACCCTGAGTGTCAAGAAGTTAAAGAATTATAATAATTGCTTTAAGTTTAAATTTTTATTTTATTGGTTAACTGTTTTAAGTTCTTAAGAGCATTGAATGCTGCACAATAATTAATAAACTGAAGTTCCTTATTTTCGTAGAAAAAAAAAAACGTTTTAATTATTTTGAAATGACAGTTTACATAGAATTAGATGTATGTATATATTCAACAGTGAGCAAGTGAACAACTGAACAGTGAGTAGTGAGCAAGTGAGACAACTGAACAGTGAGTAGTGAGCAAGTGAACAACTGAACAGTGAGTAGTGAACAAGTGAGCAAAGTGAGTGAGTAAACTCACTTTGAAAAAAAGAACAAGTGAACATGTTCACCAAAGTGAGCAATGTTTACCCAACACTACTTGGTGCGCATGATAATCTTACGATGCCATTTGTGGTGAGTTGACGGATTTTTCGTGCATGATCGTCTGTGTGCGTGCGCTGCTGCTAATGGTGAATATCCGCGCTCTCTCTCTCGGACGTCGTAGCTTGCGCCACAGCTGGTGGTGAGTTCACGGATTTCTCGTGCATTGTCGCCTGTGTGCGTGCGCTGCTGCTAATGGTGAATATCGGCTCTCTCTCCCTCGTACGTCATGGCATGCTCCACAGCTGATGGTGAGTTAACTGCTTCTGCTGATGGTGGATATCAGTTCTCTGTACTCGCTCTGTACGTCGTAGCTGGTGTTTCAGACGTCTGTGTGCATGCGCTACTGCAGGTGGCTTTTAGTAGCGCCTCTCTATTAGAGAGTCTCTAGTCCATCGATATTTTTAATGTTAATGGAATTGGTTCCAATATTGATGGTTTCATCGAAAATGGCTCCAACTTTCAAAGAAGAGCCAAGAGAATAAATATGAATCGATCTTATAAACAAATATATTTTATAAATTAAATAAAGTGCACTATTTTTTGCCTTAATTCAGAATTTGGTATTTGTATTTTATTTGCTACATAAAAAAGTCTTGATATTTATCTTAAAACTAAAAATCATTAAGTTTGATTTTGATTTTTTAGACTCTTAGTCCTCAAGAAATCAATTCTTATACATTTCGTGCCCAGTAATTTCTCATGCTTTACTGAAAATCCGTTCGGAGCTCCTTCCGTGGAGATCGCAGAAATGATCAATATTTTGTTTGCACATTGTGCAAATGACTCAAATTGAATGGTATTAATCTGCAAGATAGAGTAGTATTATAAATGTGAAATAAATCCATGTATAACAAACTCACCTTCCAATAATCCAGCGGATTTGTATTGTGTGGTGCATTATGCTGTTCAAGATATTGCCTTATCGATATAATGGCGTCGCTCCTGCTGGTTTTCTTATCATTTATTTTTTTCGTTCTATATCTAAGCAAGCCAGCTTGTTGGGTGTTGGGTGGTTGGGTGGAACGTATTCTCCACATTTTTACTGTGCGTTGGAAGGAGTCCAAAACCCTTCTTTTTTAAACCTTGGGTCAAGCATTGTAGCCAGCCTCAGTATAGTTCATTCTTCATAAGGCAGAAACCGGCTTTGCGACTTTGAAAGCGGAAAAAGGCAATTTTATTTCCCACTGAAGTTTTTAAAGTTGCGTTAAGTTCTTCTAAGGAACTTAAAATTCCAAATGTGGTTGGAATAATCATCGATCAGCTTACGGTTTTTGAGGCAGAGACTTTATTTGTCGCCGAATTAAAAGGCTCCAAAAGAACGCACAAATCTTCGAATATATAGAACTGATCCTCATTTAAGGGTCTTGGCTTTTTGTTGGAATGGAGAAGTTCAGTATATGCGGCGACTCTTGTAACAATAAGTAGCTTTATCATATTGTAGGCACTGTTCCACCTACTGGGCACTTCTTGTTTCAGGTAAAATTTGCATAGGCGATAGCGCTGCTTTTAAAATATGCAACTATCCGCTTAGCTTATACTTAAATCGGCTTCAAGTCTTCATGTACCAAAAAACAGCCTGCACTAATAAATTCAGTGTGTGGGCAAAACACCCCAAGTGTTTTTACCCAGAAGCATATCATTTTGTTTGGCTTTGGCAGAGTTTCTTTTTTTCACTTAAAATAAATCTAGATTTGCTGAAAATTCTTTCACTTTCAGTGGAAGTTGCGGAAATGAGCAGAAACTTTTCAATACAGCTTGTAAAGTTGTTATTGTTTGAGATCTGTGAAGTAAATATTTTCTCGATAAACGTTATTATAAATACTTTTGTTCTGTTTAACCTTCCAGTTATCTAATAGAGAGTTTTTGAAATTTAAGTACACTTAAGTTTCTATCTTATTCTAGTCTCTGGTCAAGCGCTCGGACAAACTCGTTTTTTTTCTGTTTTCATACAAAATAATTTAGTTCTTGATGACTGGCTTCTAGACCCGATAGAGCTGTACCTCGATCACCGGTGTATCGGTGTGTCGTTAGGTGGATCACGAAAGTTGTCATAATATATGTCAAATCAAAAAAGTGCCGTCAGACGGACTATGTCTTCATTGTTATTGAAGACTTCTGCGATGGGATTCCTTTGAGCTTAGACTCGGTTTCCAAACACGATGCAGACTTCATGGGGCTGTCAATGGGTACGACAGTGACATCGACAGAGTTCATTCTTTACTATTATTTTCTCGCATAACCAGGAATGCTCACACTACTTAATTTACTATAAAATAGAGGGATGGGCTAAACTACGACAAAGAGGCGGATGTATATCATGTTTTTTCAATTTTGTTGAAACAGTTGAGCTTAAGGCCTACTTGCCAAATTTGGATGTTCTAGCTCTTAAACTGTTGAAGACATAGTTTTACGCGGTTTTCCACGCCTCCAATTCACATAGCTCCATATACTATATATTTTTGGATGGATGTGAGATACAAAAATATATGCTCCACATTTCAAGTCTCTGACTTTAATAACGCCGAAGTTTTCCTACTAAAAGATTTATTAAAACCGATTAGTCCTGTGAAAGCTATATGATATGGTGGTGCGATCCGAATGATTCCGAAATATAGAGTGCGTGCAGCAGATTGGAGCCTGTGCTCCAGCTCTGTAGCTCTAATAGTCTCGGAGGAGATTGCGTCCAGACCCAGACAGACGGACGGACGGACAGTGCCATACCAACTCAGCTCGTCGTGCTGATCAAGAATATATATACTTTGTATGGTCGGAGATGCTTCCTTCTGTGCGTTGCAAACTTCTGACCAAAATTAATATATCCTTTTCACAAGGGTATAAAAATACGGTGGCTGACATTATTTGATTGTGGAACTGCAAGTTCAGGGCTTGATGCTGAATTTTTTGCATTTTTTTTTTTTTTAGTATTTCCTATTTGGGCAGTCCTTCCCTTGTTACTGTTAATGTTTGCTTGTTAGCTATCTTCGTTCGTGAATGCTTTAATTTATGTTCACACACGTGTAAATAATCGAAATTAATTACTTGTGTTAACACCGCGAGTTTTATTTTATGTAAAATAAAATGTTCATAATTTAACCGAGGTTAATTATTGACGATTTTTATTTAACACCGTCACATTCGAAAATTCTTTTGCGGATGCACTTTTCGGTTAAAGTTTGCGGTCAATCGCGATTAAAGAGTTAATGTGTATTATTTTTTTTATGTTTTTAAAGCAAACCGACATTTAATTAAATCCAATTTTGCATTCTATCGACTTCGCCAATTACCCATTTAATATATTATTAAATACTTTTTTATTGAGTTCTTTTCATTCAGCTCTTATTCGATTGAACGATGTCTGAATCAAATAACGTTTCACGAGTTCAATTGCCCTTTTATTCTTTTGATGCTATAACTAGTTGAGAATTATAAGGCTTAAAAGTGTTGCAACAAGAGATGGGCGTCGTGATCGCGATTTTCGGGAGCCGAAATTGTCCCGAAACGATTTTCGGTATCTGGCGGGTTGGGAAAGATTTTTAAAAAGTCCGGGACGATCGGATACGTGCTTGGTCATGAGATCATGGTAAGAAATTCTAGAGATATGCTCTGAGATGGCGGCATTTCAGAGATACCCGTTCGGGACAAGCAACCTTCACTGATGAAATTTAGCGCTGACCAGAAGTCCTAGTATTAATGTAGATACGGAAGCCTTGCAGTAATACGTGTGCATCTTTGAGCTTTGAACATGGGCATCAACAGTAGCAAATGCGCTAATGTTACCTTTTCTACAAGAAAATTGTCTTACGGAAGCATTACGATGCTAGACTCCACACTTACACACAAAAGCTCTTAAAACTATTTGGGTGTCCTACTGGACAGGGTACCTAAGATCAAGAAACACCATGCCATGGTTCGACAGTCGGTGATGGCAAAAGCCGTATAGATGGCTAGGCTACTGACACCCAGAAATAAACTATCCCTGTACCGCAAAGTCACCAATCTACAAGTCCATATGGAAATATGCACTTCAAATCTACGGCATTGCAGCAAAAACAAATGTCAATAAAGTTAGCCTTGGTGGTCACTCTAATACACTATCCAGAAGTTGAACTAAAAAGCCAAGGAAGATATGACTCAAAAGGTGCCATCCATTGCAGATCCCTACCAGATCCATTAATATATATTAGAGTTCATTGTACGGACTAGAAAAGAAAGGGAAAGCCTCCACAGGAGTCAAGTTGGGATCCTTGTGCATGCGCCAGTTATTTGCAGGACTTGAATCCTGTATCAGTTGCTTTTGGCGGCTATAGTCTAACCACAAGACGGGTTTCCCGGATGCATATCACTTTGAGGCTATTTGATTTCACAAGGAGTTGTAAGTGATCATAGTTAATTTAGTATCCATTCAAATTTCACTGTAATATTGTTTTTTTTTTTTTTGTTTATCTCGAATCAGTCAATCTTAACGACTATAACAAGATATTTATCTATTTAATGGGGGACCTCGCTTGAATAATATAATAAGCCATTTAAAATTGATATACTCTAGTTACATTTTAATTTGCTCCTTCTCTGCTGTCTCTTTAGTCGAGTCAATTCCCTCGCTTCTCTATTCAGGTAATAGAGAGATGAAGGTCTTGATTCGCTGACAACAGGGCCCGACATAGCAGCAGCAGTGTGTATATTTTCTGTAAAAAGATCCACTGCGTCGTCTATGTCCTGAGATGTCTTCAGCTCCATGTTCAAGTGGTGCAATATTATAATCACTGTATTATAGGTGTTAACTTAATGATCCATTCGATCCATTTTAATATGTCACATTATATGGGTTACACTCATAAGGGGGGGCAGGTGTCAACAAATGTATGTTCCGACAGCTAGATTTTTTAATTCAGGCTATCTACAAGCCAGTCACACTTGACTCTTTCACCTTCACTTTGCATGTCTCCATTATAGTAGGCCTTAATTTCCCTTTTATTCCAGCATTAGCTGGACTTTGTATATTCTGGGAAAACACAAATTGCATCAACTGCAACTGTAACACCACCCACTCGGCCAGTGACCCGCTGACCGCAGACGGTTTGAAATCATGCAGATGCGTATTGCTTTGCGGCTGGGTGGTTGTTCAACCACTGCAGTGCAACTCTGCTCTCTGTGGTGCAGTATGGTTCAGTGGATGAGGCTGTGTGTGGTCTAGGTAGCCGGCAATTACTCATTGCGTATATGTCGCTAATTAGGCGCAAGTGTTGTCGATAATGAAGTGGCGCTTTGTGCACAGCCAAAGCATTATGTGGGCGGGAGGGAAAGGACAATCAGGACAAGGCACGCAGCGACGACGACGACATATGGCGGTGTGCAGTTCAAGCTGTAAAGCACGTCGTCAGACGTGGGTCTCGCATTACACAGCGCACGTCCCGCCGATAGCTTCTGCTGGTGCTCGTGCTCCATTGTCCTAGCGCCGACTAAATGGCTCTGTGTGATAACTTTTTTGTTCGCCCAGGCTCTTCAGCAAGTGTAACAAAGCGGAGCAACCCACCAGCCAGCCAGCCAGCCAACCCATCCAGCACGTGGACAGTTGACAACAAAAACAAAAAGAGAACTAAGCAGAAAAACTTGCCACGGGTAGATAGTCCAACAAGTCGAGCTGAATAACCAAGGGCTAAGCAAGGGCAACGCTGTAGGAGCCTTGCCCCCACGCACTTCCAATCAAGCACCACAAATGGCTGCCCAATCGCGCGACTAGCTAGCTGCTTGATATGCAACCAACTTGTGGAGCATGCACGTCTGTATTTTTTGGAAATTACCAGAGGTTCGGGTGGATCAAACAGAAATTTGAAACAAAGCTAAACCGCCGAAAAAGTTGTCAATAAAACGATTAAGAAAATCAGAGGGAACCAAATATGCAAACTCTGTAGTAGATTTCATTTGTAAGGGTAGTTAATCAGGGTCGAAAACTTTTTATACTTTATACAGTAATATATGTATATACTCTATAAAGCAATGTCCGACTGTATGAACGCAAAGCATTTGGACACCTTTGAAGCTATAGTATATACATATATTGGAACATATACTCGTGTGTGCTGTAGATTCATAAAGTGTAAAGTGTTTTTCATGCACTTAAAATCAATAATAGATGCGAATAGATCATCCAGAAAAACAGATATAGTATAAATAGTTACCCGGCGTTATGGGCGTGGCACCTCGAATAAAGCTTTATCTTCCACATCCTCAAAGCCAAAACAGCCAAATTTGGCAACAAGCTTACTGTTGACCTCCTCTGAAGATCGAGTTAAATTAATAAAGCCAAGAGAATTACTATATCTTTTCCGACATAAACGCTTTTATTTTCGCCAATATTGCCGTCCAAAAATTGAGAGTTGCAATACATAGTTAAGCATCCCACCCCCCAACAAAAAGATATGGTATGTATACCTACGTACGTGGAAAATAGATAAAAAAAAAACTATATCTTCCACAGTTTAATAGCTAGATCGACAAAATTTTAGGAATACTGTTGCCGTCCTTCTTAGATTCACAAAATCTTTGATAAACGTCTCTTGGGGGCGTGACAATTTCACGTAAAAAAAGTGCTCTTACACAAACTTAAGGACACAGAGTATCATGCAGTCGGTTGCGCTCGACTGCAACGTTCTTACCTGTTTAGCTAGGTTTTGAGAATAATGAAATGGCCAGTAAAACGTTTAAGAAAAGCTGAAAAAATTATACATAAATGGACTCAAGAGCAATATTTTGAGTGTGATCATGATCAAGAAGAAAGGTTTAAAGCATAGCTTAGCTGCATCTTGAAAAATTTAAGCTGCCAGTAAAACGTTTAAGAAAAAAAGAATTTTTTTTTTACATCACCTACCAATTATACGTTTATGAAAGAGAGTGTCGAGTCAACAAAGATAAACTACTTAGCTATTGCTAATATAGATCTGATATAAAGATCGACCTCTTTGTAGCACAACTGAAACTTCCAGAGAAACGAGCTTACGAATAAGGAAAAAATGTGAGTTGATTATGCTTTCACTTGTTTGTCTCTCTGTCTATCATCATCAGTAATCCAATAGTTGCCTGTCAGCCCATACAAATTTGACAAACAGCCCTCGTATTTCATCTCAGCTCCGCTTTTACGGCCATCCATGACGTTCCGTCCGTCCGTCCGCTGGCTCGTCCGTATGCCAGCTCACGTGCTGTGTCCCCCGTCCTGTGCGAGGTCCACGGCAAACACGAGCCTCATCCGCAGCTCGCATCTCTCGTCCACACGACTGAGGCAAATGGCGTGCACGAAATCTCAATGCGTGACACCCTGCTGCGAAAAAAGGAAATAAATATTTTGATAAAATTAAAACGAATAGCTACGGATTTTTATTTACTCGACAACACGAAAAAAAAAGAAATCAAATGATAAGAATCCTTTTTCACAGACAACATTTTTCACACTCCCTTCCATTTATCAGATCCGACTTGAAGTCAAGTTAAGAATAAATTGGAAAGTTGTGTTTGTCTTAGAATTTCTATTATATGAAAGACCTTTATGATAAAGTAATCCGATTTGATACGGGCTTAGGCTATGTACTAGATGAATATTATGTAACTTCATGTTTTTATTTTGTGTAATATGATTGTTAGATACTTCCACAAAGATATATTTTACAGGATATGCAACGTGTTGACATATAACCAGACACGTTTCCATCTATGGTATTCATTTGAATATGTACATAAAGATATATGTATATATACAGTGTGGATACTCTTTAAAAGAAATCATTATAAATGTAGGATGGTCAGATTTAGTATAGATATTTTATGCAATCAGCATCAAAAGTCGAGTCGAGAAATGAAGGACTATAAATTGAATCGAGCTATAGACATCATACTTTGTAAACAGACATTCTTATATATATATATATATTCATATTTTTAAAGACAACGGTAAAGTGATCCTGCCCGATTGCAAGGTATCGCCAGTCGGATACGTTCTGGTCACTCGCACCGTTTTACTCGTTTCGGATTGTCCTTTTGTCGGCCGTTGGTGTCGCCTTTTGTAGCTTTTATTGCCCGCCTGTCAATATCCGGCGGCATATTTCGCCCCACTTGGAGCGACAAATTTGACTGGATTCTCGGTGCTCGCCCTTTGATTCCATTTCCCGTGCGGCACATAAGTAATGCAGCCGAATGGAACTTTGGACTGCTGGCTGTGGCTGTGGCTGTGGCGATGTTTGCCTGCTACAACTTTAAGGATATGTGGCCATAAACAACCGAATGTAAAATGCCAGCTCCCAGAGCCTCGGGGATGCCAGCCCGTCAGCTCCCTGCGCTCTCCCTCTTCCCCTCTATCCGATTGCTAGCTGTGAGCGTGTGGACATGTAAAAAAGGGATAAGCCAAAGGATGTTGCGAGGTGTGGGATTTGGGATGTGTCGCCAGGAATGTAACCGTAACCGTAACTGTTGCCCTTGGCTACGCACAATTTGAATTAAATTGCACTCGACGCATTCTGTGTGCCTGCAAGGATATCCAAAGGACGCGCACTCTAGCAGCGACTTAACCAACATAGCAGGATTCAATTAATTCGAGGACACTCGAGCCACCAGCTGCTGCTGCTCCTGCTGCTGCCATTTGTACACAAATAATCAAGTTAGCCACGTTAAGAGCTTCAATTTAATATGTTGCCAAATTGGCTTTTACATGACAGCCGATGGCTAGATAAACACACACACAGCCACACCGACAGATGCCCTTTTCCCATTGTCTGCTTAGTTTTTAGCAAATTCTTGAGCAAATGCCTTCAAAGTAAACAGAAATTCCAAAAAGTTTGCCAGGCTCTGCTTTAGCTCCTGAAAGTTCACTAATTAAGTGTAATTGAATAAATAAGACAAGAATTTTGGATTAACAAAGTGCTTTTAAAGAAATTGCTTAAAATGCTTTTAGACTTAGCTGGCATACCTCGACAGATGACTTTCAAAAGTGGCCCAGTCCAGTAGAGAGGCTTGCATCCCGGGCTAGTACGAAAAAGTTGTCCTAGATTTAGATAAGACAGGTGAGTGGCTGCAATATTGTATCTTAATCTAGATTAGAGATATGATCGGGAATGAAATTCGTTCCCGACCCATCCCGTCCCGAAATAATTTTTGATTTTCCCACCCGATTGTTCCGACAAATTTTTCATTTTTCCCGCGGGTCCCGACATTTCCCGAAATTCTTTTTCAACATTTAGAACTCTTATGATAGATACAAATTTTTACCTAAAAATAATATTTTCACAATAATTTCCTTTCTAAGATGTGTTCTCCTTTCTTCCAATATTCTACTAGAAGAAGAATACATGCGAAAATATTGGAACATCAAGTACTTGCCTAGCAAGCATTTGTAACAAAGACAATACATTGCATTGTTATCAAAATAATAAAATATTTGAACGTCTCTTAAATATAACAGGATTTATGTTACAATTACTTTCCTCGTCAATATCATTCTTCTGTTCTTTGATAAATACAAGCAATTTAATGTACAATATTAATAATTTTCTTATCGGGACCCGCGGGAATGTCAAAATTAAGCACTTATCCCGACCGTCCCTGACTTTTTCATAATCTTTCCCATCCCGCCCGATCCCGGAAAATTTTTTCGGAGCTCTCGGGATTCTCGAAAATCCCGATTCCGACGCCCATCTCTAATCTAGATAGTAATAATCCTTTATCGATCTTCAAAGTAGGAAATCGAAACCCCACGAACAGCAAAGGATGTCGTTTTCCGCTGCCCCGCACACATATTTCTGTACTACATATAGTTCGATATTATATATTTATATTCAATTTGTTAATATACATATATCGTTAAATAGACGAAGGATATCTGAGCTTGATTAAGTTGAGAAAATGCCTAATCTTTAAATACAAACCAGTCTGAACTTTTATTGGATCATATGATAAATAAAACCGAGCTGGCGCCACCTGTGGCTCAATTTGTGCAATACACGCCTACGACCGAATTTCATAGATCATATAATAAAACTAAAAAAAAATACCTAAGCTTGATCGGGCGATGGTTTTGGCGGATTCGCTGGCTCCTCCATTTGCGACTCGGACTGACTGAGCGAGGGCATCTGGGAAATGGAATGGGCGGGGCGATAGATGCGCTCCTCGAATACATCAATGTCCTGCACCGAGATGCTCTGCACTAGCGTCGTATTTGGAAGTATGGCATACTTTTCCAGCCGTTCGCCCCGCTCGCTGGCTATCGTCTCCGTACGGAGATGCTCGGCTCCATCGCGTGTGATCACGCACAGATCGATATTGGAGCCGGAGCCCAGATCGTTGAACACCCCAGCGCTAATTGCCTTGCGCACCAGCTGCTTCCCCTCCTCCAGCTCCAGAGTGGGACTCCAGCCCTGCTCCAGCACAGCTATGGCAGCCAGAGTACCAGAGCCCATGGCCGCATAGGGTATCTTATCGATGGAGCCGCACGGATGGATACAGTTCACGTGCGGTCCATACTTGTCCACCCCACCCATGACGAGGGCGGCACTGATGTGACCCTGGTAGCGGAAGAGCGTGCGACGGAGCAGCATGCTGGCACAGATCACCGGCACCTGGCGACCCGTATTCAAGCCATGCAGATCCAGCTCTGCGGATGTCATCAGCGTCATTTGCTCCGTATCAGCGGCGGTGCCTGCTCCGCAACAGCTGTGGAGACAACGAGCGAAAGAGAGGGGGAGTAAGAGAAGGAGAAAATGTAGAGGCATCCGCCCTCTCAGAGGTAGAGAGAGAGAGATAGAGAGAGAGAAACATGTAGAGACATCCTCCCTCTCAGAGATAGACGCATGTAGATCCTTCTCTCTGAGACAGAGAGAGAGAGAGACATGTAGAGGGATCCTCCATGTCAGAGATAGAGGCATGTGAAGGCATCCTGCCTCTCAGAGATAGAGAGAGAGAGAGAGACATGTAGAGGCATCCTCCCTCTCAGAGAGAGAGAGAGAGAGAGAGAGAGAGAGAGAGAGAAAGAGAGAGAGAGAGAGAGAGACATGTAGAGGCATTATCCATCTCAGAGATAGAGGCATGTGGAGCCATCTTGCCTCTCAAAGGTAGAGAGAGATAGACATGTAGAGGCATCCTCCCTCTCAGAAATAGAGAGATAGAGGCATGTAGAAGCATCCGCCCTCTCAGAGAAATTCATGTAGCCAAGTAGAGGCAAAGAAAGAGTGAGAGGGAGGATGGATGCCTCTACATTTTCTCCTTCTCTTTGTCTCTCAACCCGTTCTCTCTCTCTGTTCTACTTACAAGATATGATCCTGCAGACGATGTATCTTCGAGCAGTTCTTGTCCGACACAATGGGTCCCTCGGTGGCGCGCGTATCGGCGCCGAGTATGACACCATCCTGGTAGATGATGCCCACGATGGAGGTGCCTGTGCGCATCGCCAAAGGCGGCTTGTACCCGTTCTCAAGCAGCTGAGCATTGCTGCAATCGGAGTTGGAGATAGAGAAGACAGAGAAAGAGACAGGTTGCCAGACTCACCGTCTGGCATTGACGAAATTGAAGGCGCATCGTATGCCCTTGTCCTTAAAGTCCAGTGCATCCAAAAACGACACCATCTTGTATAGTAGACGAACAATTTGAATTTATTTTTCGATTCTGTGCTCTCTGTTGAAATTGATGTTGATGTTTGGAATGACATAAACTATTCGCTTGGGCAACAGTTACAAAAGGAGGCGCCGCCTACACAATATATAATTTCTACTGCCAGACGAGGTGCACATTCAGGGGCTGATGAAGGGAAGTCACAGCAATTGAAATCGATTTCAACTTAGCTTCACATTCCGACTGTCTTCCAAATTTGACACCATCTAATTGATAAGTCTGCTTGCCTAGTCTTAGGGTATACCCATCCACCTCGCTCTGTCTCTCTTTCTCCCTCTCTCTCTGTGTCTGCCGGTTGGTACATTTATCTAGCATATGAGACGTGTTTTTATACCTTACAAAATTGTCTTTCACTTTTCTAATGCAACTTGCAACGAATTTAAAAATCAATTTCTTGCTCTTCTAAACTTTTTATAAATACATATACAGTGCCGCTCAACTGCATAGGTTTGATTTTTTTCTACGTTTGCAACGTTATATCTCTGTAACAAGCACTCCGATTTTAACAAAATAAATTTTGTTGTATAAAAAAATCAATCATTTATGAAATAGCAAAGTATCTGATCTGTAAGTTTTGACTGAATATAATTAAAATTTTTTTTTCTTAAACGACAAAAAATCTCTTTTTTTTGGCTCAACTGAATAGGTTTGACACTAAAACGATTTAAAAAAAAAATGATATACAGCAAAATTTCAAGGCACTGGGTAATAAGAAAGGACACTATCTTAGCATTATTTTAGCATTTATTAGGAGGTTTTTTTTTTTATTGTTAATCTCTTCAAGTGTTTGGCGCTCCGAATAATTCGTTTTACCGTTGCCACACTAGCATTAAGAGGTGGGAATTTGAGGCAGTTCGTAGGATAAGTCGCCTCTTCGATGCCGTTGTTGCATATATTCTTCCTCCATTCATTTTATTTCCATAGTCTTCTTCATTACGGACAAAATTACTCACAACGTTTTGACTTCGACCGATTTTTTATGTTATTTGAAAGTGTTTTAGGCCAGATTCAATGTAGCCTTTTATTTGACTTTTTTCAAAATCGCTTAAAGGTTTTCCGCGACACACTTTACAAAAAACTTTAGAAGACCAAAGAATTTAACATTTTTCAATACGGCGGTCAATCATAAAGTGAAGTCAAAGTTGTCAAACCTATTCAGATGAGCCAAAAATAGACCACACATTGAATTACCGTTGCGTTTGTCCCGTTACTCTTTTCTCACATATTATGTAAAAATAAAAAATAAAAAAAAATGCAATAGCAACTAAGAGAGAAGTAAACAAGTAAGAAAAAAACGTATTCAGTTGAGCTGCACTGTACATACATTTATGTGTATATGTATTTTCTGATAAAAATAAGCAATTGCAAATGCCGTAAAACCAATATCGAAATGCTTTTGGAAAGTATTCGAACTCTCTGTAAATAATAAACCTAAAAGAATATTGAATGGTGGCTTTTGTTAGAGCGAATGTAGGAGCTGTGGCCAGGTAATTAATGTGTGCAGGTAAGTTAAGTCGAAACGGAATATTTAAGGAGGATAGCTTAAAGGCAGAATCGATTTTAGACAACACACTGGCCAGCACTTGTCGAACGAAATACAATTAGGATTAATTAGAGTCCGGTTATATTTTAATTAGCATTTGGACAGTCCCTATCTCCGCCCTCCCCCTACCCTCCCCCCATTCGACATGTTGCTATGCAAATTACAAACAGTTTGATTGGCAGCCGGGGCTTCGGGAGAGAGAGAGAGAGAGAGACAGGCGCATAGGGAATGGGGCAATGCGAATGGCAAATGGCAAATGGCCGAGCTGCAAAAATGACTTCCAGTTGCAACTTGCCGACAACTTTGCTGCAACTTAATTACGAGGGGGTTGCAAGGACTCCAGATGCCGGACAACGACTGCTTTTTGGGGCCGCCAGCTGGCGACGGACTTGCGACGGACTTGCAACTTGCAACTTGGAAGTTTGCTTAAACAATTTTGCGCTGCATTTGGCCAAAAACTGAAAACTTTGCAGCTGCTTATGGAACAACAATAGCAACAACAAGGACAACGATGCCAAATCCAGATCCCAATCGCAATCCCAAATCCAAATTCAAATCCAAAAGCAACTTTCGTTGTGCAATCCACAAATTCGCTTTTGGCCAGCTGCGCCTAAAAGGCGAAAAAGAACAACATATTAAAGCAATTTCTTTTTTCCATTCACAGCTCCAAGCAAAATATACAAATATTGATATCTATCTATATTTAAGTCGCCTTTCTTCACAGCTTTAGTTTTTGCTACAAATTTTCAATAATTTAATGCTCACAAAGGGTGGAAAACAGTGAACGAAAGCGACCTATCTGAGTGTCCTTTCATCGACGCGAAAGACAGACGTGTGCAGGATAACAAAACGTCAAACCCCTAAAGGAAATGGCATAATATTACAAATTAAAGATGTTTGAAAAATGTTGTTGAAGACTTTTTATATACTCTGAATACAATCGGATACTTTGGGCCACTTCAGCGGAATATTAAAACAAGTAAGAGATGAAAGTGTAAAATTACCGCATCAGAACAAAATGTATGATTGAAAACAAATTTTGTTATCAGCGGGAATCGAACTTCATTGCACGCACTTCAATGTGTGTGTGCACACGTATAGATCATATAGATCATATATCATGTATAACATATGATCAAAAAACTGAATATCGGTAAAGTTTCTTATCGATATCATGGAAACGGGATAAGTTATCGATTATCTGAAACAAACTCGATATAGGCGCTATATAAGAATACCTTCGTGTAAATTTCAAGTCTGTAGCTTCCTAAAAGTTCATACATACGGACGGACAGACAAGGCTAAATACACTCATCTCGTTGTCCTGAACAAGAATTTATATGCTTTACGGGATCAGCCACGCCTTCTTCTGCCTGTTACATACATTGTCCCAAAACCATTATACCCTGAAATAAAAATTGAAATAAGAAATATATTAAACTTAAATGTCAGTATCAAAATAAATCATGCACTCAACGAGCTATTGAGATGCTCGAAGAAACAAAACACATTTTTGAAAAGAAACAATGCTGACAGCTTTTTCTTTTGCCCGAGTTATATCATTTTAGTGCGACAGAGCGAGATAGCAGCTGTGCTCTGCTATTTCCGTCGCCTTCGCTGTCAATTAGATGTTCGCAACGTTCACATTAGCTTACGGCCCATTGAATGTGGCATAAAATTACTTAATTAAATTGGTCAACCAGTTGCAAGCGGCATTTTGTCATGGTTACCTAGAGCCAACTCCAATTGCTAATTGCGCTCAGGCGAGAAAAAATTACAGACCACCATGAGAGCAGCTGCAACTGGAGCGAGTTGTTGCCCTAGTAACAACTCCCACACACACACACACACACCCATGCGCTCCACTCCTGTGTCGACACATGTGCAGCTAATTAAACGGGACATTTGACACGGTTCGCAAATTATTATGAAATCTGCGGCGAAGAGCGATGAGAGATGGGACAGGTACAAAATGTTATCCAGTTGTGTCTCGTATCCTGGCAACAAACAAGTTGCAATCACGCAACCGCTTCTGCAACCAATCCACCCACACCTACATGTAAAGACTTATCAAGGATTTTGCTATGCACTCTCAACTGCATTAATGATGGACTTTAAGATGCCTTTCGTTTGATTGCAAAGAAAAGCCACAGTACTCTCTACTTGAATGGAAATCTACTCTGCATATATGCAAATTATCAGAAATGTTCTCCACCAGCTATTCAATTAAGATGGATTATATGTTCGTAATTAGAGTATTGCACAAAGGAACTGCAGGCTTAATAGCCTTTAAGCTGTCCTTTCATTATACCCTTGCAAAAAGGATATATTAATTTTGGTCAGAAGTTTGCAACGCACAGAAGGAAGCATCTCCGACTATACAAAGTATATATATTCTTGATCAGCCAGACGAGCTGGGTTGGTGTAGCCATATCCGTCTGTCTGGATCAACGCAATCTCCTCCGATACTATTGAAGCTACAGACCTGAAATTTCGCTGCAGGTATTTTATATCTCGGAATCATTCGGATCGCACCACTATATCATATAGCGCTCATAGGACACATCGGTTTTAAGAAATCTTTTAGTGGGAAAACTTCGACGTTATTAAAGTCAGAGTCTTGAAATGTGGACCATATATTTGTGTATCTCCAAATTTGGCAAGTCGGCTACTATTGAGCTCTCCTTAAGATCAATCAAAAAGTTATATATTCACTCCGACTAGGGGCGTGGCAAATCGGGAAGTTTGCCTAGTGCTTAACAGAAATCCTTTAATAATTTGGGAACTGTTAGAGCCAGAGTCTTGAAACTTAAAATATATATTCGTATGAACCACCCCCCATACAAAAATATATAGTATATTAAGCTACGCCCATTAGGGGAGTGCCAAATCAGAAAAAAATGGATTTTACACCTAGAAACCCAAAAATTAACAAATACCTTCAAATAAACTGTTTCAACAAAATTGAAAAAAAATTATATACATCCGCCTCTATATCTTCCAAAGTTTTACAGCGGAATCCCGAAAATTTGACATATACTAGGTCGAAAACTAGTAAATATGTCAATCTTTACTTCTCTTGTCAAATCAGAAAAACATATCTTTTACAATTACAAGGGTATTACCAAACGTCGGCATGCTGGTAGTTTAGACCATCCCTCTAGTATAAAGTATTTTGTTGGTAACAAAAATAAGCTAAGAGTATGTTAAATTTACTTTGGTAAACTTTAAGGAAATATTCTAATATTAAACTAGGTGGATGGGCTAACTTCTTCCATGCCGAACTTTTGTAATACCCTTCCAATTGTAAAGGATATAGATATAGTTTTCTCTGAGTTGCCAGAAGAGATCAAGATTGACATATTTGAGCGTTTTTGGGTCTCTAGTTGTAAAATTGTAGAAGATACAGCTTTGAACGATTTGCCACGTCCCCAAGAGGCAGATATATATGGTTTTTGGCCAATCTATAGAGGAGGGCAACAGTAACCTATATGTCAAATTTTGTAAACATACATCTATATAATTGTGTATACATAAACATAATATATACTTAGCTAAATTCCTAGTCTCGGACATTGCACAAGACCAATATATTCTTTTCGCGAAAACTATTTATAAAATACTTGAAAATGTTTTCATTTAATATGATTTTGTTTTAAACATAATAATACTGCAAATTCTAGCTAGATGAGCGAAAGTTCCTGCTGTGATGAGAGTGTCCTTTCATTAAATCCAATAACAAGCAATTTGAGTCCATCCAAAGCCTAATCATATTGCCCGGGCACAGCGAATATGCTTTCATCAGTTGTGTCCCTGACAAAGGTAGAGACGAAGCTAATAAACTGACAACCTGTCCCAACTATTATATTTCAATTCTACGCTGAGCTTTAGCTGGGCTTACGTATGCGAGAAGCGTGAAAATACATATGTATGTATACATATATGTATGTATGTATATGTATGCGTGCGTACATACAAATGCATTTATGTATTTAGATACATTTTATTTCTTACTAATATTCTGTGATAAACATTTATTCTTGAAAAAACTAAAAACCTTACGAGTCCAAGTTTACAGTAATAATGCTCAGCAAAGTTGATGTATGTAAATATGAGAATCTTGAAAGTTGAAGACTTTCGAATATTTGAATAGTAGCTAATATGGAGATTTGAGGGTTTTTTCCTCTTCGCACTCGAACGAAATGTGCTAAAAATAATGTGCATAAATAAATATTAGATTGCTATTTGCAAGAGCGAGCAGCATTAGAACAGTTAGCAGTATTTTTGGACAGAAATATTCGGTCACACTGTTTGACGATCTGTCAGCCCGAGCGAACAGCTGTGAATATTGTGTGAAACAATTCCATTTGCTTTGAGATGAGCGACGACGAGTTCCAGATTCAAGTGGCTGGCGTGGAGGATGGGGACAGAATGATGCAGTTCCTCCATCTGCACTATTACCGCGAGGAGCCACTTACTGTCGGCTGTGCGCCGCCGGAGCCGGACGAGGCAGATCAGAAATTTCTGCTTTCCAATTTGCCGCATGGCAGCTGCCTCTTAGTGCTCCACAAGGATCGCATTGTGGCCGCCGCTGTGGCGGGCCCCAAGGCGGCCGACGAGGTCGACCACCTGTTCGAGGAGGCCGCCCAGCTGGCCGGCAGCAAATGGGGCCGCATTCTGGGCATCTTGGCCAGAGCTGAACGTGATGCGAACGTCTTCAAGCGCTACAGCGTGGACAAAGCACTCCATTTGCACGCCTTCGGCGTGGATGCGGGTATGCGTGGGCGTGCCCTAGGGGAGCGGCTCGTGAACGCCCTCGCTGCCCGTGGCAAAGAGCTCGGCTATCCGTTGCTCACCGCCGACTGTTCCAGCTACTACTCCAGCCGGCTGATGAAGCGCCTCGGCTACGAGCTGGTCAATACTATTCCCTACACCGACTACGTGGACGACGACGGGGAACAGCTCATTCGACCACCTGCACCTCATAAGGCCTTGGAGACACTTGCTCTACGCTTGTAGCTCTGTTTCACCTCAAACTATTATCAGAGCAAGAAAGAGAGGGAGAGAGAGAGAGAGAGAGAGAGAGAAAGAGCGAGAAGAGGCCTTATCTAAATTATAAATGAAAACTAAGTATGCAAGCATTTGGACAAGACTTATCATGACTATTTTACACTAGAACAAATAGGTCGTTATTGGACATACTTATTTACAACAAATCAATGATATAATATTCATAAATGCATGTATATACATAAATACTGACAGAGTACAAAACATTCTAACTGACTTCCGGCTGTACACGACTTGCTATACAAATTCTATGTCGCCGACTATTGACTAACAGATATCTGACTTACAACCAGTGTTATACATAAGCTATATTTACGATAGATGCCTTCTGTACAAGCTATATAGTATACTAACTTATTTGATTTCTCTAGATATAGATATAGAAGCAGCTATCTTACATTAACTTGTATACAACATTGTTTCTATAGGAGCTATATAGTATAACTGACCGATTCGTCATGTGGAATACAACTGTTATACAAAAACTGCGTAAGTCCGATTGTTTCTATAGAAGCTATATAAAGATAAAGATCGAAAGAAATCTGGTTAACAAGCGCTGTTACACAAAAGATTTTCTATATGTATATTGATTATTTTGAGGTTTAACAAGGTTTTCCTTTTTGTAAAGTAGCCAGAAACACTAACTGACATTTTTCAGGTACTTAGGGTTCAGTTAAATTGAAAATCCAACGAGTATTTTATAAAAGTTGTTAAGGCTAAGTTAAGACAAAGTTTAATAAAAAGCATTAACAATTTGACCCCACTAAGCATAAAACAGGGTGGCTATACTAACTTGATCTTTTGAGCTGACTAAGTTATAAATATCTTAAAGGAATTAGAGCTCCTTCGTCGTGCTATTAACGGCTTTATAATTAGCAGCAGCGTGGCTAGATAATCAAAGGAGATACGTGCTTTATATAATTCAGCTCAGATTACGTCGTAAGGCTCACGGTGTTTGGCGACGAACTATTTATAGTTGCTGTCTTATGCAGCTCATGCAAAAGGAGTCCTGCACCAGGACGCAAATTAGAGGATTCACGGAAAATGTAGACTTTGTCAGCAAAGCAGAATAGTCAATAATAAAGTGTTATATGTGTTTGTATGTATATTTAGAGTTTTATTGTTAGAGATACAGATTGACAATGCTTTTCAGGCCAGCTACAAATTTATCTGGGATCAACAACAAATGTTATCCTCAGAAAAGGATACCCAAAAGGAAGTGGTTAGGAAATGTGGCATACTCCGTAGCATTGGTCAACGGATTATGGTGCTGTTCTCGAATCCTGTTCAAGTGAAATCGAGCGCGTGAAGTTTAAGTGCCAGCCATTGTCCAACGAAATTTGGCGTAATTGGAGCAAAGTTTATGGAGGACACTGCGCTGCAATGGCTGGCGTGGTGGCCCAAGGTCAGCGTCAAACGGAAAAAGGAAGCAAAAAAAAAAAACTAACCGAAATTGTTCAAACAAATCATCTAAAAATAAAGAAATGCTGCACAATAAAAGCATTAACAGTGTATGTGAGCGAGAAAGAGTGAGTGTGAGTGTGTCCTTGAACATTGTGTGCCAAATGCATGGACGTCTTGGGTGCGAGAGAGGAAGGCAGCAGGCAGCAGGCAGCCGGCAGAGGCAGCGTAGCTTAACACACACTTCAAGCGCGAAGCGAGCCACAGTCACGTACATTTTATAAACTTGATGGCACGTCAGGCCCTTTGTCCATAGCTGGGCTAGTGCTTGCTCGCTCTCGCCTGCGTGGTTGCATTTGGCAGCGCGCCTGCTTGCGTTCGTCAACTGCTGCGCTGTGCCAGTAAATTCGCCGCAAAGCTTGCCATTTTCGCCGCATATACCATTTGGCCGTCGCCGTCGCTGTCGCAGGCGTCGTTGCTGCTGCCGTTGTTCAAAAGCAGCGCCCAATGCTTCAGAAATGCCAGAACAATTCGTGCCGCGTGCGCGTTCGGTTCGTTTCCTTTAACAGCGGCTCCAGTTGCTGCTGCTCAGTTGCTGTTATTCAGTGTTTTTGGTTTCAACGTGCTTCACAATTTTGTTGAGTGTGTGTGTGTGTGCCTGTTGTGTGGATGTGAGTGTGCATGTGTGCGTGCTGCTGTGAAAGTAAACAACAAGCCGCATGGCGCCGGCAAATCTAAGAACCAGTCAAATGTGAAGTAAACCAACACTGAAAAAAAAAAAAAATGGCGCTGAGCAGCGGAAACGCAGCCAGAGTCGAATTCGGAATTCATTCAATGAAATTCGCGCGATTTGCTTTGCACGGCCGTTTTTCAAATTTGTTGTTATTTTTTTTGGTTTGTTTATTTTTTTGCAGTGAAATTCAACTGAAAACGTCACCGAGACTCTGAAACACCACAAAGAAGAGAAGAACTATTTAAAAAGAAAAAATCAGTTAAAAATGGCGCGTGAGCTCATGCAAAAACGCATCCGACTCAGTCGGCTGTGGATGCTTCCGTTGCTGGGCCTGTGCCTGGCCAGCTTTGCCTTGCGCTGCGATGCGCGTGCGGTAAGTGCCCCTTGCAAGTCCCCCTTCCCACATTCCCGCCTGGCCAACAACTATTCATGGCTTGCCACACATTCCACACGATGCTCTGCTGAAAATCCTTGCTGCTTGACTCAATTGCCTTCGCGATTACTTTGTTTCGCAAAGCTCGTTTAAGGATGTCGCGCATTGATAGATTAAGTGCTCTCCCATGAACGAGCGTCGAGCATTGAGCGTCTAACTCACTTAGTGGAACAACAAACATTTATTAATGGAGCAGAAATTCTGGGAAATTCTTTGAGAGCTTCCCATCTTAAAATGTTGCCCGCTAACAATTCTAAAAGTTTAAAAGGTTTTTAAACAACTAGGCTTACAGTCAGTTATTTTTGCTTAAATACTTATGATTGTGTAAAGTTTATATATACTATTTATTATATTTATGTAAGTTAACGGTTTATTGTTTTCCAATAACAAAAAGAGCAACGGAAGTTCAATGAAATTAGCTTATGTAAAATTACAAATGTCTCCAATTATCTTACCAAGTGCCTAATAATATTAATTTTTATTTAATCTGAATATTTATTCTTGATCAGCATGACGATCTGTGTTCATTTAGCCATGTCCGTCTCTTTGGATCAAGCCAAGTTCTTTCCAGACTTTTAGTCTTTTTATACCTCAAAACCCATTGAAAATGGGATTTCAGGGTATATTGGTTTTGTGACAAAGTATGTAACACGCAAGAGGAGGCGTGGCAGACCCCATAAAGTATATATATTCATGATCAGGGCGACGAGCTGAGTCGATCTGGCCATGTCTGTTCTCGTAAACCACAAAAGCTAGAGATTTCTAATGTGATATATATGTATGTATGTATATTCGTGTATAACATACGCAGTACAAGTCTATTTTTTTCTCGATAGCTCATCTTATTTCCTCATTATCGGTTAAAATCGGTATTTTGATTTCGTGTTTTAGCCATAACCTAAAGACCATAAAAGCTAGATACACCAAATTTACTATGTAGATTTTTATGCGGAAAACAGATAATAAACACATTAGATTTTGGATTTCAAATAGTAGAGAGTAGAGTTAAGATTCTGCATATACACATATTTGGCTGCCAATATTATGTTCTGAAAATTTTATGAAGAAAGTACATCTAGAACCGAAGTTATTTAACAATCAATTTCTTATATTGCTACCCAGAAAGCAGCCCAAACACAGCCTCTAAATAAACTACGCATAATCGGCGTGCGTGCTTGGGAGTGCATGTTTATGTGCTCGTAGAGGGTAATATGTACATGTAAAAGATGTAAGCTAGCTTGCTGAAAACATCACTTCGGACTTGGTTCAGGGGATCACATAGTCGGGCAGACCCGACTAGAGCGTTCTTTGATTGGCTCAAAATCTAAAATATATGTTTCTTGAGACATTCAAGCTGGCTGTGTGTAAACTAAAGTTTTGAATTTAAGTGCAAGCTTTAAGTATTCTACTTTGATCCTAAGCCAAACCTTATTCCAAGAAATCGGTGGTTCGGTTCATAAGCTGGCTTAGTTTCGAGTTGAGTTCATATACATAATTTAATTTGAATTGCATCAAAGTTAAAGCTGCTTTTTATATGTAATAAAAAGATAGTATCTATATAGTAATGTCTATAATTTTCTATAATCTATAATATAGTATCTTATTCCATCTATAATATAGTATGAACATAGTATGAATATAGTATATATTGAACATGGTTCTAGGGACAGATATTATATGGGTAATAAATAAATAAATATAATCCATGCATATCTTTCCTTTCTTTATATCATCTTTTAAATCATTATATATGTATATGTATATACAGGACAACGTCTATTGACGTTCCATTTAGTATTTAGATGAATTAGAAAAAGCTTCCCACAAATTATTCTTCTGCTTCGTAAACAGTTTCCCAACAACAGTTATATGTAGATAAAGTGGACCGTAAATGGAACGATTTAAGCGATGCTTAACGAAAATTGTTGGCTTTGACAAGTCGGGCGCCAACAAGTCGTGGGCGTGGCAGGTGGGTGGGGGCGTGGCTGGGTGGTGTGTGTCCTCTGATTCTGGCAGGATTTCAAAATTCGAATTGCCCAATTTATATGCGCAAAGTTCTGACTCTGACTCTCCCCCTCCCGCTCTCTCTCTCGCTCTGTGTGTTTGTTTTTTTTTTTGAGTAAATCAAAAACGTGAACTCTTGGCTAGCCAAGTCAAAAGTTGTTTTTTTCATTTTGTTTTGTTTCTAGGGGTAAGCTACGGGGCGACGTCATCGTCGCCTTTGTTGTCGTCTGCCTGGTAACCGACTCTGCTAGGCCGCTCCCCCCGGCCCTAGGTCCCTATAAGGCCCCCTCGTGCCCCCCCTTTGGTCAGTTGAAATGCCTCTTGACTGGCGACTTGTTTTGGTTGCGGGCTTTATCCTTTCGGCAGGCTCGCCCCTTTGGCCGTATATACTTCAGTTGCCAATGCCAATTTTTCTTTTGTTTGTTTTGTTGCTGTTGTTATTGTTGTCGTCTTCGTCGTCCTCGTCGTCGTCCGCCCGGCCGTGAGGGCGCTACGAAATGAATAATTTCAGGGAATTTACTAGAAAATTTTATTCATATAAATCACAAATTAAATAAGTTTTTACGACGTTGTTCAGCGGTTGTGCGAGGCCACTACAAAACTTATTTGTGTTCTCAATTCCTGTGCTGTGAATACCCTGTAAATGTCAAATGCTTCAACAAAGGGCTACTTACACTTGCCTCTGATTGATTGTAAGCAAGCAAAGCTTTGTTTGCTGAGGTTTCTATCTCCTATTTAGCATTAGCTCATCAATCAAAATTAACCTATAATATACTAGAGTGTATTTCGGTGAGTTAATCTCTGATCAAAATTATAGCACAGACTCATATGTTGTAAGTTTAATAGCTCTAATTCGATTCATATAAAAACAAAGTACTACTATCAATAATTAACTTTGCCGTAGGGTATCTCCTAGTCAAGCATACGCTTTTCTGCTTGCTATGTTTTTTGCTGTTCGTCTGAAGCATTTCGGAGGGTTGCCTTGCGGTGCCTCTTTTCTATGTAGTCAAACGCCACCATCACCCTTTCTGCCCGACCTGTCCTCCCTACTCACAACTGCTCTCTGCCCTCTGCTCTGCCCCGCCCACTCGTCTAGCTCTAGTCTTTGCCTCGCCGTTGCCCTTTTTTTATGGTCGTGTAATTTTTTGTTGGCCTTTTTATTTATGCTTATTATCGTGATTGCTTTCGCCCGTAACCCGGAGTCCAAGTTAGCAGCTAAAGCTGTGGAAAAGAAGCCACACACACACACACACATACAGTCTCTCACTCATACACACACACACAGACAGAGAGACATTGGGGCTGTCTCTTTAGCTGGTTTGGTGGTCATTTTGGTTTTTGGTTTGTTGCTTGCTGCGACAAAATGTTGCAGTTGCGTTTGGGGCCATGCTGCAGCTGCATTAATAATGCAACATTAGCCAAGTACATGCGGCACAGCATTTGAAGCTGCCACATCAGTCGCCTGGCCGGCAATTTACACTGTGACCGCTGCAACAACATGCAATTAATCATAGCCGGAGTCAATGCCAAAACGGCTGCCCCACATTCAGTTCATTCAACCACCCAACCAGCTACCCACTATCTATGTACATATGTGCCGCACAGCAAGGACGAAACACGGCGAAGGCCACAACTTCGACAAAAAAGCAAAAGAAGAAGAAGAAAAAGAAAAAAGAAAATGGAAATGAAAATGAAAATTTGGTAAAGGTTTTTTTTCTTTGTCGCTGACCTTGCAACTATTTCGCACATCCAATCATAATTTATGATGGCCAAAAAAGAAGAGACAGCCACAGCAGCAGCAGCAGCAGCAGCAGATGATATGGGCTTCAATTGAGTCCCAGCACCGCCCACCGCCCACCGTCTACGGCCAGGCGCCCACATAATTATCGCCTTGATTTATGGCGGCATTTTCGCAGCCAATTACAAAGCGAAAAAAAAATATGGAAACGGAAGCGGAAATCACATGGCATGTGCTGCATGTGGCACACACACACACACACACACACACACTCACACACATAGCTTTTGATTGAGGCCATCATCAGATTGCGTGCCATGCAAATTACCTTCATACTCACCTTCAGAGCAGGTAAATAGTTGAGCGTAATCCAAGAAGAAGAAGAACAATCACCCGCAAGGTGAATGAAAGGCCCAAGAAGTTGGCTAACTGGCTGGCTAGTTTATAAACCAGCTAAAATTCCTGAAAAATAGTTTGAAAATAACTCAAGAAATAGTTGCTTCTACTGCAATCAGGAACTCATGGGGTTTATATGCGAACTGTTTAGGAAAAGGGTATTCGAACTTGGTCACTCTCGAGATTTTAAGTTAGGGTCTATTTAAGAAAGCTGTTATAGATTAACTTTGACTGTTTTCTACATTCCTTGTATTCTATGAAATAATTTTAAAGAAAGCTGAAAACAAGAGAGTGTAAATTTAGTCTTTTTTACGTTTTGAAACCCAAAATGATATATTAAGATAGTCAGAAGTTAGCTACGCACTCCGACTATATAAAGTAAATATATTCCTGTTCCGTACCACGAGCTGAGCTGGTATAGTCATGTTCGTCTGTCGGTCCGTCCGTGTGACTGTCCGTCCGTCTGTCTGTTCATCCGTCTGGATCAACCCTATCCCTTCCGAGACTATTAAAGCTATAGAGCTGAAATTTCGCGCACAGCCGTCTTCATCATATATCGTATATCTCGCAACTATCCGGATCAGATGACTATATCCTATAGCTCCCATAGGACAGATCGGTTTTAAGAATTGTTTTAGTTGGTCAAACTAAGTCGCTATTAAAGTCTAAGACTTAATTTTAAATACAAATCGTGTACTCAAAAAGATATGGTATATATAGATCTGCCCATTAAGATCGTGGCAGGTCGGGTAAAACTGAATCTTCTACAGTTTAAGAGATAGAATATTTGGCAAAGAGGTTACTGTTGACCTCACCTTTAAGATCAATCCAAAAGTTATATTTCCAGGCCTTTAGTACCATGGCAAATCAGGAATGTCTATATATTGTTTCACATAAATTCAATAAAAGTTTTAGGCGCTGCTAGAGCCAGAGTCTTCAAACTTGAAACATATATTTGTATGGACCGACCCTAAAAAAAGATATACTATATAAAGGTAAGCTAATTAATTAGTTAATAATATTTTTTCACCAAAGTGGGGCGTGGCAAATGAGAGACAACTATTCTATATCCTTGAAAATCTAGCTTTTTTCCTATTGTACAACGACCTATAAATACTAGATAAATAGATAATACTATGTTCCAATTTGTCAATCAGTTCTTAAAGCAATTTGTTTTGAGAGCAAGTCTTGGCTGGGGGTGGGCAAAGTATGTGGCAATTGCATTTGGCATTTGAAGCGTCATTTACTGTTGTCTGCCACATCAGCTAACAGCTAACAGCTAACAGCTAACAGCTATGAGCTTTGTCTTGTGTGTTCGTCCTGCCAGCCGGTAATCAACTCAGTTGCGCCTCGTCCTTTGACCCGATTCGGGAGCTCCTTAGCGTTGCGTATGCGGGTGCACTGGCATTTGCAGTTGGTTTACTTCGCTGGGCGTGCTGCCAAGCTTGACGCAAAGCTAACGCGCCACGCCCCCTCCCTCAACGCAGAGGCTGTCCCTTGGCGGGGCCTTTGAGCGCCGAGGTCCTTTGTTTAAATGCGCTGCACGCCTCGTTATGCACAAACAAAGCGCTGCGCTTCAATTTGGCAGCAAATTATAAAAGGCTGCAGCAACAACTTTGGCTATAACTTTAGCTACAACTTTGGCTACAACTTTACCTACAGCTTTAACTATAGCTAAATTTCCTACTTTTCTCACGTTCAGCTCTGATTGATCGATAGTTTAAGGTGTGTTTCGATTGAACTTTAACTGACAGGCTAAGCAATTAATCAATGGCAGTTGAAAGAAATGAAAAGATGGAGATGAAAAGGTTTTCGTCGGGTCTAATTGACTGCGCAACACTCGTTCAATAAGATTGGTTATCGAAAGTTGAATACTTATTTTAATCGATCTTTAGGTTACTTTATTTGTCAAACTTTGGTGACAGAGAGAGAGAGAGGCAGAGAGAAAGTAAGAGAGAGAGGAGAGAAAATGAGAGAGAAACAGATGAATTTAGAGTGAGATGGAAAACTGAGTCAGGAGATGAGCTTAGACATAAAGAGACAGTTTTGAAGAAAGAGACAATGTAAGATGGAGACAATTTGAATGAGTATAAGAGTGAGAGTATAAAAGTGTTTATAACTTTATAAGTTTATTAAATCGACTTACAAAAATGGTCAATTTATAAGAATTTTAACATTTTTTGAAGAAATATAACATTTGCCTTTTAAAATTTGAAAAATAGTTTCTGTTTTGTAAATATTGTTAATAAAACAAACTGTATTTCTATAATGATTTTTTTTTTATATCATATTTTTTCTGAATACTATAGGTAAAACTTAAACGCCATATACCAAACTTTTTGCGAACTGTTTTAAAAACAAATACCTAAAATATAAACTAAAAGATACTCGAGTATTAAGAAATTATTTTACACACACAACATATATTTTATACCTAACATAAGGATTAGCGTATTTCAGATGCTTTTTCTTAAGCTAATTAATTTTAAACTAATAAAGATTTGTCATTATGGATTGGAAAACTTTCCAATCACAAAGTTTTTGAATAGTCTATCACATTAAGCGATACCAAATTGCAAAACAAAAAAAAACACACTTTTTGGATTTATAAGCGATTATATTCAATGGAAGGGAAGTGAAACCTTACACTTGTCAAAAGTTTTCGTGCAAACTTCAAAAACTTTTTCATGGCGAAAAGTTCATTTGAAAAAATTCCATTGAAAGCTATCCAAAAATTAAAACAAAAATATATTTTGATGGTCATTTATTTGGCATACAAAAAGTTAAAAAAAAAAACAAACTGGGTGTATTAGACTAGGAAGTTGGAAGTATTTTTTCTATCAATATATATAATTATATATATAATATATGCAACTATTTTAAAAAAATTGTTAATTCGTTTACAATTTCCAAGTATTTGTAAGCTTTAGTAGAGTCTCAAGGTTATATAATCGACACTTATCGATTTGGTGAACAGTTCCTGAGTTATCGAAAATTTGAGAAGCTCACAAATTATGCTGAAGACTTTTGAGATAGCAGTTAGATATAGTCACTGTTAATGCTGATTAGCAATATATACTGTAGAGTGTCTGAGTTGCTTTACAAAACCATAACTCCCACTCTTATCCATATGCAGGGTATGAAGACTAAAGGAGCTGGAATGTATATACCAAATAACTGTCAAGATAGAATTAGACATAGAGCAATACAAAAGATATCTACACCTAGGCCAATTAGTAGAGAGGGAGAGAGAGAAAAAGAGAGAGAGAGAGAGAGGAGTGACAGCAGCTGCTGCTGATGTGGAAGAAGGAGGAGGAGCAATAAAGGCAAAGTCAAATTAATTTGCGGACATTTGAGACGGTCAAAGTTCGAGCGTAGAATAAATGCGGCTGATGATAATGAGGCCTAGGCGCTGTTTGAATTTAACCATGATGAGGCCATGGACCACGCTGATAATGATGATGAGATGATGTTGTTGGCTGCTGGGCATAGCCCGAGGGTCCTTGACTGCTGCGAATAGTAGGAGGAGAAGGAGAAGGGCAAATGAAGGCAATGTGAAGCGATGAAACGTTATCGTTCGCTTGGGCTTCATTGATAACTAATGTGGGGCCATTAATCGAGGCTCTCAGTAGTTATGGCTGTTCTTGTTGTTGTGGGGGCTGCTGTTGGCCAACAACTTGGCCAAGCAATTGGGCCGAAATGCGTGTTAAACATTTTATGCTAACCGACCCAGCTGCTTAATAATTGAACAATAAAAAATGGCGTTAAGTAATTTGTGTATGTGGAGCTCATAAAACTCCCACCCACACACACGCACCACACGCACACGCGCACACATGTGCATTAATTGTTAATTTAGTGTTCGTTTAAGTTTAATGATTCGTGGTCATGAAATTTTAAAGTTTATGGCCAAAGCACAGAGCCAACAAATTACAAATGCAAAGGCCCGTTCCTCGGCCCTCCTACAGCGTGTCTCCTCCCACACACACACACACACTCACAGAAAGAGAGATAGAGAGAGAGAGAGAGAGAAAGACTCTGAATTGCCCCGCTGGCTACAAAAATCCACTGATTCATGTTAATTAAATGTGACACAAGTTTAACAACTTTTCTTTTGGCACGCTTCGTTTCATTGTCGCTTAAATACCCTGTAGTTAGGCATACACATGCAGCATGCCCGACTGCTAGCAAAGAAGGAAAACGCAATCAAATATAGTACTTAGCTGAAACCTTTTTTTAATTAGGGGGTATCTATATGTATTCATATATATGTAATACATGATATATATGTATGTAATATATGATATATGTAATAAGAAATATTTACTTTACTTTATCTGCTAGTCAGGTATGCTCTTGGTTTCTCTTCGCGCAATAAAATGTTGCAGCTGCGACCCGCCCAAGCTCGTTTGCCATTGTTGTGGCGAATACTTGTCTGCCACGCCCCCAGACAACGGACTCAACACCCGCCCGCCAGCCGTCAAAATTTCGACCTCGATTTCGGTTTCGACTTCGATTTCGTTCAATGAACAAAAGTTTTGCGCTTTTAATTAGAATTCGAGTCCACAGGCTGGCCGCCAACTTGTAGCTGTGGGCGTGGCACATTGAAAGTTTGTCAACGTGCCAAAGGGGCGGCAGCAAAAGGCGAGTCCGTATAGTGTGTAGTAGCCACACACAATAACATCCTATATGAGGATGCTTCAATATTAAGCACCTGCAGCTGGTCCGACTTTCCAGTTGCCCGTTTAATTGGGCCTGTGTTCGATAAGATAAGAAGTCTGCCTGCCTCAAAGTGCTTAGAAAATTGGAAATACAGTTATTGAAATGGAGAAAAGGGTAAAAAGCGGAGGCACATCCTGAAAAGACTGGCAGAAATAAAAGCATTCATTTTGATTGTCTGGTCACACACAAAGAACACATAGACACATATGGGAAATGTGTCACATAACAATGATCTGGTCACACTCTTGGCATGCATGTATGGTTGGCTGCGCAGCCATACTGACAAATAGCCTAGCCCAAGCATAGGAACTAAAAGACATTAACATTCTTTTGCTGTTGCTTTTGTGTCGGCACAAACTAACGGTTGCAACTGCTCGTCCACCATCTTTGCTCAGTCTCTGTCGGTCTCTCTCTCTCTCTCTCTCCCCCTCTCTCTGTCTCTATTTTGAATACAAATTTAACAGCAGCCATCAGCACCCCAACGCTCTCTTTCAATTTCAATTAGAAACTTTAACTGCACACACACACACACACAGTCATTTAGACGGACGAACAGACAGAGAAAGACAGCAAGACACACCCACACAGTCTTAGTTGCGCTGCGCTGCGCTGCTTTTCAAATTGTCGTCAGCAGCTGCAGCGACTGAACAGGCGAATGGTTTCTGCCGCTGCTGCTGCCAATGCCTCTGCCTCTGCCGCTGTCAGCGACTGGCAGCGCATTGCTGTGCGTTTCTTTTCCACTGCACTGTTGGGTGAGACCAATTTAATTTCTTTTCAGCTGCCATTCGTAACGTCTTGTGATGAAGCTGCAACGACTTGGCAATGCCCCTGCACCGCAAGTACCCCATCAACGGGCCATGCTGTGTGTATGTATGTATGTGTGAATGTGTGCAACTATTAAAGTAAATCACTTAAGCTGCTTGCAAAAATAAAAGCAGAGCCAGACTGTAGCCCTCTCACACACACACATACAGACATATATTGCTAGTCATATACTAAGAGAAATGACTTGTGTGTATGTGCATATGGTAGATGGACACACATATGTATGTACATACGTACATGTGTACATGCTTAAGTGCGGCTGTTAATATTTTGCGTCTTTGAGTGCATTATTCAACATTGGCTCGACCGTAAGTAGCGCAAGGATTAGACTATGCACAGCAAATTACGTTGTTATCCTTGGGCTTAAAATACATGTCAAGTGCAGCGCAACGATTGCGTCAGGGAGCGAAAGCGACATTGAGAGCGGTTTAGTAATTGAGCGGGACTAAATGAGAGTTTCCGCTAGCGTGACAGCAATCAGTTGTCTCCCTCACACCAAGGCGCTAAGATCTACATTGAACTTAAATGAGCGTAAGATCCAGTTCAGCTCCTCCTACTGCTGTTTCTGTTGCTACCACTGCTGTTTCACTTACTCCTACTGCGTGTTCTACTACTTTTAATAAAGTTGCTGATTGATTGTGGTACGTCTAAATCTGCTACAGCTACTCCTATTATTTTAAGTACTTTTATTTTTATACCCTGAACCCATTGAAAATGGGAAATCAGGGTATAATGGTTTTGCAAAAAGTATGTAACAGGCAGAAGGAGGCGTGGCAGACCCCACAAAGTATATATATTCTTGATCAGGGTGACGAGCTGAGTCGATTTAGCCCTGTCCGTCTGTCTGTCCGTCCGTCCGTCCGTCCGTTGGTCCGTCCGTCCGTCCGTCCGTCCGTCCGTCCGTCCGTCTGTCCGTATGTATGAACGCGTCGATCTCAGAACATATAAGAGCTAGAGAGTTCAAATTTTGCATGATGGTCTGTGTATACAGCGCGCATATCGAGTTTGTTTTAGATATTCGATAAATTTTTCCGTTTCAATGATATCGATTTAAAACGTTATCAAGATTCAGTTTTTTGACCATATCTTTTACATATTTTTAGCTACTGCTACCAAATTTTGTTTTTAGCTTTTTGTAATTAAAATACATTTTCTATTTTTTCATATTTTGGATACCAGCTCCACATTTCCCAAAAAAAAATTATTTAAAAAAAAAATTATCAAATCCACAATTTAATTTTTTTAAATTTTTAAGTGAAAACCGTATTTTCAATAAATTAATAGCACTCAATGCAGAAAATTGCATTTAAATCCGTTAAGTAATACAGAAGTTATTAAAGGAAACATTGTAAAAGCACGCGGCAGCAGCCTGTACGTGTGCACACATACATTCAAATCAACTACGCAGTAATCTGCGCGCGTTTCTGTGTGCATGGTATGTATATGTGTGCATGTGTATACAAATGTGTGCATGTGTATATGTGTGCATGTGTGTATGTGTGCATGTGTGTATGTGTGCATGCATATATGCGCGCAGAGGGTAATATATATAGATAAAAGATGTAAGCTAGGTTGTTTAAAACATCAGCTCGGACTTGGTTCAGGGGATCTCGTAGTCGGGCTGTGACTCGACTAGAGCTTTCTTACTTGTTCATCTACTAGTATTTATATTTCTTATACGAGTAATTAGAAGATTGGTTAGTCTCCACGTCGCTTCGAGTCCGCTGTTCTGGAACTTAGAAATATATGCTCATGTATTCGCCCTGATCATAGCCATTCTATTTGCCACCATACCACAGTTTCGTTTGATTCGCTGTGGATTTTTGTTTGTGGCCTATCTGACTATCTATCCGACAACTGCTTCATCGCTATGGGGTCAAGCTCTTGATCATCTTTGTGTTAAGCGACTTACAGCTGAAATGGTCCAAGTCCTTGCAGCTTCTGCTGCTGGCCGCTCAGAGCTTCCAGGGCTATGCCTGGTGGGAGCAATATGCCGATCATTCTGGCAAATGATCTCCATGCTGGGCGGCGTCCTTATGACCGCTGTCTATGCTATAATATAATACTATAATGTTACAGTGCTATAATGTTATATTGGTGTAGTGTGGTAATATACTGCTATACAGTTATACTGTTATACTGTTATACTGTTATACTGTTATACTGTTATACTGTTATACTGTTATACTGTTATACTGTTATACTGTTATACTGTTATACTGTTATACTGTTATACTGTTATACTGTTATACTGTTATACTGTTATACTGTTATACTGTTATACTGTTATACTGTTATACTGTTATACTGTTATACTGTTATACTGTTATACTGTTATACTGTTATACTGTTATACTGTTATACTGTTATACTGTTATACTGTTATACTGTTATACTGTTATACTGTTATACTGTTATACTGTTATACTGTTATACTGTTATACTGTTATACTGTTATACTGTTATACTGTTATACTGTTATACTGTTATACTGTTATACTGTTATACTGTTATACTGTTATACTGTTATACTGTTATACTGTTATACTGTTATACTGTTATACTGTTATACTGTTATACTGTTATACTGTTATACTGTTATACTGTTATACTGTTATACTGTTATACTGTTATACTGTTATACTGTTATACTGTTATACTGTTATACTGTTATACTGTTATACTGTTATACTGTTATACTGTTATACTGCTATACTGTTATACTGTTATACTGTTATACTGTTATACTGTTATACTGCTATACAGTTATACTGTTATACTGTTATGAATCATCGGAGCTGATAAAGGCTTCATATATTCATTGCAAAGTTAGTAATATAAACTGTACTACCCTGTACTTAGGTTTTAGGGTTTTGCTTTGTAAGTACAAACATTTTTCATCTGCTGTAAGTTTTAAAGTGTTTTTGTGTTCACTTGCCTCGTAAGTGCATAAATATTCCTGTTCTCACACACACACACACACACAATATGTTACATAGTTGAGGAACCCCCTTGCCCGCACACTCTGTGAGTGAGTGACTGTCTGACTAACTGGCTGACATTCGAGTTGTCTTCTATTTTAATAAATTTTTGGCGCCATGTACTCGTATGCAAGCAAGCGCGACACTTGACAGCTACACGAGCGAAAGGACTTAGTGGGGTGGGGTCTAATGGAGGGCGCGAGGGGAGGGACGATGTTGCTGTTGGCGCCACAGTCGGTGTCGACATCGATGTGACGTCACTTTGTGCTGGCGACATTGTTGCCACGTTGCAATTGCTGCGACTCTTGTGGCACAGACTGTTTCCATTTGCAGCACGAAAGGCGGGTCACATCAAGGACAATGCAGCTGTCTATGTGTGTGTGTGAGCTAGTCGTTTTATTTATAAGTCCGGCCACGCCCCAAGCATTGGGCAACCCACCTATGCGCCAATTTCATTTATTTTTGGTACATTTCTCTTCAAAGCGTCAGCGCTATTTATCATTTGGCATCTGTTGGCTCCAGCACCATAGCCAGAAAAGCGCCCTAACCACCTGGACCCACCCGAACCACCCGAACCACCCACAGCTCACCGGGCTGTCGGTCTGTCCGTTTGTCGGAATCGTTCTAGCGTTTATCAACGATGCTTCACCAGAAGCAAAATAAAACACAAAAACAAAAACCCAAGCAAATTGAGCGTTCCAGGCCAAAAAGCTGCTTCAGCTTCATCAGCTCGAAGCCCTCAACTAGATGTAAATGCTGGGGCAATGGCAGAGAAAACTTTTACAGATAACTTCTTGTTAAGATAATCGCTATATTGTGTCCATCGACACGAAACAAATGCCTTCTGTTTGATTTTTTAGTTGATTTAGCCTGGAGAAAATGCTTGAGCAAATATTCCAAATAAATAGAAATTAAATTTGTTCGTACTATTTAAGCTTAGACGGAGTGTGGGCGTCAATGCAAGAGAGAAAAAGGCGGAGTGAGAAAAAGAGAAAACAAACGGAGAGAGAGAAAGAGAAAAGAATGGAAGAGACAGAAAGAGAGATGAAACGGAGAGAAAGAAAGAGAAAAGAATCGTAGAGGGGGATAGAGAAATGAAACGGAGAGAAAGAGAAAAGAAATATAGAGAGAAAGAGCGAGAGAGAGAGAGAGAATGAGAGAGAGACAGAGAGAGAGGGAGAGAGAGAGACTGAGAGAGAGGGAGAACGAGAGATAGTAAGAGAGACAGAGGGAGATGGAGATTGACAGAGAGAGAGAGCGAGAAAAAGTGAGAATGAGTGAGAGAGAGAGAGATAGAGAAAGAGGCAGAGAGAGAGAGAGAGAGAGAAAGAGGCAGAGAGACAAAGAGAAGAGAGAGAGAAAGATAGAATGAGAGAGAGACAGAGAGAGAGAGAGGGAGAGGGAGAGGGAGAGGGAGAGGGAGAGGGAGAGAGAGACCGAGAGAGAGGGAGAGAGATATAGTAAGAGAGTCAGAGAGAGAGAGAGAAACAAGGGGAGAGAGAGAAAGAGGCAGAGACAGTAAGAATGAGAGAAAAAGAAAGAGGCAGAGAGGGAAACGGAGAGAGAAAGAGAGAGAGAGAGAGAACGAGATAGAGACAGAGAGAATGATAAATAGAAAGAGACTCTAAGTTTAATATTGAATATATTTCTTTCTTATAACAGTTATATGTATGTATGTGCATCAAAAATCATAAGAGATGCAATTATTTTCAAGTGAGTTCTCTTCAGGAGAGTTTTACTTGAGATTAAAATATAAAATATGAATTTGGTTTGGCTGCTCAGCAAATAGATATGTATGTTTATACATAGTTAGTAACTGTTATATCACTTCATATGCCAGTTGAGCATTCGCTTTATACGCAAATAACTTTGCTACATGGAAGTGACTGCTGAAATCGAGTAGATAGACAATATTTTATTCAGAGCCTGGCATAGCGGCATTTGGGCCACATTTGCCTTAATGGCCATAAGAAGCACTCAACAATCAAACGGGTGTGTACAGCTGTGTGTGTGTGTGTGTGTGTGTGTGGAGATATTTTTGGCAGGCACTTGTGTTGGGGAGTCTGCGAATGACATGACATTTGACATAGTTAAGTTCACCTTTACACACGGAGGCAAGTAAAAAATATGCCTATTCTGCTAAAATGAGCAAACGGCGCTGGCATGCATAAAATATTACAATATATCAAAAGGATTGCTAATACAGGTGTGCTACCCCTAACTACCCTTAACGTCAACCCTCCCCAAAAAAAAAACCTCACCTGCCTGTCGCACCCTATCTATGTGCGGCATCTAGTGACAAGGATGCTGCACACTTTTGATTTTTACACGCTACTTACCTGTGTCTGTCCCCGTGTCTGTGTCTGTTTCTGTGTGTGTGTGGGCGTGGCCGTCTGCCTATGCATAAAGTGGGCTAAATTTGAATATAGCAAGTGGCATTGGATCGAGCTATCGAGCTCGAGCTCGAGCCAGGTAGCACTCACCCACACACACACACATGCGCAATCAAAATGATTGCCACTCGTGTATGCGAGGCACGCTTATCGGGCATGCCACACAATTATTGTGGCTTAATTCAGACATTATTAATCGACAATCGTGTTGCAGGCAATTTATTCGCCACTCAAGCATAATACTCGATGCCTCTTAAAGTGTTTTGGTGTCCATTTATAAATTTTATTTTTATTTGCATAGCATAGAGAACGCCCTTAAAACAGGTAAGAGGGTTCTAGTCGGGCTCTACACAAAAGTACTTTGATGTTTGGGGTCTGAAAATGTCCCAAAACTTTGAATATGAGCCAAAACACAAATTATCTCAAAGAACTCTGTTTATTTTTTTGATTTCGGCGCGAAGTGGGAAAGTTATGCAACATGTAGAGTATTTTATAGTTGTATATAACTCAAGCTCGATATAATCTAAAATCGATTATATGAAAGTAGGAGCAGTTATCGATTATCAATTTGATTGTATAATTTGTCTTGTCGAGATTGACAGGTCAGACAGACGGCTAAGACTGTATCGAGTAGGCTATTAATTCTGGTCAAGAATATATTCAATTTTTAAAAAGCCGAAAACGTCTTCTTCAGCCTCATTTAACAGGTTTCATTTTAAACCAAAGTATTATACCCTGAATTGCCATTTTAAATGGATTCAGGCTATAATGAGCAGTTAAAAGCTCCTTTTCTTTCCTTTGAGCGCTATTCTATAATATATATAAGATATATATATATATATATATACTATGGTTAGGGATACTATAGCGTTTAGCTTTTGCCCAGACTTAAGCTGGTGAACAGGACTCTTAGCCTGGATTCCCTGCAGCTGCTCGGCACAAAGAGAAGAAAACCTTTGAATGCAGTTAGCAATGCATTGTCCTTTACATTCCTTGCCTTTCGTTTCTTGGGTTGTCCCCACTCTTGAAAGGCTGCACAAACACAAAGCGGACGCAAAACTTGTCCTTAAGTGCAGGACAAATAGCGATAGGGCATGGAACAAAGTGGGTGAAATGCAAATGCCGAAATTATACAGTAGAAATCAAGTAAGTATACTCTAATTAAAATTCACCTTTAGATACTCTGTAAAGGCGATATTTGAGCTTGGATTAGAGATTTCTTTGTATGCATCAAGGAAAGTACTAGAGGTATGCAACATTTGACGACAGCTCAGTTCCATTTAAAAAAAAAAACGAGAAAGAGGGAGGGAGTGAGGAAGCGATCGGGGGAGTTAGGTATATAAGAAAACTCCTCATCGAAATCAACAAAAATTAAGTAAGCAAATTTTTGATTTATTTATGATATCCTGAGATGTCTTGAGTTGAAGAGAGATTCTAGCTGTAGGAAGAAAGAGAGATACAGCGGTAGAGAGAGACAGAGAGATAAGGACCAAAGAGGGAAAGAGATACACAGATGAGAAAACTTAATATATTTTAAGACTCTAATATATTTAGGTATAAATATAAGCTTCCATTAAAGAAAGGGTTTTTAAGTAGTAGTTCCACAGGAACTCTAATTTTCACATCTTCACTTACAGATTCTAGCTGTAGCTAGTTGGAGAGATAAAGAGGGAAAGAGAGAGACAGATCAGATGATTAAATTGATAAGTTTTAAAACAGTTCTAGCTTGCGCTCTGTGCGAATACGGTTTCCTTAACGCTCTGTAAGCACAATTCAGCTAATAGTCTAGGGTATACGAAAGCATTTTATTGTTTCTATGTTTTCACTTATTCTTTTGTTGAAATTGTAACAGGCTCGTCAGTGGAAAGGCCGGTCCCGGTCCTTGAGCGTCTTCATCATAACTACAAACAAAGAATAACGAGGCAAACAGTCAAACAACTGAAGAACCTGAACTGTTTGCACTCCAAGTTGCTAAGTGCCCCCCTCAAAAAACAGAAGAAGAAGAAGAAAAAAAAACAGAAAATAGAAAGGAAAACAATAAAATGTATAAAAATAAAAATAAAAGGCACAAAAGTGTCAGCACACTGGGCCGCTGCACAGCCCCAGAACTGCGAGCACGCTTCTCTTTCAATTTCTCATTCTATCATATTGTTCTTTTTTTGTATCCTTTCGTTTCGTGGCAGCAAAAAAACCAAATGAAATTCTGTTTTTACACATGAGAAACGCAGATTTTAATGGAAATACGTAAATTTATATGTATTTTTGATATACTGTGTGCTTATTCTGTTTCGCATTTCGTATGCATATTGCAATTTGTTAGGGCGCACGCGGCGTATGCTTTATAATTATTTCAGTTAATATTTTGCAAAGCTAGCGAATAATTCATTTACAATTTTTGTCTGTAAATAAGTTATTGAATAATTATGAGTGCATAATGGAATGCATATATTTTCGCACACACTCTCATACACACACACTCACTCACACATAGTTATTTAGATTATAAAAATGTTACATTTAATTTGCGTCCGTCAACAATGTGAAACGAAGCGGAAAAATGGTAAAAACCGTGCCCAGCCTTGTGGAAGAGCAGCGGCAGACAATAAGGCACACATGATACAAAGTGTAGTGTAGTGTAGGAGATAGAGAGAGGGAGAGGGAGAGAAACAGAAAGACAGAGAGAGGGAGATGGAAAGAGTTAACACGAGGATTCGATGGTAAATGTGATAGAGAAGCTAATATAAGAGATAGATAGAGAGAGAGAGAGAGAAAGAGAGAGAGAGAGAGAAAGATAGAGAGAGAGAAAGAGAGAGAGAGGCAGCGAGAGAGAGATAAAAAGAGATAGAAGGATTTAACTTCAGGATTTCAATGGGAAATGCTGTAGGAAAGCTCATATAAAAGAGAGTGAGAGAGAGAGAGAGAGATAAAAGCAGTTCACATGACGATTTCATGGGAAATGTTGTAGAGAAGCTCATATAAGACAGAGGCAGTGAGAGGGAGAGAGGCAGAGAGAGAAAGAAAGAGAGAGCGAGAGTGAGATAGAAAGAGCTAACTTCAGGATTTTTATGGGAAATGTTGTGGAGAAGCTGATATAAGCTTGTATAAGGGATAGAGAAAGAGATAGAAAAAGAAAGATATCAGGATTCGAAGGGAAATTTGGCGTTAGAGTTTATAGCAACACTTATTATTATATCATACAGAATACCTAACATATTATTATAGCATACATTTTGAGGCAATATTTTTACAACAATATGTTAAAACTTCTCTTAAGATGTGAAATAAGAGTTGTAAAATAATATATATTTATACATATTTACTTTACCCTACATATTATACTTTTTCTCTATCTTTAACTAGCATTCATTACATATTTGTATCCTTGTAAAAAAGGTATATTAATTTCGGTCAACAGGAAACAGCTCCGGTTATATATAAGTTTTTATGATACACCCATTTTTTTTTAGTTTGAATTTAATTTGAATTTAATTGGGAATTAAAAATTCTTTAACAGTTTAATGTGAATTTTGATCAGAAAGAATATTTATTTCTTTGTGAATGGCACAAGGAATCGATAGCATTATCTGTGTGGCAGATGAGCAATTGGCATAGAAAAAATACATATTCTCTGTCTGTCTCTCTCTCTCTCTCTTTTTCTCTGTGCTTCTCTTACTGCTGCCATAGCATATTGAATCCACGTTGTACAAGGAAATTAAAAGCAGTTCCGACATCAAATGAATACAAATGTAGTTATTTTATATACAAATTGGCATCGAGACGGCGAGAGGGTGAGTTTGTTGTTGGGTGGGTTTATTGGGTAGCTGTTAGTGCATTGCGCATACGCCGTGCGGGCAAATGTATTTGTTTTTTTCGACTCTTCACATTTTGCCAGGGTGTGGGGCAACAATGTGCAAAGCGAGTCGAAAAGCATTTCATTAACTTAATTAACTTTTAATTGAAATTGTTTGTCAGACGCGAAAAGCATGAGCCAGCATACTTTCATCTTTTAATTGCAATTTGAAAACGACAAAAAAACAAAAACAAAAAAACCGAAATACTTATGAAAAACACAATACGGTAATAACAGAAATTTATGAAAATAAAAAATGTCGAGGAACGCTCCGCAAAAATAACACAGCATAAAAATCAAGTCGAGAATTTTTAATTTATTAGCAAGTCGTGAAGTACTTGGGGGAAAGCAAGCATCAAGCAATCAGTCTGCCTGCCAGACTTAACCAACAGTCAAACATGTTGTTCAACTGTTTACTAACTTCGGTAGCTGTTGCTAAAATATATAACAGCCACTTAATTCCTGCTGTTAAATAATTAAATAGAACGAGGCAAATGAAAATGTTGCTCCAGCAAATACTTTCAACACTTAGTTTAACATGCAGTTAAGCACCCTTATATGAACTGCTTGCATGATTGAAATGTGGCAGAAACTTGAAGTTCTGCTTAAATACAGCAGTCAGTTCACGCTGCTGCTAATTAGATTAAAATTAAACCATTAATATTTGCAGCTTTTATTTCCTCTGTGTGTTCAGCGTTCGTAATGTAAATCGCTTCTTCTTCTTTTTTTTTGCCTCATACATTTGTGGCTAGCTTAAGTACTTTTAAGTAATGCTCAACTTTTTTTGCAGCGTGGAAGCGGATATAAAAAGATTTGATGCGCGCTTTATGCGCGTCTGGCTTCTGTTTATGTGCATATTTATTTTCGCCTTGGCCCCGCTCCTCGCATCCTTGCATTCGTAATTAGTTAATGTGTTGCCGCAGTCGGTCTCATTCGCATTACAGAGCCTAAGCGTCGCAACGCTTTCACGGCTGGCTGACTGACTGTCCCCCTCCCTCACTCTCTCTCTCTCTCTGTCGCCCACTCTCCCCATGGCCTTGTTGCTTATTAAAAAGCAAAAAAGAAAAGAAGAAGCTTGGCTACGTCTGTTCAGCTGTTCTACTCGTTATTCACCTGTTCCCAGCTGCTGTCTCAGCTAATGAAGTACATATATTTATACATATATGTATATTTACATATAAGTAGGCCTCCCCCACCCCACACACACACATATGCCAGTCTTCAAAGCAACATTTCTCTTCTTTATATTCATCTTATATTTTGTTTTGCTGCCGCTTTTACATATAAGCACGCACACACACACACACACACAGACAGTCGCACACATTTGCATGCATAATATGTAAGAGGTGTATTTTTTTTATGTTCTTTCCTTATTTTGTGTGTGTGTGTGTGTGAGTGTGTGGAACAACATTTAAAATGTAAGCGTTTTACGTGGCGTATACTTAATGCATTAAGCATACGCAGCGTGGCCCGGCACAGTGCTGCCACACGCTAAACAAATTCCCCTCTTCTCTTTCACCTGCCTCGCGTATTTGTATTAGTAGTCGTTTTCGTATTCATCAGTCCTCTTTTTTGTCCTCACTTACAGGTGAACGTGAGCAACACTTGGACCATGCCTCAGGAAGGTTTGAATGTGTTCTATCGCTTCTTTCGTGATCGCATCTCCTGGTTCGAGGCAGACGCCGTTTGCCAGTTCCATCATGCCAATCTGGTGACAGGTAAGTGAGAGACAGCTTGGGTTAGGGCTATCTGACAGCTAGCCACAAAGCCAAGTCAAAGAAGCAGCGTGAGGCTTTGGTTAAGCAAGCAGCACAAAAACAACATAGAAAAACTGCTAAAAGGAAAGACATTTGCCAGACATGTGGACATTGTGTGGCAGCAGCAGCAGGTGCTGCATCTGTAAAGCCAACGATAGCAAAGAGTGTATATAAAGCAATGGTAAATGCCAACAAAATGTGAAATGCAAATAAGCCCAATCACAACACAGAGAGAGACAGGTAACAAAGGAGCAAAGGAGCAAAGAGCGAGAGGTGAGGCGCTATTGTAAATGTCCGGCAGCTGTTGTCAGAGCTCTGCAACGGGTTCCATCGGTAGCAACTGCAAAACGACGCAGTTGAAGGTCCAGAGAGTCAAGAGGCAAGGCCTTTGCAGGGGAGAGGGCAGCAGAAGGCAGGATGTGCCTGTGTCTAACGGCCAGCCAAAGGATCTCTTATCATGTGGCTGCACCACGGCAAAAACATAATAAATCCCTTTTGCAAATACCGGACACTGCAATGCGGGCAGCGGAACTTCCGGGGGCAGGGGCAGGGGCAGGGTCAGTGCAACTAAATCAACAATAGGTCGCTCAGCCGGCTCATGTGCATGCGGTCCTCGTAAATAGCTAAGTAGATTGATGATAAATTGTTCATGCCACACAAAGACAATGCAAATTGCTCGACTGCAATCGAAAAAAAAACTGCAAAATCTGCTGAATCCGATTAAAGCTGCAAAACTGATAAGCAGGCAAATTGCAGTTGATATGTTTACAACTATATCGTATATATGCAAGTATCCAAAAAGAGAACGAAAGAGACAGAGGTACATTTTGCAGGGTATTTTATATATATGTACACAACTATAGAACTCAAAGAATCAACGATTAAATAGAAAGAAAGAAAGAAAAAAAAACTAAGAAAACAAATTTTGTAGGGTATTTAATTTATATAGCTAATACAAATATACCTTAGGTATAGGAAATGTTATATATCATATGCATAAAAACAACTCCTTAGAATTGATTCTTTTCAGCTAGATATTCCAGTGAAAGCCAATCTGGTTTTTATTTGGAATTCCAATATATTTTAAACTATTTCCTGAATAAAAAACTACTTCAATTGCCTTAAATACAACTGAACCAGAACCTAAACTGAAGACTCTGAAATAGTTGGGTTATTTTGACGAAGATCTTATGCCCCTTTCTTTACTTTATATCTAAGCATATTTAGAAAAAACCTATTTAGCCTAAGGATCTAATTGAAATCGTAGTTTCATAGGTGTAGAACCAAAACTTGTCAGTCAGGATGGTTCAAATATATTATATCGGCTTGGACTAAATTAGACTAGATTATACTTCATTGTATCGTACAATCAAATAGATATTTGGACTACTATCTTTTTAGTCAAATACAATCTTTTCTTATATAAAATATTAGCATCTTCGAAGAAATCGAACTGCCTTGCTTTATAAGCAGACCTCGTTTTAGAGCACATTGTCCAAGAAGTAGACACTCGAAAAATGAGTTCAAGTCCTTGCCAAGGATAACACAGCCCTTTAGGGCAACAAAGTACTGGCTCATTGAATACATGCATACCTATCCGAAATCTGACTCGAATACTAAACTGGCTGATTGGATTGCATTGTCCTTTATCCTTATAAATAGATTCATATGCTTCACTCATAGTTTCCTTCCAACTTGTGTTCAACACCAGAAGTTCATTCAAGCGCACAATTGTCCCCGGGTCAGCAAGGCAGCAAGGGGGCGTGGCCCTGAGCTGAGAGGGGCGTGACGTGGGCGGGTGTCAGTGTGCATAAACAATTTGAGGAGCAGGGATGCATGTAAATGTGTGAAACAGAAACAAGGATAATAAAAAATGTAGCAGCACGAGAAGTGGAACTATAAGAAGAAGAAGAAGAAGAACTACAAGCAAAACTACAATGTACAAATACACAGCTAAATGACAGAGTGAGCCGAAAAGAAAGCAAATGGAAGTTCGAATAAGAAAACTAGGCGAAGCGATGTCGGACGACTGGCAGATACCCTGTAGGCAGATAAAACAAAATTTTAGATACAAATGTATTCCTTGCATTGCTCAGTTTTATTATATTTCTTAAACGTTTCGACGTAAATATGCCCTGTAAGCAGGCTCAAAGTGACTTCTATAGAAAGTTAAGTTGGGCGATTATAGATCAATGTAGATCACTACGAGAGACTAGAGGATGCCCTGGCAAGCGTCCAATGTAACTTATATAGACATATATACTAGTTATAAAATTCCTGTAGATAGTTCTAACTTTATCCATAGCGAAATATTATATTATATAATATATATTATATATATTATTCGTAGTCATATATTGTAGTCAGGTCTCTCTTTCTCTCTCAAAATAACTGGAAGGTAGCCTGTACTCATTATTATAGTATCTGAGTGACTAGAAGATACCCTGTGTTCAGACCAAAGATACCTCATATATTAAGTTCAGCAATATCCCCATTCATAAACTTCGAACAGAGCCATAAAAACTCTTTTCAAGAGATAGGGATATATTTCTACAGATTTCAAGCCCTCGCACACAGCTGCAGCTTACAGTGTTTTATTTGTAAATATTTTTGGGATGAACACAAGCTGAGAACATGCATTGGATTAGGCCAGCAGCTGCTCTGTCTGGCTGGTTTCTCTCGGCACGGGGAGTGGGTATCTGTTAGGTGGGGATACGGACGTGTTGGGTTTTTCGGTTGGGTTCCGGAGTGGTTTCTGTGGTCGCTGCTGCTGGCAAAAGTGCCGCATGCCCAACACGGGGAGCAAAACAAAACAATACGCTGGCCAAATTAAATAGAAATATTCGCATTGAACAAATAAAAACCATTTGTTTCCCTTTCAAACTCTTCTCTTCTCGTTGCCCCGTTCTTATTGTTTTTTGGTTTTTGTTGTTTTTTGTCGCATGTGTTGTTTGTTTTTTGTTGTTTCCTCCTTTTTTGTTTTTGTGTTTTGCTGGCAGTCGACAACAGTTTTCAATTTGATGCAACTCGCGACCTGCTGAGGGAATTGGATGTGAACGACATCGTTTGGATTGGACTCATGCGGCCGCAGAACTCGGATCGTTTCATGTGGTCGTAAGTACAACAACAACAGCAACAACAGCAACAAACAGAAACAACAACAATAACTACATTGTGCTGTAATTGTATTGTCCATGCTGATATGTTTATTTTTTAGCATGCGAGCCATGATATGAGAGCTCTTAAACACTTTGCGAGTATCAATTTAAAAACAGGAAGTATAGATAAAGGAGTGCGAGTGACAAAATTAAGTAATTTCATCCTGCGGGTTGATTGAATAAAAAGCTTTCTTCCATTCAGTTTTTTTTTCAAACTTGTAGTCTTTTATATTAACTATTGTATGATCGAGTCCCTGCTGCTTGCCAGGCAGAAGATCACGAAGGATTGCTTAGTTAATACTTAAAATATCGTAAGATGTAGTTTTTCTTATACTCTATATAAGGTACTTGGGTACTTCAAGTATGTCAATTTATAATTTTACCAATAAATATAGATAAATATGTATATATATGAAGGTTGGTCTATATTTCTATACGAAACCCTAAGACTAGCAACTATTGCTATATGGCAAAGGCTCTTTCTGTTATCCTTATTCCATAAATAATTGCTTAATTTAACAACCACTTTAACATGCTGCCAAACTGAATGCTATTTTCTTAAGCTTCTGCTTAAATACAGTTGAGATAACTAAGATGATGTTACTTAACAAGCAGTTTAACATGTGGATGAAAATCTTTATAGAACTGTTCGAATAAACATTTAGAGCCAGTCGATAATATAACTAATTGATCATGTGTTTATATAGCAACTCTCGTCCTTTGGTGGTGGACACTGGATATTGGGCGGAATCCTTGCCACTGATGGATGCCCCTCTCTGTGCTGTTATCGATCCCATACGCGATTATCGATGGCATGCGCTTCGTTGCGGCGGACCCGAGACAGCCTCCTTCCTCTGCGAAATGCCTGGTAAGTGTGTGTGTGAGAGCGAGAGAGAGAGAGATGGGCCTAAGGTGTTCGTTTAACTCTTGTGGTGCGCAGTGCCTAGCTGGGCGGATGCCTGCATACTGAAGGAGATGCCCAATTTGACGATGCAGTATATGGCAGATACAGCCAGCATTGAGCTGATTAGGAATTGTCAGGAGGAAGGTCTGCTGCGACACACCTGCAAGGGCAAGGAGGTAAGTGGACGAGAGAATAGCCGGAAGGCAACCTACCCATATTTCAAATTCTCGCTCTGTCTCTCTCTCTTTCTGCCTTCTTCTGTTCTTTCACTCTTTGCAGGATCGCGAACAGGCTATACGCGAACTGATCTGCCCCAAGGAGCGCTTGGAGGCACAACGAATCAACGACATCACGAACTCCCACTTCAAGTCCCTGCAAATCATCAAGAGCATTCGGACTGACAACAATGAGAACAACGACATCGAGCTGCTGCCTTTGGTGCCCCATTATGCGGCAACAGGTGTCAAAATTGAGGTGGACACCGTCCCACCTGTGGAACGCTTCAGTCTGGACAGGCTCATGATGGCCGATGAACCGGTGCCCGTGGTGCACTACAATATACCCGACCAGGTGCCCATGCCCGTCAAGAAGTCAGCGAAGAAGGTGAACCCGAACGAGGAGTACGCCAAGAAGCTGCAAATCCAGCACCAGACGCAGTTGCGCAAGGCAACGTCCCCCAAGCCCCTCGCCCACCTCGACATGATGATGGGCGATCAGCCGGCGCTGAGCGAGGAGCAGCTGCCGGACGATGTCAGCGACAGCGATGTGTCCAACGAGATATTTGAGCCGTTGCCGCATAAGAAGAAGATATTGCCGCAGGACCTGAGGACAATGGAGACTATAGCCGAGGCAGCAACAGCAACAGCAGCAACAACAACTGCAAGCGAGCCGGCAACAACAACTGTCAAGCAGTTGCCAGTAACAACTCAAGCAGCTGCAACAACACCAACAACAACAACATCGTCAACAAAAACAGCTCCAACAACAAGCACAACAATAGCGCCAACAATTGCCGCGAGAACCACTACAACAGAAGCAATAATGACAACAACAACGACAACTGCTACTACAACAGCCGCAGCAACATCAACTGTAGCAACAGCAACACTCGCAACAACAACAGCAGCACCCGCAACAACAACGACGACAACAAAAGCGCCCGCAACAACAACCGATAGCAACATTATGATAACAACAACAACTGCTGCAGCAACAGCAACAACAGCAACAGCTACGGAAATGGAAGCGGATACAGGTACAACTGTTGTTGCCGCCACCGGCAACACTGCCAATTTATATACCGGCACCACCAACATCCCAATGGCAACAGCAACACCAGTAGCAGCCGCAGCACCGTCAACACCAACAACAGCAGCAACAACCACAACAACAACAACAATAACAACAACAACAGCAATGCCAGTGGGCACGTCGACAACCGTGAGCATCGCACATCCCATTCATCCGGTGCAGCAGGCACGCGATGAGTTGTCCCATCCGCATGTGAAGGAAGCGTCTGACAATTCGCACTTCATACCGCCAATGTTGCTGGTCAAGTCGCACTATGTGCCGCCAGCCAAGCATGCCGGCGAGCACTGGGAGCATGTTAACAGCAGCCCGCTAGCCACGCTGGCAACAACTGCTGCAGCATCAACAACAACCACCACGACAACAACAACAACAACAGCAGCCGTTGAGAAAAGCCGTCAAAATGTTCTCGCTGCTACAGTAACAGCAAAAGAAACGCCAACAGCAACAGCAACAGCAACAGCAGCACCAGCTACAATCGTGATGGCAACAACAAGCGCAACCAAGGCACCAGCAACCGCAGCAACAGCAACAACAACCAAAGCAACGACAACAACAGAAGCTGAAGCAGTAAAGGCAACTGGCAAAGTGCTTGCTACCGAGGCCCCACAGCTGCGGGTAACAACCGCAACAAAACAGCCAAAAGCTAATGAAAACAGTTCAAATGCAACCACAGCAGCAACAGCAGCAACAACCACTGCAGCAACAACAACTGCTGCTGCTGCTGCTGCTGCAGAAGTGAAGGTCGCCGCAAAGCTGCAGCTGGAAAGCGAGAGTGTTGCCGTTGCCTCCGTCAAGGCGGAGCACGAGCCGGAGCCCGAGCCTGAGGATGTGGATGTTGATGAGTTGGAGCTAACGAGCGCCACAACACGGCGCAACTTCCTGCAGGAGGAAACCGAGGCGCCATTCAAGCCAAATCGACGACGTTCGCTAACTAAACCGGAAACCGTTAGCTATTTCAAGAAGATCTTGGGCTAAACACACCAGCAGCAACTGTAATTGAAGCGACTTTTACAGTTAACACACATTTCCGATACTGTCACACACACACACACAACATACACACCATCCCCCGCCCCCCACTTTGTACCAAGCCAACCCCTTACCCCTCTGCTATATAATTTGTATTCAAGAGAAGAAAAATCAAAGCTGCATTGCCAGCAAATTGAATCAGTTGATGTCGTTGCCTGATTCAAAACCACCAAACACCTACCCAACAGCAGCAGCAGCAGCAGCAGCAGCAGCAACAACAGCAGCAGCAAGCATATCCGCATTCTGGCCAAAGTTTGTAAAACTTGGCTAAGTTCGCCCACCAACCGCCCGGCTCCACAACGGAAACTCAAGCTGTTAGTCAACGCCAAGCGGAAACGCAAAGCAGCCGAAAGAAAACTTAAGAACTTTATAGAAAGAGATAGATAGTTAGAGAGAGAGAGAGAGAGAGAGAGAGAGAGAGAGAGAGAGACCGTGGCAGCAGCAGCTTTCAGTGGGGAGCATCAAAATTGTCAATTCTTTGCAGCACAAACCACAAAGTAACACCACAGACAATACACACACACACACACACACAGACACACATACTTACATACACAGCAGAGGTAATATAACAGGAAAAATCGAAAGAAAGACCAGGTGCAGAGCAGCGCATCGGGAAAGGTGGTTGCATACCAAAGGCCAAATCTAAAGTATGATAAATACTACTATAAATGTTTACAGAGCTACTCGTAATATACACATAAGATACACACAACCATTAGGAGCGTCTGTTTCGTCAAATTTCGTTTCCTCTACCCCTCCCCTAAATGGGATGAAAAAAAAACACATAAAATACAAGTAGAGTTTGCAATCGGCTGCAACTGACTGCACAATACTCTTTCACAGTCTAAAAATATATATAGTTCTTTACAAAGCCATAAATATTAAGAGATATTGAATTTTTCAATTTGCCACATCCCGTAGTGGGCCTCCTTCCTTCGTATTCCGAATTTGGTCACTCTAGAGCTCAGATCTGTACAAGAGTCAAATTTTAGCGATTTGCTATGCTTTCTGATTAAATATATGGTCACCATAGAATTTCAGTTTTGCATTCCAAATTTGGTCACCCTAGCTTTTAAAGTGAATCAGATTGATTTTCTTAAATTTTAAAATCATTTTTCCATCTCGAAGATTATCTTCCCAAATATACAGTTGGCGTATTAAGCACATATATGCATGTCTTAGATAAGGTAACTAAAAATATGGTCACTCTAAATTTTGGCTTCCCAATTTACGTCTTTTAGTTGGTGCTAATGACAAATTTGTTCGCATATAGAGAAGGCCATTATCTGGTTAAATCCAAATATGGTCACCCTAGCTATCAAGACTCACATTTAATCACAATTTTCCACACCCCAGTGATCGTAGCAAACTGTCAGAAATTTAAAAATGTTCTTTCACAAATCAAATATACTCCGGTTGAGGACAGGCGAACAGAGTATAGCCGCAGTGAAAAGTAAATCAATATATATTTATGATCTGAGCACATTATAATATAATTGAACGGGAGTCATAAACATTCAAGTATTAAACATAAGTATTATGTGCCCATACACGAATTGCGAAACAGGCGTCATAAAATATGAATACACAATTTACACACATGTTGTAAAAGTCGGTGTCTATTTTTTTTTGTGTCCAAATAGTGAATACGAATCTACATATATATACACATACGCATATGTATTGAAAGTCGGAGAGGCAGAGTTATGCATAGCTATTATCGAGTGCGGAGCATCAGCAGCACAACATATAGATGGGACGGTTGAAGGCATACCTTAGATTAAGATTAATGAAAGTAAAAGTAAGAAATATGAAACGCAAACAACTTCTTTTCCCCGACCCTCCCTTCAAGTTCACAAATTGAATTGAATGAAAAACCCAAACCCAAAGTACTTCAAACGACACTTGAACTAGAAAATTATGTACTCACAGAGAAAAATAACAAGGAAGAACGTGAAAGCAAGATGGACAGTCGGAGTTTGCTAAAGCTGATGCCAATGGAAGCGCGAACAACTTTCTGTATTCCAGCAAATAGTAAGATATGCGTAAATAGTATAAATATAAACCATTTAAATAATTCAATATGAATAAAATCACATTAAAAAATAAAACAAAAAAAATATAAAAAATAACTCAAATTGTTTTACTGCGATGTAGATTAAAGGAAGTTCAAACTGTTCAGGGAATAGCACTCCTTGCTATTGTATTGTAGCTCCTTAAGATAGTAAGAATAACTTACCTATAAATTTACTGACATTTATTGGTAAAGGCTTATCACTGACTAAGATTTTCCGATAATATTTGATGCATTCGGAATTAAGGAATTTCCATCCGCAATAAACTAAAATTATCTCATCGGGCATATGAAGTCATGAACGGAATACCCATATAGTTTCTACACTTAACCATGCATGGTAGGTTGCCTTGAAGACCTTTAAAAATATCAAGTAGATAAAACGTATAACAATAGGAGCATACGGAGTAATTCTCTTGGTAAAATAACATTTTATACTTTCCTCAAGCTATCTATTTTCAATCTACACTCTGACTTCTGCCAAAAATAATGTGGACTAATATGGATTTAAGGACAAACTGACTACAGTGGGAAGTATGCATAAATAGTACTAGACTGCATACAAATCTACAATAGAATGCTCTATGCTTTATCAAAGGGAACGACTAGAATGTTGTATCCTGGCTCCCATGGAGGGCACGTTGAATTTGGCATAGTCTGCAGTTGAAAGCTCTGCCAACGCCAACATTGCTTTCCGGTGGTGGTCCGCTGTCCCATGCCCCCTGCCCCTGCCCCTTGCCACATGCCAGATGCCACATGCCCGTCCGCTCCCCTGCCGCCTTGTTGCCTCGTTTGCCGCAGGCACTCTACATTTTTTGGGAAGCATTTCCCTTTTAGCCAAAAAGGGCAGCGATGCGACCAGACGCGGTGGCAGTTACAGCCGGACAGACAGACACCGATAGAGCAAAAGGGATAGCCAGACAGAGACAGAGGGAGAGAAAGAGAAAGAGAGAGGCAGAGAGGCAGAGAGGAGAGTGAAAGACAACAGGACAGACAGCAGCAGACGTCCTACTTATGATTGCCTAAAATCCAATGAAGCGTTGACGCTTGGCCCTGGCCGGGGCAATTGCTGTCATCGGAGAACAGTTTTCTGGATAACCAGAGGAAGCCTTTGGCATACGCAGTACGGCACAGTGGGGTGGCCGACATCCTGTCAACCCCAACCCCACCTCAACCCCACCCTCAATCCCCTTCCTTCCTCCCTCCAGTGAGCTACTGTTCTTGATGTTTTTTTAAAGAGCGCTCGACTTTAAAGAGCTGCTGGTTTATTGCGTTTGCCATTTGCTTGTTTTTCTTCTTTTCATTTAATTCATATGCTTAAAATTGTAATTTCTTGTGTTAACAGTTAATCCTTTTGTGTTGGTGTGCGTGTGCGTGTGTTTGTGTGGGTGTCAAGTAACTTTTGACTGACGGGCAGGCGGTAAATATATATTCCAAGTGCGCGAAGAGCTGCCAAGCTTCTTAATGCACTTGCAGAGGCTTTCGCAACTATATCATTAAATATGCAACGCGAAGATGGAGATATCAGCCTATATATCTACATATATATATTGTACTTTATTGTATTCTAAATAAGCAACTCAGATCTACTCACAGACCTTATCAAATCGTTCTACTACATTATATAGTTGCATAGGTAGGCCTACTGAAGGTTCTTTTGACTTAAGTAGTCTTCACTCAGCTTCACCTTTAAGCCGTATCAAATCGGACTATAAAATAGATATACGACTCGAATGAGTTTGATCTATGTGCCAAGCCAATTGTTTAGTGTAAACCATAGGTTTGATCTGCTTATGTAGCAAGGAAATAATCTGAATTATTTAATCATTCAAAAGATATATGTCTACGAGTATTTAAGGGTGTTTAGTCTTCGGCTTGTAGCTCTCGCCCATTTATTTTATTATTTCAGTCGCCAACAACGCGTTTTTACAGTCAACGTGAGCCCGCAAATTAAACGCAGCTGACACATAAACCGACATCAGCGAAAGACGATAAGGACGTTCAGAAAGACAGACGGACAGATGGACTGGGACACGCGTCCAACAAATGAGAATCATTTGGCGTAAAATAAAATGTTTTATTAACAACATAAACAGGCTAACAGACAAACGGAAGGGCATTATGTGAAGGTCCTAAGTGTGTTTCACGCTCAGCTCAAGATACGTCCGAGTCGTGTCACGATAAGCGGGTTACATTTCTGATCTGGCCAACATTCTGAGTTAATAATCATGGTAAGACAAATACAAGGGTCCTAGTTGATTATGCTTTGGAACAACAAGATTTTTAAAGATAATAATTTACGGAGGGACTAGACAAGAGCCGAGCAATGCTTATCCGAAATCAAAGTGATACAAACGAATAATCATCTTTCCGAAAGCATTAAAAGCGCAAATTAATGGAATGAAATGAAGTATGGGACAAATTAACAGAAAATTTTTGGATATATATACATATATATGTGATTCATCAGAATCAAGAGTCTATTTGGTAAAGAAATAATCATCCTACTAGATGTTCGCTTCGAATCGAATCGAAAGAACTTATCACATAGCTCACACGAGTTTCAGTATAAGATTCAATGGAATTCCGTCTGCTACTGTGACTTACCACAAAATAGTTACATTCCCAAATAAGAGAAAAGTGCATCTCCTTTTTGGGCCCGAGCACTCTTTGTCGTTTGGCATGTAAACCTAATCCTTTTTGTCAAAAATACTTTGTTGAGGTGGCAACAATTGGCCTCAGTTATGGGATTAGTTTAGGCCAGAACATTAGTTCCTGTTGGGCAACATACTTTTTTTTGCAGTTTTAATGGCTTCTATATGTGAAGGCCACATGGCGTATGAGCAACACATTTGGAAAGTTTTTAAATAATTCTTGCCTGTGGCCTTTCGGACAGTAAAATTTAACTCTTTGGCTATTTAGGCCAGCAAAAATCCAAATGATGGCCTTAGCTTATGTCTGCTTTGAATTATTGTGCATTTTTGTAGGTGTTATACGAATATTTAGCTTTTGAAACAAAGGTGTAAGTTCTCTGATTAAAATCATATACTATTCAGGTGCTTGTGATTTATATCATTTAATTAAGGTATACTGATGCATAAATTGGTTGTAGATAATAAGGATATTAAGGTGTCAATACGTGTGTGTGTAACAGTACATTAAGAGTTTTGTAAGGCAGCTCAACTTTTTTGACAATTTCTTGTGACTTATCTTCTGTAGTCTTAGCTGTATAACAGTTTTTTATCTAACATTCATTTATTATAGTCTGCATCATCTCTCATAATCGCTGTATAACAGTTTTCTGGCCTGTTAAGCTATTCTTGGAATCTCCACAAATTTGTATAATAGTTTCTGAAAACGTTAAAACAGTTCCAGTGGAATCGACATGTCTAGTAATAGCTGTATAACAGTCTTATCTTGTTCGGGAATTCTAATCATTAGACTACCCTTTGAATTATAGTCCTTGTTTCTATTGCAAATAAAGATCTTTGCATGGAAGCAGCTCAATGTTCGTTCGCGTAAGGCTCTTTTATTGCTTCACTCGGTCTGAATTCATTTGCTGACTATGGAAACTGGCCGCAATCGCTTAAGTGTAAGTAACAGATAGTCAGAGAGACAGAGAGAGAAAGAGAGAGAGCGGCTGAGCCTCAGGCAAACCGCCAGCAAAGCCCCATTTCAAATTGTGCCAAAAGCCTCGAAGAATAATGGCATTGTTATTGTCACACAAACACACCAAGAGACACACACACACACACTCACATAAACACAAATACACACACGCGCAGACAGAGGAAGCGACAGAGACAGAGACTGACTTACTGAGCTCTATTTACTTACATTCAAGTGCGGAAGGATAAATACATTTGGAAGGACAACGATGCGGCCAATTCAGCACCATTTGCCCTTTTAGTTAAATTAGTTGAAGTGAAGCTCTGGAATGACGCAAGCGAAACAACGTTTCAGATACCATCTGGATATGCCGAGAAGATTTTGCATAATATATATTATAATTTCAAATATATAAAGTTTCCACAGAATTTAACCTAATTTCCGTTGTGAAGGGATAGCTGGCATCCGAGAACCAACGATGCGAATAGATTTACTAATATCATATTCATGGAATATATAACTAGTAATCAGGGACAACATTTTTAGCTGGGAGCATAATTAACAGGAACAGAATTATTTAAACAAGGATTCAAAGTAACTGTCCTATCATATCTATATGATATCAGTTTCGATAAGTTTTATCACATTAATTTGTTATATCGATTTTATAATTAGCTATTTAATATTTACAAGCTTAAAAAATTTGACTCATTTCGAATTCTAAACAATAAATCTCAAATAAATAGAGAGTTCATAAAAATTGATTCTGACTGTTTTTTTTTTATTTTTGAAGCATTACGAGTTTGAAAATGTACTTATTTATTTATTTATATTCAAAGATGTTGCAGTTCCAAACTATGAATAAATAAATTTTCTAAAAAAATAATAATTTAATAAAGTTCTTTGTTTATGCAAATTACAGTTATTTGAAGTTAAAAAATGCCTAATCTTGGAACTGATCCGAACTTTTGATAAGAACTGTCGTTTTTACAAAAGTTTGTCAACATTTTCGATTTCGTTTCTTAAAAGTAAATTAGCAAATTCACATTTTTTGTTAATCGGACTTTATTCAACTTTACTTCTACAGTCAATCAATAGTTGAGAGAAAGATGATTTGGAAATCTAACCAAAATATCTCACACCAGCTTCTCTGGACATCTGTAGATTTGGATCATGCTTTCTTAAGTGGAAGAAGCAATAGCCCGTTTGACCAGCTTTCGCCGAAATGAAATCGGTGTTCATATCAAAGTTTATCCCCATTTTAATAGCGAATCCTCATTTAGTTCGCTGTCTGTTTAATAAGTTTGCATTTTGTTAGTTTATTTTGCTAGCGGGAATGCTCGGCGCTTTGTTTGCCGTACATTATTTAGCAGATTGTTTTATTAATAATGCACGGTGTTGAAATTTCATAATGTTGCAACAATGTCTATGCCACATCCCGCCCACCTGCACAACTTTACCGTTGTCAACAATATTGTATTTTGTGAGCGGTAAATTTTGCATGCATTTATCTGTGGCTTTGACTTTGTGGCTGCCCCCATTCTGGTAAGTGAATAATATCTGAATAATATCTGAATAATATTTGTTGAATTTGAAATAATCTGCATAATTTGTGGCTGGAAAATCAAATCGGGGGTCAGTCAGACATCAATTACATCAAATGAGTAATGAACACTAATGAAAGCTGTGTTCAGATGGATATACATACATATATGAAGGAGCTGCCTATATACAGATCCAAGGCTCTCTAACTCTAATATAAATATAGGCAGCTTTCGATTCTCACAGATAAAAATTTGCAAGCTAATTAGTGTTCGATAAAAATATTCATAATTATGATGACCACAAACAATGTAAAGATATAAGACAATAGCAAATATAATAAAAGCTTACTCATACATATAAAGCGACTCTGAATACACTTAATATAAATACTTAAGGGATGGGCTATTTTCGGACATGCCAAAGTTTGGTTATACCCTTTGAAACTTTCAAGGATATATTTAGATATAGTTTTCTCTGAATATATATTATTTTTGATGAATTTGTAGAAAACTTCCATTTAAACTTATTAATGGGTCTCTAGGTGTAAAATTGCAAATGATATATTCTTTTTTTTTAATTTTCAATATGAACATAGGTCTTTTGTAGACTGTTTATTGTTGTATATGTATTGGTGTATATGTACGTGTGTGTGACTCTCTCTCTCTCTCTTTCCATCTTTCTATTGTGTAATTAGCAATCGTTCAGAGCCCGCAGGCAGTATCCGTAGTTGTCCAAAAGCTAGAAAACATTTTGTTGAAATTTTCCGACTTTCCTCAAATATAATATGCAAGTAGGGTGCTGCAATCCTCCGAAATGGAAGGATAGTGGGTTACAGGATGAAAATAGTTTTAGTAGCAATAGTTTAAGGGGCAAACGAGTATTTATTGCAAATTCCAAGTGATAGATTTCAATAGCGCCGAACTTTTAAGGCTAAAACAATTCTTAAAGACGATCTATCTTATGGCAGCTGTAGGATATAGTGATCCGATTCGGCTGATTCCGAGATATATATTGGCTGCTGCAGAATGCAGTCTAGGAGAAAATTGTTTTAAAGCAGTCAGACGGGCAGAAAGACACAAGGACGGACAGACAGATGGCTATATCAATTAAGTTCGTCGTGCTGTTCAAGAACATACATACTTTATATAGTCGGAGATGCTTGATGCAAACTTCCGACCACAATTAATATACCCTTTTGGCAAGGGTATACAAATCATAGATTGCTATTGTAAATAAACTGCCTCCCTCCTCTAGTTTGGTGACAAATTTGTTTCAGTTGCTGTGCTTAACTTGGCTGTTCTTAAGTTTTGCAAATATTGTGTAATTGCCATTGTTTGCTTTTAACGAAAATCTACTTGTTTGCTTGTTAAATATAGAATTTTATTATTTTAGGGCTAGTAGAACGTAGACATATTTACAGACTAAATAAATTGCGCCCATAAATATGCATTTCAATTAGGTATAATTTGCTCTGTTTATGCAGCGGACAGGAGTATATTCGCTTTTGCTTAACTTTGCCTGGAACTATAGCTACCGATCTATAGCTGTAAACGTCTATTATTAAATGTATCTGTTTTTTGGGCGAGTATCATGCAGTCGTTTACAGCCGCTATCAATAAATTATTGATTTCAATCAGCTGGCTTCGATTTTAGTCAAAGCTAATCATTATTTGATTTTAATTGTGTGTTTTTTTAACAACAAACTTGTTTTGAGCTCAAGTAAGCTAAAAAGTTGTGCGTGTGTGTGTTAGTGTGTGCTGAAGAGCTTAATACATCGATTTCATAGTTTTCAAGCACCGGACTTAATGTCCAAAACGGTTTGCTCTACGGCTGGGGGTAAGTGGGGCAGGGATTTGCCTTGGTCAGGCTGCCAGCACTCCGTCCATTATCTGTGGCATGTGTATCTCTCTGTGTGTGAGTGTGTGTGTTTATCATCATAAAATTCAATTAAAGTGAAACGCACACAATCAAACAACAGATCAAATTAAATGCCAGACAAGCAATTTACTATATATGCTGTTGAAGCGCTAAAGTGGGCGTGGCTGGCACGTGTGCGCCAATTCAGCCAGAGTGTGCGTGCGTCTGTGTGTGTGTGTGAGTGTGAGTGTGTGGTTTTATTGAATTCGAAATAAGATTCAATGTGGAATCCAGCTAAAACCTGGATACAAAACAAAGTACTTGCCGAATGCTGCTCTGTTATGTGCTGCAGTGGACTTAAACCATGGATGGTCATACTTACATAAGGTCTCTCTGTTTTCAGATGACCTCACACGCACGCACTCGCACACACACTAGCATACCTGCCAAAGTTCCAGAATAAAAGGGCAGTAAATACGCTTTACTGCCATTGCAAAATCTCATTTAAGTGCCTAAGCAAAATACAGATAGAGAAAGAGATAAAAAAAAGAGAGAGAGAAAGAGAGAGGGCGGGCTACGCCGAAAATCACATAAAAGGCATTGGCACTTAGTTAAGCCAGCGATATTAACAAATGCTGCGCTCTGTTGTCCTTTTTGTGTGTCCTCTCACACACACACACACACACACACACAGCGGACATTGACAATAAACCAAGTCCAAAGCCGCAACGAATGTGCCCAAGCCGAACGATGCTGTCCGCCTCACAGATATCATCGACACACACACACACACAACTAGAAACGTAACGCTTTTCCTATCTTTATTTCTATCCCATTTTCAATCCGAATGTCCCAAGTATTTACTTATGTATCCACTCGCATTGTTAAAGCGTGTCTCTTGGTTTGTCTTCCATTCAACTGTATGCCCATGCCGGCATATGTACATATATACATATATCACATACATATATATAGTTGCAATAAAGTTGGGCCAAAATCGTTGGGGGTTTTATGGCCAACGTTTAAGTTTTATGCACTTGAGCTACACACTCGAATCGATCAATTTTAAAAATGCTCTGCCGCAGCCAACTTAATGAGGGAAACCACATGTTATCAGGCTGCCAGATCGATGAAAAGCAGTATTTTTACAAAAAAAAAACCTATAACTTAGATTTCAGTTTGTGAATCTTTGTAACAAGTTAATAAAAGCAATTTTCTGATATGATATAGCATTTGAAAACTTCAGAGTCTGGGCATACAATAAAAGAAAATCACGTGCAAGCCAAGTAAAACTGAATATCCCGAAATCGGTCTCTCTCTCATAAAAAACTGCATGAACTCTAAAATTCCTAACATGAGTCGAATCTCGTACAAGTTCGCGATAAGAACGGACGAAAAGGAAAGACCACTAAGACTACTCACTACTCACTCTCAATTTATAATATATGAAAGGTTTGGAACATTTAATACCTTGTAATTGTTAAGAAATTACAAATCTTTACAGGAACTATTCGTTGTCAGGCTTTAACGAAATCTGCTCGTCTAACCCAACCTTAACTGTGAACCAGACTATAAATACAAGAGGACACAGTGTATACTAAACTGTTGCTTGGATGTAGTAAAAAAAAATCGTTGCCTACATTTGGGGGCATAAAAATGTATCTTTTCCTTATACGCAACCACGTCCACAGCGACAACAGCAGCAATAACAATAAACGTAGCGCTGGCTTTGTGGGTTACTCGCGTAATCCCCTTGCTGTGGTCCCATCTCCCCTTCCCCAGTTTCTATTCGAACACACACATACATGCATGCATGCATAATAGTACTCATGCTGTGGGTCCATTGTTGTCCAGCGTTGAAGCGCGCTTGTGGCGCCATCTTGCGTGCAAAACAATTATAAAGTTTGTGCGCTACACTTGAGGCGCGGCATTTAATTAGGTACAGCAGCCGGTGTACGCAAAATGGCTGCCAGCATTTGTTATGCACGAGTATTTACGTACTAATAGCCAAAGAAGTGCGCCGTTTAATTGAATGCCGGCGGCCAAAACAAGAAGAAGAAAAATTGAATAGAACAGAGCCAGCAGAGCTAGAGAAAAGGCTTCCAAAGGAATTCCAGACAAATATGTCCGACTCGCTGATACGCTTACTTTGTGTCTTTTATTCACTTGATTATAATATTAGTAATTCCTACAATAATAATAATTTAATTCTATATTTACTACTTCTTTATATGACATTAGGGAATAAATTACCTTTGGGGTAGAAAAGACAATCAAACTAAATTCGAAACTTACCATAATATTTTGGATGGTATAAAGAATTCTTTTATGAAGTTTGAAGTATCTAGAGATTATGCCAGAGTCAAACTCAATCTCTTAACTATCTTAATAGGTCTGTCTAAGAAGGAACACAAAAAGATATATCTAAACAAAGCGAAGTCGCTTATTTTTAAAATATATTTTATATGTCTTAAGGGTATACAGCGAAATATGAAAGATGTTTCGTATTGTTAAATCAGCTTTTGAGTTGAATGCCAGCAGCTGCTTTTTGGTAGCAACTTTTCGATGTGGCTTTCGTCGAGGCGGCGCAGCTGCAGCGGCCAAATTGGCCATTTTATGAGCATGTTTTGCTTGAACTTTACGCTACAAACAGCTACACCCGCCCCCTTCCCACCAACTGGCCCGCCCACAGCAGCGACCACAAGCCGCAGCACAAAGCAGAGAAGCCGAGTGCAGAAATTATGAAACGCCAGCGGCGAATGCTGCCCATTCAGCTAGAGGGAGAGGGGGAGGGGAGGAGAGCAGGGCGCAACGGTTACGCTAGCGGTAAGAGCAAAGGTAACGGCGATATCAACGGTAACAGCAACTGTAACGGTTACAACGGCCGTTAGAGTTCAGACTGAAAAAAAATAAATAGTAGACAAAACACTTTTAATGTTTTGCTTTTGAAGTTGACAGCCAGAAAATTGACAACGCTATAGCAACAAGCTAATGTTTAGTAGCCGACTAAGGGATACCCTGGAGGATATCCTTGTACCTCCAAAAATACAGGACGATATTTAAACGATAAAATACTAGAAGAAGTTGCATACTTACATAAGCCACAGCCACTGCCGAAGCTAGAATTCAGTAACATGTAATTATTATAAGCGGTGTAAATGAGGTAATTACAAGTGCTCGCATGAGTGATACCCTATAATCCTCATTTAATTAGACTTATCATCGCTCGTACCGGCATATATCAACGTGTTCATATATACATTCATTCACGCATAATGATAAATCACAGTCTCAATACAAACGGTGCAGGTACCCTGGAAAATAGATATATATATGTATATGGTATATCTGTATTTTAAATACCATTCGGGATTTCGTAGCAATGTCTTTTATAAGCAAATGAGTTCAATTTACATTATTTTTTGTATGTGTACAATATAAATACTTTATGGTATTAGAAATTTCTTCCTTAACGTGTTTCAGCTGTTATGGTCTATAGGATCAAGGCATCAGGGCTTCGGGCAGTAGAAGTGAAAAGCCTCGGACACGGTAAATAACCGGCTAATACATGCTGCAGTTGTTGAGCTTTTAAGCATTTATTTACAGGGTATAATAGAGAAGCTGCTTCCTGCTAGTGCCACTCGTCACGACTCGCCTCACCCAACTGCTACTATTTTCCTCCTAAGTCCCCCATCCCTTGCCTTAGCTAAAATATGCAACGTCACTCGTCCATCATTATTCCCGTAAGCTCGTTAAAAGCTGCTCAGAAACAAGCCGGATGCTCGCACTCAAATGCTCCTTTTCTACATTTACAAGCTGTTTAGGGTCCTCGTCCTCAAGTGGGGGTGAAGCTGGGAATGGGATTGGTAATGGTGTGGTGATGGGGATTGGGGCTGTTGCCTGTGACTACATTTTGTGCCGGAATCAGGATCCGAAAGGCTTAGTTTGCCTAGTTCTGCATGTTTTCACATCACTTACGTAAACTAATAAGAGCATTGTATCCAGCTTGTGTCGATGTCTGAGCTAGTTGAAGATATTATTAAGCCTATGCAAGCTCGAATCATGCTGGTTGGATTGAACTATGCCGCCAGCCTAAGCCTGATATCAATTCCACAATCAATTCACAGCAGGAGGCGGTTGAATGTTGTAACAAAGATATATATACCTTAACTCTATATTTACATATTACACATCTTAAGTAATTCGATTAGTTTGCTAAATTTCCAATTTATTTAAAATGTTCAAATTATTGAATTTACTTTAAATTATTGAATTTATTTCATAGTGTTTCTAGTTACTACAATTTATAAAGATAATCGGAATTTCCCGAATTCTTATTAACTTACAACATTTTCAGTTCGATTATTCAGAAGGAGTTCTGTGGGATTCGGGAAGTTGATAGATTATTTTATATTCGAATCTTTTTCAATGCTACTAAATTGTTCTTTCTTTTTCTTGTAAATGCTATCCAGATAGCTTACTTTGTTAAAGGCATTCCAACTTATGTCTGTACCAAATATACTCATTCTCATTCAAATACATTTATTTGATTCCGATTTTTATTATTTCTGTTTTTATCCCGTTTTTTCATGGACAAGATATGCCTTTTAATCAGAACTCACAACTCAGATTACAATTTACATTTAGACCCAAACGACAAATTGATTATCAATTTTTCGGAATGATACCGAATTATTTTGCTTATTAAATTATTATAAAAAGTGTTTCTAATTCTTTTTATTAGTAAAAATTTTCAATTTTTCTGCATGAATCCGAGCTGTTTCAAAGTGCTCTGAACTACTCTGAATTACTCCGAACTACTACGGTTTACGCCGAACTACTCCGAAATTTAAAAGAGTATCTAGTCGTGTCACGTTTCCCAGCTGCTAATTTGCATGAACGCATCCCTGGTTCCTATATACATATGTATGTGTGTACGACCAGCAGCAGGGCGAGCAGCAGGCATCCACAAATCACATGGTATCCCACGATGAGACGCAACTGTCCACAGATATGCACATTTTGCGGGCAACCCGATATTATCAATCAGTTGACGATGCAATTACGAATTGTTCTTGTTGTTGTTGCGGTTAGTGTGGCTCACACACACATACACACACACACGCACACTCGTAATGATGGCGGCTGCTTATGGGTGCTGCATTGGTGGGGCGTCGGCTAGACAGATGCGACAGAGTTTAATGGTGGCTTAATTAAGTGTTGCATGCTACGTGCGGTTGGGCAAAAGCAGAACACAGAACAGCGAAAAACTTTCAACGGCGTCGAGGGACACAAAGTCGCTGGGGCGGGGCGCATAGGTGGGGGCACAGTTGAGGGATAGACGCCAACGCTGTCATAGACACCCGGCTGTCAATTGGAAGACACGCTCTGCCGCCCAACCACTGCCCAGTGCCAAAAAGACACAACTAAACAGAGAGCGGAAGATACACAATCAGGGAGGAGGGGGAGGGGGAGACTCTGTCGCTGATTTTCGCCTTGTGCCTTGGAGGTGTTAACGTGCGTGATTTGTTGGCAGCAAGACGTGCCTCGGTTACAAATGGCAAATCCTGCGCGGCTGTCACTGCGAGACGTCCAAGGATATGCTCTGGATACGGATACTCGGCTACTGCTGATGAAGATGGAAATGGTGCTGAAGATGGCGATTGAGATTGAGATTGAGATTGACATGGGCCGGAGAGCATTAACCAAACTAACAATGTGCCTGGAGGGCTCGGCTCGGCTCGGCTCGGCTCGGCTCGGCCCGGCTCCAAGGACAAAATAACCAAAACTGGACGCCAAATTGAATTATTTATTACGCAACATTCAGCACAATATCCTTTATTCCTGTTGTACACATACACACACATATATATTATTTATATATACAACTTTTATGGGCCATGTTACCCGATATCTGTAGCGACAGAGCGTGCATAACAAATAAAGCTGGTTAAATTTTTATGTTGTTGAAATTACCGAGGAAAAGACCTTGAGTTTGTTGTAAATCCATTAATCCATCGCCTCGCCCTGGGCTTCAGATTCCCAGTCTACGTTTCCACATCCAAATGAATTTTAGAATTACCTCTCACACCTACAATCGAGGTGCGTCAGAAGCGAGAACTCCAGGTCGAACGTCTTTTAAAGGTTGCAAACATTTTTCAGACCAACATTGCATTGTTCATCAATCAATCAATCAGTCAGTTAACTAACATACACAAGCAAAAGAGCTTAAATAGCCTTAATAAGAGATAAAAAGAATTTTTAAGTTTGGTAGAAGTTTTTCAAGTTTGATACAGGATATATATGTAGGCTATTGGAAATATTGGGTTTGAAGCAGAAATTTCATAGAAAAACAAGTAAAAACGCTCTAGTCGGGACTGTCCGACTATGAGATCCCTTGATCGTTTGTTCGAGCTGGCAATTTTAGATACATACAGATAGATGATAACTTGAATACAACATTAAAATAAAAATGTCTTATTGAAAATTTCTATATAAAAAATTGATTGTCAAAATGTGTTCTTTAATTAACTCAGCGTTACTTAACGTATTTTGCTGAAATTTTCAGCTTTGAACTCTTTTATTTTATTGGATATGTTAGTCTACCTAAAAAAGTCAACAATTTTAAAGTTGCATTAATTGACACTGAACTTCAATTATACTGACTTAGTGGTATCCAAAATAGATATAAAATCGAAATTGTATTTTGTATACAAGCAGCTACAAAATTGTTGATTTTAGCTTTAAAGATGTAAAAGATATGCTCAAAAAACTGAATGTCGATAACGTTTTTAATCGATGTCATCGAAACTGAAAGTGTCAAGTTTCTAGCTCTTATAGGCTCTACGATCGCCGCGTTTTTACATACGGACAGCCAAACGGACAGATTGATAGACGAACAGGCCTAAATCGACTCAGCTTGTCGTCCCGATCAAGAATATATATGCTTTATGGTGTCTGCAACGCCTCCTCTACCTGTTACATACTTTTTGCAAAACCATTTTACCCTGATTTCCCAATATCAATGGGTTCAGGGTATAAAAAGTCGAGCAAACATATACTAAGAAATTATTTTTGATATTTAAATTAGAAATGGGATCCGGAAAGAAATTGGTTCTTGGCCCATTCCGTCCCAAAATCAATTTTGCTTTTCCCGACTGATTGTCACGAAAAATTTGCCGATATATTTTTTCAACATTTACAACTTTTATGATAAATTAGCTTTTTCATTTAAAAAATATATTTTCTCAAAATTTTCTCCTAGAAAATTAAATCTTAAATTTAACACGACTTATACATATAAGAATTAATTAATTAATGGAACTGGCGGGTATTTCGGTTTCAAGTTTTTATCCCGACCGTCCCGGACTTTTTTAGAATCTTTCCCATCCCGCCCGATTCCGAAAATCCCAACCCCGACGCACATTACTAATCTAAACTAAATTTCATTTACAGCCTAACAATGTCCAATGAATTACCCCACTTTAAAGAAGCTATAGATATTTAAGAAATAAATTTGACTGCTTAATAAAAGCTTAGCGTGTTAAGTGGAATAATAAAGGAAAAGAAGTAGAAGCGGAAAACATCAAATAACCATTTTATGCGCTCGAAGTGCTCAAATATATATACATATATATATTATTCATTTGTAATATTCAATTTCTGAAATGTTTCTTTTTACGCGTGATTTGCCAATTGCTATTTATAAGCAGGACAAAGTCCAGCAATTTGTTTGTGTCCATTCGGCCAGCACTCAGCCATCATTTCCGTACTGTAAATACAGCGAGGGCCAGCTCAAAGCCAGGAGTTACCCTTCGTCCCCTCTTTATGAACAACATGTATTTAATTTCCTTCTTTTTTGTCCTCTCAGCTAGGATTGGCTGCTGCTCATTTCATTGAAGCTTTGCGCGCACTGAATATGAATCACGTTCTGATTTTCCATATTGATTGAAGTGCCCCAACAAACCCCGCAGTCCCTCCTCGATGGGATGCCTCAACGCTGGGTCCCGCATATTTTGACATTGATTAGCGCCAGCCTTTTAAGCGGCTATGAATGGTAATGATGAAGTGGGTTACGAAGTGGTTGGGGAGCGTTTGGAGTAGTCAGAAGTGGCATAAAGCGCAGAAGTGCAACTGCGTCCAGAGCCAGCCACCGTGCAGCATTCGCAAATTACAATCCTCGTGCACTTTGGTGTCGAATTTAATTGGCATTTTGTGTGGACCAATCGATACGGTCACAAGTCACATAGCACTCTAAGCGCCTCGCTCCCTGCCAAAGGACGCCACTCTGCTTACCGGGATGGAAAAGGTAAAAGCAATAAATGTTCTTTTTTCGCAAACATTAAACTACATCAGGGAAATTAATAATCCGATTAAATGATAATTTATCGAAATACATTTTTTTTAATGTCTTTTACATTGCTTTTGGGAATATGCCTTTTCATTATCAGAATAATTGATAATTGAATAAAGAGCAAGCCGATTATTATTATTTTATAGACACAAAATCATTGAAATATACACTTGGAAAATATTATAAAATAAATTTAAATTTATAATAATTTCTGCCAATGATGCAACAATTTTAAACAATATTTTTACTTCTTGTATTATAAGACAGTTTCAAAGAGTTTATTTTTTAAGCAATTGTTAACTGTTTTTGAAACAAATTCCTTTAAAAGACTCGAGTTAAATGCTTACAGGGTATGCCCGATTCGTTCACACTTTCGCTTTTACACTTTGCACTCATTTTTTGTTGGGTCCCGACTACCCCGCTTCGAAAAAAATGATTTCTAAGCCAACCGAACCGGCAGATGGTCGGTCTTTGCTTTCCATTCTCTTTGGCGAGCTGCTCGTGTTTATGCAAATATTTGTATTCCATTTGCATTTCAAAAATTGAAATTTTTATATCTTGCGCTCTCTCTCGCATTTATTATGCGATTTTCCAGGGAAAAATTTAATTTTTGCACAATTTAGGACAAGTTGATTAAGCTTTTTGATGCCAGCTGCAAAAGCTGTTGCATAAATTTCTCACTCTCCGCCTTGGCTCCACTTCCCCAACTAATGTTTACCGTTAGAGCCCTACGCAACCCTGGCATACCCATAACTGCTAATTTATAATGTATATAAGTACTTTTGGGCAAACGAGGACCCACGAGCAGCTGGAGGCAATCAGGGCACTAAGATGCCCAAATAATGAAGTTAAAAACTGGCTGCGGCCTTAAGATGGAGAGAGCTTAGCAGAAAACTGGGCACGTGTCAATCCAAGTGTCATCTCTAAGGCTAGCATGAAATCGATAAAGTGTATGAATTTAGGTAATAATATGTGTAAAATCTAACTTGCTTAAGCATTACATATGAGAACGCTAGATATATGACTTTAGAGCCATCTCCTGGTAACGACAGCTATCAATGTACTCATCGATAACCGATAACTTTGCTGAAGGTCAATACATAATATATCTCGATTAAAGCGCGATGACCACAATGGCATTTTATAATTTTAACAAGCAATTTGAGCTTAAAATGTAAAATAGGGTAGACAAGTGATAGAAAGAGAGAGAGAGAGAGAAAGAGAGGGAGGGAGAGAGGTGTCCAATATGTAGTTGACTTTTGGCTATGTCATTTTGGTTGATTTCTAATCAGAAACGTGTTTGCATGCACATTGCCAATGGGGATCGGGTCCTGGTACTCGGCACAAGGACTAGCGAACTGGCAACAATGGCGTCTGTCATAGATGCGGACGTGTACACGTGGACGTGAATGCGTCCCAACAGCGTTACGAATGCGAGACACTTGCATCAGCCAAATGATTGAGGGGTCGTGCACAATGCGTGGTTTCATTTTCAATTCCATGCTGAGGTTAGGCTAAGGACAAGTTATGCAAGTCGCGAATGTAATCAGGCGACGCCAAACCGTTCAGGTGCCCCAGCCATAAAACCAAACCGAGCTGCCACCAGTTCGTGAATGTAATAAGTGAACAATGGCTGAGCAAACATGGTTCTAAAGTGCATAGAAAATACATTTCTAGGAAACGTTCAAGTAACTTAATTATAATATATGTATGTATATACACGTTATGAATAAATTGAATTGATGTACTATATATTTTAAAGTTTTCGATAAAATGATATACAAAGCAGATGCAGCTGCTGTCGATCGATTTGTTATCGAACTGCTCGATATCAGGTGGCGTACGATGTAACCTTACTGCCGCAGCAGCGCCATCTGTCAATCGAACTTTGCAAATATATTTTTGCAACTGCAATTTAAAATGTCAGCTCAAACAGAGAGCTGGCCACACTGTCTGTGGAAAACAGCAGCCAGCAGCGCTGAAACCATAAAATGAAACTGTCAAAGTGAAAACTAGATATATATTTGTATATATGCATATGTGTAAATACACACACATATAAATGTGTGTTCTGGTTTGTGTATGACACATGCATATACATATAAATATATGTGTATGTGCATACAAATTTAGCCGGCAGCTTTTTTCTGCAGTTTGCCATTTTTAGTGCATGTTGAAGCAAACAAAAGTTAAAAGCCGCAAAGTGAGGTTATGAGTTCTGTTAACGTCATTCGCTACATTCACATTTCACAGCTAGCGAATTGTTTCTTTAATGAATTTTGAATACCCTGTAAAGAACATGAATCGTATAATCTAAGTTGATAAGTGTTTCAATCTACAATAGTTAATATGCTAAGTGCAGGGTATGCTATAGTCAACTATTTTTATTTTTTATCTGATTTATACACAGTTTCATAAATATTCAATCAATTACAGGGTATATCCTAGTCAAGCTGTCCTAACTTAAACTTATTTCACTTCATATTTTTCTGAAATGTGTTTGAGATTTTGAAACTTGATAACAGGGTATCTGCAAGTCGATTATTCTGTATCTAAAAATGCCTGCATCGCTTCAATAGTCGTTCACAATGTGAAAAGAGTATATTAGTTTTGCGACTGAAGACATTAAACTTGCAAGAAATACAAATTAAGTTCATATGGATACTCCTTATTTTTCCCGCTTCCTTTAAAAGACGATCTTTAAATTTAGGCCTTACAAGTTTCTTGCCGAATGCTTAAACGAGTATTACGTATTCGGCTGAGTTCGAATTCAACGGTTTGGTTTTTATTATTTTTTTTTGGATGTGCAGAACGCACATGAAAGCACTGTCACTAAAAGCAGCTAGTCTCATGCCTCTAAACACACGCACTCACACACACACACACACACACACACACACACGCACACACATATAGTCGCATAGTCATAAATAAAGTCCATTTGCATTGCTGGCTTTGGATGGCTTTGGCATCTGCAATGCTGCCCACTGGATGATGCCTGTTGCCTGCTCTTGTGGTTGTCGTTGTTTTATACTCTGAACTTATTGATAGGGTATATTGCCTTTGTGCAACTTTATGTGACTGGTAGAGGAAAGCATTTCCAGTTTAAATTTTTCAAAAACTAGATCCTGGAAACTCAGAATATGAACTCTTGAATACGATAGATCGTTGATATTTTCTTTTACCGTTAAAGTCAATATTAAAAAAGTTTTTTTTTTCAATTATAAAAGCTATTATATATATGATAAAAAACTATAATTTGATAAAATTGAATTATATATAAATGGAATTCAGATCGAAATCAGGCAATTTTGAATATCTGTAACTTGGTTAAAGGATATCAGATCTTTATATATGAACGTGTACTTTCGCAAAATGTCTTATATGAAAGAAAGAGTTAATAGATCATAAATTTGAAACGATAGTGAAATGAACAATTTTTGTGCTTCAACAAATTGAGTTAACACGAATCCCTACTATAAAATGATATGCTTAAAATTAAAATCAAATTTTTAATGCTATAATATTTTGAGTTCGTACGGATCTTTAACACATGGCATTCATATAGATTCCAGAGTTCAAGGTATCTCCGATTCAGGCACTCGCATCTCGAACACTTTTCTATGTATTGTTGCTGTTGGTTGTCATTGTTTATGTACGTGAATTGCAAATCCCTTTGACGGCCGACAAGTGTGTGCGCCTACTCTTTGTCCTGATGGTCGCAATGTCCTCTCCGTCCCGTCTATCAGTCAACTGGCAGACATTTTGGCAGTTTGACAAACATTTTGCTGCTTGCTCCCAGATAGAAAGGCACTTCCCAGATGGATAAACCCAGATGGCTTGACTCGCTTGCCTTTTAAAAGCATGACTGTAAGGGTGTGTGTGTGTGTAAGTATGCGAGTGTGCGAGTGTGCGAGTGTATGCGTTTGTGTGTAAGAGTATAAGCAAGAAGAAATCTACCCAGCTTCATGACGCGAACAAAACTCAACCCACAGAAGGCGCAAACAACATATGAAAGTTAAATACTGAAACAAAGTTTGTCACATTGTCATAGCCATTGTTGTTGCTTGTTTGTGTTGTTGTTGTTGTTGGCGTTGGCATTGGTGTTGTAGCTTATTATAATGCCCTTCACAGTTGCGGTTTTGTTTGAAAAGCCGAAAGCTGATTGTGTACAAGTCCGAGTACTGCCAGATACATATGTTAACATGTTTATGCATACATATATGTATGTATGTATGTATAAATGTATGTATAAATGTGTATATATATTTATATATAAATTTACCTATGTAAGAGAGCTTAGAGCTTAGCTTCAATGATGCCAATATGTGTGCTACACTTTTTATCGAGAAAGTCAAGCAAAGGCTGTATTGCTTTCATCATTCTCTTAAGTTTTTAATTCATAAGTTTTAAATTCATATCTATCTATCTCTGTCTCTCTCTCTCTCTTTCTATATCTCTCTCTTTTTCTTTCTCTCTGTATTTATTTCACTCTCTTACTCTATATCTATCACTTTCGATCTGTCTTTTACTCTCTCTCTCTCTCTCTCTCTCTCTCTGTCTCTCTGTCTCTCGTTCTTTCTTTCTTTTTACCTGTCTCCCCCTCTGACTCTTTTTTTCTCTCTCTCCTTTCTTTTCTCTCACTCTCTCTCTCTCGCTCTTTCTCACTCTCTATCTTTATGTCTTTCTCTTTTTTACTCTCTCTCTTCTATCTCTCTCTCTCTCTTTCTCTCTCATTATTTCACTCTTTGCATCTCTCTCCCTCTCCCTCTCTTTCTCTTTCTCCCTCTCTCTCTCTGTGTGTGTGTGTGTGTGTTCTTTTCTCATTTATCTATTTCACTCTACAAACAATCTTTCTCTTTCTTTGCTTCTGTATATATTCTATACATTTTTTGCCACACATTGAAAAATCTTAACAATCTTATGCCATATACCATATTCATACGCTTATAAAATAATTTCAATACATGCCATAGAAATGAAATAAACATATACATATATATAAGCAATGCGAGCGAATGAAAAGATTTGCTCAGAAGGGGTAGAGGCATAGCCATTGAAAAGTTTTGCAACATATTCTCCTTTCTCTCTCTGTCTTCGTATCCTTCTCTTCCTTGCTGCCCGCTTGTCGCGGCAATGAATTTAGCACTTGCTGCTATACCATGAGCAATACCTTTATCAAAGATTTTAGAATTCAGATTTGAGATTCGCAGCTCCTGCAGCTGCTGGCCAAAAGTTATGCGCCGCAAAACATATTTGGCAGCAACTTTTGTGCCCGTAGTGGTGCACTACCCAACCAACCCACCGCCCACGCAACGGCATTTAGCCCAAATATACATGAATAAGTTTAAACAACAAAAACCCCAGCTTGCATTTTAGAGAGAGAGAAGGCTTAAGGGAGCGAAGAAATAGGTTGAAATTGAATAAAAATTAATTTAAGCTAAAATCAAGGTAAAACTTTTCTTTTTAAAAATACATTTATAACTTTTGCCCATTGCAAGAAATCTAAATATACTTTGACGTAGGCTGAATGCCTAAAATTTTGTATTTGAGTTAATATTTAATCAGAAAGCAAATGCGAAGTTTCTCTAAAATTTGCATCTTATTGCAATTTCAAAATTGAATTTGTGGCATTAAATTTGCGATAGATATTTCAATTGGAATGTTCTAATGTAATAAACATTGTTTTATGTGTTCCTAACTCCCACTTTCCACTGTTCAATATGATATAGATTTTATAAATATTTTTTTTTGAACAATATCTATGTAGTTTCAAGATGTATCCAATTACCAGCCAACTTCTTCTCAGAAAGAATTATCTAGAATCTATCTCTATACTTATCTCTCTCTCTCTCTCTCTCTCTCTCTCTCTCTCTCTTGTCTCTCTCTCACTCTCTCTCTTGCAGCCCTCAGCGAAGTAATCATGCGTCTCATTACAATGCAATATTTTGAGATTCTATTTGTAATTAGTCCGGAGATGCGTGCATCCAATTTCATTTATGGGAAAATTATATTTACATATATCCAAACCAGACACAAACAGACACACACACACCAATATATATGCATTCACACTAATACCAGAGTGTCTAATAATGCCAGCGCATTGCGCATTACCCATTGAAAGTTGCTTAGAAAGAGTTATGTAGACTTTAGCACAGGTAAGTAACAGATAAGCTGTGGTGTTATCGATATCACAAGTTATATATATATATAGATCTGACTTAAGCTAACCTAATCGATCTTAGGAACAACAATAAAATGCAAGCGAATATTTCTAACGTACTTATTACTAAAGACTGTTTAGAAAGACTTCTTCAAAATCGATAAATATCGATTTTCGATAACCTTTAAATATATAAATAGATAGCTCACGATATAAAACAGTGGCAAAGAGACTTAGACTAAGTTCTCCTTTGTCAAATACATCTACGAAAGCAAGTATACGACATCTAATACTATTCAACCCGTGAATCATTTGGCTGCTATAGGAACTGAGCTTACGTAGGGTATACGAAATTTCGGCTACGCTACTTCCCACTTATGGTCTGATGTTTTTTTTGCTGACTGGCTGGCTGACAGTGGGTGAGGCTTGATTTGCATATGTATTGATGCTGATATTGCCATAGCATTTGCATTTATGCATGTAACCCGCCGACTGAGCCACTCGCAGATTCAGTGGAGCCGGAGCCGGAGCCGAAGCCAGAGCCGGAGCCGGAGCCGGTGTGTGGTGCAACCGCGCATTTGCACATTTTACGGTCATGTTTATGGGGCACCAGTTAATCGATTATGCATGGCCTGAGTGAACAATGCCGGAAATGTGCAAATGCTCAAATGCTCAAATGCTCAAATGCTGCGCATCCGCTGCTTTTAGCTGCTTCTGCCGCCTGTTGGGGGCGTCACTTCTCTCACTCTCACTCTCTCTCTCTCTTTCTTTCTCTATGTGTGTGTCAAGCGGGGGTACGGGTTATTACTCCTGTTTTGCATTTGACTCTGATTTACCGCCAGTTGCGCCTAGGTGTGAATTACGGAAATCATTAGCGCAATGAAAAGTGAACTATTATAGAAGGCAATCGTGTATGAGTTATCTAGTAGTGGGGACTTTGCATGCGCAGATACCCTGTAGAGATAATGTTGAAATCTTATAGAATAAAATCGAAATGGAGTGATAAAATGTCAAGTTCTCGACTAGCAGATACGTAGATACCCTGTAGAGTATTAACAGAGCTGTCTTTCTTGCATCCAAAAATATTTACATACAGAGCTATACCCAATTTATCGTTCGATAGTCCGACACTATAAAAAATTAAATTTTCAAGATTGTTAGTTATTTATTTCTATTGTATCTTTATCTAAATTCCAGGAAAGCAAAAAACTCTTTTACCTATGAAGCTTTTCTAAGCCGTATTTAAGCAAATTCGGCAGATCAAGATTAAGTGTAGAGTTCACTTTCTATATGATAATATACACCGAATATTTTTAGTAGAACAATCTAATTTAAATAGTCTAATTTTAGTTTATCTTTTTAATTTCTCTTAAATTTTTTTAATCAAAAATTGATTTAGTTCGTTCAGTTTTTGAAAGATATATATCAAATGTTAAGCAATAATATTAGCTGAAGGAAGAAAGCAGTCAGGTTCTACACGTTTTGTGTGAAGTTGATCCCTTCCATCCTCTCGATATCAGCGACTTTAGGAGCTGTAGATATAAAACTCGGAATATATGTTAGCTTACGCACACATGCAATAAATTTCACATTTTAGATACACACCCCTGCCTTTCCGGCTCGACTTCTCCTACCTGTCCAAGTTTGGCAATCCTGCAGCAAAATACATATTGTAGTAGATGCCATAAATATTTCATAGCGGGCATTACAACAGTTCATATTCAGTTTTGATTTCAATTTCGCAGCAATACGTGTGTATTTTATGTTGACTTTCAAAATTTACCTGCCAGGTGAGATGGGGAGGGGGGTTGGCTTACATGGCGTCTGCATGTCGCATCAGACAGGACTACACAAGTCTATGCATGCTTATCCTTAAAGTTTGTCACAGTTAAATAACAATAAATGTCACACAAAACGCCATAAGCACCCCCTCCACCCACCCACACACACACACACATAACCACCCATGCACACACATACGCACTAACTGATAGCTGCCGACAACGAGAAGAACATAAAAGGCAAAAGTTGCCTCTACGCCAGAAAACTCGCATAAAAGTTTCCCTTCTTTGGCTCTCGGAGCTGGCTGCTCGACTGGATCCTGGATCCTGGTTCCTGCTACCTGCTGCCTGGTGGCTGCTGACTGGTGACTGGTGACTGGCTCCTGGTTTTTGGCTGTCGATGGGCTCGCTGTCAGCTTCACCTTGACAACGTTGTCGTATTTTCATTTCAGCTTTTATATTACACTACGAAATCAGTATTTCCACTATGCCATGAAGTATGCGACTCCAGACGTCAAGATAAATATTATTTCTATTATTATAATTTTTTTGTTGTCGAATATTTAACATAAATAACTATTATATATACATATTCTTTTAGAGAATCAGCTACTACTTCATTTAGCCACCATGTGAACCATCTATGAAGCAGATAGCCATCTCATATCTCTCTAGATCTTTCTCATTTGGTAAATATGTTATTTCAATATTCTTATTACCAACAAAAAGCTATTAGTTTCAGTTGATCGTAAATTTTAGGTTCTGTTTAAGTAACACCAATGGCTTATGCCTGTATTATAGGGTATTCCAACTTCGATAGCTGTGACTTTTTGGTTTCTTTTTCTCTTGCTGCCCGAGTGTAAGCCTCTGAATGAGGCACGTCATAACTTTGCCATAAAACAGCTGACAACTCCAACGCAAGGATATAAAGATGCCATCATTCCCAGTCAGCAGCCATGGCCCATTTCCCACTCCCCACTCCTCACTCCTCATTCCTCATGTGTGTGTGTGCTCGTGTGTGCGTGTGTATCTGCTAGTTATTTCAGTGGCTTAATGTGCTAAACAACTGCGTAGCTAAAGGACAAAGGAATTGAACATGCGCTAAATTTAAGCACTTCGCCAAGTCAGAGAATCAAATAGGATGCCAGCTACATAAATAGTTTGATATCCTTAATACCTATTACGCTTCTAGTTTATTGGATTTTGTTTGCGTTTAACCCGAAATCGTATACCCTGCAGCCAGAAGAACTGTGGGCTGGATTAGTCATTTAATATACATTTTATTGACATCAAAATTAAATTCCAACAATTGGGCTTCCCAACTTCTCATCCTGCATTGATCCTTTTATTTAATATCGATAAATATCGATTTTGAATAAACTATATCCTCAGCTAATCTCATAGATTTTTAGACCACAAGAAGCCCAACTAGACTCTAACATTCTGTAATTTCAGGAACAAACTTTTTTTTTAATATCGATAAATATCGATTTGGAATAAACTATATTCTCAGCTAATCTCATAGATTTTTAGGCCACAAGAAACCCAACAAGACTCCTATATTCTGTAATTTCAGAAACTAACTAGTTGTATTTTCCGAAATGCAGAGTATTTTTCAGTCGAGCATCTTGATAAACTTCCATTTCATTGCGCCATTCATTTAAATTTGAGGTAAAGCCATATGAACGCCTCAAGAACTAGCTACACGCAATATATGTACACTCATTACTTACCCCTCACCACAAGGACACATGGTCATCCCCCACCCACACACTCACACACACACACAGTAGAGAGGCACACACACAATGTTTTGATTATGTATGTATGGGCATGCATATAGGGAAATCAACTTAAGAGAAACAGGATGTCGGCATTGGCTTATTTAAGATGAGCGCCTGCTTGGGCAAAATGCAGCTGCGACACGAACAAAACAAGTGGCACAGTGGGTCAAGCGAACACATCTACTCATAGAATTTGTGAGCATCACCCGGAAGCAATATGCACATTTGCATTGTATAGTCAATCAATCAATCATTAGCAATAATGGGTTTGGGCTTTGCACTGATCAGATATTAATAATCAGTCACTCAGCTAATCAGTCAATAAAATGTAATATCCATATCTGCGTGAATCAGCTCATCATCAATCAGTCATTACGCAATCCTTTTGTTCATTAGTTAGGTAATAATCAATTAATCAATCAGTCAGTCAATCAGACAGTCGATCAGTAAGTTCCACGATCAGTAAGGCAATCAATCAAAGAGTTAATCAATCTTTCAGTCAGTCAACCAGTTAATCAACTAGCCAATCAGGCATCAAATCAACTAGTCAATCAACTAGGCAATCAGTTGACTAACTCAGGCAGTCAATCAATGTCAACCAATTAGTTAGTCAAGCAATCGGAGAGCTAATCAACAAGTCAGTCAGTCAATATACCAGTCATTCAGCCAGTTAAGCGATCAGTCAATCAGTAAATGACCCGACCAGTTAGTCAATCAATCAAAGAGTGAATTATATTTCAATCAATCATAACTGATTGATTGTTTGAAATACAGCCAGTCAATTGGTTAGTCAATCAGTTAGTCAATTTGCTAGTCAATCAGACAATCAATCTGTCACTCAATCAGTCTGTTAACCACTTAGTTATTCAATCAATCAGCGAGGGAATCAATAAGTCAATCTGCCAGTCAATATACCAGTAATTCAGCCAGTTAAGCAACCAGTCAATCAGTAAATGACCCGACCAGTTAGTCAATCAATGAAAGAGTGAATTATATTTCAATCAATCATAACTGATTGATTGTTTGCAATACAGCCAGTCAATTAGTTAGTCAATCAGTTAGTCAATTTGCTAGTCAATCATTCTGTCAGTCAATCAGTCTGTTAACCACTTAGTTATTCAATCAATCAGCGAGTGAATCAATAAGTTAATCTGCCAGTCAATCAACCAACCATTCAGCCAGTTAGGGAACAAGTTAATCGATCAGTCAATCTGCCAGTGAGTCAGACTGCAAACTAGTCAATCAATCAGTCAATTCATTCGTTGATCATCAATCATTAAGTCTGTCAATCAACCAATTAACCACTCAGTCATTCACATAGATTCGACTGAGCAATCTGAGAAATAAATTGCACTGCATTAGCTGTCATTGGGAAGTCGCCTCATGAACATTTTATCGTTTCTTAATAGTTCGCTAAGCAGAAAAGTCTGTAAACATCAAAAGAAATAAATAAATAAAAATCTAAGCTTAGTGTTACATGTAAATATAAAAAGTAGTCTCAAAATTGGAATCGCACAGCGAGTAACAAACAACAAACAATCCGCGTTTTCTTTTCCACAGTCACACATTAAAGGGAAGCTAGGAAAGCCCAATTGCTTTGGAACAATGAGCGATTCCCAGATTCAGGTGAAATTGGAGGCCGAGCAGGCGCTCGCCAGCCTGGTGGAGCGGGCCAAGCGCTTACAGCTGAACAGCGTCTCGAGCCTTCAGCTGAACGTTCTCGAGGAGGAGCAACGGACAAGCCAGCAGGAGCAGCAGGAGGAGCAGTCAGAAGGAGCTGGAGCTGCTGATGTCGTTGAGCCGAATGCTCCAGCTGCTGCCAACGGCAACATCAACGTTAAGAAGCCATTGAAGACCAGCCCGCCTGGTGTCGGCGCCGGCACACTGCGTGCGCTGGCTGCCACAGCTAGGAAGCAGCGTAAAATTGATGCGGAGCCATCGCCTCCGCCGCCGCCGTCGCCACGTGAGCTGGGCGTGATCGCTGAGCTAAGGGATGAATACAATCAGACTGACCAGCTGCTCGATCAAATGCTGACAGAAGCCAACAATCTCAATCGGGACATGATCTACTGTTCGCAGCACCAGCGCGATCTCTCCTTGGTCCAGCAAATCGAATTGGAGACGACAACCCGCTCCATGGACAGTCTATTTGATGCACTCAGCGCCGATCTGGAAAGCAACGATCTGCGCGAAGTTATGCAACGATGCGACGTCGCTCTCGAACGCAGCAAGCAGCGCTCATGCAACGAGCCAATCATCGAACTGTACAACTCGAATAACAATACAACAAAATTTGAAGCTATCATAGAGGCTATGGCAGAGCCAGTACTGGAGGAGGAGCCGCCGATCGTTCCGATTGAGCAGCCAACGTTAGGGGATTGCGACGGATCCTCGTATCTGGCCAAGTGGGACTAGCTCAGACGGCCAATTCAAATGGTTAATCACCCTAAATAGATTTACTATAGTCGAATTGTCGCTAACAATCAATAAATTCTCGTTGTACCACCTAACCAGATCCTAATCCCCGTCCCAGTCCCAGCTGTTGACTGATGCAGATGGCAATGACAAACTTTTCTTGTTAAGCTCATCAACTGAATGGCAACTGCAACGCAGGCATTCTGCATCCAGCATCTTCTCCTCCTCGTCATCTTCATCATCTGGCTCAACAGTTTGAGCTTCGGCCTCCTCGCACTCCCCCACTCAGATTCCTTCTGCTCTACTCCGCTACGTCTCTGACTCCGGCGCCGGCTCATAACTAATTACCGCCTCCATCGCATCGCATCGCATCGCATCGCTTCGCCGCATTGCCAGCATCTCGAAACTTTTAAATTGAGTTGCGTGTCATAGTCAAAAAGTTTGCACACTTTCCGCTGACGCCCCTCATCCTGGACTACCTCCCCCTCCCCTTCCCCTCTCCGCTCCTCTTTGGTGCTCTTCAAACTGAATACGTGATATCGCTGCATGCCACAATAAATCAACTTTGTCAAATTATATATATATACATATGTACATATATGTATGTATACATATATGTATCCTTATACACACACAATTACACACTCAACAAACACACGTACATATGTGTGTGCACGCGTGTGTGAACCGTAGCGTGAATACATTCAAATAAACTAATGATTTCCAACTTTTTATATTATGCATACTCAGGAGAGAGAAAAAAATCATATAAAAAAGGGTATCATAAAGTTGCAGAGGGCTTACTCTGTGCCGAGGCAAATATTTTTTTAAAAACTCGTTTTTATGTTTTGAAATTTTAATATATATTTATTGTAGATGCTCAACATCATATTCCAACTTTTAATTGGCGTAATGCTCTCAAATTGAATCGTTAACATACAATTTTTTCATACTTCAAAATTTTCCTTTTTCCGTTTAACTATCTAATTAGCAAGCCTTAGGACAAATATTTGAGGGTTAAAAATGTGTATATAGTTGACGTAACGCAACGTAACATATCACTTGTCACGTAACGCCTAAGATTCAAAGCCTGAAGTGATTTTATTTAAAAGTTCGTATTGGAATCATTTGATATGGTATTTGATTGGGTCCAATTTAACAGACATACATGCATATATATCAATGTGGGGAAAAGAAAAATTTTGATATCTTGAAAAACAGAAAAACAACTCAAGTATATATAATAGAGATACATATATGTAAAACTTTATTTAAGGTATCTTAAAATGCAAAACGAATTCCATCTCCACCGATCAGTCCTATGGTAGTTATATGTTAACCTTAACTGAACCTCTAAAGAAACCAAAATTATGAAAATGTATTATAAAACAAAGCTTGAATCGTGACCTATTTAAAATTGGAAGCCCAGGTTCACAAAGTGAGCCTGAGCCCGAGGCAAGGAATTGATTCCGATATTCCGAGCCACTAAACATTTGATTTCTATATAGATTCTTTAAATAGAGCATTTATATTTGCTTATATATAGGGTAAAATTGTTGAGCCCCCGCAAGAGCATTATATGTATTGCTTCATTATTCAGTTTGTAATATATATATATATGTATGTATATATATATATAGTTAGGCAAGCATTAGCTGTAAATGCATGTAGTTAAACATGCATAATTCATTCAGTATAAGCTACCATAGAACGGAAATGGATTTTGAAATAAAAGGGCGACATCTCAGATCAGTTCGTTTTCAGCTTAGCTTGTGGATTGTTATTGTCACGACGGTTTGCCAGAGCCAGGGTCCAGCAAATGATCCAAAGGGGTAAGAATACTGTGCAAATGGCAAAATAGAGCCAATTGCCATAAATCTATAAGGGAATAGTCAAAGATAAATCAGTCAATCATGATCAAGCTTGGAAAGTAAAGACTCACCACTGAATCGATAAGGGCATAGGTGACCGCATCCATGGCTGCGGAGGCGGCGCGCAGCAGCAGCTGTTGGAATGTCAGCTCGGGAAATTGATAGAAGCTCATGATCAGGACGATGATATAGATGACCACCATAGGATTTAGGAGCAGTGTCCACACACGCACAAAACTGCGCAAAGTGCTATTGATCTTGCTTGTGTTCAGGACAATGACCATGGGCACCGTTAACACCGCCACAAAGAAGCCCAGCGAGAAGTTGAGCAGTCCGATGACAATCAGAGCACAGCCATAGATGAGAAGCAGACTGATGTGCAGCAGCTCCAGCCCGCCAGGCGGCAACACAACAGCGAAAGGCAACACAAGCCCAATAAAATTGAGAGCGATCAGTATGGACGCAGTTAGTGGTCCAGCACCCAATGGCAGTTCCATAAAGTATTTCTGCAGCGGCAGCACATTGCCCAAGTAGCCGATGAGCAGAGCCGCAGCCAAGTAGATCAATACTATGCCATATGGCAAAGACAGCTTCATCGACTGCATTGCTGACATAGAGTAAGGGTTAGTTCCATTGCTGTCCAGCTGTGCACGACGCTCTGTTGCATCCAGTGTGGACCATGTGAGATAGGCCTTAAGAAAGCTGCAGGCGATAAGCGCTACCAGAGCGGGCATATAATCGCCAATGGATATGTAACGATCGTTGTGCACAATCACATAGAAGAAGAAACTTTGATGAAAGCGTTCCAGCAAGTTGTTCAGACTGCGCGCAATTCCCTCGATGGCTTTTAGGAGCGGCACAGCCGCTGAAGTCGGATTGGTCTTCACATTGGAATTGGTAACACGCTTGGCGGCGGATATTGTCAGTGCGTCTATGCGATAGCGATGAAAGAGTCCATGATTGCCATTGGGCACGCCCGATGATTGTGTCGACAGCATAGATAGCATTTGGCGCAAATTCTGTTCGTAATTGGAGAGGTTGGAGCGACGCTTCTTACGCGGCGTCTGCTTGTACCCCGAGGTGACGCCTTCGCGAGCCATGATGCGCTGCACCAAGTTGAACATGTCCAGGTTGGGTAGCTTGCCATTCAAGCCCTCGATCTTGACATCAATATAGTCTGCAAGCATATGGAATAATGAATATTAATACCTTAGGCAATCTGGATTATTACCAACCAATTTCCATGTCCTGAACTTCGACGTTCAATGCTGCTTGCAGCGAGCCGGCGCGTGCTGGTAAGTTCCCCGGCAGCAGATACGAATTACATTTGTCCAATTCAGTGTCGCCATCATGGTAGGCTTCTAGCCAGGCCTGCATGCCCAGCTGCTCCTGTTCGGTGATCAGAAATATCAAATCCTTGGCCCAATAGTTTTTGCCTGCAAAACCAAAACTGATCAAGTCTAAACTCTGACTTTAGTAACTGTGCCTACAGCTACTTACGCCTTGCGAACTCTGCAAATGCTAATAAGACAGGCACGCTGGGCGTTATGTCGACATGCACCGAGTTTGGCGGACGATAGGGCGCCGAGAAGACTATACCCTCGGTGGAACCGATGCGCGGCGCTCGCAAAATGCCATAGATGTTCTTGCCATGGAACTCCTTGCCGTTACCGAACGGATAGCGGAGCGTATAGTTATGCGTGTGCGTCTCTAGGCCAAACTCATTTAGCTTGGCCAGAATCCAGGCGTGCGGCGTTGTAGACTGATGATCTTTGCGTTCGCGTTGCAACTCCTCCAGCAGCTGGACGGCCAATCGATTGGAGTATATGCGTATTTCAGGATAAACCAGGCCTACAATTAACACACCAGCTTAACATAAGCACAAAATACCAATAAATAGGCAGGTATTCACGCACCTGGCGATAGGGCATTCTCTGATAAGTAAGTTCCATGATTAAATTCGGGTAGGGCAAGGCACATAAACCAGACCACGCCCGCTGTATAGAAAGCAAAGCAGAGCTTACGCATATGCTTTGCAAGATTGTCAACCAGCTTGTTATGCGTAGATAGAGATGGATCGGACAGGAGACCCATAGTTCCAGGCACTTGTTCCCATAAAAGAATAAGCAAACAAAATTAAGCCGGCACAGCTAGGGCTGCACCACTTTAACCTATACTATTAGAACTAGTAGTAAAGCGAAAACTAGGGCTGTCTTGCTATTAAGTTTTGTCATCGATAGCCACGATTGGCATTTCTGCTTGAACTGCAGAAATATCGATGTCTAACATTGAGGCTTTCGATGTTTTTGAAATTTGAAAAAATAATATATAAAATATACAGCACAATATATAAATTTCACTTTTTTCTATTTATATATTTATATAAAGTAAATTAGATTTACAAGTTCATAAGTCCACATGAGCTCCGTTCATAAAAGTGCTTATAAAAAATCAAACAATTATTTTAAATTATTAATCTTTTTAAAGCATTACATTTTAAGAAGCATTGTTCGACTGATAAAGTCTACCTACATATACAAAACATCTTTTAAGGCACTATAGTCGTAACTGGAATATCTGGCAGATACTTCGGGGCTAAGGTAAATCGTCATAATAGATGCTGTTTGTTTATTATATATGGATATGCAATATAAAACATGCACTTTCACGATGAATTTTCGATAATTGTGTTCTATCGCCAACTCTTGATGAACAAATAACAGCTGTCCACAATCGATTTATACTATTTTGAATTCTAGTATTTTTTTTTTGCCGCATTTCGTTCCTTTATAAACTTATTTTAGTTTTGGTCACAGAAGAAAACCTACCCGACTATGTAGGGTATATACATTATATACGCAAATTCCTCCCAGAGTTTTGAAGATATCGTGCTGGTATAATGATTTTATGGGTTTTTTTACTGTACGCTTTGTGCACCTCTGAATCATCCGGATAACTATCTCATTTAGCTCCCATATGAAAGAACAGTTCAGAAAGTTTCATAAGATAAAATGTATATAGACTAGAAATTGGGTAAAACTGTATCGTCTACAGTTTAAGAGCCAGAGCATCTAAATTTGTCAAATTTGTCACTGTTCAGTATCTCTAAAGATATACATATATAAAGATCCATGCCCAATTGGGCCGTACTATTAGAGCTAGACAATTGAACTTTAAGACATATATTTAATGAATTTTGTGTATCCAGTAATACATGCGCAGTGAAAAAATACTACCCCCTACCATTTGGACGTTATATACCTATGGTAAGTAAAACGAAAATTTACCGAAATGTATTCTGTATTCTGCTTTTCATATGACATGCGATATACGATATATCGATAACATAAAAAGCAAACCCCTGGCTAGAAGTACCCATCCCTGTGCGAAATACACAAAGCAAAAGTGAAAAAAGCATACAAAAATAATAAAAGTTCAATTAAAAATTGCACCTTTTTGTTGCACAGTTGAATCAACGGTACTAGGCGTACACTGAATATATAAAGTGAAGCAGACAAATCGAAATTACAAATTGTATTCAACGCAGCAGATATAAATATCCCAGCAGCCATTCAAAATGGCCACCAGCGAGATTTCTAGCTCCAATGAGCGGCACTACTACGCCAAGCTGGAGGCAATCAAGGATATACGGGACAAGACGTTGGCACTGGAGAAGCTTAAGGTGCGCATTATTAAGGAGGTGAAGCTGAGCGATGACGAGGAGAAATGCCTGGACGAATATCGCAAGGAAATGGAGCATCTGCTGGAGGAGAAGATGTCGCACGTGGAGGAGCTGCGCCAGATACATGCAGACATCAACGACATGGAGAATATCATTAAGCAGACCAAGGAGAATCAAACGCGCTCCTTCGATATGGCCAACCGCGTGTACGAAGAATACCTCGCTCTCAAATATCAAATCGACCACATGCGGCGCGACTACCTGGGTCTCAGTCCCCTCCGCGACCTTCACGAGGAGGAGGGCAGCCCCATATCAAAAGATCGCTTTCAGACTAATTTCCTTAAAGTCGCCGCCCAATCGGCGGCCGTGGCAGCAGCAGCAGCCGCAGCAGCTGCCGTCACACAACCCACATCTCTAGCGAGACCCCACGCACGGCATCCGTTGATGCCAGAGGCCACAGTGACGGCATTGCCGCCGAATGCAGGGGGCGGCGGTGGTGGTGGCGTTTCGTCTGTACCGAGTGGAGGAAGTGGTGGGCCGGGGCATGCGTTTATGCCGCCCGCACCGCCCGGGGCACCAGGCAGCGCTGGCGCTGCCGCAGCCGCAGCCGTGGCTGCAGCTCGTCTCGGTAAGAATGACTTTTCGGCACCGCCGCCGCCGCCACCGACCACAAATCGCTTGCAGCAGTCGCCATCCATTGGAATTGGGCACCATCCATCCTTTCGCTCCGACTTCAACGTGAACCTGAGGCAACAGCCGCCCCCAATGAAGTCCTGCTTGTCCTGCCATCAGCAGATTCATCGCAATGCGCCCATTTGTCCGCTCTGCAAGGCCAAGTCCCGTTCACGCAACCCCAAGAAGCCCAAAAAGAAAAATAACTAATTGCCAATGCTCCCATCATTTGCTTCTTATCTGTTCCATCAAATTGGAATTTCTATAATATAATGTTTTAATTTGGTTTTTATTATTTTTTTTTTTGTGGTTTTCACATTTGTATTTATTTATTAACCCCGGCGACGCTTAAGAGCCGCACATTGAAAGTATTACCATTTTTTCTCATAACAATTTGCTTGTAAGCTGCTAAAACTATATTCTCATATTTTGTCAACTATGCTAGTTGCATATTATCTATAAGTTAATTCTATGTAGACATTCTACAACCAAGCGAATGCAATTATCGTGTCAAATTAAACCTAATTACTTTTTTTTATACGTGTAAGCATTCAAAATAGTGAGTGAATAAAAACAAAATTTTTCGAATCGGTTATATTCTCTTTTGTGTAATTGTGGGCAAACAATCGTTTGTTTAACAAGCATCAAATATCAGCTAATTTGTTAACTGTCAAAAGTCTAAATATCGACAGGTAAATATTTAAATTTTTCAGATTCAATTGCTTTGCAGAGATTTATGCAGAAGACCGATTAATTATTTTGGTAAGTCATATAAAATAGGTAAGTCTATTACTCAGCACTTAATGCCAATCAATATAAATTAAATATATATATATTTACAGGGCTATTTTTAATTTAAAAAAAAAAGTTGACTTAAATCTAAAAGTGATCTCTTGTGTGTTACTTGTCCACGTCTTGTTAATCAACACTGTTTGTTGCAGCGTTGCCAGACTGTTGCGCACTTTAAATCAAAATAGTGATCTGGCTTAAACGAAATTACCAAGAAGCGAAACGCAGCAGACTTAACTGCGGCAAAGTAAAAGTGGCGCATTCTAAAAACGGCAACTGAACGAAACGCGCACAAAGCGGAAAGCAATAGAACGTTGCGGAGTTAAACAACAGCGCGAAGTTTTTGATTTGTGAGTTAAACTGCAGCTTTAAGAACTAACACGATTTGAACGCATCGGTGCGGTTATAACTGTTCCTGCTACCTGTTGTCTCTGCTCACTCTTGTTCATGTTGTTGTTGTTCATGTTGTTGTTGTTGCAGCTGCGTGCACAGAATTTGTGAAAAGAGAAAGTTTGTCTGACTCGTTGAGTGTTTCACTGTTTAACAGCGGAGAGAACTGGCATTGGCTAACGTTAAGAAAAATCCAGTCAATAAGGTGACACTCACTGAAAAAATCAATTGGAGCCGCAATTGGTAAGAACTGTATTATTATATTATAAGTAATATGACTTAAGATCTAACATCTATTTACTCTCTGTCGCAGTGAGAATCTAATGAAAATGGGACTGAAAAATGGCACTGGACCATCCTCTGGCTATGAGTCGCTCATAGACTCGGGCCCACCTCTAGCGAAGGCGAATGGGCACGCCAAACGATATCCGGAGGAGAACGCGCTGCCAGAGAAGAAGTCCGTTGTGGTCGCTTATATACTGTGGCTCGTCGGCGGCATCTTTGGACTGCATCATTTGTACTTGCATCGCGATCGTCATGCCTTCCTCTGGTGGTGCTCGCTGGGCGGTTACATGGGCGTTGGCTGGTTCAGTGAAATATTCCTCATACCCGAATATGTGCGCGATGCCAATGAGGATCCGCAATTCCTGAAAGTGTTCATTGCCAAGCTGCAGGCCTACCCGCGTCCGCCGTACTCATCGAAGCGCTTTGTGGGTCAAATACTGTTCGGATACCTGTTTGGCCAGTTGTTCAGCTCGGCCATACCGCAAACTGTCACCGCTGGCATCGATTTCAGTTGGATGCACTGGTTCATACCGATTTTCGTGTCGCTGGGCGTTTGGACCGTCGGCAACATCGGACGGGAGTGCGGCGTTTGGTGGCCTTGCCTGATCGGCGCCTTGGTGGCCTATCTGGCACGCTTCTACATCTATGATGAGACCTATTCGCTGCTCTTGTGCGCACTTGTGTCTGCCCTGATCTTTGATGGCTTCTCCAAGCAATGGCGCCGTACGCCGCCGCGCAGACGCAGCGGCACCGAACGCACACTGAAGATGGGCGCCGCCATTTGCATTTATTGTGCACTGTGGGGCTCCGTGCTCATCTTCAATGGCACCATTACCGACGAGGACGGGGGCGAAGTGCCCATATACGAGGCGTTGCAGAACTTCCTCGCCTCCGCCTGGTGGACCGACCTGAAGCAGGCCCTCCACGACACCTACATATATGCGCAGCATCACGGCTGGTACGAGACGTGGCGCGAGGTTTTCGAGAGCATGGACGTCGATGGGGAACGCAATGCGTACAAGGTGCTGGGCGTTAGCGCCACTGCTTCGCAAGCTGATATAACGGCTGCCTATCGCAAACTCTCCAAGGAGAACCATCCGGACAAGGTCAAGGATGAGGCACTGCGTCCAGCTGCCCATCAGCGTTTCATTGAGATCCAGCAGGCGTACAGTGTTCTCAGCAAGATCAAGTCGAGTCGTCGTCGCAAAAACAACAAATACAGCGAGGCCGACGCTATTGTCCTTTAATTCCCGATTTGCCTAAGCTCAGCTGCAGTATGTTAGAATTTAAGTCTTTTTTTTTTCCTTCAATAACAATAAAGTATTTATTTGTAATATTAATGCATAGAATATAGTCCCAACCATGGTTCTAGACGAACACATGCCGCTAAAGCAGCTCATGCACCGATATCTTTTGGCCTGACTAATTGCAACGTGACGCGCTGTCGAGGAGAAGGCAATTACAGTTACGGCTATATTACGGTGTTTATAATTAGAAACGCTTCTGGGTTTTCATACCCCCCTCCCCCTCTCTGAGGGCATTATACAAATCCAGACCCATTTTATAGGTATATTGTATATGTATGTATGTATATTCTAAGTCAGTGACAGCTCAGCTTAAGTTATTGAAACAAAAACTGTTTCTTGATCACATTCAAAAAACTATTTAATAGAGATATTGTAGCTCAACTTGTTATGGATAATATTTGACAAGTGTTCTTAATAAGATATATATACATATCTAGAAACTTGATATATGTATAGTTTATTGTATATCATATCATCTTTCTTCTTTTCGATATCTTTTCATTTGTTTTTTTATGGAAGAGATTTGAAGACCATGGAAGCTAGAGATACCAAACGTAGTATGTAGGTTCCTGAAACGAATATTTTCGATTTTGGATGCCTCCTGTTTCCCACATTCCCCACAAAATTTAAAAACGCATTTTATATAGTTGAATCCTGGGATTTGGTACACACACACACATACATACATATATAAATGTACATACATACACATTGACTGCTATCATGGGAATATTTATAATATTTTTCAATAATAAAAACAAAAAACATTTAAAATATTTATATTCATTTATTTATTTTTATATTTTACATAATATAATGAACTACTTATTAAGCTAGGCAAAAAAAAAGAAAATTGTATGCATTATTATATATTTTTTTGTTTTTTTTTTATATTTTTTTTACATTGATTATAATTGCGTAAAACTTTTAAATAAAACGAAAAAATATATGTATGTATATTGTGCTTATGCAACATTATTAAAATAATAATAATTGCAATCGAAGGGAGGTTGTTTTTATAATGCTTTTCGAACTCGAAATTAAAATTTGAATTTGCAAATAATATATATATGCTTATATAGACATACATATATACTATTTAGTATATATGAATATATTTTTTTTTTGCAAATTCCTTTTTGTCTGCAATAATTTTTTTTTTTTTGAAAAAGAAAAAAGTGTTAAATAAAAAAAAAACAGGGAACAATAACTCGCTTAAATATAGTTTAAAACATAATACTGAGCAAAAAATGTATTTATCATTTTGCATGCTATATTTTTTGCTTATGCATTTATCAAATTTGTTTTAATCGCTTGCTTTCTACGCTTGCTATACATATATACATATATATATATATATTTATATATATAGATATATATGTATATGTATATAGCTTTCATATATTTTGTTGTTTTCTTTTTCGACTGCTTATAATTAATAATTATGTTTAACATTAGTTTTCGCGGCCAGTTTTAGTTTAGAAATTTGACTATTTTGTGACTGTGTGCACTCGTGTCTGTGTGTGTGCGTTTGTGTGCGTGTTGTGAGTGTGGCTGATTATCACGTTTGTTTGTTTGATTGTTTCTTCTTGTATTTGTATATAAGCAAAAAAAAAAATTTTAAAAAAATTTGTGTATATGTATTTATATATTGATTTAATGCTAGTATTTAAAATAAAATAACAATTTAATAGGCATATTGACACACATACTGCTGCAGCATGTTGTCAGTGTGCGTGGTGCTTGTGCGTGCGTGTGTGTGCATGTGTGTGCGGGCTCTTACATTTAAACTAACACACACCGTTGCTTGTTATTCACACTACGTAAAGTTAAGGGCGCCCTCTGTCGTCAATTGCTATAAGCTTGCAGGCAGAACATTTGCTGCCAGCATTTTTTGCATATGTACAAACTAAACTTGTACAGGACACACACACGCTAACACACACGCACACACACAAACATTTTAAAAGTATATATATATAGAGGCACTGGTGTGTGTGCGCTTGTGCTTGCTTGTTGGCCTTTTGTATCGAATGGATTGGGAAGGGGGAATGTACTAAGTACTACGACAACTACAACGACAAAATGTTCGGACGCGTCGCCGATGGGCCGACGAAATGTGTGCGCCTGCAGTTATGCAACAGTGTGTGTGTGTGTGTGTTTGTGTTTGAATCTATGTTTAACATTTTTGCACTCGTGTTCGATTAACAGAATTGCGCACTGTTAAGCGTTAACAGTTGGAGCTGTTGCAGCCGCAACGACGTCGTCGTCGGCGAAAATAAACAAAAAGAACGTACAACAATTAACAAATGACGATTATTACAGGCGCGTGACTACAATATCTTCTTCGAGATCGTCCAGCTCATCATCGGTCTCTTCGACGCCGTCGCCGAAGCCGGCATTTGCCTCGGCGGCAGCTGCAGCAGCTGCCGCAGCGGCTGCAGCCTCCTTCTCCTTCTCGGCGGCCTCGATTATCTCCTGCTTCTTCATCTTGCGTTGCTGTAAAAAGTACAAGAAAGTCCATTAAAATCGATTGTCCTCCGTTTATATAGCAGATTTCTTAGAGCTCAGTTTGGTGAAGAACCATATGAACAGGCTTACCTTCTTTCTGTATAGAATCTCCACAATGACATAGCCAATGCAGCCAAGCGTCAGCACAGCCAACAGGATGTAGAGCTTCATGCGGGTGCAGAGCGTTGTGGCATAGGCATAGGCGATGACAAAGCCGGCGGACTCCCAGAGGCGATAGTTGGAGAAGGCGGCCTCCTTGTTTCGTCTGAAGAGCAGGCCATAGAGTCCGTTGATCTGCGTCTGCCAGACGGCATCGCCGACACCCCAAAGTCCCGACATGGCATAGAAGATAAGCGGATTGTCGGGATTGGGCCGCCAGAAGAGCTCAACGGAGATGAGCGTAAAGTGAACAACGGCGCCCAGGACAATGATGGGCAGGCGACCAATGTACTTCATCACGGACCCAAAGAGAATGGAGCAGAGAGCGTTCACAACGCCAAAGCAGATCATGACAAAACCAATCTGATGGACGCCCAATGCGCAGGCAACATAGGCCTGGGTGAAGTCGGCGCCAATGAAGGCCTGCTCCATGCCAATGAAAATGGTAATCGGTATGAGCAGCTGAAGATTGGGTTTCTTCATCTGACGGAACGTCGCCGACAGCAGCTGGAGTCCGGACAGTTCCGCTGCCGAATTGGAGCCCTTGCGCTTCTCACCGTAGCGCTTGAGGGGATCCAGGAAGAAGGCAATGATGCACACGGCGGCCACAATGCACATCAGATAGATCATGGAGATCTCAAAGATTTCGTTCTCTGGCGGACGCTCCAGGTTGCCATGGCCGCCGTTCCCGGTGGTGCAAAAGTTGGCACCGCAATACTGCAAATCCTCCTCACTGATTGTGGAATTGGCACTGCTGCTGCCACCATGTGCGCCGCTCGACAGAACTGAAAGAGAGAGAGAGAGAGAGAGAGAGAGAGATTAGATATGGCTTAAGGATAGATGTGCTTTGTGTTGACTTACCCAAGCTGGAGATGAGATTGCCCCAGAGCTCAGCGGACTGCCAGGCCAGGAAGAAGAAGCCAAAGAAGCGCACAATAATGGCATCGACAGCTTGTTCAGTTATCTTAGCATACACCTGCCCAACCTGTGTCAGATATGTAGCCTTGGAGGCCCACATGGGCGCCGCCCCCATACCCACCAGAATGCCAGCCGGCACCAGGGTGTAGAAGCGCGGGAACAGCTGGAAGGCAATGTACGGCGCATAGCAGAGCATGCTAAAAACGAGCGTCCATTTAACCGTCAGCTTCCGAATGATCAGCGTGGGCAGGAAGATGCAAGAGACAACCAGCGCCGCGTAAATGGCACTGAGCGATACTGTGCCAAGACCATCCTTGGAGTTGATCGAGGATTGCAGATTGGCTGTGCCCTAAATCCACAAAGAAACCAAGAGACAAATGTCAATTAGCGTGTCGCATGAAATACCTGTAAAATTTCTCACCTGAAACGCAGTGAACTGCACCATAAAGGCGATCGAGATGATTGAGATATTCTTTAAAATGCGCCATTTCTCGGCCGGATTCAGCACAACTTTCTCTCGCAGCGAGGCGGTGTCTGGCTCGAAACCAGCTTTTGGCTAAAAATCAGACGAAAAAGAAAAACACAGCGAAAAGATAATCGAGTGTTCATTAGTGAACTGGCCAAAAGCAGGGGAAGGGGCTTAATGCTGGTGCGAATGGTCGAACGAAAACCGAATGCAATTCTACATTTAACTATGTTACGAAAATAAGATAAAATATCAGAAATAAAGAATTAGATATGAACTATCATCTATCAGTTGAGAAATGAGTTAACTCCTGACTTTAATGCCTCACTGGAATCGGTAATTGATTGGCTTAGATTAGCTAATCTCTAAGCGTTTCAAGCATATTCTTGATAAAATTCTTGGAACAAGATCTGACGACAATCATCATTTATCATTCCCAATTAATTTCTAGACAAGTTTTCTTGGAATTACCCAAACATATGTATGTATAATACGGCGTACACAGTGGACTCAGTTTACAGGGTACTTCTGGTGCAGATTACTGCACTTTGTTTGCCTTTCTTTGGCACACACACACACACACACACACGCAAGCACACACATACATGGATAGTGTTAATTAATTATTTATGTGTTGGCGCGTTTACGCTTTTAGTTTCTAAAATTAAATGCGTGAATGCGCGCGCGCGTTTTGCTCGCGTTTTGGCTGCGTTTCGCGCGCGTTTGTTGCGCGTCTTACATTGCGCATGCGCAACGCGGCCTTTAAATGGTCATAAAAAATGCGCAAGGCACCTGCCAGATAACTGGGCACGGTCGTAGAACTGGCCCAAAAATAAAAATATATATATAAATATATATATGTATATATATATGTATATATATATAGATACATATCGAAATTGTGATTTTGCATGCGCTGCCGCAACCGCTCAGAAGGTTACAGAGCTCGCGGGTGGCGGGGGCGATTTTCAGCGCTAACGCAATTTACGTAAAGCTTCATTTTACATTTTTCTTCTCTTTCTTTTGGGTTTTTTTTTCTGTTTTTATTTGAGTTTTTGCTTTTGGGAGGTAGACAACTGTAATTGGCATTTAACGGAGTCGACAGCGCCCGTTGTCGGCGTTGGGTCCACGTCCCCTGGCCAATTAGGTGGGTAACAACAACAACAACAACAACAACAACAACGAGCTGCGTTACGCAAGCGTGAATCGATTACAGTTTGAACAACAATATCGTATGTAAGTAGTTTAAATATTATCGCATAATACCCCCTTGTTTGCAGCTAAGGTTCACACGCAGCTCGAGGAGCTGTCGGGGGGTTTGGCGTCTGGGCCGCCAGGTGGCGCTGGGAGGGTGGGGGCTTCACCTCGTTTGGTTTGTATGCAAATCACAGGGCAACAAAATAAAAATTCCCCGACCTTATCAATAAAACACAAATTCAAATGTTAAACAACAGCCAAAACGAAAATAAAATCAACAAATATCTAAGAGTTTTTTTTCGTTTCTTTGATTTGATATGACGATAATAAAGTTTTAAGTGCGTGCAACTGTAACTGAGCTGCTGTTATTGTTATTATTATTGTTGTTATTAATCTTAATGTTGTTGTCTTGTGTGTGTGTTTGGCATTAACGAAACAAAAATTGCATTTAATTAGGTACTAACAAAAAAAAGTACAACACAAACAAGTTTTTGGCGACCAACACACAAAAATAAACAAAACAAAATCAAATAAATAACCCAAAGGCAACAACAACTAAGAAGAAGAACAACAACAACAACAACGGCGACGGCGAGTGGCCACGTCAATGCGGCCCAGACGAATGCAATTGGCAAAATATTACTCATACGCCGCAGGTGTCACTGGCTGAGTGGACATTGAACAGCCTGCTCTAAAATAACAGCATTGCGAAGCTCAACTAAATATGTATATATACACATATATATATATATATATATATATGATTGTACTAGCCTGTATAGATACTAAATCTAGCCAAGGTTCTCGTTTATCATACTAAAGCTCTGCTTTCAGCTAATGTATCTCGAGCAAAGGTTTTAGCAACTATTTGGCAATTTTAAATAGTCTAATTGAAAATTAATAAACAAAAATGCAATGAAAATGTATTTGGAATAGCATAAATAACTAAAATAATTTGAATGTCTGCTATAAATAAAAACTGGTCTACAGTCAATTCGCTCTAACTGTTAACGTTGCTGTCTGCGCTCGCCGCTTGATCTCTGTCTTTCAAAACAGCTGATGTCTGCAACTGACGGCAGGTGGCGCTGTAGCCACACTTGCCTAGAAAACGGCCATGCACACTGATAGACAGTTAGATAAATGTTTAGTACACACAAGTATGCAGCTAAATAATAATATTCATTAGTTTAATTCGAATTCGAGTTCGGATTCGAATTTAGCGCAATAACAATAATCATGTGGCAAGTGCGAAGCATGCATATAAAATACCATACGATATGATAAAGAGAGCACCAAACGCCAAATCTCTGAGCCAGCTACAAACCAGTTACATGGCTAGCGGCGGCGGCTGCCAGAGAGAGAAAGAGAGAGGGAGGGGGGCGTGACAGGGCGCAAACGCCAGAGTGCCTTGTGGCAGTGAGAAGCGCGTAGAGCGGCCGCATTGCCGCGCACGAGATTTGCGTTGTTTTATTTTTAAACTCGGCACGTTTCGTGTTTGCTTTTTGCCTTTCAGCCTGTGCGTCTCGGCCCTCTCTGTCGGCCGCCTCAGTCTGTCTGTATGTATGTATATATAAATATTTCTTTTTTTTACATGTTTCTTGACTTTACATAAATTTGTATTTGTTATTGAGTTTTGGTTATTTGCTGCCTGATTCTCTGGTTTCTTAACGTGGCACCAAAAACGGGTTTACCACTGAGAACTCGCTGCGACCCGCGTCGAGCTGTGGGCTATTGGGCACATTGGATGCTGTGGCAATGGGCCGTCGCGTCGCTGGGTGGTGCTGCCGGTGCTGGTGGTTTACAGCATTACAATTATAAATGACCAATATTTATTATTGTGAAACCAATTGTGCAATAAGATAGAGAGAAGACATATATATACACACATTCAGCTATCTAGCTCTTTGCAGAAACGCAATTCAAGTCCACGACTGCGGCTCAGTTTCAATTAGGACAGGCTTATTTATAATCTGCGGCATTATGCGATATAGCTATAATATGTATATATATATATGTATGTGTGTATGTATGTATGTATGGGCATGTGGTTATCGAGTATTCGTATTCGTTTTCGTGTTTGTATTTGGCTCTTAAGCGCTTTCTGCTGTCACATTTCTTTTTGGCCTGGCTTGTTTTCGCGTGGGCCTCTCTGTCGCTGTCGCCGTTTCTGTTTCTTGAGGTGAAATTTATTTTATGTGTTTTTTAGGAGTGCCCACTTCACTGCGAAGCCCCCAAGCAGCTCCCCGCCCGCTTAAGAGCGAGCAACATCATCATTCATAATCACCAACATCCCGTGATCATCCAAAATGCATAAATATATAAATAATATATATATATATATATATATATATATATATATATATATATATATATATATATTTAAATATCTGTATATGCTTATGAGCGTGTGAGAGGTGAGCTGCTTTTTGAACACTTCCTTCTTTATTATATATATATCTGCTTTATTTATTTTATTTTTTAGTTTTTGGGGCATCTCATAAACATGATTTCTTGGCAAGGCGAAGGCAAACACAGTCATTAGCCAGAGATCGGTCAGTCAATAAATGTAATATCTCAGACTGCCTCATATGCATATATATATATGCATATATCTACGCATATATAATCAATTGGGTTTAACGTTCTACGCATGAATGAACCTAACTAACATTACGCTCTAGACATATAACTAACCAGGAATTTTTATTGGCTTCTATTCTTACAAGCAACACAATGCTGTTCTATATATATTAACCAGTCTTACAGCTGATTTTCACAAAACTTGATTTTTTTTGTACATTCCAACAAATATTTATATATTTTCACATATATATATAATGTATATGAATAGGATTAAATTGTAATCTTTGTTGCAAACTTGTTTTGCGCACAATAACCGCTGTGCAATTGATACTAACACGTTACACATACATACGTACACATACATACATACATGCATACATGTGTATTTCTTAACGATCTCGTAACTCTATTAGCTGGTGGAAAACAATAGGTCAAGAAATGCAGTTAACTACTTCTCGTTGTATCTAATGCGAAAGGTTTCACGATTTTTGTTATTGTTTCACTTTTTGTATCTATTTGAAATCGGATTTATTTCCATATATCTTTTTACTGCGTACATTGACTTTTGTGAAGGCCTGTAAGCCTCTCAAGTTTTTAATCTATAACAACTGTCAGCCAGCTTGGCGATAAATTTTGCTTTACTTCAGCTAAAATATAGTCAAGATCGTATTTTAATTTAACGTTTACAGTTCGAACTATCTGTCTACCTTTAAGTTCGACTCGTGCATCTGAATTTCCATATTTACGAGCCTCTGTCTTGATTTCTAGTCTAGTTTTCTTCTATCTATCATGTGCCTGCGTATAATATATAGTATTTTCCTTACTGAGTATTCAAATCTAATCTTTAAGGAAAACTTTGAGCTCTTTCATAGCATCTCCAACTTAAGCTAAACCAATTTTGAGGAATGATGTGGAAGGGTTCGCATCTCAAAAGGAGAGCCATATGAAGAAATCCCATTTCTAATATATTTCCAAGTGTTCCCTTGGGTCCCGCCCATTCGCATTCGCATTAGGGATAGCACTCACCTTGACGGGCTCATCATTCTCGAAGCCTGCGTTGGTAAAACCAGTCATCGTGCTGGTTCTTTTTTTCTTGGGTACTGCGTTGTGGGTTGCTCTTTTATTTGGCTGGGTTGGCGGGGAGAGGTGGTCTTGCTAATCAATTAGGCGAGTTAAATGTTTGCTGTAATGAGAAGAACGAGAGAACAAGATGTTGAATAGAATCCATTAGATAATTATAAAACGATTTGCGAGACAAAGCCAAACAAAACGGGCAAAAAAAAGATCACGTGTTGCACACACAATATATATATATATGTACATACATATGTACATATATGTATGTATATATGCTTATGTATATATACGATCATTATTCAAATTGAAAACATATTACAGCCACCACTGGATGGGCAATAATAAGCAAAGCACGAGCTGTTATATATAGTATATAGCCATATAATCCGATATATATATATATAAACATACACATAGGTGTGTGTGTGTGTATGTGTGTACATACACATTAGCAGGTAGTATATAAGCTGATATGAAATAAGTGCGCCCTGGCATGTGTAATACTATAAGCAGAACAATGACAATAACAATAACAATAACAATAACAATAATAATATTATTTATTATTAGCAACACAAACGAGACATTAGCTGGCAGACTTTTCATTATTGAAATTGTTGTTGATTAGATTGAATTTTTTTTTGAAGTGTGGCCCTCAACTGTGACGATATTTCACTTAATTTTCGGTTATAATTTTCATTATTTGCACACTCATTCGATTACTAGATGATATCAATACGTAATACATTGATATTTGAGCCCGAATTGTTTAATTACCAGAAATTGATTTGGTTTAACCAATATTTTTTTGTTTTAAGATATCATTACTGAGATAGGTCAATTGGGGAACTACTGATAGACTTATCAGTTAGCACTCGGTTTGGAACTTGAACTCTCATTTAAGCATACGAGCAATACATATACATATATAAATAGTATACATACATTTACTACCTATCTATATAGGTAGTCTTTTATATAACAAGCTGCAATTAAGCTTAATAATGATTGGATCAGTAATAAGTGTTAAGTAGGTAGACTCAATAAGTGACCATGAAATACTAATAATTAGTTTTGATATTATCACATGTAATATGCATATATGTAGTTATTGGATATGTAATGAAGTGATTCGCCAACTATTTAGACATCGATCGGCATTAGTACGAAGCATAGTAGTAGCTAGCACACGACCTTAATGAGCTACTAATACGCTTGAACCCGGAACTAAGTGACCATGGAGGACCGTTAATTAAAATCAATTATTTGCATACGTGATGCATGTAGAAACTCTATTGTAGTACGCCGTACGGCTCCATTATAAATGGATATGAATAGATATTTTTGTTTTTTTTTCGTGTGCTTATATGTAGGTGCGTATATATGTATATATTCATATTCCCATAATCTGGCTAACATTTCGCCATTGTTGTGCTGCTGTAATTAGCTGCTGGTCGCGCCAGTTCAAGTTCATGTTTCCTGCTTGCTGTTTTTTTACATTTCAGCTATATACATGTATATACATATGTATTGGTACATAGTCAGGTAGACAGGTGGGCAGGTAGACATCAATTAATTGCATATTAGTACTTCACACACACAATTATTCACAGGTACAGCATAAGGCAGCTTCGGTTGTAGCTTCAATGAAGCGATAAGAAACGAGCTAGCGAAAAATTGGGTAAACACTTTTATGGCACGTATATACATATATAAATTTGCTTACGTACATATGTGTGTGTGTGTGTGTGTATAAACGACAATAAGATGGCATAGATATTCTTGAACAAAATAAAAACTAATAAAAAGAAAAAAAAAGACTGCCGAAATTAACATAAAAATGCTCGAACTTATGGCTTTTAATAAGACGAGGCGCGCCGCAGCGCAGCTTTATAATTTGTTAACAAAAAATTAATATTTATGTATGCTAAAAGCGCAAAAGTAGACACTAACGAAGAGGAAGACCAGACACCGACTCATAGAATCAGCGACGGTTTTTTTTTTTTGGGGCAATGAGGAGTTGCGACTGGATTTGTAACTTGGATACAGGCAAAATTTGTGCTTTGGGCATACAGGTTTTTCTGTATTTTCCAATTTTTTTAGTTTCTTTTGGGATGAAAGAGATAGGCACAGCCAGCGAGCGAGGGGGAGAGAGAGAGTTGCGTGTAAATGTGGTTTTTAACATTGTAACATAATGTTAACTCACTGTTAACTGTCACATTACACATGCTGTTAATGGCACTGTTAATGTTAAGCTCAGTTCACACGAATGTTAACTTACTGCTAACATGTGACATTGCATGTGTTAATTCCACTGTTAGTGTTAAGCTCAGTTCACACGAATGTTAAGCTGCTACTAACATGTGACATTACACATGCTGTTAATGTTAAGCTCAGTTCACACGAATGTTAACTCGATGGTAACATGTGACATTCAACATAACATGTAAACGCCACTGTTAATGTTAAGCTCAGTTCACAGGAATGTTAACTTACTGCTAACATGTGACATTGCATGCTGTTAATTCCACTGTTAATGTTAAGCTCAGCTCACACGAATGTTACCTCGATGGTAACATGTGACATTAGACATGCTGTTAATGTTAAGCTCAGTTCACGCGAATGTTAAGCTTTTAAGCATGCTGTTAATGCCACTGTTAATGTTAAGCTCAGTTCACACGAATGTTAACTCGCTACTAACTTGTGACATTGCACATGCTGTTAATGCCACTGTTAATGTTAAGCTCAGTTCACAGCTAGCTTTAATTTTCTCAAATAGTTAGAGCTAATCTTAAGAGCATTATTTATGAACACATTGGGCTTGGTATGTGAGCTGAACTTAAGGCGGGCTTGTGGGTATTACAACTCCGTTTTGTAAATGTCAACTTAGCTGTGTCTGTAATGTTGGTTACAGAATATATAAAATGTGCTGAAAATTGCACACCGTGATTCCGGGCCAGATGCAGGCTCAAGTACTGTTAGCTAGCTGTGGAATATTAATTAAACTATTAAAAATTATTATATGGCATGTGCTCCCGCTGGATACAATTACCAATTCCAAGGAGCTGGGGCTGGACTGGGGGATTTTTTGTATTATTCATTATTGCATTGTTTTTTTGTAGCATGCATTTAACAGAGTCGTTCTCTAATTACGAATCGGTTGCGAGCATGTGTTTAATGTTTATAGGCCAAGTTAACTAAACATTAAATTTTGTGTGCTTACGGCGCAATAAACGTGGCTTGAGCCGGTGTTTTGTGCGCGTTTCAAAAACACCGTGCGAATATAAATAAAATAATATATCAAATGGAAAACTAGCTATTATTAATAATACATGCCACAACAACAACAGCAATGACAACAGAAAGAACTTGCTGCTGCCGACAGCTAACTACAACAACAGCAAAAACACAGCAGCCACTGTCGATGATAATAATAATGATGATGATGATGATGATGCTGACGTCAGTTTGGACAATGGAATAGACGAAACTCTCATAGCGCCACTAGCTTTACCAGTTTCCCCTCGACAGTCCCCCCTCCCTCCTCACACTGCAAATACCGAGAATCGAATCATATACCCTGTATTTAAATGCAAATGGGCAACGGAGAGCGTATGCAGAGAGAGAGATCATCTTCCATGGCATAGAGTGTACATAAGTAAGTGTAAAGGGTTCTACTAGATAGGTCGGTATATAGCTGAGATATTTGTCATATTCAAGCTATGATGATATATAGATGAGATATATAGGTAAGGAAGGATAGAATAGTTGGCTGTTGGCGTTTTTACTAGTTGCAGGGTATCTACTGGTCGAGCACTGTCGCTCTCTTTCGGTTTTTGGTATGCGCTCGTGGCGCACGTGTTGGGATAGGCTCTTATACTATATGTGAGTGCTGTACGATTGATATTGTAATTTCTGGTATTTAATTGCGGCTTTTGCGGTTGCCGGCCTTTGGGTTATTTTATTTTATTTTTTTTTTTCGTTCGAGTTGCTTAGCTTTAGATGCAGTTATCTGCTAACTAATTATACTGTGACCCGCACAACGAGGTAAACAGGGAATTTGTATTGCAAAAGCAACAGTGTGTGTGTGTGTGTGTGTGCGTATAATAATCCAATTGAGCCGCTGCCAAAAATGGGACAATTATGGGCCATTTTCTTCATTTGTGTCTGCGTGTTTTTTTTCAATTTTAATCTGTTTTTTATTATAGCTGCTGCGTGTGGGGCAATGCTTTTTGTTACTGTTTTTCTATTAATATTATTTTTATTATTTTAATTACGTTTATTTAATTATATATAGATATTCGGTTTTTGGTCAGACACGCGCCATTCGCACACCGACGACTTTAACGGCATTATTATTATTATTTATAATAAAAAATTATTATTCTAAGTATGCGACGTGTTTAACTTATTGAGCTGCCTGCTTAGATTGCTACACTTTTGCTTTTGTTGTTGTTGTTGTTGCTGCTGCTGCTGTTTCGATTTGTCGATTTGTTTTGAATAAAATTAGCCACTTTACATTTTGTCTTTTGGCCATTTTCGAGCGCGCGAGCATTCACATTGCCCAATTACATGAAAGCCAAGAAAATAGACAAATAAATGAATAACGATACACTGGTGGCCAAATTAGTTGGCAAGCATAACTTACTTCTGTATGCAAGTCAAATGGAATTGCTACAAATAATATATTTGTTGTAAAATATCAAACTATTTCAGTGTAAGTAGAGATAGAGAGAGAGAGAGAGAGAATTTGAGTGATTTGTTAAAATTTAAACAATTAAAGCAGCTAGTTTTAGTTGCATGTTTCAGAAGGTTTTAGCAATGGTATTGTCTTTTTTATGAAAATAGAAAACAATGCGCATAGCTACATACACACATACATACATGGGGAGTCTGCCTACTATTTTGGCCATCAGTGTATTTATGCAGAAATTTGAAAATATGCAAAGAGACAGAAAACATTGAACGGGCCGCAGCGAGTGTGTGTAATCTGCATTATCCGTGTGTGCACACACAATACAGATTGGGCCTTAAGTGGCCATGCTTTTGCTTTGGCATGTGCCACACATAAATGCACAGCGGAATACAAAGAGCAAAAGCAACTAATAAAAATATAGCAGAAAGAGCGTTGAAAAAGCAAAGGTTTCTTGTTGTTGCTCCTCTTTGTTTTATTCACTGCCAAAGCGAGGCTGCTGCTGACGCTGCCTTTGCCCTTTACAATAACAACTGGCAACTTGGCGAACGGACGCACTCGAACCGGCCTTTCAAAAATACGGTAAAAAAAACTAAGACCCCAACGGAGACAATCAACTGAAGCACCTCCTAAAGCAGGCCAACGATTTGACGAGTAATCGAACCATGAATGCTCCTCAATGCTCTTCTTCGCGGCCAAGATGTAGTATCAGGAATTTCTTCTTATTAAATTCTAAAGTTTATTGAAACATGAAATAATTCACTCTAGCCAGTTCCTTTTTTTTTTAATTTTTGGAGAATAATATGATTTTGATTGGGTGTTTTTCAAGTCTTATAGTTTAAAGATCAGTCTTAAAAATAAGTTAAAAGCTGATTAGAATCCGCGGATCGGCTTGAAACCGGTTTGTATTGGATTAATGGTTATCAATTGGTGGGAAAATTGAAAATCTGTAAAAATCAATTATATTTCAATTGACAAAATTCACTCTTTCACTTTTGATTACTAAATTATTGACTCTTTAAACTGAATTTATAAAAATTGGAACAGACAAATCGTATATAATACCAGTCTTGCATAAAGCTAACTTTAATTGTAACTTGTAAGAGTAACCTGGATTCGTTGTGATGCCGTTATTGTTATTGTTTTATTCATTCAAATTTGTCGTGCGCTTTGTTTAGTTTCTTCTTTTTGGGTCTATAACGTAAATTTATTTTATTGGTTTTTTTTTAAGTTTGTTTTTAATTTTTTTTAAGCTATTGGTTCATGTTGTTTTTGTTGTTCGTTTTTGGGTATTCGATTTCAGTCTCTGCCTTGCTTTGCGCTAGTTGGTTTGCATTTTGAATTTGGCGCGCAAGAGCCGATCTAGTTTTCGCAACTGTTATACAAATTTGCGGGATCTGTTATTACTTTACTCTTGTACGATTTGACACTGTATCGAAAATAGGGAACACTCACACTATCACAGAAAAAAACAAAGACAGCTCCTGGATTCTCCTGTTGGCCGCTTTGGGTTGCTGGCGCTGAAACTCCGCTGGCCAAGTCTGTCTGCCTGGCTGACTGCCTCACGATACAATGCCAAGAAACTGCGACAACGTGCGAATTTTAAACGAAAAACACTTTCTAGCTAATTGGAGTGATTAGTGGAGGGCGTCGCAGTCGGCACTGCTGTTGCTGCTGCTGCTGCTGCTGCTGCTGCTGCTGCAGTTGTTGTTGGCGTAATCGTGAACGGACGGGGTCCAAGAGCGCGCCAAGAGTTAAATGGACAAGGTTATCTATCTATCGTTAGCTGGAAGTGTGAACAGTTAACTGTAAATAATCAAACAGCAAAGGTAGCCAGGGCGGAAGAAGGGCGAGTGGGGGTGGTCGAAAGTTGGGTTTGGGTTCGAGACGAGGTGTCACTGCTCGGCCCTGATTCGTTTGCCAATACTGTTGACCAGCCGAAACACAGAAACTACTCAAAAGATTACGAAGAGCATCGGTGCTTTTGAATTTCCCCAACGCAACTCAAGAATACGCGGAAAAACTCTCGCTGGGCGTGTGCCGGCCCTTATAAGTGAGTACACTGATAGATATTTCTGCATTCAGCTGAGGACATGATTGATAAGGAAAATCCGTAGTTCCAAATGTCTAAACATCTACTATCTATAAATTGGAAAAACCCAAAACTTTCAATTAACTATTATCAATATGTTATCTTTGATTCGAGTTTCTAAAAGAAATCTCAAGATGAAATCTATTTCACAAGATTTTGAAGCTGATTAGCGTACGAATAACATTCATAGATACAAATTTCGTTGAGTGTATCTTTGCGATGGTGGGGGGCCGGTTAACAGTTTAGCTACTCAGGCGTTCGGTGGTTCCATATAGCGATAAGATTGTCAGCCGCCGTCAAGAACGTAAGTATCTAATGGCTATTTATTGTCACTGGGCGGTCGGGCAATTGACAGCCATAAATTCTAATTAATAAACACAAGCGCGCTGCGAACCCATAAACAAATCTCAAACCTATCCAAAATATATACACTCTATAATATCTGTGTGTGTGTATAGGGGAAGAAAATTAGACATATGGTTAGCACTTGGCAGTAAAGTTGAAAGCGTCAACAGCACATCTAGCGGGCAGGCAGGTAGGGGGCAGGTAGGGTAGTGAGGGTCTTATCGAGCCTATCGCCCCCGTGGCCAGTTATTAGCGCGTGATTATGCGCTGTGATTTGTCGCAGATCATAAATATTCTGATTAACTGATGATTAGGCCAAATTATTTGGAAGGCAAGTGTGATTGCTCAATGATACGATTTCGGTTTCCATTTCTGCGTTAATTGCTTAGCTGCGGCAATGACTAATCAACATGCAAAATATATACATACATATATACCTTAATGAAGAGTGATTGCAATTTACCTGCAGGTGGTGGCAGCCCTGCAGGGCTATTATTGCCCAACTCTCGTTACTCATTGCTCCGCACAGAAATTTTGTGAGTCGATCGACAAACATTCATCCATTTGTGTCAATAAACGAGAATCGCGCCGAGTCGAGTCGAGTTGAAGGGCCTTCAGTTGGGCCCCAAGTGCTCCAAAGTGGAAGAGGGCAACAACCCTGAAGAGCTTCAAGCTCTTAACTTGTCTGTCATTCTTCCGTTATTTAGAAGAGCGGATGACCCAGTTAACCAACTTGATTGACAATCTTATTTCTATGCTTTTGTGTTGGCAAAATGTATGCAAAACTTTTGAGTGGTCTGGCAACATTTTGAGCAATGTGGCAGCCCACAATAGGCAAATTGCGTATACGTAATATTTAGCTAATGTCCTATGGAAAAGTCAATGACTGAGTCGAGGGACATCTTATCATTAGATGGAAAACGCGAAGGCTAAGCACAACCCATTGATAAGGGAACAAACGAATATTTGATACAACAAATAGTTGCATATAAATATTATAATTGATGTGAAAAGTTTAAGTTATGTATTATCTTTTATCTTTATTGAAGTCGACTAGATTCCTCGATCCGATTGCATATTCTAAGGAGCAAAGTGATTTGAGAAACACAATTATTTCCTCTAATACATTCGACTGTTAAGTTTTCCATTTTCATTATTTTCTAATTATAGAGTTATCGCTGGTCGTGCGGAAATGCTATGGAGTGTCATAATTATAAAATATAGCTGTGCCGATTAGCACTATTAATCAAATAATTGCTGTAATCAACTCAAGATTGACTTACTAATGAAGCGCAACGACCTAATGCCTCCACAGCTGACTCACTCACTCTCTCTCTCTCACTCACTCTCTCTGCTCGAAGCTATGGATGTGAACTTAAACCCGCTCGTCTTTATTTTTACTTTTTTTTTATATTGTCAAGTCGACAGTGAGTATTAACTGTAAGTGCCCATCTATAAATAGCGCCTCTCCATTCGGAGGGCAGTGCGAGCAGCTGTTGAATGACGAGTCAATGCCTGCCATAAAAAATATTCAGATGGTAAGATATATGTTCTAAATGCAGCAGTATTGCTATAAATATATATTTTTATTTTATATTAATAAAATTGGGCTTTGGCAACAATCAAATTTCATAAATCTTTGTGCCGCTCTTTCAAATTCCTTTTTGCCAGTCACGTGTCTTGTGTGTGTGTGTGCGTGTGCGTGTGTGTGTGTGAAGGGGACTTAGGTACTGGTTTTGTGTCCAGGTATTTGACTATTTTTAGCCAACATTTTTAGCTGCTGATTTCATTTCATTAAGCGCGCTACTTGAAAATTCGTATGCGTTCTTGCTGTTGTTATTTGCTGGCAAAATTTCGTATTGAATTTTTAATTAAATTCGCAAAGGCATAGAAATAAAAAAAGTGAATTCAAAAGAAGAAAAGGTTCAGCTATGCGAAGATTATATACCCTAGCCTATCCAACTGGCTGTCACTGTGGAGTAAGTTTTCTACAATAACTCAACATACACTTATCTTTATATATGTATAAAGTATTTGCAAGATATCTTTGATCAGAAGAAAAGTCTAACTCGAAGAAAGACAAATCAAAAAGATATACGTCTGTCGGTTTGTTTGTTGGTACTGTTCAAGCATATATATATATGCTGCATAGAGTAAGAGCTGTCTTACACATTTCATAACAAAATCATAGTACTCTCTACAAGGGTATTAACAAAACATATCAAAATCAACTGCAATAAATAAATTGCTGAAATTACGTATACGCAATTTTTTTTTTTATAAAATCGCTGATAATACAATCAAAGCAAGTGTTTACAAAGTTGCAGACGGTGGAATACATTGATTTTTCAAAAGATAATTCTGGGATACTCAATAAATATATATGCATGCTAATATTTTGCAAATATAATATATTTATATGTATAATTAAGTAAAAGAAAATATTTCTCTTTGAGCTGATTAAAATAAATCATGAATATTTGTTACAAGGAATATATATAGTAAGAACATGTTTATATAAATAAGTTCATGGATGAAATATCTAGATGTCCCCCCTCCCTCTCAGTCGCCATCTGCTGACCCTAAAAGTTAATACTAGCCATAAATTGCAGCAACTATTTAGCTATACTTTTTGGCTTATCAACTAGTTGTTACGGGAAGTTTTGTTTAAAGATAAGCAGCGAACGATTTACAGTTGACTTCAGCTAATCTTTATTAGAGGTGAATCAATCAATTTAAATTTGATTAAGCTGTGATTTTTCTGTTTTGGCCAACAGCGTGATTTTAGCCACGGGGGCGGCAATAAAAGCGCACATTCAATATATGACAAGGGATTATAATGGTGCCATACACACACACACACGCACACGCATGTATATATGTGTGTGTAGTTTATGGCTTGAAAGTCACGCGAAGCACTCGAAGCATTTGTCGCGAAGCACAAAGAACGAGAACGGAAAACACAGACGAAACGCTCTGGAAAAGCCGAGAGCTGTTCGCATGCCAGGTGCCATATAATAATACCTGATTATATATATATATATATATATATATATATATATATATAAATTAATATGATATCATGTATTTACTGGCATTATACATATATATATCTATATATGTTTATTGTTATTAATACGATTATTGTGTGCACAGTTGCGTGTTAATTTTTCTGTAATTTTCGCCCAAAGTTTGTTGTTTTAGTTTTCCCATTTTTTTTTGGTTTTTGTTTTGCCTTATTTTTTTCAATTTGTTAACACAATGCAAATGGCTCAGACCCAAAGAATCGCTCCCGTCAGCCAATTCTCAGCGTAGTTTAACTATTATTAGAGTTGTTGCTGTTGCTGTTGTTGTTGTTGATGTTGTTGTTGTTGTTGTTGTTGATTGTTATACGGAAAGTTCAGACCCCTTGCCCCTCTGATTGATGGCCATTGGCCAAATGTATTTATGGCTCAAATTGTCGCCTTTATAGTCAATGGGCCAAAAGCCTCATAATTAGATACAAGCCGAAGCCAATTGCATATGTTCATATATGTTTATATATATATATATATGTATATATATCAATACAAATGTTGCAGTTGTTGTTGTCAATATAATTATTATTATTGCTTAAGTTCAATAAACTCTTTTTGTAATTTGGATTTACCTTTCTTGCCAATTTGTCTGGTTTGAGCCTCGCTTTTAGTGTTTTTCAAAAATCTTTTATTTTATTTAATATGTACATATATTTATTTGTTAATATATATTCAAAATTTGTACTTGCTGCTGAATTTACTACACTTGCAGTTGTGAAACTGTGTAAAATTGTGTCTGGTTCAATGCTCAACTAATATTATATATAAATATACATGTGTGTGTGTGTGAGTGTGTGTGTGTACTAAGTGTGTGGCTAGCCCAATGACTTTTATCAACAAGGCATCAAAATAAATACTAGAACTATTTTTTTTTTGGTTTGGCCCGCAGCCAGGCGAGAGGACAGCGCCGCGTTTGTTCAACATCGACTATAGTAGGGCAAGTGCATTGCGCATACGCTCTGTGGACCCGTTATGCTCGATGCAAAGGAACATGACAAAAGAGACGAGCAACACGAGGGTAAAATGTGGGAGAAAGGAAACAAATGTAAAACAACGTTCGCACATGCCACAAACCTCGAGATAAATGTATGTACATAGATACATACTATATACATCTGTGTATATAGATACAATCTATATATATATATATATATATAGATATATATGAGTGTATGTATGTATGTATGTATATATGTATGTACATCACACATACGCACCGTGTGGCCGCTTTGCTGTGGTCAGTCAGAGTTGCTGAGTTGAGATGCGTCTTGGCCAACTGCTTTCCACAGCGCAAACTGAACGAATGAATTTTGTTTTTGTTGCAGTTTTTAGCATTCTAGTCTAACTGACTGTCTGACTGTCTCTCTATCTATTTCGCTCAGTGCGCCTCTGTCTATCTGTGTGTGTGTGTGTGTGTGTGTGTTTGCTTGTTTTTGTACTATTGCCAGACAGCGAGTGCGACCGCCATCGCGGCCGAGACCGAGACCGAGACCTTCGTCGCCGATTAGAATGCAATTAGTGGCAACAGCAGCAACATCAACAGCAACAGCAACAACAGCAACGACAACAACAACAACAATAATATTAACAAAACTCCACAAAGTTCTAAGCAAACACGAAACATTGCATTGAGCTTTAATTTCAATTTCAATTTCAATTTCAATTCAATTTCAATTCCAATTTATTTTGAGTTTGTGACTTGTGACTTGTGCGCTACGAATTCGATGCGAATCAATTTGTTTTTAATTTCTTTTTTTTATTATTATTTTTATTATTAGTGGTTTTTTTTTGCTCGGTGCTAGTTAATAGTTGTCTTTTTTTATTACTTCCGCTTTTGCCGGACGGCGTAAGCTTATTTGTGTTTTTTTTCTTACTTTTTATTTATTATTTTTTCAGTTTGTAGTTTTTTTTTTATTTTTTTATGATCGGCAGGCTTAATTTGAAGAACAATCGTAAGAATAATTATATAGCATATTATTTATGAGAAATGGCAGCGACAAGCCACATGCCTTAAAGTTATTATTTTAGCCTCCGTTTTCTTTGTTTAGCCCAGTTAATTTTGTTTTTCTTTTTTATTTAAGTCTCAGTACATTTTTATTTTTCTTGGCTTTTTCGCTCATCCGTCGATTAGCCGCGTCAAGGTTTACGCTTTATTTGAGTTTCAGCTTGGCCAAAAAATATGTCTCTGTGGCTGCGGGCTGTTTGCGCAGTTGGGGATTTAGAAAGAATCTTTGGATTTGCTCTGATAAGTGCTCGGCAGTTGGTTCTGATTATGGGCCTGGCCTTAGCCAACAATATATATCTATATATATATATATAGATATATATATATATATGTGTGTGTGTGTGTGTGTGTGTACATGATCTCAGAGCGCACTTGCGAAGTGCCTTGTCATATTGCCACCTGTTGCTCGATTGCCTATCCGGGATTTGGCAATTTGAAGCTCTTGACTGCTGCTTTTTACGTCTTACGCTTTCGTGTATTGTAGTTGTCTGGTATTTATTATTATTTTGTTTTTTTTTTAATATTTTTTCTCAATGCAAATTAATCAAATTTGAAATACCTTTTGTTACAGCGGGTTCTTAAGTCGTTTATTATTATTGCTGGTCATTAAGTGTTTGTTCAGGCAGCTTCGCACAGCTCGCTTTCAGCTACAATTTCAATTGCGCTACGTTTCATATCGGCTGTAGTTTATTTTTTATTTTATTTTTATTTTTTGTGTGTTTATTTTCAGCTTTTCTGCCCTCTCATTGGCGTCTCATTTGTTAAGAAACTGTCAATTCCGAATGATGCTAATGAGCTAACCCAACAAACGACTTAGCCACACAGGTGCTAACTATAGCCATGTTATGTGTAGCTCTGGAAAAGCCCAATTGATTAAGCCCACGCCTCATATGCGTAGTTTAAATTTCGATTGTTGCTCGATAAAAAGCAAAGAAAAAAAAACAGAAAACAAAAAAACTCGGGTATAAATCCATAATAATAACAATTATATATATATTTATATATATCTATATATATTACCTATTTCAAATGTATGCCATGGGTAATATTTGGGAAATATGTATGCTTTGAATTGAGTTTAGGTTTGTCTGCAAATGTTAACTTGTGTCTGTTAAGTGTTGAATGTTATCCTGTGAATGTTATGGCGTATGTATGCTATGTTAACTTGGGCCTCTTAAATGTGTATCTAAATCTGTTATGTTCTGCTATGTAAACTTCTGTCTGTTTAGTTTTGTATGTGTTCAGCTGTATGTATGCTATGTTAGCTTCTGTCTGTTAAGTTTTGTATGTTAACCAGCGAATGTTGAGCTGTATGTGTGCTATGTTAGCTTCAGTCTGTTAAGTTTTGTATGTTAACCAGCGAATGTTGAGCTGTATGTGTGCTATGTTAGCTTCAGTCTGTTAAGTTTTGTATGTTAACCAGCAAATGTAGAACTGCATGTGTACTATGTTAGCTTCTGTCTGTTAAGTTTTGTATGTTAACCAGTCTGTCAAGTTTTGTATGTTAACCAGCAAATGTTAAGCTGTATGTGGGTTATGTTAACTTGTGTCTCTTAAGTTTTGTATGTTAACCAGCGAATGTTCAGCTTTATGTATGCTATGTTAACCTGTGTCTGTTAAGCTATGTATTTTAGTTTGCAACTGTTCAGCCGTATGTATGCTAGCCCCATGTTGGACATGTTTAACGCTCTCTGTTAAGGATCGTATGTTTATCGCTGACACACTCAGCAAAATAATTATATCTTATGACTAAGAAGATTGTTTTTGTTTTCATTTCTGCTTAAGTTTAATCAATTGAATTAGATAGCGGCTTTTGAACATAAATAGATCAAGGTATGGAATTTAGTTGAATGTCAGGCGGAAAAACCTGAGTAAGACTCATTCACACTACTTATCACATTTAAATAAATAGCCAGATATTGTTCATGGGAAGACACTTTGTGCTCGCTGTCTGCCGCTGACTAATGGCCGCTATATCTGTAACTGTTATGAAATGCGAAACGCCTTATCAGACTCCGACTCGATTCGGTGCAAAGTGATCTTCATTTTGCAGTTCCAAACGTGGCAGTTGCCGCCGACTTTGGCCAGTCATGAGGCCTAGGGCCACGCGGCGTCTTATCGTCGACGGCGGCAATTATTTGGCTATAAATAACAATAAAAGTTTGGCCCGTAAATGCGGCTAGCTCTTATCATAAACATCATCAACAGTCACATCAACACCATTATCATACACATTGTCAGCGTCATAGTGACAGCTGCATCAGACAGCAGCTGTTGCTGTTGTTTTTTTCTCTTTGAGGTGAAAGCCGTGACCCCAAGAAAGAGAGCACACATTAAAGCTGCTCAGCTGCTCAGATGCTCGGCTGCTCGGCTGCTCAGCTGTGGAAAATTACCAAGCTCGGCGGTTTTCCGAGCGCCTTGAATTCCATTCTAAGGTCGCGTTTGCCTTCGCGTTCGCATTTCATGTTAATTTCGTTTACAAAGAAAACAAAACGAAAAGGAAAACAAAATATGCTATATATATATAAGCGAAGTAAATTAAAACAAGTTTTCGATCAGGGCTGCTGCTGTGCAGCTTTTCGTTTGTTGTTTCTTGTTTGTCGCCCATTGTTGTTGCTTATGCAATCTGGGCTGGAAGAGTCCCGAAATGCCAGCCAACAGCTGCAGCCGCAGCATTAGTGTACACTAGTCAAAAAAAACCCACAATTGGCTTGGTATTTCAGAAGTCTAGCTGGCGACACTCAGCGAAATAAATGAGTGAATAAATCAGTTTTAAGCTAATGAGATCTGTTGCTTTGATAGTTAGTTACACTAAGCCTAAGAGAAGTTCTCTGAGCTAATTTCTATACTTTCTGTATAGATTCAATTGAATTAACTGTAATTGAAAGTATGTCAAGACACTTCTGCTCGTCAAGCTGATAAGTTCAAATGATTTGGACGTTAATTCACAGCCTGAAGTGTTTTGAGTGCAAATGCTTAAGTGGCACAACTTAAGACTAAAGCCTTTTGTACTTTGTCGATCTGCATACGTGTTTAGATATTCCTCTTTCTATTTATGCTCATATTTGTGGCTTTTGCCTACTTCTTCCTCTTTTTTCTCGTTTGCTTGACATGCAAATCAGTTTGTCTGTCTTCATATTATGATTTCATTGATTTCTATTTCTGTGTAGCAGATATGCACGACGTCTATTGTTAAAGACCGACTTTCAATCCATATCAATTGGCAACATTTGACTCCTAATTAAGTGATAAGAGGCTAGCTGCTAAATAGTGAAAAAAAGGGGAAAAAACAAGACTCTGCTTTGCCGCTCCAGTTTAGTTGTTGTTTTTGCCCGACTAAGTGACTGACTGATTGAGTGACTGACTGATTGAGTGACTGACTGATTGAGTGATTGACTGACTGCTGGCTGACTGCAAGTGCGCATAAATTATTTGCAAATTATATTATCGGGCATGTCTAAATATTTGTACGCTTGTTTGGCACCTGCCGTACCAAAGAGGCGATGCTGGCGCAGGCGCACATGGCGTATGAGTAATAAAGTCAATCTGCCAACTGCTGCTCGTCAGCATTGTGTAAACGATCGCTGCGATAACAAGCCCAACAACAATCAGACTGAGACACAAAATGTTATTATCATCAACAACATTTTTCAGCATCAGCAGCAACAGCAACAACAACAACAACCACACGTCATCAGCCACAAACAGTGGAAAGGAGTCGAGTCGTTGTCAAAAAATTGCGCAAAATGTGCACAAAAAATTAATAACAACAAAAGGCAAAAACAACAACAGCAACAAAGGCTATTACAACAACAACGAAAAGGGCGAAAGTTATTTTTATGTACATTTAACAGCAAAATAAAAAATAAATAAATGCAACTACAGGAATTTGCATATATTTATATATATCAAAGTCAAGCTGCATTATATGCACTTATTTATAACAGCAATAATATGTATATATGCATATACATATACATGTATACGATTTAGTTATATGTGTTTCAATTAAAAGGCACATTACCAAAAAGGTGAAGAAAAAATAATCGAAAATTTTGAAATGTTTGTTTTACAACGCAAAAATTTGTCAAGTGAGCCAAACAGCAAATGGACATATGCCAGACTAAGAGATACCCCTTAGTGGGTCACTTTATAGAGTTATAAATTTACTTAGACTATAATATATTTCTTGTTTTTAAATGTTAACAGACTCGGTTTGGTCAGCACTTTTACAGCTGTTATACAACACTGCTGTTGTATAAGAGTGTCAAGGGAGTGCTTTATTTAGCGACCCATTCAGATCCCTTTCGCTTGGTCAAGGAATAACAGAGTTTCACAGTGAAAAACCTGAGCGTTAACAGCACTTTTACAGCTGTTATACAACACTGCTCTTATATAACAGTGTCATGTGACTTGCTCTGGTTTATTTTTCGACCCATTCAGATCCCTTTCGCTTGGCCAAGCATTAACAGAGTTTCACAATGAAAACCCCAAGCGTTAACAGCGCTTTTACAGCTGTTATACAACATTGCTGTAGTATATCAGTGTTGTTTGGGTCCCAAAATGATTTATTCCTTATTTGCTTTCCCCCATTTGAATGTGCATATAAAATTGATAAATGGCAAAATAAAAAAGATACAGAAAAAGAGGAAAAACACATTTTCAACTGTCTGTTGGCTAATTTTGCTTATAATTTGAAATGAAATTTGTTTGTTTTAACTTTAATTGTCAGCTGCCAAATAATTTTCGAATTTGCGGCTACCTTTTGAAAAATATAAGTTAAGAATATATTTTATGTATGTATAATAAAATATAGACTTAAGTATAGAGGGAAAGTATATTCTTATGCTAAAGGCATATGACATTAAGAATATTTTTGTAAGAAAAAAGGTATTTAATTAAAATTGTTTGGTTTTTTTTTTTGCAAAATTTAAAAATTCTTTGAAAAGTTGAATGAAAATAAAATGAATGAAAAAAAATTCAAATTGCAGACAAAATCGAGAAAACCCTTTACATATATATAGAATACATAACATTTATATATCTATTTAGATATTTGAGATTTTCAGACTCGTGAAACGATTAAAATCAAAGATTTATTTATGAATCTATATATGTATATATATATCTTAATCTATGTTGAGTTTAGCTTCGATACATATATACTATACATATACATCTATATATATATTTATCTATCTGTTTACAGTTGGTGAATTATTAACTTATTTAATGCGGTGCGCAGTGCGAATGCTATTCTCGACGACGCGTCGCTGCCGGCGTCGCAGCTGGCGTCGCAGCTGCTATAAATAATTAAAAAGTTTGCGCGCTCGTCAAATACTTTTGTTTGCCTCCCGCTGTTTGTATCTTCGTGTGAGTATCTCAAACTGTCAGCAAGTATCTGCAGTTATATACAATTATGTGTGCGTGTGTTTGTGTGTGTGTTTGACCATTTTGCGGAAGTGCATTGATTTTCCACTCAAGTAGGCACTTGACTCGAACTGTCGGCATTTGCAATCGCAATCGCAGTAGAAATGATTTTCTCACCTTTTAGACGCTCTCCAAAAAATGCAAATTAGTTTTTTTTTCTGCTGCTGCTGCTGTTGTTGTTGTTGCTGTTGTTGTTGCAGCTGTACTCGTAACTAACATTTAATTAGAACTTTGTGTTTTTTTTTCCTTTTTAGGTGATTTGTTATCGCCAGAGTATTTATGTAAATTGTCTTGGAAGTGAACAATTTACAGCGGCGGAAATCCGCTCGAAACTTCACAAACTTTAAACAAATAAAACGAGTACAAAAAAAAGCTGATAAAATGTTTACGCTCACAGTTGCATATAGGGCTAATTAATGGGCGATTGGATCAGATATAGAAGCGCAATTCACATAAGTAAAGCTTGTCATTGTGGGACCCGATCAATATATCTTAGAAAACATAAATCACATGCAAACAAAAGTCACATTTCAAGAAAGTTTTCTCAGATAGAGAACTTTTATATAGGGGTTCGAAGTGGATGTTAAAATTGATCGATGGTTCCCATAGACGAAAGATCGATTTGGCTAATGAATGTATATACATATAGACATATTTATATGTATTTTATGGAGCCCAGACTTCTGACTACTAAGCAGATATTATTTTTGCACTTCGTATAGGGTATACAAAGAGCTATATTTTTTGTCGCATCTTTGGGCAAATCGAAAACTGAAACTCAAACAGAAACTGAAACTGAAATTGAAACTGGAACGTCGTCAGCAGTGAAAGTTTTCTATGCTGATTTTTGTGTAGTTTTTTGTGTTTTTTTGGAGCTGGGCTCTGTTTTTTTTTGTTTTTGTGGATACATCTGGCCTAAGCTTAGGCATTGATAAACTGCGCATGTGCGTCGAGCGCTTAAATAACCAAGCGACAGCTCATGCAGCCGCGCATGCCAACGATAAAGCGGCGGACGTATCCATAAGATACTCCGCATTCGCATTCGCATTCGCATTGGGATTCAGATTCGCATTCGCACTGCTGCTCCATTGGGCGTCACCTGTCCGCATTTGGGCAATGGGCTATAGATTCGTAGTCAGCTTTGGGCGCTGCCTCCGCTGCTTGTTAATTGCAAAAACGATTATTTTTGCTATTATTATTATTAATTTTAATATTGTTTACTTTTTTGCTTGATTTAACGACTGCCAAATGCGGCGTCTTTGTGTCTAAGCCCAGCTGTCAATTAAACGCCTCTCGCCTGATTGACAGCGTGCCCCATATATATATACACACATATACATACATATATATATGGACCTTTTTTAGTTTTGGGCATTTAAATTTGCATGCGCTTAGGCAATGTATTTTGTACTTTTTTATATTTTATATTTATATATACATAAGTATTTTTTTCTATTGTTTTTAATGGTTTTCTGTTTGTCTGTGACATGCGCACCCCTCCCCTCCCCTGTCTGTGGGCTGATTTTGGCTCTCGTTAGAACTGTTTGATCATAGACTTCGACTTGACTGTGAGTCGCGTTTTTTTAAGGTTTCTGTTACTAAAAAACTTACAGTCTGTGCAATATTTGTTTATTTTTGCTTATTTGTGTATTATTTGTGCGTTTTGGCTGAGTGTGTGCTGTACTCCTGGCCCCTGGCAACCCCTGATGCCCAGCTCTTATACGTGTTTGCATTTACAGCGGTCTTATACTGCTTACAGTTGTTAACAGCTGCTGCCCCCACTCTTATACCAATATGTTAGTTCTGTGTGCCATTTATGCTTAAGAGAAAATGAAATGTAATTGCATTTGCAGTACACCACTTACCGTTTACACAACTCTTATACGTATGCGAGAGCGCCAGCCAATTGCAAGTCTCTCTGCCTCTGTCTCTGTGTGTGTGCGCGAAAAGCTCAAACAGGATGCGCCGCTTTGCGCAAAAAAAAAGTTACACTTCCGTCTTGATTTTGTTGTTGGGCTTTATGGTTTTTTGTTTAATGGTTGTTTATCGTTTGTCTTTCTTCAAGTGTTATTTATTGTACTTTAAAGTGTGTATTTTTGTACTTGCTGCCAAAAATGTTATGTAATACAAATTGTTGTATTTCGTATTTTGTGAAATTTTGTTACGGCGAAAAAAAATTGTTCTTAATTTACAGGAAGCGCTGCTCGGTTGGCGGGGGCGAGTAGTTTACATTTCCGTTTAATTTTTCCAAAAGCGAAATAGCAAAAAAAAAAATATTTTGCTTCTGTGTCTTTTGCCAATTCGATTGCGCAGGACGTGCAAAATGTTAAATAGTTGTTTTTAATTGTTCAAAAGTTTTTGTGTAAAAACTAAAGAAAACCGAAAAAAAAAAATTTATTTTCACGTGATAATCGAGTTAGATATTTATTTATTTATTTTTTGGATGTATCACAGCCACAGAATTAAGCCTTTATTAAGTTTTTACTTTTTTGTTGAATTTGTATTTATATTTTTTGGTAACAAAAAACACGACCAACTCGAAAACGCACTAAAACGGTATTAAAAGCCGAGACTAAATTTTACTTTGCAAGTAATTTACAATGGGACTTGAAGCGGCGCGCAAGCCGAGCGTCAGGCAGAGCGACACGAGCGCGAACCGAGCGCGACACGAGCGAGACACGAGAGAGTGAAGCCGAGACGATGCTTATCGTATGGAGTTCACTTCACTTTTGCACTTGTCGCTGCCCTGCGGGGGTGCTGTGGTTGTAGAGGGCCGGGGAGCCGCTGCTGCTGCTGCTGCTGCGTTGGATATTTGCGTTTTGGCAGAGATGCGGCCAGATAACTGACACTGACAACGGGCCCGAAAAAAAATAACAGCTGCTCGTTATCGTAGATCGTTGCTCGCTGTTCGCAGTTCGTGTGGAGCTTGTTGTGTTTGAAGCGTGGAGCGACGGCAGCTGTTGTTGGCGTTCGGCTTGGGAATGATGTTGGCTTAAAGCCAGCCGCTACGTAATATACGCTCAGATCCTGTTTGCACGCCGTCAACGTCAACGCCAGCAGCGACGCTCGGCAGCAGCAGCAGCAGCAGCAGCTGTTTGCGCCGAGAGAGCGCTCTAAATGGGAGAGCGCAAATAAAGCGAAGCTGCAGCTTCATAGCAATCGCAAGCTTTTTTTACGGCTCTATTTGTGGTGCGGGTGAGCGCGCTGCGCCGCTGCTGCTGCCGCCATGGACGCTGGCTGCGCAGCATCGTTGCCGCTTCGAACTCGCTTCAAACTTGCTCGATGACGTTTGACGTTTCTGCCTGTCTTGATTGTGGCTCCCTTAACGCTTGGCGCTGTGGATTGTGAGTGGGCTGCGGGGCTGCAGCATTTCAGCCAATCGCACGAGCGGCGCTTTTCAACTTTCATTAGAAATTGCGACTGAGCGCCGCTCAGCCACGCCTACTTTAGCAACTGTGTGTGAGAGAGTGCTCCTTGCCCGAGTCTCGAGCCGCGAGTCGCCAGTCTCGAGCTTGATCTAGGTCTGGGTCCGAGGTATGGGTATGGGTATGGGTGGGTCTTTGGAGATTAGCAGCGACGTTCCGGCTGTCCATTAGCATCTCTTATAATGCAATAATTGCTAATAATTGCTGTTAATGAAAAACGATTTGCATGCCGAGATTGATAAATCACCCCCTCCCTCTCTTGCCCCCGCCCAAGCTCTCCCCCTCGCTGTTTGCTACTGTTTAATTCGCTGGCATCCCGTTTTGTGTGTCACTGTCAGAGCCTGCGTCAATTGTTGAATGCTGTCCAAAACGCAAACAAACGAGAAAACAAAAGCGCCAGCTGCGCAGTAGCTGCGCAGTAGCCGCGCAGTAGCAGTTGCTGCGGTATTCGCCTTTAACAAAAGCCGCACCAAACAAGCCACAGCATACCCATGCAACAACAACAACAACAACAACAACAACAACAACAACGTCAACAGAAGCAATGACAAAAAAGTGGCCATTTTATCGTATCATTTTTTAATTTATTAATTATTTATTTATTTGTTTGCCTAAATGAAACGACGTCGCCGCCAAAGTCGCAGTCGGTGCCTCGTTTTTTCGTCATCTTTTGCCATCGCCGTCATCGGCAAACGTCACGAGATTATACAAATGTATATATCTCTATATATTTATACATATATCTTTTGCCGTTTATCTATATCTCATCTATCTGCCTTGTATTGTCTTTTTGCCGTTTGGCAACTTATTTGGGTTTCGTTAATTGCCTCCGAAATGTCACTCTTATATTCGTAAACAGTACTCGATTGAATGTATGTATGTATTGTACATATATATGTACATTCATACATATGTACATTTATGTTATTTCTGTTTCCCTTTTCGTTTGCCTATTTTTAGTTTGTTTGATTGCATCCCCCGAATTCGCAAACAAGCTCTTATACTAGCAAACTGTTATACTATTATCAGTTAGTTGCGATCTCTTCATCGAAAGCTCTTATAATTTTTATTTTATTTAAATGGTTTTTGTCCTTTCAAACCAATTTGAGCAGCGTTAAACACTTTTGATTTTATTAATTTCCTTCTATTTTCATGACATTGATCGCATTATTATCTATCTATTACAAATAAAATATTTCACACACAATTAACATTCCTGTTGACTGTGTCCTTTTATCAAATTTGTTTTTATTGTGCTTTGTTAATTAGTCTCTGATAATATTGCGGTGTTCTACTTCTTCTATTCTCATACCAAGTCAAGTCTTTTCTTAACTCTTATACTAAGCCAAAAGTTCTATGAAGTAGTCTTGTGTAAATTATCTTAAATTTTACATTTTATTTAGTTGTAAGTCCTCTTCATTTATAAGTCATGTAGAATCCTAATAGTTAACTCTAATTTGAATAATATGTTATATGTGATACATATGTAAATCTGCCTAATTTGCCTTTCTTCTTATTAGATCATGATCAAGTCTTATATTATCGCTTACAGTCCAATAAAGAGCAACAGCTCACATAGCCATGAAATATAGCTATACTATTATAGAAAGCCCACATAATGGCAATTATCAGTTTTATACTCACTGTGGATGGATTGTCTTATAATGTCTTTCTCCAAATAGTTTTATAAATAGCTACAGCTCATATACCCATTATACTGTTATAAAAAGCAGACATTATCACAATAAGTACTTCAGTCTAATACATATTCTTTTTTTATTGGATTGTCTTCTAATAGTCTCATAACGAGAGCTCGCGTAACTGCATATGTCAAATTACTCATAGATAATATCATAGAAGTAAGCGCTTCAGTCTAATATTCATTTTGTTCTTGTTGATTAAGTCTTATAATGTGTTTTAATAGAGTTGAAAGAGCTTCTGTAGCTCACATTCTTATAATATTGTTAAACCCTAATACTAAATCAATATCATGGAATTAAGCAATTCCGTCTAATTAGAATCTGATAAGTTTCAACATGTAATTTGATAGCGTTATTAAGAGCTTTACACGGTATAAGTTGCTTACAGCAAATGGATTTATATTCTACTTATATTTGTTCCTATATACATCTGTATGTAAACTGTGAACAGCAGCTGGAACTAGTTTATTAATTGTTAATTTATTTATAAGACAGTTGGCGCGATTCACTTTACGGACGGCCTCTTCCAATTAGAGTGCACAGAATCTGCACAGATCTGCCAAAAGCCGCCCCGGGGTCCAGTCTACGCCGGAGTAAACACGGTTCGAGCAGCACGTGACGTAGTTGCAAGTGCTCCCGAGTCACCCGAGAGTCAGAGACGGAGTATCGAGAGGGCGAGCGCTTAAGAGTAAAGTAATTCTCCCTGCAATTATCGTGTATGTTGTATCGAATGGCTATATATGTATATATGTATATATATATATTGGATTTGCGCACTGTTTGGCACACTTGTCAGATCGGATTCGTTGCATAACAGTCACAATAAACTAGCATTTGAGTGTATATGTGTATAAGAGCAAGATATATTCACAATAGATTAGAATTGAAATATAATTATGATATGCGCGGAGTCGACTGCCATATTACAGCTGACTAAGAACGAGTTGCACAGCTTGTTGTTTATCTATATATAGGGTATATATCTAACGGATATATACACACATGCACACTTGTAGATACATTCGTATCTGTGTGGCAGCACAAAATGCAAATCATTTTTACGAGTACCGCAATTGCTCGTAAATTTTTGCTTCTTAGAAATGTGAAGGCAACAACGACAAATAGAGCTGAACGCACATCAAATACCCTAACAGCAACTCGAACTACTGTAATTATTTTAATTTATATATGGTCTACAAAATATTCATTCTTATCATAGATGTTGAAATTAGATAAACTTATAAACTAAAATAAATATAATATAATATATATAATATAATCTCTTTTTTTTATCATATTTATAGACTTATTTATTTATTAAAAAGCTTATTAACCAAGTATAGTTAAGCTTTAATCTCGATAAACTGTTTGCTCGAGCACATTTTGTTTTTGAATTCATGAAGCCAGATATTGATTGGCTTATCAATTATTGTATGTATCATACAAATTTATAGTTTTATTGAATCAGTTTAATTGATAATTATATTAATTGAATTTTTTTTTATTTTCAAGATATATTTAATCTTTTAGCGGAAGTTGCATCTATGAAATAACAAATATTTTTTTACATCTATGCAGACTTTCAAATACGATTGTATAAGTGTGGGTATAAGTTAGAGTATGAGTATAAAAGGGATTTTTGAGTGCAAGGCCCATAACAGGGCATGTTGTAGTCGAGCATTTAAGCGGGCTGTGCGGCCTGTTGGGTGACAGGGTGACAGGCAACATATAAACACTGCATAAATCATTGTTGTGGCAAATCCAACGATCTCGACAATGCGACAATATGGGTCAACTGCTATATAACCAACTGGCGCTATGCTCGCTGCTCGCTGCTCGCTGCTCTGCTGCCGTAGCTGCTGACGTTGACGTCGTCGTCGTCTGTTTACCTTAGCACCCAACTACCGCACTTGAATTTTTAATAACCTTTTCAAGTTCACTGTGCGGGTGTGTGTGCATGTGCGTGTGTGTGTGTCTGATAGCTGTGCTGTCAACTTTAGCGCGCTTTGCTGCCGCTGGCTATCAGTCAGGCCCAGTTTACAAGGGGCTAAAAGGGGGGGGGGGTCGGTCTATTGACTTAGCACCAGGTCTACATGCAAATGCGTGTTAGATATAGATACAGTTACGCGCACACAAACACCAACATATTGTGAATGTAAGCTCCGTCCACACTCGGCGCCAATTAAAAATATATTGAAAGAAAGAAAAAACAAATATTTCGACATCTGCTGCAATATTTTGCTGTTTGATGAAAAGTTAAAAACAGCAACAACAACAACAACAACAACAAAATGAATAATAAAACTATTACCCAGCGCATTACTGTTATTCGGGGATGAGTGTTGCAACACGCACTTATAATTAAATCAATTAATATGAAGAACAAAGGCTACAGACAAACTCGTCCGCTCCTCAATATGAACAATATAAACAAAAGCCAATTAACACTTGGCTCCGGCTCCGGCTTCTAGCCAGCCAGACTCCGGCCAGCGAATGCACGCCGGAAAATATTGGTTTGCGGCGGCTAACCATTGCGCCATGAAAAGTCTCAGAAAAGCTGCGCAAAAGCCATAATGAACGCTTCAAACCCAGTTTATTAGAGATTGACAGAGAGATTTGTGCCTCAGTTGGAGTCGATAAAAGTAGCCAAGAGTCTAGCTTGAGGAGAGTTCAAATATATTTTAAAACAATTTTGAAACTGCAGAAGAATACAAATAATAACTAAAAATTGTTTATTGTAAATTTCTTTAGTTGCAAAACTGTGGAAGATATCGTTTTTAGCGCCCAAAATATTACAGGATCAATGTTAAACAGTAGACAGACTTCCCGATAATAACTAATAATATAACTAATTTATTAATCTTAAGGAGAGGTCAACAGTAGCCTACTTGCCAAATTTGGATAATCTAGCTCTTAAACTGTTTAAGATATAGTTTGACATGATTTGCCACGACGCCAATAGGCATAGCTATAAATGCTATATATTTTCTATGCTATATATATTATATGGGGGTGGGATACACGGGTATATATTCCAAATTTCAAGTCTAAAGTTCAATAATTATTCTCTACAAAAACATTCCTTAAAACGTATCTATCCTATGATCGAGTTATAGGATATAGTCGTCCGATCCGAATGATTCCGAGATATACAGTGCCTGTAGCAGAAACTTCTATGTGCATAATTTCAGCTCTGTAGCTCTAATACCCTAGAAGGAGATTGCGTTGATCCAGACAGACGGACAGACAGTGCTATACCAACTCAGCTCGTCGTGCTGATCAAGAATATATATACTTTGTATGGTCGGAGATGCTTCCTTCTGTGCGTGGCAAACTTCTGACGAAAACTTTTTACAAGGGTATATTAATGATAATAATAATAACAATTAAAATGATAATGATCTTGAGCAGATTAAGGATTTCTTTAGTTGAACCTTACATGCTTGGAGAGTTTTAATGGAATGGGGGGAACTGTTTTTTTTAGCTAGAGGTCCTGGAATGTTGCTTCTGTCAGCCCGGGTACAATCGAATCCGAATAGTTAATGATATTCGTAGTCCTTGATCGATCGATAATATTACTGTATATACCTATATCTTACTGTCTTTCTAAGATCCCTGCCTTAACTTAAATTACGAGGAATAAGGTTTACTACTGGAGTTGCCCAATAGATCATATAACATTGATTTGTATCTCTAACCCTATCCCTCCTAATAAGCGTTAAATAAGAGAAGAAGAATGAACATGATGTAATTATATTTATAATTATAATAATTATGGTATGATGAATGATTATGAAACTAGTGTAATGATCATTATAATAATAATGATAATGATATTGTTATTTATTATTAATTATCTATATGATTTTATGAATGAAAGTGATAGTTTAATAATAAAGTGATAAGATAATAATATCACTTATTTTTACTAAACATAACGATGATGATAATTAAAAATGAAAATAATAATGTGAACAAATAATAATAATTTATTATAATAATAAATAATAATGATTTGGATTATAATAGTCGAAACAGAAATTCCCATTTATGGATATGGGAAGTTAATTGATTTGCATGCTTCCAACATCTACTTGTTTCTCTTCTTCTTCTTTTCTAATCTTCGAATCTCTGTCCCATTTAAAATTTAGAGCTTTCAACTTGGAAACAGCTTGGACAGCAAGCCCTACCCATCGACTAAGGCAGTCCAGAAACGGTAAAAAAGGGGGCTATGGCTAAAGCTGAACCAGGGGGTGGGAGTGAGCAGGTTCGTATCACGTTCAGTATCAGCAGCGGGACGAAACGGTGCCGCCGCCGTCACCGCTGCCGCTGCGTCGGTCCGCTTTGAATCATTAGCTCGCTGAAGTAGAGCCATCAATCTTTCAATTGCTTTTGGCTTTGGCTTTGGTGTACCTATGACAAGCTGTGGATAGCGCTCCACAGCCAACAGCAGCAGCAGCAGCTCCGGCGACGGCGGCGACACCAACAAGCCCCCATTTGAAAACCGGCAAGCGGCCGATGGCAGCGGCCATTAAACAGCTTGAAACCGCTTTGGGCCAGTTCAAACTAGAATCGCTGAACGGCATCGACGCGATAATCGCTTTGTGGCTTGTCCATTGGATCTGAGCCAAAACTAACAGCCAAGTGCGATAAGGGGCCTTTGGCCACCGATCGTAAGCTTCATCATCAGCTTCGATATGGGCGTCTGGGAGAGTTGGCGGTGGCCAAAGATCAGGCCGCCGCCAAGTCTCTGACAAAGAGCCACCTGGGCTGCAGAAAAAGGTGCATTAAGTCGACATCGACACCAAAATTCATGTGCATTCGGACGCACCCAGTAAGCGCTATCGTTTTCTTTAAAATGCTATACGATCCACAAAAGCTGAAGAAAAAAAAAAACAAAAAAAAAACCGTACAAGTAAGAATGTTTGCAAACGGCTATAGCCGACTGCTTAATGCTTCTTCGTGGTTTAACAATAGTTCAATATTGATTCAAGACTCTTAAGCAACTCTTTATGTTATTTTTATTCAAAATTGTTTTTATGTGTATATATATGGTATATATATAGATGGTATACAAATTCTTCATATGCCAATCCCTCAAAAGGACTTAGCCATATACAAAAAAGAACTATATATTAATGAATATATATATTCCAGTGCCAAAGCCAATATACCTCACTCGCTTTCTGAACAGAGTATGAAAAAATAAAAAAAAAACATGGCTGATAATTTGTAACGATCCGCACTTGGCGTAACTCATACGCAGCGTGTTTCGAATGGAGGCTAAAAGCCAGCGCTGTCTATAAATAAATCTTAAGCTGCATATGGCCTCTTTGGATCGGATCGACTCGGAACGGATCGAATGCAACGCTTCGAGTGCTGTGCATTTCCACACTTTGTTTTATTCACTTTTTTGTTCGCTTCATTTTTGTTTCGCAAATTCTGTTGTTTTTTCTTTTTTCGCAGGGTACGATGGTCAAGGACGTACATTAACCAGGCGGTCGGTCGGTCGACCAGTCGACACTTGCATTTTTGGCTGCTCGTGTAGGTGCGTGTAGGCGCCCAACTACAACAAAAACGTCTTGTTCTAGTTGCACTCGCCTGACTGCCAGATGCCCTGTTAGCTGGTGAAAACTTGGCCTAAAGCGTGACTTCAAAGCTAATCACAATCAAATTGTTTCGATTATTAATCTTAATAATCAACCACTTTATTACAATCTACAGAGTCTTAAAATGGTCTCACAGTATCCATCCCAGCTTCATCTGGGTTCGTTGCTGCCACAAATATTTCATAACTGCTGAGTATATAACTATAGAGAAGCATCTTGTTTTTGATACACCCTATAGTCAGAAAGACGAGGGTAGTTAGATTCGAATAGACTTCTTGGACTTCAATATAACCTCCTATGACTGCGAAGTTATTCATGAAATTAAAATGAAATCAATAATGCTTGAGCCAGGCCCAAAGGCTTTTCAGTTGGGTCTGGACCGGGCTCGAAGTGGGGCTCTAATGAGACGTGATTGAACAGAATGAGCATCAATAAAATGCAATCAACTGGGCCAGCTTGGCAAAGGCTCGCGCAATCGCACAGCAACCGCAGCGGCGGCAACAACAACAATCGCATTTTGGCTTTTACGATTAAGCAAAACGAGCCACCAACGGCCTTGCACAAAAAAATCTTATTGTTGGCTCATAAAAAGCGTCGCTTAAAACACAGCAAAAAACTGTAAAAAAAAGAGAAACAAAAACAAAAGTCGACAGGCGAATTGGAAACAAGCTGAACAAAAGATTGCGGGCAAGGCGCGACATTCTTTTGGGTGTGGTTGATGGCAGTTGGCAGTTGACTGGCCACTGGCCACTGGCCACTGGAGGAGCGAGGGAGCGGGGGAGCTATGCAAATATTGCGCATACGCCGCGTGCAGCGATGCAGCAAACGGCCAATGGCCACGGCTAAAATAGCTGGCAATCACTTAAGATCTTTGGCTCTGTGGCTTGCAGTCTTGGCCACTAAATGCTTAACTTGGCTCACTTAATTCTTGCATAATTTGTATGGCCATTCGATACGACTGCAATCATATATATAATGGATAAAGCCAAGTCCATATTGAGCTGTTTATTATAATGATCCTTTCCCTGATTTCATTCAGCATATGCTTGTTGTAAAGGGTAGGTCTGCAAGCACAAATAAACTTGTCAGGGATCCGAACCAATATAAGTATTGTAATCACATACTATGGCAATGGGTTGAAATGCAATTTTTGATAACGGGAATTGATTCGGAAAGCAAACATAAATAGTTCCAGGTGGCAGTTAGCGCCAAACACAACCATTTTCTATATGCATGCATCCTTTTTTTTATACTCTTGCAAAAGGGTATATCGTATCGTTTTGGTCAAAAGCTTGCAACGCACAGAAAGAAGCCTCTCCGACCATACTTACATAATATATTCTAGATCAGCACGACGAGTTTAGTTAGTATAGAATTGTCCGTCTGTCTGTCTGTCTGGATCAACGCAATCTCCTCCTAGAGTATTAGAGCAACAGAGGCAGGCACTGTATATCTCGGAATCATTCGGACGACTATATCCTATAGCTCCCAAAGGACAGATCACTTTTGGAACTCATGGCAAACTTCTTAATGGCCGGAATTAGCCCATCCCTTTTGTTTTCAGCTTACCTGTATTAAGTCAGCTGCATGTTTTCGATTCCTTTTTTCAAGCAGAAATCTTTTTTTATGGTGGCTAACATATTATTTTAGTGTGGAAATACACAATTCAAGTTTTGATGCGGAAATCTATTTTTTTTAAGAAAATTATTTCAATTTTTCATATTTATTTATTGTATGACTTATTGCATACATGCGTGCGTGTGCGTTTCTTTATGTGTATGCATAAAAAAGTGTTACCTTGATTGTTTCAAACAACAGCTCGGATGTGCTCATCGATAGTGCTGCTACCTCAACGGGCATGAAGATGTATATCTGAAAATCAGACCTTTTTTGGCCAAGCTAAAGTCATGGAAAGGAAATCTTCTGATTTTAGAATAGGTCTCTTTTCTTTAAATCTCGATAGAACTGTTCGTATCTTATATATTGTTAAGTCCAGATCGAAAGAAGGGATCTGAAGCTACTCGGAAAGATCGGCCAATATTCTATAAAATTACAGACATTTGAAATTCAACAAGATGGTGATTATTGACTAAAATGATTTATTTCCTAATTTGCCAATTTCAGCTTTTATAACTTTTATTTTTAAATGCCAATTTATAGTACAGATGCGTACGAGTAAAACAATGTATTTTATTAGAAGATCGGACTTATTTTAGCCGAGATACACTTATGCAACTTTGAAACAATTGATATCAGGATAGACTGAGTGTTTTTTTTTAAATCTTGAAAAAACTGTTCGTGTCTCAGAGATACTTTACCTTTTGGCGCGCTCCATATCTTACAAGAATAACCTTGCAAGTATATATGGGACAGGCGGAGAACATTTAGATGGTATCTTAGAAATAATATAGTTTGTGGTTAATATGGCGTGTGTTTTGGAGTATGTGTGAAACAATGTAGAAGGTTTGAAAGGGCAGATCGGTCGGAGTTGAGATTATCTCCTCGTCGGAAGAGGATTCTTAATGCATAAACTGCACAGTCTGCGGATTATGTTTGCGTGTGTATGTGTTCTCGTGTATATGCTCCCACTTATGTATGTACATTCATATATTAGAAGCCCGCTCTGCGCAGGGCTCAGGGTATCTTCTAGTCGGGCCTTCCCGACTATTGTACTCTAGCTTGTAAATTTCTGGCAAGGCACAATATTTTCAAGGAATGCGGGCCTTGATTGAATGGTTAGGCTACCCTTCAAAATTTATTGAAAACTGGAATTTAGTTAAGCTTGATTACTCAAGTTTGGAAAGTACAATCAAAACCTGTACTCTATATAGTATCTTTTGAGATTTGCAGTTAATGCAAATGTGCATTTTGTGAGATATGGAAGATGTGAGCTCAGTTGGCTTGGAACCGGCACGGCAAGATTTAAAATGTTAAAGTCAATTAATCGTAAGATCAATAATACCGCTAACTCGCAGCTACGAAAGACTTCTACGGATAGGCAAACAAACAACTCAATTCAAGTGTCGCATATCCCGAATATGATGAGTATTTCTGCTCAGAATAGCTCGATTTCTCCATGCGCGACCTTCTCGGGAGTAAAGCTTGTGCCACACGCCAATAACTAAGCAGCAATAACAACAGCAACAATATCAAATTGACGTAGCTCTTTCTAAGCTAACAATTCAGCAGCAACAACTTGGCAAATATTTTTTTCACTATTTACATATAATATTTGATATTTGCGCAACGGTTCGTCGATTCGACATCTCGTCGCTCCGTCGCTCAGTTTTCCCTTAGTTGGCCCAGACAATAGCGGGAAAATTAGCACAGGTGCTTCAAAAGGCGAGTTGTAGTCGTATAAAATGTGTATTAAACGGTAAGTACATGAAAAATAAATACAAATATTTTTGCAACAAATTAAACATAAGACGCTGAGGCCACACTCCCCCCACTCTCGCAGGCCCCTAGCCCTCCCACTAATCCAAAAACAATCAGCAATATTCACTTAATTATTTGCGCGCTTTGTTGAAAAACTGTTTTCTGTATTGATACCCAGCAACGCAGGCACGACAACGGGCATATTGTTTCGTATACTCATTGAGGCAGCAAGAATATTGACTTCAATCATTTTAAGTTTTGTATTTACAGAACTTTAAGCAATCTAATTGAAAACCTTTATTTGGTCAAGGCTATCTGGGTTCGAATCGTCGAATACTCAATAAAAATACGTTTGTCACTAGTTCTTTTCATTTCAGGTTTTCCTTTAATGTTTTTTAATATATATAAACATAAATTAAATAACATATTTATATTTCTATTCCGAAACTTAAGATTTTATTTTATTTATTTTTTGCACATATATTATAAATGTTATATATGTTATATCTTCCGTGAAATGAAAGCACATCATTAGATATTTAAATTTGAAGCGATTCCCATTTATGTTCTTAATATACAATTATTTATAGTTATTTTTAGATGCCTTGTTTTACTTAACGAAAGTCAATTATTTATTTTACCCAAAAAATATTTTGACCTAAATATTGTAATGAATTCGAAACTCTCCGAGAATTTGTGGGATGCGTGAAAAGAGATACAAATGGTTGCAAGAGTGCAATAAAGACGATAATTATTATAATTTTTTTTCTTATTTTCCGAAATGCTACTTAAATTTAAAATTTATTTAACAATCTGCATATATATGTATCGTTGTGAAACTTAAAATTAATTGCAGTTTTTTGCAATATCTCGAAAATGTTATTTGCGAACATAAGAAACATTTTACGGCTTGATATAGCTTGGGATAAATCTCACAAGAGTCAACTGAACAAAGAAATACTTAAAAATATATATAAAGAGAGACACTTTAAAAGAGAAACTCGCGTATATTAGGGTATCTAATTGAACGAATATCATTATAAAATAGGTAAACAGAGGTATTTGCTTGTTTTCGATGCCAGTTTTTATTGCTCGATAAGTTTCCATTTATTGTAAATTGCAATTAACAACATTTTGCAATAGGAAACGTTAAGGCATTGCGTCTACTGTGAGAAACGTCCCTCTAATTGATAAGTTCTATATTTGATTGTGAGTGCCAATTGTGTTAAGAGACCCAGGTGAATTTCGATTCCGATAGCTGGAACCCGGGCCGAGCCGGGCCAGACTTTGCATAGCCTTCCTAGTAGACGTCATCGTCGTTTGCCCCTCGAGACGAACATTTTGTTTATTACTTTTATTTATTTGTTGTTAATGTTTTTCTTTACTTTTTGCTCCCCGCCAGTTTCTTGCTTGCATGTTTCAATTAATTTCACATTGTATTCGTGCTCTATTAGAGGGCATTAGCGCTGGCACGCTAAGTGCTCGATATGTGAACTGCCAATCCGTATCCATATCCACAACCATATCCATATCCATATCCATATCCACATCCATATCCATATTCACATTCAAGAGCTTCATTCACAGCCGCACAATATCCATGCCATTAGCACAGTCGGGCGGAATTGTTTAATTATCATTAATCAATGGAAAGTCGCGTCTCGTCCAAAACTTGGACTTTTGTGCCAATTGCGAAAGGCCTCAGCTTCGGGCATCAACTTGCTTGACGAACCTGGGAGGCCTGTCCCGCGCTCGAACGAGTTCCGATCGATCGATCACACATATCATATCGCATAATATCTAAGCTGGGGAACTGTTTGTAAATGCTGGCGCTGTGACACATGCCAATTCATCAAAGTGCCCCTTCCCCAAAACGAACTGAAAACAAACAAAAGCGTTTCTTCGGCTAAGTAGCGTGTTTTATGGCGCTATAAGCAGTTGACGATCGCTTCGAGATCGTACTGTCAATGGCTCTATGCTCTACAAATTTTGATCTTTCGAATCGGGGGATTTTTGTTACTCTCTGACGCTCTCTCTCTCTCTGTCTCTATTTATTTGAATATCTTGCTCTTTACCGCTTGAAGGCCAAAGAAAACAAAGTCAAAGCTAAGCTAAGTCTGCGAACTAGTATTGACAATATGACGGCAATACACACGAGTAGTAAAAGTTTTAAACGAATACACGTTTTAAGTACATTTTAGTTTGCTTCAATGAAAAAATATAATCAATATGAGCCACTTTATTATGTGGTTCCATTAGGTTTAGAATTTATGGCAAAGCTTTGGGGTTAACATTTCTAAATTCTATGAGTCAAGAAGTTGTGTATTTTTCAGTCAGAAGTTGCTTTAATTGCGCTCATCTAAATTGTTTTAAATGTTTCTGTCTGCCAAATATAAAAAAACAGTAACTTTACTATTCATTTTTGTAATTTTTGCTAAATCCAGTGTTTGCTGAAATTTCAAGTTAACTTCGATTTGTCAAAGAAAACGAGTTTGGCAAACATTAAATTTTGTTTCTTAAGAACTTTATGATATTACCACGAAAAATAAAGTAGCTCGACAGAACTTAATTAAAAGGATGGGTTAGGGCAAGCTAACCTTTTAAGCTAAGTCGGTTAAGTCTTACTCGCTCTTAAGCTTTTATTGAGTGTGCTTAAATTTGTTTTTCTATTAATAAACAGCCTAGTCAATTTAGTCTGGGTGTCTATCTGTTAATGTATATATGCAAATTAATGTCTGAGATCTTTAGCTATCGTCAACATGAAAAGTTCAATGTATTTCTACTTTTGTTTCAGGCAGTATTTATTTTGAAATCTAATGGATCAACCAAGTGTAACAGAGCCCGAAAAATATTGTTACTCTATATTAACTACATAACTCAGTGTTTCCTTTTATTATATGAATATTTGTGGATCTTCTTATTTTATAAATGCCCTATTTTGTAGAGCTTCAGTATATAAGACAGAGCTTAACTTCTCTATAAGCATTCTAATGGACTTCTTCTGGTAATTTTTATAAATATATATTTTTACATGTATTTTAATTTTGCTATTTTGAATTACAGCTTGAGCATTTTCTGAATATTTATCACTTGCTTTTATTATTTGTTGTTCGATTTATTTTTTAAGATCGCATTCCGTATGCTTGTTTATTTTATGCTTATGAGTATTTGTTTTGCTATTGTTGTTATTGTTGTTGTTGCTACTGCTCTTTGTATGCATGCAAAGTGTTCTGTAAATTTTCCTTGAGATTTAGCATAAAACTATAAAAAAAAATAATGAATTCAACAATATTATGACAATACTAAAAGCAAAATACATAATGATAATAAAACAAAAATCTGTATATAGCATATAAAAACAACGTGCAACAACCGTTGGCTTTCTGCTCGTGCCACGCCCCGTTCATTGAGCGTAGCCGCCATAGGGCAGAGCCCCTATCTACCCCCTACGCCCTCCCGATACGGCGCCACGTGCAGTCCAAGCAACACCTTTTTGCTCACTTGAAAGCGAATAAAAGTTCAATGTTTGAATAAATTAACTTACGGACAGACAGAACAGACGGCCAAACCATAATGATAATAATATGGGTGGAGGTAGCGGCATAGCTATATAGCCTACAACAGTAGCAGCAACAAACAACAGCAACATGCACAACAAAATGACCATTTTCAATAACACTCACGTAGCATCCGAGTCAATAAATTACAACAACAACAACCGCTGCTGCCTAGCACGTACAACAACAACAGCAACAACAATTATTAACGGGAGCAACAATGCCCCGTAAAACAAACAAATCAACAACAAACTGGCCAAGTCAGACAGCCAGCTGGAAACGTCCGGACGCACAGAGGACAGTTAAGGCCCAGAGGCCAAAGCCCTAATACGAGTCGCACCTGGAGACCCCCGAAAACCCGACCCCAACCCAGACCCAGACCCAGACCGAGACCCAGTTTTGGGGCTTGCTTGCAATGGAAAAGTGTGTGAAGGCCAAGGACGCGATCCAGTTGCACGGACAAGTTAACAACTAAACAGGCCGAAGCAACTCTTGTAAAATAAAAAAAATCTCCCATAAATAAATTTTCAATATTTACTTTTTTTTCGGCAGCTCAAGTTACGAAGGAATTCAAGTCACAAATCCAGATATTTAATTTAAAAAAATACAGCTTTTGGGGGCAAAAGGATGGCATTGAGAATTTTATATGCTGCCAAAATCAATATATACCATTTAAGTATAATTTAAGCTAAAATGATATATGTATATTCTTGAGCTGCACCAGAAGTCTGTTTTAATGCTTTTGCTTCCCAAAGTCTGCATAGGACTCTGATATAAAGAATTTTAGTTATAAAGTAAATGAATTCGTAGCTGAACTCTACAATCATATGGAACTCTATATAAGAAAGGGATTTTTGCAACGGTTGAGCCCTTTTAGACTCTACAATTGTTGAATTTTGTGAGAAATGAGGATTGAGGATCAAATGGGAGTGTTGAAAGAGCTAACGTTGCTTAACATTAGCAAGCTAAAATACTTAATATATCTCAACAATTTGAATAAACGGAGTAATTGACAGGCAGACAGTGGGACTATCTAGTATATCTATATAATAGTAAAGAACGTTACATACCTTCGCAGAAAAACAACATGCCCATTTCCGTTTGGTACGGGGTATTAAATATAATGAATGCCCAAGAAGAGTAATTGTTGTAGTAAAATCTTAATACACGTGCTATATTTATTAACTGCACCTGTTACGGAATCCGATGCTAATGATGGATTGGATAGTCGCTGATCATAAACAATTTCATGGCAGATTGAACAAATCAGCGTAATGAGTCGCACTCCACAACAATAAACAACAATTATTGATTGAGCCAGCAACAATGTCGCCATTCAAATAATTGTTCATACAACAATAATCATAAGGCATTGCCAGCAACAGGGGCGGGGGCGGGGCAGGTTGCATACTGCGAAGGGACTTCCTTTCAACTGGAAGGGTCACTGATACATTAAGTTACGAGTAGGCCGGCAGATCAAACACCACACACACATACGCACGCACTCACGCACACACACACACTCTCATAACGTATCAATCAAGTTAATTTAGATCAAGTAACAAATACTCAGCAGTGTGAGAGAGAGAGAGAGAGAGAGAAAGTGAAGGGCAGAGAGAGAAAGAGTGTGACTAATGAAAACAATTCATTTGCTTGCCACAAATTGCCGTTTGCCTCATCGAATTTGACCGTCTCGAAGTTAAAATACCCTGTCAGGTGAAAAATAATATTTAATTTAATTTATTTAATCATCATTAAAGTGCATTTGAAAGTCGTTATCACAAATCAATCATATTTATATATATTTATATAAATATAAATAATGTATTTATGGTAATAAGTACATTGATCTTGAATAGTACAATAGTCAACTTGTATCATGCTTTTTGTTACATAACTAATATAGCCTCAGTGATAGGAGATATCTAGCAAGTGTTTTAAATGGATAATTCCCATATATGAAGTGCATATCTATGATTGAATCAAAAATAAAATATGTATCAAAAACTATTTGCTGAGAATTAATATCCCTAATACCCTGTAACCAAGACAAATGGAAAATCAGGCGTATAGAGGCGTATGTTATACTCGTATATTTCTGATCAGAATTTTAGGAGCAATTTTTTTTAATATTGATCAATTATTTATAGTTTGACTTGGTTTATAAACATAATGTTTAGACCATTAAAGCTAGACTCCAAATTATGATATACTAGAAAAATAAATATTTTTTTTGAAAATCAAATATTACAGATCAAGTAAAGCCCAGCTGAAGATATCCTAGTCACATGTAAGCCCACCATCTTTTCTTCAAGAGCTTTTAAATTACTAAGCAAAACGGTTCTTGACAAACGCCCAGAGTTTACAAGCTGTCAAAACAGAAAAAGTTAAAAGCATTCATGAAAATTAAATAAAAGTACGTTTTGACTTGTCAAATTATCTAAAAATAGAATTAGCAACTTATTTATCGAATACTGACTATATAAATGCTGAACATATTAAAAAGTTTGATCAAAAAAATGCTTTATAGATATCAAAAATGTTTTTCATAAATGACTTGGATTTCTGTAGTTGAATCTAGTTACACAGCTCGGCTCTAGAGATTGAACTGTGATTTATCGCTGCAGACAAACGAAGCGTGATATTATTATAATACCTTATATATGTAATACGTATTTGTACAAATAATACACAAATAAACTTATCATCTACTTTGTAATAGAAACGAAGGCGGCTTCAAGCAGATATTACAAGATCTAACCGGATTAATAGCCAACTGGCATGCACTTACGACCGTTGTGCTACTGTCACTATCTCGTGCTGTGAACGGATCGTGAACCGAAGTCAGAGCAAAGTCTAGTCGCAGTGAAGGGTGAACTCAGATTCAGTTATATTAGACCCAGAGACATAAGCATTAAGAATTCCGCATGCAGTTTCAACTAATTAACAATGCGATCGCTGGCCAAGACAATCACCTCCTGCTGCTGAGGGAGCTGGGGCTGCCGTCGCTTAGAAGGGTGTTTGAAATTGGAAATAGAAATAGAAATGGAAAGCGACTGCCACACTCGGAATGCTTGGAATGGTCGAGGCAATGTAACAGGTTCGCTGCAGAAATGTGCGGCAAGGCCCAAGGCCAGCGAGCCAAGCTTGCAACTGAACTGAACTGAGCCGAGCCGAGTCGAACCGAACTGAGTTGAACTTAGGCGAGCTGCATTCTAATTGGAATCCACTTACAGGTGTCACTGGCATTTGGCTAGAAATGAATGTCTAGCTAGCTAAAATATGTGCGTGTGTATATATATTTATGATTTGCCAATCAGGAACTGTGCGACGGTGTCAAGAAACTCGCAACCCTGAGTTCCGGCAAAGCAATCAAGCAAATGAGCAAAAACCCATCCGAGATCCAACCAGCCGGTTCTACAAAATTCCAAATTCTGCGCAATATTTGTGTATAAAGACTTCTTGCGAAATGACGTACGAGCATTTATAATTTTAAGACACATCTGCCAGAGAGTTGCGACAAAACAAATCGGTCAACGGGCAACGGACAGCCGACAACGGACCCAGCTCGTGTGCACGTTTTTTGCCTAAAATTAAAAGACAAAAGATATATAAAACAACCAGAAGATATACAATATAATGCGAGAAATACATAAATAAATAAAGCTTCCGCAATGGCAGCGCAATGAAATCCATGCTTGAGTCTCCAAATCTCCAATCTGTGATCACTCATTGCGCGACTGTTTCTCACTTTGTCTCTCACTCTTTCTCTCTCTCTCTCTCTCTCTCTCTTTCTCTCTCTGTCTCTCTCTCTCTCTCTCTCTCTCTCTCTGTTACCGTCAGCTGTGTTATCGTTCAGATGATTTGGCCAGGTTGGCCAGGTAATTTCGTCAACAGCATTTTGAACTTCAGCGCAGAGTTCGAAGAACTCGACAGAAAAACATAAACAATCGACAAAAGGCAAAAGGCAAAAGACAACAGACAAAAGACAAGAGGCACGCAAAAATGGCAAACAAAATGGCGACAGCTACTCGAATTTTTCGACTATTTTTAATGTTGTTTTATGTGAATGTTTTTTTTTTTGTTTTTTTGCTATTTTATTTTTTGTTTACGGCGATTAGAAGCGGTTCACGGGCCCAGCTTAAAGCCCATGTTGGCCAAGTCTGCCGACTGCCGCCGACTGCACAGTGCCAAGTGAACAACAGCAACAACACTCGATCACTGGTATTTTTAGTATGTGGCGTTGATTTACAAGGTGAACCGGTACAGAGCCAATACCAGTTCCAGTATAGAGCCAGAGCCCGAGATCGAGCCAGAGCCAGAGCCCGAGTCCGAGCCCAGGCCCAAGCCCAAGCCAAATAACAACAACAACAATTTGTTGCTTGTTGCGCTTTTTGGCACTGGGCTGGCCATAGTCTTTGGCTTTGGGGTTCCGCTCCATTTGTGCTGGCTAATTAATAAACTATTTGCAGCACATTAAAACATCTAGAGGACCCCCCGTCAACACCCTCGGCAATCAATGATAGCTGAATTATTGACGGCTATCTAGCAATCGAGTTTCGCTTCGTCTTTTGGCCACTTGAGAAAACTTTCCCAAAATCTGATAACAGCCAACAAGCAATAACAATATTATAACTATGTCATCAAGTTTCTCAGATAGAATAAACATCTATTTTCAGACGAAACACTCTACGATCTAGCCACATATATCATGGTATACAGCACATAGTCTTATAGAGTTGGTCAACTTTTGAATTATAATACATTATATATTATTAATCATGCTGCATTTTAATTCGAAATGAGTTCAAACTTGTTTTGAATAAATAAGACGCTTCGAATTTGAAGTCAGAAATATATTTAGCTGTGCAGCAACAGCGTATATATGGTATAATATTGACTATATATTAATACCTTAGATCTATCTATTTTCCTCTTTCCCATTACTATGACAATAAACTCTTTTTATTCTCCGAACATTGAAGACATTCCCAATAAATATTATTACTTATATACTTTATTTTGAAGATACTCGCATATACATATATATATATATATATATATATATATATATATATATATATATATATAGCTGAATTATATATATATATTTACCTCTCTCAAAGAATCCAAAGACATGTTATTGGTATTAGAAAGATTTGAAATTTTCAAGCAAAGGCACAGTACTTGTGTATTTCCTGATTGTCGCTCAAATCGTTTCAAATTTTATGTAGCTCAGTTGTAGTTCGGTTTCGGGTAGCGTATTTCATGCTTCGATGCGATCTTAAGAAGTAAAATCAAGTTCTTGTCTTTTATTATTGCTTATTTTTTTTGCTAATGACGTCTGTTTATTGCTGCACGGGTTGCTTATGAGGCAGACTCGTGACCGCAAAAATGATAATACGAAAAAGTTTAAAATATATATATATATATATATGTATATATAAATGTATAAAATAAATCGCGAAAGTAATTTGAAAATTTTCCAATGCATTTTATGATTAATAAAGATCTTGAAACTTTAAAAGGTATTTTACAATTAATTTTCCAAGTCGAAATCTGTCAAAGGGAACGGTAATTAAAATTTATAATGTGAAATTGACTGTGGAATAATTGATGAAACAAAGTAGCTAGACTGATATACCCTCCGAGATTGCATGCCTTCGCAATGGGCTATACTGTACGAAGTCTTGCAATAAGGAAATTTATTTCTAAAGTTACATCTAAATTATGCGCCCATATCATGGCTTTGATCTGAGCATTAACTGGATCGAATATGTCGATATCTTCAGAAAAGAATAGAAATAAGAAGTACCTTCAAAAGAGATTGGAAATTGCATGAGTATTTAATAATTATTAATGAATGATGAGACAAATTATTAGTATTTTGATGTAATTTAGATCAAATATTCCTTCAAAACAAGAAATTTAAAAACATCGTTGATGTATATATAAATATTTGAATTAACATTTTGCTTGAGTGATGAGTAATGATTAATGAATAATAAGAAAAACAATGAGTATTTTAATATCTTTAAAATCAAGTATTGTCCATAATATTTTTATTGACTTGAATGAAAATTAGTTTTGTTTGTCGACTCAATAATGAGTGATGAGTAATGTATAATGAATGATGAGTAATAATATATAATAGTAAATAAATTTCGCAAAAAAGGTGTCAAGTCGACGTAAATTTGTTGCATCCACCGCCATCGCGTCGTAATCATCTGTAAACTAAGGCAACTCCTTCTTCCGCCATCATCTTCATCATCATCATCATCATCATCAATATCATTGCGATGTTTGATAAACATGATGATGGGATTGTAGGCGCTAAAAGCAAACGGACCGCAACAAAAAAGAAAAAAAGTCCCACAAATATGTCGCATTTGCCCAATTGATTAGCGTTACGTTTACGCGTACAGTGCGCCATAAAAGTTTGTGTACACAGCAGCAAATTGATTTTACGATGCGGACTGACGAGCACTGCTAATTCAACTGGTTGGGACTGGTGCGACTTGGGATGGGGCACGGACACGCCGGACTCTGTCAAATTGGAAGACTTACACCCACCCTCCCGGCGTTTGCTTAACGTTTTACGGCCTTTTCATTCCGATCGCTTGTTTGCTCTCTTATGGATTTATCACTAATTTGTGTGGGCGTCGGGCAAATATGTATGTTTTCCTGTGTACATACAAATTTCGTATACATATTATATATTTATTACGTTTTTTTTTTATTTTCTCATTCAAAAGTATTTTTTATTTACGTGTGAAAAGTCGCGTAGTCGGTAAGCATTTGGCCTGTGGAAAGTTTTGAGCGCCATCCGTGCGATTAATTAAAATGCAATTAGAGTGTTAAGTAAGTTTAATTTTCGCATTGCCGCACCAATTAGTGCCCACAATACAACTATATCGCTAAGCAAACTCTGCTATTTACCAACACTGAGGTCAACAACAAGTGCTCCGAATTGCGCAAAGAGAGCCAAATATGTGAATATATATCGCACTGCATGGACCACTGCTAATTTCTAGACGATTTACAATCCCATAATCGAATAACAAATTTAAGGTGTTAATTTCTTAAACGATCTCGAAAATATGCAATAAAGTCCGCCAAAGTCAATGCAATAAATAAGGAAGATGTGTTTTTTTATTGTCTACGTTGACTTTTTATGATAGCGATTAAAGCAGATTTGTTTATTTGCTTATTTGCTAACCAAAGCTGATTAGTTTTCCAGATTGATCTTTATATACATATAACAAGTAAGGAGGTCTAAAAAACTGTTTCTGGAAACAAAAAGGAAAGGAAAGGATCTTAAAAGAAGGCCACAAGTAACATCACAACTCTATGACGAGCACTAAGCATTTATTTTTATTATTTTTTTACTATAATTTCGATTGGGGAACGCAAATTTTTTGTTGTTATTTAAGATGGTCTGAAGCTACGAGTATATTTTTATGTGTGTCGCAACTCTTTCTATAAACAAATAATTTTAATTTTTGTCAAAAATTAATTAACGAAACGAGTTTCGAAACATGTTTATAATTAAATAAGAATTTGCAAATATAGTTATAAATATATGGAAAACACCTTCACCTTCACCCCAGCGCCATTCCGTGACTCTGAATGTTTGTTGACTGTTCACAGCACAATCTGTGATTATTCATGGGAGATCTGTGCATTAAAGAACTGAGATCTATCTACTTGAACTTAAAGTTTGCTTAGCTGAAATATCGTTTTTCCGTTGTCGAAATAGAGAAGTATATATCTGCTTCCGCAAGTATCATGGCATATTGAAATTGAAAAAAAAAAAGATTTTTCCAAAATTTATTTTGTATATACTTTTATACAAACTATATAAGGGATTCACGAGTTTTTAAAAAACTGTGTTAATTAAAAAAAATAATGTTTCTCAATTTAAATTTGGCGTGATTTTAAAAGAATTTTTTTAAATCTTAAAATCGCTTAGATAAACATTTTTAGAGAATTCTATGAAGTACTGAACATCTAAAATTCATTTTAGAATATACTTTATTTAAATAAGGCATTTAGATAAAAATTCTTTTAAACTTCTCTTGTGGAAGTTAAAGCATCTTTTTTACAACAATCGAGTTCTTATTAAATTTTATTAGTTTTAATAGTTTTGCTTTTGAATATCGAACTTCTATCAATTGTGTAGCAACATAGAAAGACTGCTTTAAGATTTGCAATCTACAAAAAATCCATTCAGAATCAACTTTCACTTCTGGACATAAAATGAAATAAATAACATAAATTACATCAATTAAATAAGATAAATTATGTAGATATTTTATTGAAAAATGTCTCAGATTGTTTTCGGGCATTTAAAGAGCGAGCTATGAACATATTTCTAATAGAGCAATTTCTATTGCATATCGAGTTAGATATTTTGCAAATTCTCACAACGTATTTAAGCGATGATATCAATTATATAATTGTAAAGTCACAATAGTCATAATTAAGGCTTCCAATTAGTTAAAGACTATCGGAGCTGGGGGAAACCTTCATCTCGTTGCTGAAATTGTTGCATGCACTTGGCAGCTAATCTCCAACATTTATTGCACAAATTGAATGCAATTAATTGAAAATAGTTTAAGCTAATAATAAAGATATTTAGCCTCTTAGCTGTAACTTACCTGCCCCTCCCCCATCTCCCTCTCTCCCTCCGCCCGGGGAATGCAGCAAAGCGAGACGTAGTCGGATTCGCAGTCTCGTGATTGACATACTTCTATTATTTTGTAGAAATGAATTAATAAGGCGGGGATAGGGAAGAAGGGGGGCTTGCTGAAGGAGTGACAAATAACCTTCCATTATGGAGTTGTTGTTCTTGTTGCAATTAATTGTTGTATTTATTTTATTTGCTCTTTATTTGTTCCTGAACATTTTTCGTGTCTGCTGCATTTATTTATTCGTTTAATTAATTCAATTTGTATTTATTTAATGTTTACAGAACATCATCAACAAGCAGTTGGAAAATAATAATAATAAAATAAATATGCCGAAGAAGAAGCAGATGAATGAAACGCTCAGCTTTGTTTGCACTTTTCAGTTGCACTCGATTGTTTCCCCTTATTTGATTAAATGTTGTTCTTTATTTAATCAAATGAAATGAAATGAATTGAAAGTCGGCGCAGGAGCTGGCTGCAACAAGGAGGCGAGGGCGGGAGGGGAAACGGCTTGACATCGCTTGTCAGCGGGGTGCGACAACCTTTTTTTAATATTGTAAATTTCTGCTGTTTGTTTGTTCTTTTTAATTTAATTTGTTTTTGTTGTTGTTGTTGTTGTTTTGTTTTGTTACATTGCAGTAACTTCTTGACAATCTTGACAAATTAAAATGCAAGCAAATAGCAGCAGCAGCAACAATTGCACACGCTTTTCTACCTGTGTGTGTGTATGTGTGTGCGACATTTAACAGTGACATTCTATTTGCATTTCGTAACATTTATCTGTGTGTGTGTGTGTGTGTGTAACAGTTATATAAATGCCATAAATAAGACGCCTAATTCATGCAATTAACGTGGCAGGGCCAACGCGACGTATGAGTGATATACAAAGCGGCTTGCAAATTATGAACAAAAGGAAGTGCACCGGAGAAGCCCTCGCAACAGCGCAACAATGAATAGCGCTGGGAAAACAGTCAGCCAAATTACGTCAATCCACTGCAACTCGTTTAACTGTAGTTTCAGCTGCCAAAGTTATCCTGTGCCACGCTCCAACCCACACGCAAGGTCTCTTGACCACTCCGATCGTGAATACCTATAATATAGTATAGTAGTATGCATACAGTACTACGCTAACTTTCATATGCTAATGTACAGGCAAGACTACCTAAGACGAACCCTTAAGCACACCTGTGTAACTGGCTATAAGCGACTGCTTAATGCTCGACTTTCTACGAAAATCTATTGAATAATTATTTATATGAGTCAAAATATTACAACAGATTACTGCGGTCAAAGATCTCGGGTTGTACTTTTGCCAGCAAATTTTTGAGATTTATAATCTTTTAGCAAAGGTATGCATATGTAGCATTTTTTGATTCTGTCTCAAATGAGTTACAAATGAGTTTAAGGTTTGCTGTAGTTAATATGCCTGCATGTGGGTAAGGCCCAAATAGAACTCAAAACCAATATACTCCTAGTACTATGCGAATCGAGAGATGAATTTTGCTATATAATTCATGTCATTCGTGTGAGTATCAATTAAGTTTTCTACGGATGCCTAATATGTTACGAACTGATGTTTTATATGTACATATATATTTTTTGATATCTCCTGATGGATCATATTTAGAAAAATATTGTGTTGTTTTTCGTTTCAAGTTCTTTCTCGAATATCATGATACTGTCTGTAAGTTGGAATGTTTTAAGTTATTGCTTTTAAGATGCTTTTGACTATATCTAACAATAACTTTCAGAAATGTTCTACTGTATCATATTAATACCATTTTTCCGTAAGGAAATAGAGAATTTTAGCTTGGCAGTCTTTAAGCATACATAATATACCTTGAAAGTGCATAGATACGTCAGATATTTTTCACTTGAAATGTCAAATAAATTTGTCTTGTATTTTTGTTAGAGTTATAAAATGTGGTAGTAAGACTTAACGATAATAGAAAAGAAAAGTACCAAAAGAAACAATTGGTACATTACTTATAGAGTAAACCGACTTGCAGTACCCTGTACCCAAGCCTGCGAGAGTTTCCTCCAGCATGACGCATTTGCTCTGCTTTTTCTTTTGCATTAATCATTTTGGTGTTTTCAAGAGCTTAGTTTGGGCAAATTCTTTGTCGATTTATCGAGATGCAGTTAGTCATAGAGAAGTTCGACTGTATTTTATATTTATAGAGATATAGTACAGGTAGTTTATGTTATTGTATTTTAACCTCAGTCCGCAAATAACAGGTCACGACCAGTTTGAAGCACTTGCAAGTCGAGCGGCAAGCAAATAAGTAGTTAATAAGTATTTATGATGTAAGCACGGGGCAGCTCACATGTGGCTCTATTATTAGTATTATATTATTATACCAACTAGTATACGAAACTATAGCTCACTGCACTGTGAGACTATAAAGACACATAAATGCCTGTAAACTGTTTATATTTGCATTACGAACAGCCCACCGACTGGCCACAACATCCATCACATCTTTGCCACCTCTGTCGATACGATCTCAGACCCAGGCTTATGTCAGCTGTGCAATCACATCGAATTCAGGCAGGCTCTGCCTCTTGCCCCTTCCGATAGCCTGGTCCGTGTTTAATTTTGCCTACCCAGAAGTTGGAATTGCATTAATATTAAGGTCGTCAAATATACCAGGCACATGTACTAAACTTGTTTTTAAGCGCCCAGCTAAATGAATATACGTTATAGCAAAGGTATCAGCTATTAAATACCCTATAAATATTACAGAATCAAATTTTATTATAATATGAAATAACTTCTTTTTAATCAAACTCCGGAAGTGCTTACTATTCTTAAAAGTCCTTATTCCCAATTTTGTTCTATTTGTCATACCCTCAATCAGAATAGTGTAGTTGGCAAATTAAATTCGAGTTATAATAATATATATATAGACTAGGGAATGCACTTCAAGAAAGATTTTGGAGAAAACCAATGTACACTTAACGCGTTGTAGGCGAGTATTAATATTTAAGTTACCACATAATTTTCGATACGAGATGACAAGAGTGATTTCATTTGGAAAAGTTTTAACTTCTTATTGAAAACAGTTCAAATAATCGTTTAGGTAATAAGCAGTGAGAACTACTTAACACTTTAATTGCATAGTGAGCAAGTGAGTGCGTTTCAAAGTCTATCATTAGAGAATATTTAAAAATATTAAGGAACAAATCTTTCGAGTACAATATGGATATTTTTTCCTTAAGTGTAGGCTGTGAAGAAATAAAATGTCACGTTAGTGAAACAGTTGGGTATTGTCCGTCTAGATTTATTAATGATTACAAATTCTGTTGTGCCTTAAGTTTACTAGCCTCACCTATTTACCTAGTTCATTTTTATCGCTGCGAAACAGAGACTCCGACCCACACACTCTCCATGCCATATATTTATGAATATATGACAGTTAAGCTATTGTCATACCAATTCGCTGTCATAGCAGGAAGTGCTCAAATGTATGTAACAGCTGGTTACATACACCTTTGTTAGTAGTTAAATTATAATTCTTTCAGTTTTATCTATAAATTGTCTATATTCAGCATACTCAAAGTTTGACTATCATTAACATTTTATTTTTTAAGTACAGGGTATCTCACAGTCGTATTATCTGCTCAACTATATGTCTGTACATGCACAAGCATGCCATTGTTTATTCATGCTTTAGATTATATACCAAATAGGGTATCTTCTAGTCAACTATCTTGCCAAGTTGAAAAAGCTTTACAATTATATATGTATTTACAAGTATATCTTATGCAATAGGGAACCCAATTTAACAATTAGAATAGGCTAACAATGGTAATCTATTGTAATTATAATAGTTTTTATACTTGACTACGAGGAAAGAGTATATTGGGTTTGACCAATGTCATTAAAGCAAGAAAATTCGAAATTTAAATATATTAAGTTTGCGCGCATCGGAAAATGTGCTTCAAATGGTAAACGTCTATATTTCTCACAGCTTCATAGCTATAGCCAATCTTCTTCCATTCAGCATCGACTAAAGCTTCTTGACCACGCCCACCCGACCCTTCAAATGAATTGTGATCGAATATTATCACTTGCCACACTCTCATTTAATTATTGTATTATTTTTATTTTTGTACTCCTTTACTTCGTTTGAAAATGAAGAGGGTATATTGATTTTGTACCTAGGGACTTGAAATTTCAGATAACAAATCAGAAAAAAACAAAACTTTCAAGTGACAAATAAAACTAGGGATACAATATAAATTGTCCGCCCTTTGAGGCGTTGCAAATCCGAAATTATGGATCTTTGATTAAATTTATCTTTCGTTGTATCTTGAAGGAGTATTAGGCAGTCCGTTGCACCCGACTAGAATGCTCTTACATACTTAACTTATTTGAGAGGCTATTGCAAATATTTTATCCAACATACGAAAGCAAAAACAAATTTGACACAAACTAACATACAGGGCATTAAATCATTGTAGACATTTATTTATGACATTTTTCCCTTGTCATGTCGAGAAAAGTATTTGTCCCGAAGGGAAAAAGATAAATTTGTTATGAAATGAAATAAATTTATATATGAGAAAGCGTTTTCTTCAGTGTCACTAAGTTAATAGTTTGTATATTATATAAATCATGATCTTGAGTAAATATTAGTTCAGTGCAGGTGTGAATAGCCTGTAACTAACTTCATACAATATGTATTACAATAGATAAAATGTTTAAAAATCATCTCGGTTGCATTTCACTTGATGTTGAGTTGACTTAGTGACTCAGTTCTTAGAGTCACGGAACAACGAGGATCTGGAATCGAGTCAAATAGTTGCTGTGTCATAGCGTCTTCTTGTTTTGGATGTTATTTTAATTGAAGAGTAAGACCAATGGCAATGACAATGGAAACCACCTCGACCACGTGAGATCTACCTAGATAATGGGCCAGGGAATCCGCAGAAAAGAATTAGTACGGGTTGGGGCAATAAAATAGGTGTCGTAAATTCTCGGGGTATTTGGGCATCACGCGCCAACGGATGTGGAATGAGAATGAGAATGAGTTCAGCTGCTGAAATGGCGCTGACTTTGAGCCGTGGGCAAATAGCAATGGGGATTACGGGAACAGAGCGTTCCATTTCGTTTTGCTGGGATTACGAATATGTACGATTCCGCTTATCGCGCCCGCAGATGAGAACTTTGGCTGCTAATTACGCGGCATTTTTGTGCATGAATATGAAATCTTGTTTATTTGCATTTAATTTAGATATAAGTGTAATTCGGGCCCATTATATCAATGCAAACATCAAATAAACTGCCAACGGGGAAGCCAGCAACAAAATGGTGCATATCCAACAGCTATATATAGAGTTCAAGCGCTCTATAAATCACTCGTTACTCTAATACAGGCTGACGGTGCAGTAGATCGCCACACAAGTCTTCAGGCTTCCGATAGTGAAGTGCACTACGGCCTTGATTTTTCCATCAAGATCCCAGCGGGGCATGTTTTCCAGTTGCATTCGATTGCTCACATTGTGAAACCTGTAAACATGCTGAGAGTAAAAGAACATTATGTTAATGAATAGTTGCTTTAACTTAATATAAGTTAACGACATTTTGGAATATTAGCTTTGTATACATTATATACATACTCTTAGGTCGATTCCGTATAGATATGTCCATCTGTTCGTCTGTTTGTTCCAATGTCAATTAATCTTACAATTTCGAAGCTAACACCATTAACTGTTGCATAAGATAGCCCAGGCAGTTTGAATTCTTCGGATCGGATCAATATATTATATAATAATCATCGATCATTAACAAAATTATTGACAATCTATCGAAAAATATATATATTTATAAAAATATGTATTATAAAAGCAAAAGTTTTCTTTTTTTCAAGAAGTGTTCTCTAAATACATGCATATATATATTTATATCTGATAACACTTTTTCAATGGAAAAAAGTACATATACGGAACGTATTTTGGCTACTCACGAACTAATCTTCATATGTATCTTCGAAATCATATCAAATGCGTCTATTATCAACATCAAGACTTTAGATCTAATAGCTGTAAAGGTATTTAATTTTCCGGATACGGAAGATAGACTAGTCTTTCTTCCAATATGTGAAGAAATCGTATTCCAATAGATGGGCTTACATTATGCTCTGATGGAATACTTACTCCCTTTTTCGGTGGGCAGACTCGCAGACTCTTCGGGACCTGTGTCGCCATGTAAAAATGCCAGAGCTCAAACGGATCAAAGAGTGCTTTGCAAAAGTCGTCGCGTTTGAGGGAAACATAGGTTTGCACCCACTGACCCCGATCCATGCGGCTGACGTCGGCCTGGAACTTGATGGGTGTGCGCGGCAGTTGAGTTTTGACAGTGAAAGCCCCGCTAATGTAGGATGTTTCGTAGTCGCTGTCCAGGGCGGACGTTACACTGCTTTCCAACAACTCACTGAAACGCACATTGCCCTTGTCCTCCTTGCTGCTGCAGGACTCTTGGAACACGTGCTCGTCGAGGTAGACATTGTAGTTAACCGACTGTCAGTAAATGCCATATTATAGACTAAGGAAGGAAGGAAGGAGCTTGAGGAGAGACTCACCCCTGCTCTTAGCAGCTGCAAAGCCAACAGACAGGCGATGAGGCACAGTCGCGACATTGTGGGCATCGTGTGGCTGCAGCAGATGCAACATATTTATAGCCCGTTTAGAAGCTGCGGCTAATTGGCCGGCAATTAGATTTGAATGCAACTGTATTTATCGCACCGTCTATCGGCCTAATTGCCAAACGCCCCAGCAGAGCCATTAGCATTTAATTGGCGCTGATTTCGATGGCGATTTCAATTTCGATTCCGATGTCAATTTCAATTTCAATTTCAATTTCAATTTTAATTCCAATCCGATTCGCACTCAACATTTTATGGTCGTCTCGCTTGGCACCCAAATAGATGTCCCGCGCTCGGCATGCCAGCAGCGTAGGCACTAGCGAGGCCATCCTGTACGGAAGCCGGCCCAATGCAAATGCAAAATACATATGTTTAGAGACTATGTCACGCATATATCGATCAACTCTATCGATCCGTTAGCACTCATCACGCGTCTGCCGTGTGCGCCTGTGGGACCTGACCTTGGCGATCAGCGGCGTGAGCCAGCCGCATTGTGGGCCACGGCCCATTGCAAACACAGCACTTCATTTTGGCCAAAAGCAAATAGTGTCAGCCACACGCCCAGCCAGCCAACCAGCCAGATAGGCTTAATGGCGGCTCTCAAATATGATAGCGTCCAAAGCGCGTGGCGCCGTCTGTTCTTATTCCTCGCGCATAGTCATAGTTCATATTTTATTATTCCTCATATTTACTTAGCTCTTTTCTTTGACGTTTATGACAAGCGCATCATTTATCTTGAAAAAGCTTCTATCACACTCGAATGACAACAATAATTTTAGCTTATTTACTTAACAGTGGCTCACACATTGCCTAGTCTTGGAAACCCAACCAAGTTTTCCAAAAGTTTCTTTATCTTAATCCTATAATATGCTTTAGAATCTTAAGAAGATTACAATTACCTTTCAGTTCTAGATGTCTGGGTAGTTAGACAAACTCCGGAAATGATTTTCTGGACATAAATTCTTCTCTATTTCGAATAATTATGAAACTTTTTTAAACAATCTCTGAAAAGTTAGTATTAACTAGAGGGATGGGCTAACTTTGGTCATACCATTGTAATTTTAAACGATATATATATATTTTCTCTGATTTGCGGCGCCCTCATAAGCGGATATATATTATTTTTGATATTTTTGTAGAAATCAATATTTGTTAATTTTTGAGTCTCTAGTTGTAAATTTGGAAGATACAGCTTTTACCGATTTGCCACTTTTTGGTCAATCTATAGAGGAGGGCAACAGTAACCTAGATGTCAAATGACATGTTCATTTCTGCCCAACGGTCGCACCGACTGCCCGCCCGTGAGACTATGCAAAGATTTTTAGGCACTTCAATTTATTTTTGCACAAACTTTTTTCACAATTCCATTTTTTGTTGCATACTTTTAAGCGGAGCAATTCATGCGCGCAAGTAAATAATAATATCAAATGGAAATCAAACTTTATCTCGACTATTGCACAGGATGAAATGACATATGACGTGAGGACCAGACCTATCGATTCCCATTCAAATATGTTTTTATTTAAGAATCCAAGACTTGTGATATTTGAGTTAAAGGCCAGCAGCAGCTGCCACGAAAATGACTGCAAAAACAGAAAAACCCTAATATCTCCTTTCAAAGTTCTTGAGACCCCTATCAGACATTATATCATCATTATCCGACAGGATATGCAAGGATGCAGCCGAGTTAGAAGTCATTTTCTCTGCCAAAAATCATCATGTTATCTGTTTATTTAAATCATAATCAGCATAAGGGCGTTATTTATTCAGAAGGACATCCTGTTAGTCCTTGAATTAGAGGTCGTCAAATAAAACATATTGAACTAGATAAAAAAGATTTTCTTCTTGCCTGTGTTTCTACATTGTAAATAATTAAGGACATTCCATTGTCGGCATCTCATGAATAACTGTTCTGCTAACTCAGGCAAAGCTTTTCTTTTACATTTCATTTAAGTGATTAAAAATATATTTTATTTTCATTTAATATCGTGTTGCATTGGCAATTTAACATATACGGTGCACTATATGATTATGTTTACGTACTTGCAATATGGTTAAAGTGCGTACAATTATATTGTTGTTTGATAGTCACATAAATAAATATATATAGTTGGTACAAAAGTCATATATTTAAGAATAATAGTTAAATATGGATCTGGTTGAAGAGAAAGAGGAAAAGGCTAACTTGGAGTTCATAATTAGAAGGCTTTCCCTGTAGCCACAAATATGGAAATGATCCTGCAAAGCTATAAGGAACTAGCTACATTGAAGACAAATGGCATAGACTTTAATTGATTTGGTTTTAAAAATATTTCGCTAAGGGAAGCAATGTAAAGTTTAAAGTTCCATGAATCGTGATTTTGGCAGATTATTCATAAGTACACAGATGTGAATGGGGAGTTCTGTTAGTCTAAGAGCAAATGATCTCTGAATAGTAACTAAAGAGGGACTGGCTATTCGAAGTGTGTAGGAATTTTGAAGTAATATGCATTAAATTATTTAAATGTAATACATATAAGATCATTTTTATTATTCGTATTGCACAAATGGCAAACACCCTTTGACCTGTTTTGCACATTTGCTATCACGATCGTTGTGAATAAGCGAATTTGAATAGAAATAAAAAATACGTTTACGTATATGTAGATGTATATGTATGCATGTATGTGCTCACTTGTATAAAAATATCTAATGTATGTAGCTAAAATAAATTCCAAATATCTACAAAATAACGCACTTACGTACTAATCTATATTGCAAACTATACTTAGGCAAAAAAAAAAATATATATATATATTAGCTATGTTTTAAATTTCCATTTGAAAATAATTCTACAAAAATATATGTATTACATACTTTTCGCATTGTACAATAGATAAATAGTAAACGAAAGCTGCGGGATCCCAAACGATTCTGCGGCGAAAAGTATGCTATACAAAAGTGTGTGTAGATCGAATAGGAAACTGAATAATTGCAATCATGATTGACTATAAATTAAATGCTAGTGCAGGCAGAATAAGTTGGCAAATAAACGAAAGCTTGGCTGCTCAGTTTTCACTTGATGATAATCTCCGCGGGTGGCAATATGTTATCGCCATGTAGACAGTACCAAATGCTCGAATACCAGATGGTCCGATCGACCCACTCGCTGCCCGCCAGCACGTGTCCAATGAAAGGTGCATCGCGTGATCTGCAAAAGCGAAAGAGATTAGCTTTGGACAAAAGCAAAAGTAATCGAGCTATTTACCTCATAATTTGCGCTTGCGTGCGCTCCACGAATGTGATGGCCCAGCTCCATGGGAAGTCACGCTTGCGCTCACATCCCAAGTACGCTGTGGAGCTGTGCAGAAAGATTTCCCGGACAATGCTCGTTTTGTCATTTTTGTCCTTTTTGGAGACAACAATTTTGCCATCGCGCAGCTCGCACTGCAGCGGCTTGAAGGACTTGGTGCGGTAGTCAGCGAAGCGCAGCTCCTTGCCAGGCGTCACCGTCGCCAAATTCTTGATAGCGCGCTGCACCTCACGCAGCATCTCAATGGGGCGCACCACCAGATAGTTGTGCTTGCGATCCTCCTCCGGCCAGTACGACCAATTCAATATGACATCGAACACCTTGACGTCATGGTGCAGCGGCCGCTCCAGACTGTCGTTCAGTATGACCTCGTACAGGGTCAATTGATGCGTTGCCAGGCCCATCTTCGCTGAGTACTCGCGGCACAGCTCGTAGGCGGTCTTTGTTGGTGAAATTGTGGCATTTACCTGAGTCTTCTCCTGCGGACAAAGAGGCGCGTTTAATGAAGTTATAGAAATGGATTTGAGCTTACGAAGAGCTCACCTCTGTGGTATTGTCTGGGTTGGGATTGAGACTGATCCAGATCTTGATGTCGCCCGACTGCTTTACAGCGTCCTTTAAAGTCTCGGCGGCCGCATAGTATTTTTGTAAGCACATTAACATCGCTTGCTCCTTTTTCTAAAAGAAAAACATAAACAAGTCGAATTTAAGTTAAGATATATATACGTTAAGCATAAAGATTGTATAAATTGTGGCATATGCTGATGTTCCTGCTACTTTTTAAGTTTTCTCGTAAAAATTTCGGGCGTGTCTTAAAGATTCTCTCAACTTATGAGCAAATTGGAGATACTCTTATCAACTTTCATGAGTATTCGGATCTTTTTCAGATAATTTTAAAACATAAACTGGAGATTCTAAATTTAAAATTGTTTTAAGAGCCATAGGCTATGGTGGATACACACTAACTCATGCCAGATTTTCTAAAGAATTCATATAGATTGAGCTGAAAACAACGAAGTTATTTAATAATAATGAATTGCAATAGCCTCAAGATCAAATTCTCTGGGTATTCGATACCGATTGCAGCTTGTTACTCGTTAAAGACTGCAGTTGCAGTTTAAGAAACATATATAGTAATACAACAGTTAATCAGAAGTACTATTTGCGGTTTAGGGATGGCAAATAGCTATGAGCTGTTTCAAATAGGCATCGATAGTTGTTTAATTGTATTACCATTTCGTCGGCGCCGCAGGGAAACAGATTCTTATAGAGCACAATCAGATCGCTGAGCACATCGGCCTCCTTCTGGGAGTAGATCAGCTCGTCGCACTGTAGGAGAAGCAGCAGATTAGATATATGTATAATGGAGGGTAAATGAGGCCGGGGGACGTTACCTTCTTGGCCAACAGCGTTGGACCCCATATCATGGTGAGGTTCTGCACGCTCATCTTGTTTTTGGCCTGCTGCGAGCTAATGAATACCAAATGGCCAACAATGCGACGCAGCGTCTCGTGCTCAATGGTGCTGAGGCGAGCGAGCAGCTCCCTGTAAATGGGTATCTTTTCGGTGGCCACGGCCAGCTCGGTCACGAACACAAAGCTGTCCGTCAGCTTGCCCAGCAGCCTTTCGGGCAGATCGCGCATGAAACGCTTCAGCACGTTGGCCACGTCGTGTTCGTTGTATTCGTTGCGCGTGATCTCCACGTTGAAGGCGTCCGCACGGAAGGCGCTCATCAGCTTGTGCATGGAGTTCTCCGAGCCGGACTTGCGGTAAATGCCCTCCGACATGGAGCCGTGGATGTACACAAAGTTTATGCACTTGTCCACAATCACGGGCACGTCGTAGCGCGTCAGCTGCTGATCGCCCAGCGAGAAGCCGTTATTGTGCGCCACCTCCCTGATGATGTGCCGCCAGATCTTAGTCTCGCGCGCCGAGCTCATTATCATGTAGACTGCATACGGCGGACAGTCGATCATCAGCATAGGGCCGCTCTCCACGTGCAGATTGTCAATGGACTCGTCGCTCTCTTTCAGAACTGTAAACGATCAGCAAAAGAGGTGAATATTGAATTAAAGAGAGACGGAGACAATTTTGTCTTTTTAATTGATGTTTACTTTGCGTTCTTTACTGCTTTTGCTTATATCTTGGCCAACAAATAAAATGTATTTATATATATATGTATATACTTATGTTTTCTTGCTCAACATTAACAATCAAATTGATATAGATATGAGTCTATCTGTTTTTATGCTTGACGACTTTATCTTATATGTAACTGCTGAAGTAATAATATTTTCTGGGTTTATTTCCAAGATATTCTGACCAAGCTGCTTAGATATGAACACAATCTTATCGATATTGTACTCGGACTGTACTTCACAGAAGTTGAAGAAATGTTTCACTTAGCGGCTAACTCCCATTGGGGTGCTTTGGTCAGACTTTGTGATAAGCTACAAATAAACTAGGTTCCCTATTAGTCTCTATAATAGATCGCTACTATGGGAACAGTCTAAAGCACAATCACGGTCATGAATAGAGATGCGCGTCGGGATCGGGATTTTCGAGAATCCCGCGGGTCCCCAAAAAAAATTTGGGGATCGGGAGGGATGGGAAAGATTCTGAAAAAGTCCGAGACGGTCGGGATAAGTCCTTGAACCCGAAATTCCCGAGGGTCCCGACAAGAAAATTATTAATAGATAAAATTGCCTGTATTTATCAAAAAACAGAAGAATGATATTGACGAGGAAATTAATTCTAATATAAATCCTGTTAAATTTAAGAGAAGTTCAAATATTTTATTATTTTGACAACAATGCAATAAATTGTCATTGTTACAAATGCTTGCTAGGGAAGTAGTTGTTGTTCCAACATCTTTGACAACGAGTGAGAGGATGTATTCTACGTCTAGTAGAATTTTGGAAGAAAGAAGAACACATCTTAGAGAAGAAAATTTTGAGAAAATATTACTTTTAAGTACAAAATTTTATCTATTATAAGAGCTCTAAATGTTGACAAAAAATTTCGGGAAATGTCGGGACCCGCGGGACAAAATGAAAAATTTGTCGGGAAAATATTGCTGATACATGGAAAATGTTGTATCCTTTGATGATTTAGTCTCATATCGCCTTTGGAGCCGCAAGTATTCCTATTAACTCACCTATGCAACGCGCCTTCCTCAAGTCCATTTTCTCCACATTCCCATTAGATTCGCTGACAAAGATGAGACGACGCTGGCTCTTGCGTAGCACCAGCCAGGTACCGCTCCACTCGGATGTGATGGAATTCTACAGAGTGGAACATTTTAGTAGAGTAGCTGCATGCAATGGCAATGGAGGTGGACTTACCTTTAAGTAGCACCAGCCGGCACGATAGTAGTGGCAGGTGTATTTCACGGGCACAATGTTCGTGAGGCTCTCAAGTATCTTCTGCATCCAGACGCCGCGCTCGGACTCCTTGCCAACGCCATAGAGATGGGCGACACGCAGCTGTTTCACATTGCCACAGGCATTGCTCGTCATCAGGAGATTGGGATTGGAGGACATGCCGTCGACAGCACTGCATCCGTTCTTTGGCTGCGACGTGGTCACCTCGAAGCAGTAGAAATGCGTTGCGCTGTCGGTGACACGACTGTTGCTGACGCACTGCAGCGTCGTGATGGTGTCCAACGGGATTAGCTCCTTGGGCGTCTTCATCTCCAGGTCGAGATACGTCTGGAACTGTCGATCCCGCAATATGGCCTTGCGGTTCTGCATCTCCTTCAATATGTCTTCGACGACGCCCGACGGAAAGCGCACCAGGGGTCCCTCGTAGCGCACCAGCAACGGCGACAGGCTCGGCCTGGGCACCATCTGCAGAGCCACCTTCAAGTCGGACTGCCGTTGAGCGGCGCCCTTGAAGCTGGCTCGTCGCTTCATCGCGTCCATACGCAGCTTGACATTCGAGAAGGCATTCATCGTCTGCCGGAAGCGTGAGCCGAGTGTGTTTCTGCTCTCGGAGCTGCTGGCACTTGTGGCCGAGCTCGACACCGGCTGGCCGTCGCCCCCAATGGCCTCCAGATAGGTGGGCGGGCTGTCGCCTTCGATGTGCGTCTGCGTCTTGTCGCCCACAAACCAATTGGTGCGATTGCGCGACGGCGCCGCCAGATCAACAGTTGCCTGATTCGTGGTTGGCTTCTCCTCCAGGCGGCTGAGGTACGGCCGGGCACGCAGCTCTGTGATGTCCAGTGCATCCGCATCATCCAGCATATTCTCCATGCTGTCGCTCAGCAGCTGCGCATTCTGATGCACAATCTGCGGCTGACTACGAGCAGCAGCAACAGTTGCTGTTGGGGCTGCTGTTGCTGTTGCATTGCCATTGGCTGCTGCTGCTGCTGCTGGGGCTTCATTGCGGCCGTCCTCCTCGGAGGTGCACATGCTTACATCGTCCTGTTCGCGCTTGATGGTGCCGTAGGTGTCCTCCTCTAGCAGATGCTCGAGAAGCAGCAGCTCGTTGCTCTTGTTGGAGCGGGCCAACGTTGAGCATTTGCCCATCAGCGGATCAAACTCCTCGATGAGCTCTGGTGGAGGCGGCAGTGGTGACGACCAGCCCCCAACGGCGCCATCGTTGCTATCCAGCTCACCATCCTCGCTGATGCAGGCCAGCTCCAGCTGGGGCGTCAGCAGCTTGCTTCGACTGGTGCTGCTGGTGGCCATCTCGAAGAGCTTTCCGTAGGTGGCCTCCTGGTTAGCATACAGCGGCTCGGGCGATGAGCAGGACTCACATTCCGGCTCCGGCTCCGGCTCGGCGTCGGGATCCTCTGCAGCATCGCCATAGAACTGCCAGGAGTCGCTGCGCTCGGGCTTCGGTGCACGGGATTCCTCAACGGCGATATTGGCAGAGATGAGCAGCGATTCTTCCCGCTCGGCAATAGCTGCCGCACGATTGAGCTCCAGCAGCTCCGCCGAGTCCACTTGGGGTCGTCGCAACTGAATGTTCTCGTAGTTCTTGCGACGCTTGTGGCGCGCCGGCGGCTGCACTGCGTCCAACTGTTGGGAGAGTCGTGGCGGTGGATACGCCGGCATGGGCAGCTCCTCGCCCGTTGACTCCCCACTGCTGGACTGCCGCTGGGGCTGAGGATTGCGCAGCTGCACCAGCTGAGCAGCTTCCTGGGCTAGATTCTTGGCCTGGGGCAAACGTGGCGCTGGACGAGCACGTAGCGCCTCATCATAGCTGGGCGGCTTGGCCTTGATCTTGGGCTTCAGCTTTGACTGGGGCACCTCGTAGTCAAGCTCATTGGGCAACGTTTGCTTGTCGAATCGGATGCTACCGCTGCCGCTGAGATCCGTGTGGCCGCCGCCGGCGGCATTGCGATGCAGCGGACTGCTGAACTGTATCGTGTTGAAGACGTCAGTGTTGGGCATGGTGCGGCGTCGCTCTAGCTCCATTTGCTGTTCCAGCTCGGATAAGCCACCCGTTTCCGTCGTCTTGTCCCGCCTGCCCAGCGTGAAGTTGGAGCCAAACCGTTTGCTCGCGTGCTTGAGTCGACTGCTGGCGTCTGCACTCAGGCTGCTTATCGCCTCCGTGGAGCTCTTCAGATTCTTGTCGAGACGCTTTTTGGCGCCCTTTGCTTTGAAGGCCACTCGTTCGCCAATCGCCTCGCCGAGCAACTTCGACGTATTGCCCAGCGATCGCAGCAAATTTCTGTGAGAAATTCAGAATTCGTTCCGTTATTGAGTTGAATCAATCAAAGGTGCCCAGAGTCCAGTTGGGGTTAGTAGATAGACAACTAAAAAACAGTTAGCCCCACATAAATATACGACATCTAGGCTTATGTATCAACAAAATTCGAACATTCGCGCCCAGCTGCACAGCGTCAACTAAACCCCAGAGCCAGATCCCACACAGAAGCGAAACGAAAAACGGAACTAACTAGAGCAGAGCCCACATACTATTTGTCATTGATCTTGAAATGGCAAGCGGCGGGCGACTATTTTCGGAAGCGCCCGACAGGAGTGTGATTAATGCCTCGGCGGAAGTCGGAGTTCCAAAAGTCACAGGCAGTTCTATAAATAGACCGTACAATAGAGCTGCAGATGCTTCCATACATACATATATACATACATATATACAGGTACTTAAGTATGCAGCGTGCCAGATTTGGGCAATTGGGATTGTGATTCCTTAAACAGTTTCAGCTGTCGCCTGTCTGCCTATTCCCAACTGCATCCAAGTAAAACTCTGTATTAAGAGACGCATTTGACTCGGAACTCTGTTTACTGATTGCAGCCCAGATCAATGACCCAGAGTCAAGGATCGAGCATTGTGTACTAAGAAATCGGTAAACAAACAATGCGATCAATGCTACTCAAAGAACACAAATCGAAATAAAGAAATTGCAGTTCTGCTCATTTGAAAACAAAGAAACATTCTGAATGTAATAACTGAAATTGTTGATTTTGCATTTCCCAGCATTTTCGGGTTCCAGTTTCTGAGAATGTGGTAGCCTCCCTCTATTCTAATGGAATTTCCGACGTATTCAAAAAAAACCATGCAATTTAAAATATTTATTAAGAACTCAAATCAAATAGAAAATTTGCATTATAAAATGAATTGAGATTATCTTTTTCGCATTTCTTAGTTCTTATAGAAGACCACTTCTAGAATATCCTATACATTATGTGTTCGATTGAACTATTCAAGAACGATAATTCTCTATTTATGTATCTAAGCTACGAGAATTACGGATTGAACATCGATGCCTTTGCTATTAATATTAGTTGGATTGATAATATGCTATAATGGTAGACTGATGGAACAATATTAGGTTTTAAGGCTATTTTCAAAGTGCATGTTAGTTCACACGAGTTCTGATTGCGTTTTCCTTTTACATTATTTTGTTAATTAAATTTTGTAAGCTTCCAAATTTGAAATGTTGACAACTATTATTATTACAAACGAGGCAAGACTTCAAACATTTAAACCTATCTTTAGAATGTACAAATATTAATCTTTATTATATTTATGCAAATTGATCTTACAGATCTTGAGAGATCTTTAAGCATTCAGTCGTGTCGTTAATTTACAGTGCTTTCTATATACATATGTATGTACACACTTCGAGGGGTCTATCAGCTACCCAAGACTAGCTGTACACAAATATTGATGGAGTCCATTACCAGGGGAATCTGTTTTTGGGATTGGTTGTGAATTTCAACTTCTACTAAGGTAAATGTTTTTATTTTTGATTTGTCCAAGCCAAATATATTGTTGGATGTTTCGGTTAACGTTTTTACGGGATTAAGTACCAGACCCAAGACCAAATCATTCTGAGTTAGTTTTCAAACAAAATTCAAAAAGTCAAATATTCGAATACCTTAGAGTTACAGAGGAGGTGCGTGTCAAGTAAAAAACAAAATGGGAAATACCATTAGCAAAAGAGATGAAAGGCACCAAAAAGTCGTGAGAGAAGAGGTAAAAACAAATGGAAAAGTATAGATAAAATTTTACTTGTCATCGTCACAGCTGGCGGATAACTCCGACTGATCGGACGAGGCGGCGCGTTCCGCCTCTGCCTCCGTTTCTGTTTCCGTGTTCGTTTCGGAATCGCCCGCAAGATCACGCCCATGATCTTGCTCTCGATCTTCGGCTACTTGCTCGCCCTCGTCTACGTACCCGGGTGACGGCGACTTGAACTTGCCGCTCTGCGAGCTCTCGCTGCAGTTCAGCGACCCATTGGATGTGTAGCGCGAATCGTTCTCCGGCTGCCCGTTGGCGCAGCTGGCGCTCGTCGTCGAGAACTCGCTGGAGATGGAGCAGCGATCCGGCCGTCGTCGTTCCAGCTCAATGTTGAGCGGCTTCGATGGCACCTGCGGTGCTGCACGCATCACCAGTGGCGATGCTGTCGCCGGCTGCTTCTGCTCCCCCTCCTCCTCCGGCAGCAGCTCAGCCCGTGCTCGCTGCCTAGGCGCCGGCTTAGGCGTGGCATATACCGGCTCGGCGGGCACATTCTCGTTGGCATCTGGCCCGTAAATCGGCTGCTCGACGCTCTGCTCCTGCAGTATTAGCTTGCTCTGGCCGCTCACCGGCAGCTTCTTCTCCTCGCAGCTGCCATGCAGATTCTCTGCGTTAATATTTAGCTTCTTCTTACTGTTGTTGTTGTTGTTGTTGTTGCAGTTCGCATGGCTGTGAGGGATTGTAATTGTGGCACTGCTAGGCACATTGATCTCGATATTCTCGTAGTTGGCGGCGCGGATCTCCGGATAAAGGCGACGCGGCGCCGGCACAGGACGCGTCTGCGTGCCCGCCTTTTCCATGACCAAGGACTAAAAGCAAACCAGAGGGCGAGAAGAGTTTCGCATAAGCATAAAGGTTTATACATATATACAAAAGGCGAACTTAAGCAAATAGCAAAGCAAATAGCGTATAAGGTATATAAATATTAATTATAGTATATTATAGAGTACATCGATTCGACCGACGAGTTTTTTAAATTTACTAGTCGATATTAATATGCCCACTACCTGTAGGGAAATTTTAGAACATAATTTTATGTTGAAAGCTGTCGATTTTTCTGTCTATATCAATAAGAACTAAAGAAAATAAATAGTTATAAAATAAAAGTATATAGTATATAGTAAATTGGTTCTGTGCCATGTCTGTCATGCATTTAGAAGATTTGTCTACCCTCGTCATATTTTCTTACATACAACTACTGGGGCAGTCGCTTATCGGGAAATACCATCTACCTAATTCGGAGGCCTCTTTCGAAGGCTTCAATATTTATTTATTATAAGTTTACTTTTACTTTACTTCTTTCTTTTTACTTTCCATTTATATCTTAGCTTAATTTTAGACCTATACAAAAGTCTACATATGTATTTAACAGCAGAATTGAGTAAAGCATCTCAAAAGTTATGCGAATGAATAATATGAATTTTTCATTGATGTTTCTTCAGGTAGAAAAATGATTATTTATATTACAGCATAATTTAATTAATTTTCATCAAGCATCAATAACATTAATATATAAAATATATGTAAAAATATATTTGAGATAAGTTGAAAGCAAATTGTAAAACGTATTTTGGGATTATTCCAAGACCTGGCAAATATTTGCAGCATATGTCGTAAGAGGCAGGTATTTATTATAAAGTCAATATTTATGGCTTTTCGTTTTTGGGTTATTTTGTTCTTTGCCTGAGCATTTCGCAAGGGAAACTTCTCTGATAACATATGGGGCTAAGTGTTCGAGTAGCAGGGATTAAAGGATTGCGGCAGGCTAGACCAGAAGCTACCTGTTGCATATAAAAGTGGGCGTTAAATTGTGGCAGGAGCGCATTCAACGCAATCGACTCTGTGAAGAAACATGCAATACGTTGCAAATCAGTGCAATTTGTGGACCCTGCTGTGTTGCCTGATATTCCAGTTCCTCTACACAATTGTCAGAACGACGAAGATGCAGCCGCAGCAAAGGGCACTCCAGATCGAAGAGCAGCTGCGTCGCCCACGCGCCCAGCGCCAGACGACGACGGCCTATGACAAAGTGGAACTGCTGCATCGACTGCTCGTGCAACAACAGCTGCAGCAACTGGAGCAGCGGCGTCTGCTGCGGCTAGCGCTCGCCCGGCGGAGACTCGAGTTCGAGTTGAGCAATTAGACGCGCTGCTTGTACGCAGCTTATCTCTTAAGTAGTTTAAGTTTTGCATATTTAAGTGGAAATTATCATAGACAGAAATCTGACAAAGTGACCAATAAAGCTGCAAACGCCAACAACAACAAAAACAACAAATTGAATATACAATTATCTGCTGGATGCCTAAGAATACAAGGGCACTCTTTCCAACAGCAACAATATTATACAGACATCTATATATACACATATGTTCTATATATATTCTTTTTATAGAATGCATATATATTTTAAATACTTTCAGTTAGAGTCCCTAATTACAGGCAAATCAAATTAGGCGACAAATGAAGGATTGCTTAAACTTAAAAAATTTATTGATTTTATTGTTTGAGAAGATTAAATCTTAAATTATCTGGATAAGCATTAGCTAAGGTAGTAAATATCTGAGGACTCTGATCTTAAAGATAGAGATTTCGTCAAAGTGACAACAATGCAATTCTTGTGTTCCCTGCATAAAAAGGAATTTCCGATCTCATGCAGAATATATCTATATCCGACATATTAGTCGGAAAAGGTTTCCGAAAACAAAAAATATATCGTACGCAGATAAAGGCAAAAGCGACATTTATAATTACTTAAATTTAATATTACAATCGATACTTATTGATAACTATCACAATTTATGATTTGAATTATTGTTTTGTATTTCTTGAGCACATCTTGGCTTAATATGTACTATATATAGAAGTAACTATATATACTAAATGGATCAGATATGATTCATAAAAGAATTTCCATGTAAATACATGGTATCAGCTAGTTCACTTTGCAAACCAACTATTCAAGCAAAATAAAATTTCCAAGTCAATAAAGATAAATAAAAAAAGTAAAAAAACAACATTCGACACAAATGACAGACATGTGTTTCCCCCCTCAGTGATACACAGGCCAACTTGAAACAACAATAGATCGTCGATAGGCATCATTAATTGCCCATTTAGCTTTCACTTTCCTCTTCGATCTCTCTCCCCCTCGCAGTGCGACTGTCTCTTTCTTCGTGCAAAAAGAAGAGTCTTCAATAATGACATTTTAACTTGGCCAATTCGCAAAGAAAGCCAATGCGAATGACCATTAAGCTGCAAAAACGTATAGACATACTTCTATATATATATATACATTTATAGTCATGATCATTATTCAGTTTGTATATAATCGAAAAGATATATAATACCTGAACTATGTAGATGCATCGCATTTTCTTTCTTAGTTTATATATTTTATGTAGATTTTTCAAAGTAAAAATTCTTAGTCATTGAAACTAAACCGAATAATATATATAAATATTTTGCATTTTCCATATTCGTTTAGAATTTGTACAATAAAATAGCTGGGTTCCTATGGGCGACAGCTCATATTTAGTGATACCTGAAAAAAATCATATATGGTATATGCCAAATAATACATATTATAACATATATAACAGTGTTTTGGCAACCGTATGTTAACAGTTTAACAGTTAACGCTTAACAGTGTTCGGTTAACAGATCAATAAGAAGAGTATTGATGTATATGTATGTATTGCGTAAGAGCAAGTTTCTTACTATGAAGAGTGCTGCTATAAAGCGTTTTATAGTTCTAGTCCATTATTCACTTTGTCCACACACCCTAAAGCCATATAGATTAAAGAGATTGCAATAATTGGCGGGCATTATAGTTTATCAACACCTTTTGCCGGGGCTTGCAATCATCCATTTAATGGATGGTTTTTAATTTCTGGATATCTCCAGCTTTGTCAGCAGTTCTCTGAACTGTGAACCACTCCGGACATAGACAACCGGGAAGGCAGATGGAGTTCATAATGTCGTTGATGCTGTTTGTTATTGTTGTTATTGTTGTGGCTTAAGTGGCCAGCACTTCAAATGGAAGTTGCTCTGGGCAGCTGGCTCAATCATTTTGTTTACAATGTTTAATAAACTTGTTGTCGATGTATGAAGCATGCACATGGCAGTGCATCTGCGAGAATCGTGGAAGGGAGCCAGACATGGAGCAGCAGATTGTCGACAATGGACATCTCCAGAATGTGAAGCAATTGCTATGAACGGTTACTCATCTCTGCCAATCCACCATCCCGTTGCGCCTCACTCAATCACATAAAGTCCGTCTGATGATGAATCGAAAAGCTGCTTTGGGCGATTGTTTGACGACCCAATCAGTGGATCAATGGGTCTTCAATGTATATAATCGTGTATATACATATGTGCTCATCGTACATAGCGTCTATATATAGCAAATGGTCTGCGTATTGCATGGAGCTATGATGTTACATTTATAGTTTGCGATAAGAACGACAATGATATTGCGACAATTATAAATCACATATAAGGCATGAATGGGCAGCTCGTTAAATTCATTAACCATTCCCAACTTGGGCTGCCCAGACAATTGTGATATATCATTATTATTGTACACTCCCAGTTTTGTTACTTTCGTATATAGATATATAAAGAGTTCTGCAACTCTGACAAATGATATATCAAATTCCTTGCATATGCGAGGAAAGTTAATATTCAGCACAAGGTGGGATAGATGAGAGACCCATACTAAAGTGGTTCAAGTTCACATGCCGCTCGTTCCGGTTTATACAAATATACACTGTGTACACATGTATACATTGGTATATATACATATATATATATCTATATATATATCAGAGCTCTGAGCAAATGACTAAAGACAACAAAACGAGTGAAGCAACAAAAATAATATTTCCTTATCTTGCAATTATCGCATGGGTAGTAGAAAGTTGTTTCGGTTGAAGATTCCTTAGCCATATTGCGAGATATATATAAAGGAATGATTCTTGGCTATATTTATACTCCACAGCTGAAACCAGTTTTCATCCGAACAGGCCTGAGCCTTGAAATTACCTTTTGAATAAATTAATTCCCTAAAAGAAAACATTCGAAACGGGCCATAACATACATATTCCTTAAAAATTATAATCGAATTTTGGCTAGGTCTGTACACATACGACAATAATATATATATATTGTACATACATATACATACATATACATATACCAATATATTCATTAAAACGAACGTGATGGACCTCATGACAAGGACCTTATAGCTCGTGCCATTTTTTGTTGACCTGTGTGGACAAACAAGTTGGTATGCTCTAGCCACGATTGCCCGACTAGAAGATACCCTCCAACCAGTACCACTAGCTGTCAATACACGAAAAACATATATACAGCTAAATTGTCGAACACCTCTTGGGCAATTACCTCGGTGTTTATTATCCGATCTATATGCAATTTTCCGGGTATGAATTCAGCACAAAAAATGTGTATATGAACCGAGGCACACATTTCTGGGTGCAATAGGAGCTACCAAAAATATTCAGTATCAATTTTTGTGTATATATTAATAGAATTTATATATCAAATTTGGTAACTCTAGCTTCCAAAAAGTATTTTATATGCGCAACAACTGAAGTTTGATTTATTTCGATAAGTTGAATTGTTAACGGTTAATATTTAAAATGAACTTCATATGCGATTTATATATATATAATATAGGATACACCTTGTTGCCTTCTACGTGTTACATACATTGCAATAAAAAAGACTTCAGGTTATAAAAGCTCACCAATCATTTACATAATACATATATAAAGCTTATAAGTTATCGACTTATAAGAATATATCAATTTTCTCAACGGGAAATAGCATTCAATCAAAATTTGAACATTTAGCTTTATAAAAAATGTTGCATCGGACAAAAGATACTTAAATATTATACCTAATCAACTTCTGCTCATAAATTAAAAAGTAAATTTTAATTATTTTGTATCATATGTCTACATGTACGTCCATCCGCCCGTCTGTCTCTATAACCGCAATTTTGTTTCGTGTCTATTGTGGTTGTAGACTCCAAGTTTTGTACACATACATATATATACATATATGTATACTCATGTTTACGCGTGTTAAATATTATACTAAGATTTGTTTTCCAAGCGAAAATGCTTTACCTAAAATGCCAGGTAGTAGATGATAATCTATATATCTATATATTTATAAACATGAAAGTCCGAGAACCCAATTTCATATCGCATAATGCTACTACGCTGTAGTTCTTAATTATTTTTAAAAATCTTAAAAGATAAGTATAATCTCAATAACCTTCGATGAGTCAAAGTTCTTACAAATTAATATAACCTTTCTGTTTACATATTATTAGTAGCATTTCACTAGAGCCCTCGAGTTGGATGAAAGATTACAAGTGCAGCTTTAAGCAGTAGCGATAAGCTATAGTGAAAACTGCTCCAGAATCAGAGCTTTGCTATCAGCTCGACATTCGGAGAGCCAGGCGCTCAGAACGGACCCCAGCTCAACGACTGCTATAACTTATCAGCTGCTTATTATAAATAAATACCCAGTTATGAAAGTGCACTGAACGAAATTAGTTGAGAAATTTCAATTATTTACACAAATGCACAGGTGTCAGAGAAAAACTCATTAGAGCGAGGGAGAAACAACTAAGAAATAGCTAACATCCAGAAAGTTATAATGGGGGAGTGAAGGATGAAATGTAAGGTCTGAGACTTTGGAGCTCAATAATATAAATATGTGAAGAACTTTTAATTGAAATACACTTAAATTTTTATATTTACTTATGAACTTTATTGGTACTGTAAAAAATATAGCTTTATTTTTCTAAACGAATATTATTAGAGTCAAGTTTCCCATCCAATAATTAACATTTAATTGACACATAGAACATTCCGATAGACTCTGAATACCTCTTAGTCATATTCTGGCGAAATTCGCTGTTCCATATAAAAACTTTATTATTATATTCGTTATTATAATGGAAACTAATTGGGCATGGTTCCGCATGTGGAAACGTTCGCTAAATGAGAATAGTTTCGAACAGCTTTTTCGCTCTGGAGCTTAGTTCGGTTAGACGGGGGTTTAAAAAGACCCTCGCTCTTGGGAAGGGATATCTAAAAAATAAAGAAATATGCTACGCTCCGAGTGGGGGACAGCGGCAAATGAATCACTTGCCCTTCCATTTGATTGCTCTTGTTTGCGATGTTTGCTGTTGCTGTTATTGTTTTTTAATGGATGCGTCGCTTCCAATTGTGAATCATTCGCATGGCTTATAATTATGCACATGTACGTACATATGTACATACATATATGTATGTAAGAGCAAACATACATAAATGAATAAACATTCGTACTAGTTACTTCTGAGTATTTATACTATTCGTGTTTATCTGCGGCACGTCCGGCAAAAAACGCTGATGCCGCAGGAGTTCAAGTTGCATTCCAAGCAACTGGATATGGATGTGAATGTGAGCGTGAATAAGAATATGGCGTGGAGAGGGTGAGCGAGGGTCCACTGTGCTGGTACTATGTGCTGCGTTAGCATCAGGTCCGTGCGAGACGAAATAACAAGTGTTATTCCGAGTATTAATGAAATGCTACTTTATTTTGTATACCCTGTAATCAAGATTTAGGCTGTTTATATAGACTAACTGATCTGCAATTGCAAACAAATCAAATAAGTCTAAAATTCACATAATTAGTTAGATAAATTGTTATACTGTCATACTCTTACTCTTTGAAATACGCACTAGTGCAGATTTTCGAATATTAACCCTTCACTAGACCGTGTCATTAAAGTTATTCCCTAATGCTTGCAATCGATACATTTGCACGCTTATCGATACCCAGTCGCTGCTATCGATGCATCGATTTCCAAGTGGTTCGACAACATTTTTTGTCGTAGACTTAACGATTTTGATTTGATTTATGTACGCGCCTGCGCAGACAACATTTGAATGCACTGCACAGAGCCAAAGTGAGTTAGCGAGAGAGAGAGAGAGAGAGAGAGAGAGGGATTGGGATTGGGAGAGTAAGCGATCGAGGGGGCGCATGCGTTGCTTGATTAGCTGACAAAGAATTACAAAGCTGATATGCGCAGCTACACATACAGTATAACAAGCATACAAATGTACATGCATGCATGTATGTATGTATGTATGTTTATGTGCGCATGTCTGTCTGCTTGAATACGCTGTTCATTTGAAGGCAACGTGTCGCGCGAATGGTGACCCATCTGGTTTTTGGGCTTGTCAGCCAAACAGCCCGTTGTTGTTGTTGTTGTTTCTGTCTTTGTCTGCAATTGTGGGGCTGGATGTGCTTTGTTTGCACGACAAGTTGAAAAGTTGAGCGAGTTGCTTGTTCAGCTCAACAAAATGACAGCTTCTTCAATGCGTTCGCATATGCACAAATACCCTGTAAAAATGTATATTCTATTTGATTTGCAGCAATTTTGAAACGCAAAATATACAAAGGAATTCCTATGCACTTAGCTAATGGAATTATATGCCGGAAATGTGCTGAGCAAATATACATACACACATGCATATATGCACACATGTGAAAAAATTTTCCTCTTTGGATTATTTTAACAATTGTGCTTTAGTTAATATTTCAATCGCTGATTTTGACAAGCTCAAAATATGATTGACTAGACGCTAAATAAACAGTTTAGAAAATCCGACAATTGCACACATGTACACATGTGTATGCATGTCCATATTCATTGTGTACCGTTTTGACTAACAATATCAATAAACGATTATCAAACTGCGAGCGCAACTCTTGATGATATTTGCCAAGGGGCAAAAGCAATTTGACACAGCACCAAAACCAACAAGCAAATACACATACATACATACATATGTATATACATGTATACATACGACAATACATGTAAGCATATAGAATGTGTGTCAGCCAGTCAACAGCAGCATCAGACTTAATATGTTTATAATTGTTTAAATTGCCAAACAATTAAAAGCGTTAAAAAAAACCGCGTACTCAACAACAACAACAACAACAACAACAACAACCTAGCAGCAATAACAAGAACGAGAACAAGAATGCGAATTGTGCCCGATGGCCAAAGCGGCGCCTGTTCTGTCCCATTTTGCAGCCACAGGTGGACACAGTGCGTATAATAGCTGCAAAGCTGGTGTAGGAGTGACAGAGAAAGGGCGATCGGTTACGGATGACACCGTTTAAGTTTCAAATTTTACCACAGCACTCTCTCTAGCTCTAGCTCTCTCGCTCTCGCTCTCTATGTCTCACTGTTATTATCTCTTTGTAGTTTTCTATGCAGAATTGGACCGATAAGCAGTTATGTATAAGTTACTAAAAACAAAAACAACAATTTGTGCTAAAATGATAATGTTCCAGCAACAATAACAGACGTGAGCATACGTGTGTGTGTCTCTGTGTGTGTGTGTGTGTGTGTGTGTGTGTGTATGCATGTGAATGCAGCAACTGCGTGTGAAGTGTAAAACGAAACTGGCTGTGAGAGCGCCAGACAATTGCCAACTGGAATGCGCTTCACTCAGCATTTTTGGGTGTTAGGCAACTGTTAAAAGTTAGATAATGAGGATTACCAGAGGCATTACAATTCGCATACACACACACACATACACACTCACTCACACATGTCAAAGATGCAGGCGCCCGCCTAAAGGTTAATAGACAGCAGAAGATACACAGAGAGAGCGAGCGAGACCGAGAGAGAGCAAAAGAGAGACACAACTGTGACGCTTGCTGCCTTTTCTCGTTTTTGTTTTGTTATTGTCTTCGACACGCATTCAGATGTTTTTTTTTCTTATAAATGTACATGTATATGTATGTATGTATATGAACAATTTATGCAAATCAAGCCAATAGCTAATAGATGATGAAAATATTATAAAAAAAAAATAAAATAAAAACAAACTTTTACCTTTCGCTTTTGTCGCTGGACAGCTGTAAATTTCTATGCAATTATGCGAAATTTGTGTCGCTGTTTGTCGTCGCTGTTGGCCCACATTTAACACAAAATTGTTCAACCTGTGCACGACACACACACAAGCACAGTCGCACATTAAAAAAAACGAACTGCACTCATTGGCCACATTTGCGGCAGCCTACGCGCAACTGCAACTGCGACTACTTGAGCACATTTGTGGCATAAACAGTATGCAATTGACACATATGGAATCCCGGGTACGCGTACGGGTCTGGGTCCGGGTCCGGGTCGGGATATATGTATGTAGTTGCAGCTACTGTTATCGTTTCGTTTAGTTTTTGCTGGGTGGACACATACACTTTATTTATTATTATATTTATGATTGGCGCTCGCTCTTTTCTTTTTTGTATTTTAGTGCGGGAACGAGTCGGGCCGAGTGGAATGATTCATTTCCATGCCCCATGAACGCTAGCGCAGCGCTTTTTATCACGACTACAGCAGGTCGCCGCTCCCGTTCCGCCGTCTCTCTCTGTTCCTCTTGCTTGCCAAATGAGTCGCGGATCGCAATTTGAATATGGATTATGTGCGTCTCTTGACCGGCAGGCGACAACAGCACTAGTAACAGCAGCAGCAGAAGCAATGCAAGAAGAAGAAAAAGGAAAAACACAACACAACGCAGCACAAGAAAAAAAAAACAACAACAATAATAGTAGGCACGCACGTATCTACACTTCACACTTGACACAGTCTCTCACAATGAACGAGCAGAAACGAATTTGTCGGTCAGTTGGAATCACGGCAAGAGCACAACAGCAAACAACTTGTTGGCTGCCCATTATACATTTGATGTACCGTTCCGTTGTTGTTGTTGTTGTTGTTGTTGCTGCTGCTGCTGGCGTTGTTGTTGCACTTTTCTGCTTAATGCTAAAATAGTATTTAGATAGCGCACGATGTTAAGTTGGCTCGCTGTTGCTGCTCAAATGATCTGCTGGCATTATGTTATTACTCAAAACGAACTGCTATCTAGCAGTTACTGCTAAGCTGATCTCGCACAACTTAACAGCGCTGTTTGACGACGCCTAACATGATCTGTTCACATACTGTGTACTTCCCACTATGTTAATAAATCCATATATATATATAATTATATGTGAATACATTTATATATTAACAATCAATAATCAATATTTAGTTCAAATGCACTGCGAACTATTGACAAAAATTGATTGTAACTTTAAAGTAACAAAAGACAAATATTAAATCTCCCGCCTAACAGTGCGACTGTGATGCCAACCTGACCAAAATGCTTTTTTACTAATATCATATCGATATATCGATAGGCCATCTGGCACTAAGTTGGCAACGCGGCGTGCTCTCAAATTTCGAATTCACGTTAAGTTGGCTGCGGGTTGTTAACGCGCTCACTTGAAGTTGGCTGCGCACCAAAATTGTTCCCACTTGAAGTTGGCTGCGCACAAAGCTAGCAATACCACTATTTTTTCGCTGCTTGCTTGTTACCAGTTTATGCTTGTGCATGTGTGTGTGTGGCACGCATTCAATTCTGCTGTGACATGTGTGGGCGTATGCCAATAAGATCCACAGCTACCATTGGCTGGCACAGCTCAGCTCGCCGATGCGCACAAATTCCACAAATGAGAAAAGTCGATTGGGCAACGCCCAACGCTATGTGCGTAAGCGTTGGCGTCGCCGCCAACTGCGACGCAGCTGTTCCCCCATTTTGACAGCAAGCTACTTGTGTATGTATGTGTGCGAGTGTGTGTGTCTGTGTGTGTGTGTGTGCTGGCTTGTTTGCCTGTTTGTTTGTGCTTCGTTTGTCGTATAAGTGATGAGTCAATTAACCCAACATTCCTCGAGGCCACATATTGCTTTAATTAAACAGACAAACAAAATTGCAACAGCAACAACAACAACAACAACAACAACAGCAGCAACTGCAATGCACTACATTCTGCTATTTATATTGTTGTTGTTGTTCCTCTAATACTGACTTTTGTGGCGCTTCTTCTTGTTGTTGTTGTTGTTGTTGCTGCTGCTGCTTTTGTTTGAGTTGCACAAAAATACAAACGCATCGATAAGTTAAATGGCAAACAAATATTTGCAATACATTTACACGCACACAACACACACACACACACACACAGGCACAACCTTGAAAGCCCAGCAACAACAACAACAACTGTAAAAGTTCTGCTGCACTCCTCTCTTAATTAAACTTTAATTACTTGTAATTAATAAAGTTGATTTAATCTGCCAAACATGCTATTTCTGTTGTTTCTGTTTTATGGCCAATTGTTTATGTATGTTATACAGATGCATATTTCTATATAACTACATACACACATACATATAGATACATAGATGTATATGTATATGCAGATATACATGTATATTACTTTACGCTTTATGCAGATGAACCTTAAGCAATGCTTAAGATAACATTTTCAGCGCCTGGAAGTAGGCAACAAATATATGTGTAATATATACATACATACATATAGATGTATGGGCTATATAGCAGATTGTAACAGCGCACTCAGTTCAAATTTAATGCATTCACACATACATACTTACATATATGTATGTATGTATGTTTATATGAAATGAAATTTTGTTTTAATGCGCTTCTACAACCTTCTATATAAGCTATATTCTCTTTGAACTCGATCTTAGTTGTCATATATATGTATATACACTCGTGTCTCGGTATAGTGAACATCCAAATTTTTATATATAAATGTAAATTTATATATGTATATATATGTATGTATTTTAAATGAAACTTAGATTCCGTGCCCTTCTATACCTTTCTATTCCTCTAACCCTTATTATTATTGAAAGTTTCCTTAAGTTGTCTTTTATAATCTCTTATTTCTTTGCCTTCTTTCCCATAAATGAGTTCAAATTTTAAGAGTTATATATTTTGCTTGTGTAGCATTGAAGAGGTACAGTGAAACCTCGATATAACGAATGTGGGGGGAATAGATTCGCTATGGCTACTTATTAGTAAAACCTTATTAGTATAACTAAATTTAAAGAAATAGAAAAAAAAATTCGTTATAAATATTGTTTTCATCTGTTTACTTTAAAAACAATGATAATAATAATAATGATAATAATAAATTAAAATATCTGACCTCGTTTTATAGAGACAATTGAAGCAAGGCTTTGTTATGGGACTTTAACGGCTTGCAACAAATTGTATTTTGCTTTTTCCGTTGTGCTTCGCTTTATATAGAGGCTTCAGGCTCTGAAATTCTTTAGTTCATTTTTGTATGAAAAATTTCTCTTTCAAGGGACTTATAACAAAAAATTTGTTATATTAAGTTTTTCGCTATATCGAGGTTTCACTGTATATACAAATATGTATATATGTATATATATCGAGTAGATCCAGGAGCCATTCGACCAACGTTCATATGAAAACTACTTTATATCCTCTGCAGCTGCTGCGATCTGGAGCTACTCGAGCTTCAGCAGGACTTGATTCCTTGGAGTTGGATTGCTCGAACTCGAAATATGTGAATGCAGAGAGAATATATATGTGTAATCTGATTAATCAGTTGACTGCAACAGCTAGACCTTAACCATATTGTCAAAGTCTATAAACACTTGATGAAATTCAAAATAATGCTTGAAAAGTGTCGAATGGGTGAGAGAGATTAGTTGCCTACTTGGAGGGCTTCTGCACTGGGGAGCTAAATGCCTTTCCTGCTTAGCTCTTGGGACATGTGTTGCAGGAGGACAAAGGAGTAGTTCGATCGAACTGGGGGACAGCAGTTGGACAAGAAAAGCTTCGTGTGGCGAGCGCCAGTGGAAAAGTGCATTTGGGAGAGCTGCTGATAAGGGGATGAGCGGGATGAGAGGGATATCTGTTGCGGGGTTCATTAGGTGGCATCCGGGGAAAAACAGACAAAAACATAAGCCAAACAATTTGCTAGATGATTGTCGGACAATGGAAAATGGGAAATGGGAAAGGCAGCCGTGAAAGGCAGTGGCGAGAATGGAAAGCGGAAAACTGAGGAAAGCGTGCGCATGCAAATTGCAGCAATTGAAAAGAAAATGAAACAAAACACAGCTCAACACAACACAACACAACACAGCACCGAACAACACCGTCCAACAACAAAGCGAAACCGAGCGAATACACACATCGAGAGAGAATTTGAAGTTTAGTTGAGTGCGAGGAGCGGGACGAGGATGCGGCTGGGATTTGAAGAGCGTAGGACAATGCAGAGAATGCGAACAATGACAGCAAACTGCAAACAAATTTTGCATGCAAAACGCAACAATCGACGGCCGTGGGAGGGGCAGCAGGAGGCAGTCGGTGCACATCTATGTGAGCTGTGCGAGAGCGGGACAGCTGCAGCAAAAGGGAATAAAGTCGCTCAAAGGACTTCCACTTGAATGTTTTCCAAGACAATTGCAAACAACAAACACACACATGCGCGCACATGCACACACACAGAGAGAGAGAAGGTACAACTGCGTAGAAGTAGAGCCAAAGTACATGAATACGCAGCTCCTTAAGTCGTGCAACAAATAATTCAATGCGCGCTGCGAGTCCTTGGCATAGCTTTGCAGTCCCTATTCGATTCTCCATGTTCGGGATGAGCCGCCACACTTGATCGACTTCTGACTTCTTTGCCGGCAGCCATCGAGTGCAATTTAGCGAACTCCACAATATGTTTCTACACATATGCAGGGTATCTAATACATACATACCCTGTATGCATGCACCTTTCCATTGTTGTTCTTGTTGTTGTTGTTGTCTGAATAGCTCCTCAGACAGTCGAATGTTGTATTTCCTTTCTCTGATATTTGATACAAATTGAAAGCGACGAGCTGGAAACGTCGAGGATCACGAACTCAAGGATTCAAATGCCTTTCTCTTTTTCAAATTGCAAATTGGCGGAAATTTCACAAATGGAAAAAAGTGGAAATCATATTGAAGGCAAGAAATCAATTGCCCAGATCAAAGTTGAGCAAATCTATTTGATTGAGCTGCATGAAAAGGGAACTAAACAATAGAAAATAAACTGTTTCACGTTATTTATAATATATATTTATGTATATGCTGGAAATTATTAACTAAAATACTTATGATCTTTAATGGCATAACTTATTTTTATGCCCTGTTTACCCATTGAAAATGGGAAATCAGGGTATAATGGTTTTACAAAAAGTATGTAACAGGCAGAAGGAGGCGTGGCACAAAGTATTGAATTGAAATTTAGCACGAAGCACGTCCTTGTATACAGCTCGCATATTAAACTTATTTCAGATATTTGATAATTTATCCTGTTTTCATGATATCGATTTAAAACGTTATGGAGAATCAGTTTTTTGACCATATCTCTTACATCATTTTGGCTATAATCATCAAATTTTCCAGTTAGCTGTTTCAAAATATATATACAATTTCGGTTTTTTTATATTTTTGGGATGCCGACTCCACATTTTACAAAATCAATTTTTTATTTTTAATTGCAAATAAATCCATATTTAATTTTTTTTTTTAATTTTTAAAGTAAAACCGTATTTTTAATAAAATATAAGGATTCAATGCTGAAAATTTGATCAAAATTAGTAACACAGAAGTTGTCAAAGAAAACATTTTGTCAAACGACAAAAGCATGCGGCGGCAGCGTTTCTTTATTTTTAGCTATTTTTATTGCTTAAATATTTATTTATTATTTATATTTCTGTTGCTGTATAACAATATTCTGGTTGCTTGAATGATTTTCCTAACAATTATTATAAAGAAATAAATATAATATAAATTTATAAATAATAAAGAGTTTACAAGTTAATGATAAACAAATATTGAAGTTTTTTGCTTGATATTTATTTTTCTTACAATAAGTATTAATATTAAATTTAATTAAAAATAAAAAACATTATATTTTATAATGAATATAAATTTTGCAAATTTGCCCAAAAGCTGGCTTTAATTATATATTATAAACATTATATTGAACAAGTGAGGGCTCTACCGACTGCATATATACTCTTTCACGGTGAAAACACGGAATAATCTAATCTATTATTAGAGGGGATCAACAGTAATCTAACTGTAAAATTTGGTTACAAAGCGTTAAAGATGGGGAAGATATAGGAGGCGTATGTTAATGATATTTAGCCAATCTCAGGAGGAAGGAAACCGTAACTTATATAACTCAAATTCGGGGGCTTTAGTCGGCCCATAGTGGACTTAGATATGTACACCATATCTTTTTGTGTCGGGGTTGTGTACATGAGTATATATTTCAAATCCCGGTTCTTAGAATTATTATTATTATGAAAATAACAGAGTTTTAGTTTTAATAGATATAGCATTTCCCGATTTGCCACGCCCTCTATGGGCGTATCGGAAAAACACTTAAGCTTGATCTTGCGAGTGTACACAAGAGTAAATATTCCACATCGCGAATCTCTAGCTTCAATGCTGTGCACACATGCAGACGGACAGACGGGCGGACAGACGGATGGACGGCAAGACATTGAAATTTGCACAAAACCAATATACTCTTTTCACTAACAAATCTTAGGAAGAAAACACAGATATATTTTTGTTTCTCAAAAATTCTGATATACATTTTTTAATAAATAGATAAAAATAATGCATTTAATTTCTTCGCAGATTGATTAAAATTCTAAGATACTATTTTAAATGAATTTATTGAGTAGAGTTTGAATCCAGAATTTCTATTGTCGACTGTCGTAAAAAGGCAAATATCAAATCAAAATAATATAAAATATATTATTATAAGTACTATATTAAAAACTTATAGATTACATATTTAAGCCACATTTTAAACAAGATTTGTTTACAAATCAAATTTGTCAATGATGACAAAACGAAGTGCTCATATCATATACTCCCATATCATATACTCATGTAAAATTTTTCATATACTCATATACTCATAGGTACTAAGTTTTGAGCTGTCTTTTTGTAGAGAAACTTTACCTAAGTCCTTTTAAACTTAGCTATATCTCTAAACAATTTCAAATTAATGAGCAATTTTCTGATGTCAAAAAGTTTTAACTTTAAGTTACTCAGAAATTCAAATCAGTAAAATTTGCATAATTAAACAAAAATTATTTATATAACTTTTTTTTATCGCTTGATGTTATCTATTATGCATAGATCTAAGTATATATATATTCTATTATCATCCAATTTTTTATTAGAATTTGCTGCTCGTAAGGTTAATAAGGTCTCGCCTAGTCAATTTCCGGACACATCGCCAATCGCTGGCCAATTCTTTGGGCACGCATCGCACACACGGGGCCGGAACTCATTTTCTATGGGCACATCCACATTATACATATATATATGTATATATATAAATATATATAATATATGGCATATAGTTGACTCACTCCAGGGGCTGGCACTCAATGGCTTCTGGGCCGTCGCAGAATGTTGTTGTTTTTTGCACGTCCTGGGCCGCCCGCGACGAATCGCCGTTTCGTCGAGATTCGGAATGCGGCATCAAATTGGGAATCGGAAAGGAAAGGGAAAGGGAAAGGCGAACGGCCAAGGGCGAGGGGCGAAGGGAAAGGGACAACGCGAACGCAACTATTTTTTATGCCTGGGCGACTTCCTCTCCTCCAGTTCACCCCCTCCACTCCAGTTTCTGCTTCTTCTCAGTTTTTTTTTATGAGCAACTATAATTGTTTTGGCTAAGGACGTGGACGCGGCCGAGACGACGACAGTCAGTCTGCCAGAGCGGCCATCATTTGGGATTAGTGTGCGTGTGCGTGTGTGTGTGTTGACCTTTTGCATCTGCCAGAGGTCGTAGCAGTGGCCAAGCACTGGCAGTAGGGATCGGGGGTCGGGGGTCGGGCTCGGGGTCGGGGCATCCGTATAGCCCAGGAAGCCGTGCTCGTTATGGAGTCACGCTCATTGCTGCTCATATATAAATTAAGATCCCTAAATGCTGACAAAGGGCACTAATTCAATGGCAATAAAACGGATATTAAACACACATCGAACTGGCTACCGACTCGGCCTCTGACCAGCATCGACTAGGGGCTAGGGGCGAGGGCGGGGCTGGGTGCAGGAGGGCGGGGGACACCCCATGATCTCAAACAACATAATGAAGCGAATGATGATCATTGCGATCATTCGAAGCTGCGCCGCATTAATGAATCGAACGCATATAAAAAAAAAATAAATTTCTTTGGGTATTTTTTTGTATATTCTTTATGAAAGAAGAAAATGTTGAAAGAAATCTTAGATAGAGCGAAAGTTCGTCGTCGTCGAGCTGCTGTCCCAGCCCTAATTCATTTTTCTAATTTCCACATTTCTCAGATAACAACGGTCCATTGGGGCGATGGGCTTATGTAGATATAGGGAGAGCGAGAGGGGCTCGATCTGGCCACCAATTCATTTTGGGATATAATTTATGTGCTGCTGTCAACTGGAACAATTGCGCGACTGCAACTGGTCTTCAAATGCCGCTGCTCGGATGTCAAAGGTCAGTCACACTGCGGGTCAGTTGCTCAGGTGCCGCTGCCGTGTCACATCATAAATTAACAATTACCAACCAATTATTGGTCACAACAATGCGACAGGAAGCCGAACAGCATTATCGCTTTGTCTTCGCAACCGAACAAATCATTCAGCAGCATTAGAGGCAGTTGCAGTAGGAGTTGCATTTCGATTCGACATCAAATCCGACTCAATTCCATTGATATTAAATGGCACTTGCCGTAGCTCCTCGATTGACCGGAAATGAAGGAGGGAGGGAGGGAGGGAGAAAGGGACTAGGATGGTGGTCCGATCTGCAATTGTTCCTCTCAGGTGCTATTGTGCAATTGAGTTCCTGTTTCCTCTGCCAATCAATATGATGAGGAACTGAACTTATTCAACTTTTAGGGTATACTTCAGATAAGATAACGATTAGTCAGAGCTATATACTATATATGTAAGCTGTAAACTCATTTTGTCCTTGCCTGTTCAGTTAAGGAAATTGAACTACAATTCAATCCAATTGCTTTCAATTACCAGCTGATTTCGAGAATTGGCAACAAGAGGGATTACAGGGTATGCGGTGTACTTTGTAAAGTGTTTAATGTCGCCTCATGGCAACATTGTCGAGCAAACTTTCCACTGCTGGCTGCGAAGAGAAAATGGCCTAAAAGGGGGCACGGCGGGGCGCTTATGAAAGTTCCATGTCGATTGCTGTTAGCCTTGTGTAATCCGCGTTCGCTGCCGATATTAACCAAATAATTTAACAAATCGTTGACATCGGACATCAAACAAGGCAAATCAATCAAACGATTGGAAAAGCGTTCCCAGGCAGCCAAAGTCTAACGACAACGAGTAGAAGAAAGGCGACCACCCCGGGCGCACCCTGGGCACACCCTATGCCGAGCTAGAACTGAGCTTGGGGCTCGGAGCTTGGGGTAGACAAGGTAACAAGCTGCAGCCGGTCCGTGGTACCTGCCAGTCTACAAGTTGCACTTCGCGTCGCAGTTGGAGTCGGACCCGGGCAGCAGCGAGGGTGTCGGGGTGGGGGCTCTGCCGTTTTGGATGCCCCGCTGCGCCGCTTATTAATGACACACAATTTTTGTATCATTTACGGGTCACAATAATATGCGCTGCAGAGCTCTTCCGATCTGCTCTGCCTTCGCTTTAAGGTTCATATATCTGTATATTGCGGCGTTGCACAGAAGCGCATTCTTAAGCTCAGCTCGGCAGCTGCTGCTGCCGCTGCTGCTGCCGCTGCTGCTGCTGCTGCTGCTGCTGGACAGTGGCCAGCTTCGATAATTTATTATGCGAGAAATCTTATTCACGTGACTTATTTGCTTCTGAATGCCAACGCGACACGACGATCGTCGAGCCACACAGGAATCAGAACACAACATGCAGCCACCGCCGCTGCCCCCGCCGCCTCCGCCCCCCTCCTAATGCTCAGACTCCGCGACACTTTCAGCATTCAGTTGGCCAGTTGGCCAGTTGAACTGTTGACCAGTTGGACACTTGGCCCGATGACTCATGCACAGATAGACAGAGGGGTAGAGAGGGAGCAGCATCTGGCGGTGCCTTGATGTGGGTCCCAACAAAACAGAAAACACACCTAGCGAATGCGACCATCATCTCAGCAGGTCTGACAATTCATTTGATTTTTAAATGCCCAAGCAGAGCATCATGAATATTAAAAGCAACACGGATTCGGATACGGATTAGGCATACATATGCTTAAGCATTTGAAACTAGTTCACTTTCAAACAAATTATATTCTCAAATTGTGTTTCTATAGCAAACGAAAATAGTTCATAAGTTTATTTGAAAAATGTTTTACAAACATTTATTGAAAACATTAAAAAAAAAGTTAAAAAACTATTTATTTTATTTATTTTTATTAAGAATATTTTTAAAAACAGTATATAAAAAATTTAAAACAATAAAAATAATTTTTAAAACTCTTTATAAATATAAAAAGAAATTGAAAATTATTTAAAACTTATTTTTTTAAATTAATAAAATATAAAAATGCTTTTAAAATATGTAAAAAAATAAATATAAAATTAAGAAAATAAATAAATATTTTTTTAACCTATAAAATTTATGTTTATTTATTAAGTGTATTTTAAGAAATAAAAAATATAAAATTTATAAGAAGTAAAAAAATGGTACAAATCTTTTAAATATATATTTTTTAAATTTATAAAGAACTAACGTTAATATATTAAAAATATGTTGAAAAAATAATAAATTTGAAAATAATAAAAAAATGCATTTACTTTTTCAAGTTCGAATAAGATTTTGTTCTCCCTCGAACTAGATGGAAACTGTGTGTTTTATTCATGCAGCAGATCTTAGGGTATGTTGTAGCTCGGTGTTATCCATTATGGGGTTTTTCATTTTAGTTAATGCTTTTGCTTTGCTTTGCTTTAATTTATTTTCATTTGGGCCGCGTGCGATTTTTATGCTCATTTTTGTCGAAGACATTTAATGATCGCATATAATTTGAGAATGCGATGGCGAAGGCGAATGCGTGTCCGTGTCCCTGGATACCCTGCCAGCTGGGCTCCCGCCTCCCTTGGCCCGGCCTCTGCCCCCATTTCGCGTCATCGTCCGTGTCGTTGCTGCAGTTGCTCATAATTTTATGGGAGCTGCTTGGGAGCCCCTTCAAAAACATTGGCAAAATTTATGCACATTCCTGCCGCCTGCCTCCGTTGTTGTTGCCGCCTGACAACAGCAACAACAACAATAACAACAAAGACAATTTGCATACCAAAAGGTGCAAGGACGGCAACAGGCAGCACACTAAAAAGGAGCCGCTCGCGCTGTTGGAGCTCTTAACAAATTTGTTCAGCCAACACGCCCAAAACTCAAGCTGGCCAACAGAGAAAGGAGATTGAGAGTGAGGGAGTACGAGAGCAAGCGAGCGAGAGAGAGAGAGAGAGAGAGAGATCCCCAACCATGATCCCTGTCCGCGACACAGCCTCCATCTAATTACGGACGCGTGCAAGGGTCGAGGTTTTGCTTTCGGTTCGGTTTGGTTCGGTTCGCTTTTGGATTGTCTGTCGTGCTGCTTCGATCTGTTTCGTTACGCTTCTGGTTTTTGGTTTCTTTTCACTCCGCTGCGGTGACAACATGAAAGGCCCAACATCTGAAAGCCAATGCCGCAAAACAGACAACAGCCAGCAGCCAACAATAGCAGCAACAACAACTGTAGCCATAGCGGGTCAATCAGGCAGCGCAGGTTACATGCCTCGAGGTGTGGCTGACCGTCTAAGTAATAGAGCAGATACGACTGCAAGTGCCTGATTGCAGATCCCAATAAGTCTGCTTATCGTCAGGGATTGCCAAGGATTGGATATTCTAAGAAACTTTGTTGCATTCACTTTCTCTGTAAATATTGTGGGTGAGTAAAAGGAGATGGGTTATTGAATCTCTTCTAGCTGTGGCATGTGCAGGTGGGTGGTGTTTTCTGCTTATATTTCTTTATCTTTATATATATCAAATATACTATAAACGTGACTATTCACAAGCGAGCGACTTTTTTTTTTTATCTGTTAAAAGAAAAGTAGTAAACAGCGTGTTATAGTAAAAGTAGGATAAGCAAAAGATAATCCACTGAAAGGCAGATAGAAATATATATAGAGAAAGAGTAAGAGAGAGAGAGAAAGAGTAAGAGAGAGAGAGTGAAAGATTGAAAAGATAACTTGTTAATAAAAACGACTATAGTCCTGTAAGTCTCCCTTGAACTTATAAGAATCTTTGAGCATAATACAATTAGACTGTGGCATAAGATAACTTAGATATGAACATTAGACATACATATACTATACATGTACATATATGTACATTAGTACACATACACACATACACATATACACACATACTTACATACTTACATACTTACATACTTACATACTTACATACTTACATACTTACATACTTACATACTTACATACTTACATACTTACATACTTACATACTTACATACTTGCATACTTACATACTTACATACTTACATACTTACATACTTACATACTTACATACTTACATACTTACATACTTACATACTTACATACTTACATACTTACATACTTACATACTTACATACTTACATACTTACATACTTACATACTTACATACTTACATACTTACATACTTACATACTTATGTATATGCATGCATACATACATTAATACATATGTACATATGTGCGTACTTACACATGTGCATACTTTTATGTAAACATAACACATATACATACATATAAACACATGGATACATACACATACATATGATTACATAAGATAACACATATACATACACATATGAACACACATACATACATATGTATATACTTACATACATACATACATGTAAACACAACAGACACACATACGAACATATATACATGGAAACATGCATATACATATATACACATACATTCATTTATGTTTACATGAGACGACATAAATGCACACATAAATACATACATAGACACACTCATGCATGAATAAATAAATATATGTTTCATATATATATATATACACAAATATGCATGTATACATTGCTTACAAATACCAACATACACATATGTACATATGTATGTGCACATAATACATCCATTCTTATATAAGATATATTTGAGTATTTGTACACATCTAAATATATCTTCATATATTAATATATTATAATTTAATAATTACAAATATATACATATATATATATATATATATAAATCAACATAGGTATATTGATGCTATACAAATTAATTTGATCAATTTGTAAACATTCTATTTCATACATATATTCCTGTTGCATTTAACTGTATGTGGGAAAAACGATCAAAGAAGTGAAGACAACTGTGCATTAAGTACATTATATTTGTAATGGGCAACTTCATAAATGCATAGCATATATACATATATATTTATATTATATTACATACATACATAGTAGACTCTCAACTAAATAATGTCAACATATATTTGATTACTTCAGCCAAAAACAAATTGGTATTATTAACACTCTATTGAGCTAATGTACCACCCGACCAGATACCTTTCCCAAAATGAGTCTAGATACATACATACACGCATACATACATACGTACATATGTAGATGTAATACGAACACCTAGACCTAATGCATTGCGCAATGCATTCGAGCCATTCAATGGATCCCATTTGATGCCTTCGAGGTGTGCATATCTCTAACTATCCGTCTGATCTTTGACCTCTGAGGTGTCCTTATTATGCACAACAGATTGTTTTCGATTGCTATCGTATTAGCTAGGAAATTCGAGACGTGGTCCGTGCACAGCGCCCGAAAGCGCGCTACGAAATTTGGTAATTTGGCAAAGCAGGCAGCTGGCATTGGATTCAATTGAAGCAGTTTGAACAATTGAGCAAATCGACAGCAAATCAGCTACGAATTTATTGTTGAAATATGAAACATGCTTATATACATGTGTACATGTATATGTGCATGTGTGTATGTGTGTGGTGCCTATGAAATCAAAGGGCCCAGGCACAATTCATCTCAATATGCCAATGTTGCTTTCAACGGGCGCATTGTTTGGACATCAAACCCAGAGCCGGGTGCTCTAAGTAGCCTGAGAGAGCAACACCAGCAGCCAAGATGAAAAATACAAATCAGAATGAGGTAGACTGGCAGTCGCCAGTGTCTGAGGACCAGACCGGGTCCGAGACAGAGACAGAGACACAGAGCAAGAACAAGAACAAGAACAAGACCAAGACCGAGACCGAGACCCAATTTCAATTCCAAGTTGTTGCAGCTAAAAAGAAGGATTATCCCGGCAATGATCAATATTGAAAGAATGAAGACATATCAATATGGGCACGTTGTCTATGCATGTGCATTCAGTAGGCCAATTCACACACACACACACACACACACACACACTAGCATTGGCGTTGGCGGCGTCAGCTCAGACTTGAAAACAACTTGTGGACGAAACCGGGGCTCAAGAAATTGAAAGGTTAAGCAAAACAAAGCCAGGAACGAGGGATTGAGAGAAAAACAAAAAAAAAAATATATATATATATATATATATATATATAAAATAAAACGTAGCAGGGAAAAAGGAAAGGGATTGGGATTGGAAATGGGAATGGGAATTCGAATGGTATTGAAGACGGGCCCGGGAACAGGCTCTGCTCCGAGCGCTGGCCAAGTCGAGCATGAAAGAAAGTAAAAATCAATTTGAACTCGAGCAAAACAATTACTTTCTCATATATGCGTGGGCAACAGAGTTCGGAAATTTGGTTGTCTTCAATCCGCACGTAAACAGTGTCAATCAAAAAAGGTTGCACAACAACAACAACAACAGCAACTGGCTATGTCGCTGCAGATAAATGCTGGGTATCTCAAGAAACCGTTGCACCGTCTCCTACTCGAACTCCCTCGGCCTGCAACTGCAACTGCCGTGTTGCATTCTTGGAACCGGTGTTTCGTTGCCTCTCTTCAATCAAGCTGTGGCCATTGTTGTTGGCAACCCGTTTGGGAAATTTCTGAACTTTTTTTATTTGTTCCCAATGAGGGCTTAACGTTTACAGTACGCCTCGTCAGTTCGGCTGCCATTGTTGATCTTGTCAATGTTTTGTCAGCAATCGCCCAATATGCCCGACCAGATATCAAAGCCCTATAACAGCATACATCAGTTTTGATTGACGCCACGCATTGTTGTTGATAACTTTGAGGCACACCTGTCGAGCCGAGCCAGTTGCCCCACATTGTTTTTTTTTTCATCTTTATATAAGATGAAATGTTTAGAAAATGTCTATATTTTCATTAAAAATACTATTTTATAATATAATATAATATATTTTTCTCTACTTTTGTATCAATTTATGTTCTTAAAAGCATTGTAATTACAAACTACTTATTATAACTGAGGCAGAAGGCAATTAGAAAGATTATTGTAAGTTATGAATGCACGCAAATGTCTCGTCCATTAGGGAACAGCAACTTTTAGAGAATTCAGATTAATGAAATCCCAACTAATATAAATTGGAAAATGCGAACATCTTAAGAATTTCGCTAACTTTTTACTGCAGTAGTGCAGTGCTCGTTGTTCGGACTTTCGAAAACTTTGACTAAGAAGGAAGCTAAATCTATTTTTGCTAGATGAAACTAGAAATGCTTTTTCTTTCAAAGGCTGCTTCAGAAACTGAGAGAAGAAAAGCTTCTAAATCAAACAAAAATATATATATATTGAGTTACTCTCTTCAGTAATCAAGAAAAACGAAATGCTTAATGTTGTCCAATCCTTGCCCAGAGTCTAGAAAGTGGGTCAAAAGTGGTGCAAAGTTAAATATGAATATTATGGGCCGTAGAAGACATCCATCCCTATAGTATAGTTGTAGTCAATTTGATTTAGCTCGATCTTGTTCCTATAAAAAATTCTCCATTTCAATACTTTACACATTCTTTGGAATATTTGCTATTAACTCCATTTTTATTTAATTTATTTATTAATATTTTTTTTATACATTTTTATTTATTTTATTTTTTTTCTTTTTTTTTAAGAAATATTTTAAATTATTTTATTATTTTTTTTAAGACATATCTAATATGTTTATATGTCTATTATCGAGTCGAATGCCCTAGCAGCTAAAGTTTCATGCAGTTTAGTATTAAATACTAGATTTAATTAGTTAAATAAATACATGACATATATTATCTATGCTCTCTCTCTTTCGCTCTCTTATAATAATAGGGTGTCTGCTAGTTTGACGCACGCTGTTTATAGATTTTCAGCCTGGCTCATCCGTAAGCCAAGTGCTCTTCATTATCCTGTGAATTGCTTGAGTTGCAACAATAAGTAAGACGCCCAACTGCCAACAATGTGCACAATATGTAATAAACCATGCAACACTTATAACAACCGCGCCCCTCCCACCGCAGAGGCACGCCCCCGTTGCGGCCCACTCAGCCGACAGTAGGACAGACTGTTGTGCATTTAATTAATGCAATTAAACGGAAGGCAAACCAAACAAATCTCCGAGGGACCATAGTGCGCTGCCGTAAACTTTTGCAGCCACAGCAACAGCAGCAACAACAACAACAACAACAACAACAACAGCAACAACAGCAGCAGCTGCAACAGCAGCAGCAACAACAAAGTGTGGCACACGGTGGCAATGGCTGCGCAGCTGGCGTTGGCGTTGGGCCTCGCCTCCAATGCCACCATGGGCCTCACCCTCTTTAATCACCGCCATAAGATTGTCCATAAAAACGCGCCCAAAAAAAACATAACAGCAGCAACAGCAACCGTTGCAGGTTCCCAATCGCCCAGACAATAAACGAAGCAAGACGCTGCTCCAGAGCCAAGAGCCAAGAGCCAAGAGCCGCTCTCTGGTCAGTTCCTCGCGCACGAATCGGTAGCCTAATCCCCTGTTGTACGACTAATAACATTGTTACGATTAATGCTTCTTTTTTTTGTTGCTGCTGCTGCTGCTGCTGTTGTTGCTGCTCCTGCTGCTGCTGCTGCTGCTGCTGCTGTTGTATATTTTTTTCGATTTTTCTGGCTGCCTTTTATTTATTTATGCTCTCGCATGCTGCCTTCTGCCATAGCTTTTCTCATAAGAATGGTCAGGCATTGGCTAGCCTAACCCTGCCGCCCCCTGTCCCCTCTCCCCCACACACTCACACACACACACACACACGCCTCCGCCGCGGGGGCTACTCTCCGCTGGCCGAGGCTTGGCAATTCAGCTACCGTGGCTGGCTCAAAATCAAGTTTTCGTTAAGTGAACTCAAAGATGCTCTCGGACTTTGCCGCGAGACTTTGCGACGCAGTTCAATGCGTGTGTGTGTGCTATGTGTGTGTGTGTATATATATTTTTTATATCTTGAAAAGAATTCGTTTGATATTAGCGCGCTGTATCGCGCTTGTGCTGCTTCATATATCAAAAATTATTATGACGATTTTATGCGTTCGAAATGTCGTCTCATTATTAAACAAAAAGCCAAAAGCAAAGCAAAATACAGAAAGAAGTAAAAGAAAGAGAAATATATATGTATATGCCTGCATATAAAACTGAACTTTTGTAGTCGCAGTGTAGATCTTATGCTTTTTTGAAGATCTTTTGTATTATTGATTTTTGTTGTCGCTGCCGCCGTCGCAGCCGCTGCATAGCTCAAGAAAAATGGGGAAAAAATTAATTATGAGGCGTCGAGCATGGGTAATATATGCATGGCTTGGTAGCCCAGACAAGCAAGCCAATTTGTAGGCCCATTGCCAAAAAAGAAGAGAAGAAAAAAACCACGTTCAAAGAAATGAAAGAAGAAAAAGAAGAGATATCAAAGCTAAACAGCAAGTGTTGTCCACCAAATCCCACAATTCGTGAGTTAAGAAAGCGTCGAGTTTTGGGGCTTTGGGTTATTTTCGTATTATTCCTATTATTATTATTATTTCGTATTATCTACTTCTTTTCTTCACATTTTATTGGTTTCTATTCGCGCAGAAGCACACCGGGTTGGCATGAAAACTTTAAAGCTATGAAACTGCATCTTTTTTGGGGGAACTACCTGATGGCATTGTTGCTGTTGGTCCGTTTGTTTGCGACGTTCCCATTCTTGTTGACGTCATAAAAATTTCCTTTGCCCGCCACCGGAAATACCACACAATGGACATAGATAAAGATACAAAACTCACACACAGAGAGAGAGAGAGAGAGAGAGAGAGAGGGAGAGAGGGAGACGAGTAGGCATTTCATATTTACAATTGCCTGCAGCTCGCAACACGCGGCGTATGCGCAATTTGCTGCCGACTTTTATTTGATTGCTTTGAAGTCTTAATGTGGGTGCCAGATTTATGAGCCATTCGTCTGTCTTTATATATATTTATTTGATATTTCACACAGCCACACACTCAATATTTATACACGTTATTTACCTATAACATAATATGCTAAGACAGCAAATTTTTTGTTGCTCTGCTGAAGCTCGAAATCTACTCCAGCTAATGCGATTACAGTCAGTTCGTTTTATTAAGCCCTTACAATTAGTTTTCTCGTCTATTTTTATGCAAAGACACATATAGTGTTTGTTCTGACTGACTGACTGACTGACTGACTGACTGTTTGATAAACAAACTAAAAGAAACTTCACTATTCTGCCGCAATTACTTAGCTCACTTTAGGATGTGGTTTTCGCACCTGTGCAAAATGAGCGATGGGTAATAATTGCTTTATTTTGCTTACCATTCGATCGGCTTCAAAGTTATTTTCTACGATATTTTTAAAAATTCCATTTTCTAATGGCAGCCAACTTTACCTGAGCCAAAGTTTCGTTTTCGACTTCTGTCCAATTATACTTATATTTTTTTCCAGTGCTAAAATCAAGTTTGATACTTATATATATATACTTTTAAAGAAACAAACTATTTTTTTTAGTTTTTTATATATTTTATATTAGATATTTCCATGTTTTTTTTGCAATCTGTTCAAACTAAGTTGATTTACATTTGATTATTTGATTAGACGAATGAAAACGTATTTCACGATCTTAAAGACCACTCGAAGGGATTACAATGCTCCTTTCAGATCTTAATTTAACATTTTTTCATTAAAAAAAACATAATTTACAAATATTTTTTTAATATTTGAAAAAAATAACCTTGACTGAAAAGCTAGGTATTTTTTTATGGAAATTATAGCTTTAAGATATAAATTTTTAGATAGTTTTTAGTTAGTTGGCTACTTCTAGGCAAATCCAAAAATATTAAGAAGAGCAATTTATAAATCCTTAACTTATCGTTAAGTATAGTTCAATCAAATCTTTTGTTATCTTTAAAACTATCTTCTCCTTGATTTGATTTAATTTAATTTGATTATATAAATTTAAAATTTAACAAAATCCGTTTACTTGTGTATATTATATATATTATTAGTAGAAGTCTTGTTTGATTACATAAATATGAATATAATAATTTTTTTTTTTTTATAAAATTAAATATAAATTCCTTAAGAACGATATAAAAGCAAACTTAGATAAATATTGTTAGGGTCCTTGGCTTGCAGACTTGAGAACAAAAGTTGGGAACCCCTCACAGCTTCTCATTAAATTTATAAATAAATTAGCGCTGAAAGGAAGAAGGCAACATAAATAATAATATATAATAAGTAATAAGTAATAGCTGCCAAGCAACATCATAGAAAATGCAAAGGCAAAATACAATTTGAAGGAAAAATCAGCAGCAGCAGAAGCAAAAGACGAGCAACTCGAAAAAACGAGAAAACTGCGACAAGAATTGTAAGAGTAACATGTGTGTGTGTGTGTGTGTGTGCGAATGTGAGAGTGTATGTATGTGTGAGTGTGTGTGTGTGTGTGTGTGAGTGTGTGAGCTGGTGTGCTTAAAACCGGAAAAATGGAAATTGATAAGCAAGCGAAGCAAACAGAGTATGGGCTGGAACGGGCAGGCACCAGGGGGAGGGTCGATGCAGAGAAAACAGAGAGCTGAGAAACAAAAGTGCTCGACTGCAAGATACGCTAAGTTAAGTTAAGTAATGCTTAAATTAAAAGAGCACAATCTTGAGATTTAAAGTTGTCTTATAAAATCTCTTATAAATTTATTTCCTTGGAGCTATTTCTCATTTATTATATTTCCTTTATAACTATATGAAATAGAATATTATAGTATAATAATATTTGCAGTATAGACGCTGACAATTGCTGAGTTCGGTTAAAAATTATTTCGATACTGCTATTATTTGTTTTATTTAGATAGATATGTAAAGAGCATATTAAAAGTCGGAAATGTTGGGTGAAATTAAAGATAGAGATAAGTCCTGGTGGGTAAATAAGAAAGGGTTTATGGCCACAGTTGTCATAAATAATAATAAAAATAAAAATAATAATGTAGAGATTCTTATTTTAATTATTTCATGTTGATATTTTGCTTTTGTCATTGACTATTTGACCAACTGCTATTATTTTGAACACATTTGTATATAAACTTTATCAACTAAGTTGTTAATGCTGATCAGAGAAAATATATATTATATGGGAACTGATTTTACTTCAGCGATAATAGGCTATGAGTGCGAGAGAGAGAGAGGAGTATGATAAGGGGCAGAGGCAGAGATATATAGACAGTGAAAAATATGAGGGCATAGAGGGTATTTCTGTATCGGCTATGCCCAACATCATTTTGTATTTCACTTATTTGGTTTTTTTTGTTTCTCTGGTTTAAGGAGGTAAAAGTATTTTCACCTTTTACGCTGAAATGCATTCAATTAAAAACTCGCAAGGGCATCACGTTGTCTGTGTCGGTGGTTGTTGTAGCTCTTACTGTTGTTGTTGTTCGTGTCGGTGTCTGTCTTTGCCAAAAGGGGTCCTCTCACCGAGTTACTCGCAAGACCAAGACCTCGACCACTCCAAGCCTAAACATAAACCAAAACCCATTCCCATTACTTGGCCCAACTACTTCGCAACTCCCGAGCCCGTGTTAATTGCACATGATTGCGCACACGCACACACACACACACACACACACAGTGAGAGCTAGCTGTGTGCGTGTGCCTATCGTTAGGCTCTATCTGTGGGTCTATGGTAACCCGATGTGCAAATAGCCTGCAGCGAGCACCGCAAGTAGCACTGCAAAAAAAAAGGAGCAACAAACGCTGCAGGCTACGATCGATAAGAGTGCGTGTACTTCTCTCCTTAAGTCTGCGTGTGTGTGTGTGTGAGTGTGTGAGTGAGTGTGTGTGCGTGTGGCATGCAATTATTTGGCAATTACTTGGAGAGGCTGCCTTTGTTGCTGCTCACTTTGGTTGCTGCCCGCCCAATCGATCGGCGCTCAATCGATCATTGCGGTTCCTTCGCTCGCTCTCCTACCCTAGCCCTCACACAATGTACAACCACTTTCCCTATTTAGGGATATACATATATATTCATTCTCCTTTTCGCACTGTTTGTCGTTGGGCGTTGACATCGCTGACGTCTCGGAGGCAACCATTTTATGGACTCGCATTGTTGATTCATTCTTTCCATTTCATTTACTTCTCTTGCTTTCTGTTGTAGATTTATGAATCTGAAGATTTTCTCTCGTTGGTTTAGTAGTTGGCTACTGTAAATATTATTACGATAAAACAAATTTGATATATTGTAAAAGTTAAGCTAAATAAAATTGTTTTTTTTTTTTAAATAAGAAACTTGTCTGAGCTCTTCTAATAACACTTTGATTGGTTTATCTGATCAATGAAAAGCTTATCCATGTTTTAAATATAAGTATTTATTCAGTAAGGAAACATAGCTCTACTAACTTAGTTAACAATTCAAATGCTTGGCAGTTTGTTAAAGGCTTCACTCGACGACTTGGGGAACTCACGATTTCACTCTCACCCAAGCTCCACCTGCCCCTCCCTTGACCAAGTTTACCTTCGCTGCTGCGCACCTGCTACTCATTTAATGGCATTAAGCTGTAATTCTCTGCTTTAGTTTTTCATATTTATTGTTTTGCTTTCTAACTAAACGGCTACGGAGATGCTGCGATTCGAAAGCGGCCACCAAAATTATATTGCTCGTGGACTTACCCATTAAAAATGGTTGATAAAATGAGGTATATTGATGTTGAGGCTATGTAGGCAGAAAATAAAGTAGATCAAGTATATTAGGAATATAAAATAAAGAGTACACATACTTATCGGCATACTCTTACTGCTTTAAGGTAAAACAGAATAAAGTCTAATAATTTCTTTTAATTTTTTTCAATCTTAAATATTGTTGAGTTATGCTTGTTCCGAATTGTTTACAGGGTACTTGTAGTCCAGCAGACTCATTTATTATATTTGATTTTGTTGTGGTTGTTGTTGTTTTCTTTATATTTTGGCTACTCATCGCAGGCGAGTGCATCCCGATTCCCGGCCATAAACTGCTTATGGAAACTCTTCGGAGTCGCTCCAACAAGTCCGACAAATTGACAACTCAGGAAATGAAGCATGACATTGCACTGTCTCTATCTCTGTCGCAGTCGCAGTCGCAGTTGCTTCAGCAGACCATTGGCATCGGCATCGGCATCGCCATCGGATCGGATCGGATCGGATCGGATCGTTGCATACATATTTTAATGATTGACATGGCCAGCAGAAACGCGGAGACGACGACGTCGTCATCGTCCAACAGCAGCTAACCAAACTAATTTGTGGCAAGATCATGCCAGAGATATAGTCATACATATCACAGCAAGCGATCTCGGGACCGAAACGTTGGCTACACTTGAATTGGCTGCGTGTGAGTTCAAGCAGAAGCCGAGAGACCGGCAAACCGAAGACTTTCCGCCTGCCAGCCAAACAGTCAGTCAGCGAGTCTGTCAGTCTGCCAGTCTGCCAGTCTGTCAGTCTGTCAGTCCGATATGCATATAGAGCTATATACTTGATATACATATATATACATTTGTGTATATACAGAGCATACTTTGTCTAAGTTGGTCGCCAGCAGCGCACGCTGAAATAAATCAACTGGCACTGTGGAGGCCGTGCCACATGAAAAAAATTAGTTTCATCAAGGCAGGATTAGTGTCAGAAACGTGTTAAATGGACTGAAGGGTATATGATGAACGGCCGTGCAACAACTCACTGCCCCAAGAGCTGCGAGCTGCGAGCTGGAGATGGAGATGGTGAGACGGAACAGACGGCCACAAATCTCCAAGCACTCAGAGAAACTCCATCCGAGACTTGCGCTGAGACAGTGGCTGTCGATCAAGCAAGAGGAGGTCTGACGGCTTGTTGTTGTTATTGTTGTAGCTGGTTGTTGTTGTTGTTGCATTTGCTTTTGGTTGCCGTATGATCTACAACTTGGCAGGTTTCTTCCTCTTCGCTGGTTGTTTTTTACTGCTTGCTTCTTGAGATCGTGTTTTTGTTGCTGCTCTCTTTTAACTGATTTATTTGCTTTTGTAATTTAAGTCAGTTTTATTAATGAAAATCGCTGCATCTGGGGCCATACGCTAAGCTGGGAAATGGTCTGGGAAATTTGGGGAAATAAATACAAATGTTTGATTGCCGACTGCGTATGGAAATGAGTTGAGGAAGCTGAAAATAACTCAAGCACAAACAAGAACAATCGAAATTGCAAAAGTGTTTATATAAAAGAATAAGAATATTAAATGAAAATGAGCAAAAATTGTATTTTAATATTATGAATTGAAATTAATTAATTAATCATATTATTTTCATTAATAATATAATTAAGTTTCTTAAATATACTAAATGCTGTTGCCAAGAAGTTGAACTTTGATCCTAGTGATCCATGAGTCCTTTATGGGTATACTCACTAATTTTAATTAGTTATTATCATTTTATATTATATTATTATCATTTTTATTTATTTTTTTTAGAGCCTTCGTAGTCAAAGCACTATGCGTTAGCATACAAAACATCAGAGAAAGGGTTCGAGCCCTACTGAATTTAGTTCCAGTTTAGTTCATAATGACCAATTCCATTACCATAAAATTCGATTGATGTCATAAACGTCCAGTTTATGTTAAATAAAATTTAAGTATAATAAAAATTTAAATAATTGCCTAAAAAGAAAAGAAATTTATTGTATAAGGTATTATTCACAGAGTTAAATAACTTGAAATTGGACAAAAAATTATTAAAATTTAATTAAAATAAATTTAAAATTCTCTTAAATATACTAAATTAAAATTTGAATAATGAATTGCTCTAATATATTATTATTTAACATACAAATCGAAGTCTGCATGCATTACTTTAGCAACTTTACACCCTTGCAAAAAGGGTATATTTATTTTGGTCAGAAGCTTGCAACGCACAGAAGGAAGCATCTCCGACTATATAAAATATATATACTCTTGATCACGAACGAGTTGATCTAGCCATATCCATCTGTCCGTCTGTCTGTCTGTCTGTCTGGCTGTCCGTCTGTCTGTCTGTTCTTCTGTCTATATCAACACAATCTCTTTCTAGACTATTAAAGCTACAGTATTCAAATTTTGCACATAAACTCCGTTCTACTGCAGGCATTAATCTCGGAGTCAACCGGATCGCATGACTATATCCTTTTACCCCCATAGGACAGATCGGTTTTACGAAAAGTTTTCGTAAGAAAACATCGGCGCTATTAAAATCTAAGACTTTAAATTGGGGAAATATACTCGTATCGCAGCCCAAAAAGATATAGTATATATAGCTACGCCTGCTGGGGGCGTAACAAATCGGGAAAGTCTTTACTGTGTTCAACAAAAGTTCTCTAATATTTAAGTCGCTGTTAAATGCAAGAATCTTGAAACCTAAAACATATATTTGTATGAACCACTCTTAAAAAAGATATAGTATATATAGCTACGCCCATTAGAGGCGTGGCAACTCGGTAAAAACAGTATATTCTACAATTTTACACCTGGAGATCCAACACTGGACAATTACGTTACACCTAGAGATCCAAAAATGTTCAAATACGTCAATCTCATATATCTTATATATCCCTTACAATTGCAAGGGTATTACCAAACTTCATCATGGCCGAAGTTAGCTCATTCCTCTAGATATATAATATATTACACATATTATTGTCTTGGATTCAAAACTAAGTTACGCTGTTTTCAGTTGATAAGGCTATATGCACTCGGGAAATATATATATGTATGCATGCAGCAGACTTATTGTTGAGAAAATTAATAAATTACTATATCAAAGAAAGAAACTCTCTAATGAATTTGAGGAGCTACTTTCTTTAATAGAGTATTACACAGTCGAGTCCTTAGCTCATGAAAAACCTACTCTAATTGTTAGTAGATAATTCGTGTTATTTCTATAGAGCTAACACTGCTAGCATTACACCTTGACAGCTGTAGTGGGGTCTTACTTAGTCAACATATAGCTTAAGATATGCCAATGAATTGCTAAGAGCGTTCCACTCAAGTGCTAATCGCTCCGCGTCCAAATACTGCAGACAACCACCCAAAACAAACAGCGAGGCTAACTTACAACACAAATCTCGGGGTCGTTGCTGGCATATGGCAAGTGGATTGACATAACTTAATTGCCGGGGCAGTGGCTCGAAAAACCGCCCTTAAACTCTGGCTGACGAAAATAAAAACAACAACAGCAGCGATCGATGGTAACCAAAAATAAAAAGCCAAGAGGAAAAAAAGCAAATGAAGAGCGATTCAAGCAAAGGGGTAAAGTGCTGGCAAAATCATAAAACGAAATCTCATTATCGAAAACGTGATAATCGGTGATAATCGTCAATGTTGTTGCATGCTGCTGCCCAGCCTCGTTTCACTATATATATCGCGGCTGTATCTGTATCCGTATCTGTATCGGGCCGCTGGATCTGACACTGGTCCCGGGGTTTCAATTACCAAAAACCCATAAATCCGTGAGCTCAAGTAGCTGCCGCTACGAGGAGAGTAGAGGCCGAGGAGAGGAGAGGAGAGGGAGCGGGGCTCAGCTTTATTAAGTCAGCATGGATTTGGCCAAGGCGTAAAGCCGTCGACTATCGGCAACCGTTGCTGTTGCTTCCAGTTAAATTGCTGAATCTCTGAACAGCAGCTACCTGACACGCTCCGCTCGAGATCATAAACTCATAATCACCTCGGTCTTCAGGTAATTATTAGGGCTTGCAATTGGAGTCCTGCGACTGCGTCTAGCAGCCGCAGCTCCTGTTGCGACTGAGATTAATGCGCTCGCATTTTTATTGTTTCCGCATGCTTCGGCCTGCCCTGAGACAATGAGCGCGCGATTAAGGCGTTCATCCTGCTAACCGCAGCGTCCTCGATAGGTCGCCGAGTCGCTGGCCCAATCCATGCCAAAAACCAAAGCCAAAACCGCTCGGAATGCGGTTAATCCTTTTGCTATTTTCTATGTCGCGCGCTCAACTCTGCTGCTCTCTGCTCTGCCCGGACTCTCGGTGTCAGGTAGCTGTTGCCCCTTTCCCTGCCTCAGTCGCGCTGCCTCTGCCTCTGTGCTGGCCCCGGCTCGTCTTGGGCCGAAACTTGTGCAGCTTATGCGACTCTTTTTGAGTGCTGCTCTCTGGTCGGCGTCCTTCTGCTGGGCCTTATCCTCAAGCTGCGCTGGTCGCGCGCGCCGGCCACTTTGCGGTTTGAGCGCTTAACCGCATCATAAAACCATCACAAAATATAAAAGTAAACCATTATCATCATCACGAACGCACGACGGTGGTCCCCGGTCTGAGCCAGGCTTTTACCTCCGTCCGCATTGCCCGCTGCGACCGGCCGACCGACCGACCGACCGACCGCCCGCCCGCCCGCCTGCACCAGCTGCATTGATCCTTTGTTCCATTTGTTTGAGCTGCGACCTTTTAATGAACGAACACGGAATCCCTTGACAAAATTTCCACTTGCCGTTGAACAAGACGTCTTCAGAATTTCCACACTCTGCTGCTTTTCCACTTGCGCCGCGCATTTCCATTCACTCACATCCTTCACTTATCTAATAATTTATTATTTTATTTGAATTAATCTATCAATTGTTATAGCTTTCCTAAAATTCATATTTAAATGCATGTTTCAGTTTTAATATAGGAATATGTATGAATGATATGAAAATAGATATATATGAATGTGTATTATGTGTATATGAAAACTCAATGTTTAATTCATTTCCCTATTTACTTTACAAATAAAGTATTCATTTTAATTGGATTTGCAGCTTATGATTTAGAGTTTATGATTTTTACTAAGAATTGATGTGATTTATGTAACAGAAAAAAAATACTTATGCATACATACATATACAAATATAAATATATTGATAGCTAAGGAGAAACATATGAAGTATAGAAATATGCAGAGCTGCCTTAAAAGAATGACAGAAATAAACAATCCAATCCAATATATTTCTTGCTATAAACCAAAATTTAGTCTTGTCTCTAAATATTAAACTTTACTAGAAAACGAGCAAATTTTGTTTATGAGCATATATTATTTAGAAAAAAAAAACATGCTCTTTGAGTTTTTTATAGGTTAATTAGTTTTTAAAAGTGCTGTCTCTCCTACAAAATATGCAATCTGAACTTTGAATAAGTATTGAAAACATCCTCAAAAGTCGATGAACATTAGAACATTATTCAGGTCGCACTATAAATGCTTATATAGCTGACATATATCAAGTGTATATATATTTGAGTTTAATCCGATTCTAGTTTCCTTTTCATTCATTCCACACATCAGAAAAAAAAGAGTCTCTTGTTTCGAAATATGTCTTCGGCTTGTCTTCGCTAATAAACTTCGCTGGCATTTCTAATAACTTAAGATTAATTAACGTCTTGGCTGGGACTTTCCTTTCAATCAATTGCCGTACAATTTACAGTCCGCACGCTAGCGGTAAAATCGATGTGAATAGACGTCAAATATTACGTATACGCAGCGCAGCGCCTGGCCATTTGATGGCGTTCGCGACATTTGTTGTTGTCGCACATGTCAAACTTTCTGCTGCTGCTGCTGCTGCTGTTGTGTGCAACTTAATCATGATATTTATGCCACGCCCCCTATGCCTCATTGAGAGGTTGCGCCCCCCGCTGTCGACTAGCGAGCAGCCCGTTTCAGACAATAAAAGACAACGGCTCAGGCGCTAATGAAATTTACTGGCCCAAGTCTTGCGAGTGGAGTCTGGACACGCGCCTACGACAGCGCCTAATGAATGTGCAACAGCAGCAGCAGCAGCAGTGGCATGCTGCATGTGGCAATAAAAAATCAGGCAAACGAATTGTCGTTAATCAGCGCTCAGGCGAATGGCGAAGTTGAAGTCCATGTCCAAGTCGAAAGTTGCTGCTGCTCCTCATGGCTGTTGTGGCTGCTGCTGTTGCTATTGTTGTGTGCAGTAGCTAAACACCCACATACATACGCACACACACACAAACGCACACACAGACGCAGTCGCATTGCAAATCTCCACCTTGCCCATATTCTCCATTCTTAGCGTCGCGCTCCTGTCGCGCCTGCAATCAAAACTGTCGCCTATGAAAAATGTGCAGGGCAATGGCGTCGAACCCTGCACATATGCAACAGCAACAACAGCAACAATTGCAACCGCAACAACAACATTGTATAGTTCATCGCACACACGCACACGTGCAATACACCCACACAAGCGCAAGCTATGGTTCTATTTTATTTTCCACTTTTTTCCTTTACAATACCCTAAGCCTATTGTAAATGCTTGTGACTGGGTATATTGCCTGTTGCCATATGTATGTAACCGAAAAAGACAGGCTTTTTCGATTCTAGAAATAGCCGATTAACAGCCGACTCGAGTCTGTTTGATTTCTCGATTGCAGAGACAAAAGAGAAAAGCATAAAGCATCTATAAAGTTAAAGTTCCAACAGAGTATCTGCTGCTCCATCATTGCCCATTAGAGTAGCTCTAAGTGTTTTGCATTTTATCTTTTGTTTTATTTTGAAGTTTTGAATGTTGTTGTTATTGCACATTTTGCGAGCGCCGGGAAAAAACGAGGAGCCAAGAGTTGTTTGCTTTTTGAACCGCATTTTGTAAAACTGTAGTTAAAAATCGCACACACAAACACACATAGACATTTATGCACAGGTATTTCGGTCGCCAGTTCGCTGTGCTGCACTTAGTTTTATTTAATTTCATTTGCCAAAAAACAAAACTAAACACAAAACTAAACAGAAACAACATTTTTACTTTTCGGTTCTAATATTTAGAGCTGCTACATTGACTCCAGTGTAAGCGGGCTTAGAATTTATGCGCTTTTTATGTAATATTCATTAAGTAAGCAGATGTTGTTGGTATTGTACTTTCTCGAATTACTGTAAAACACTTTTATGTGCTAAAAGGCAATGAATCTATTTACAGCTTAAAGGTTTCTATACGCCGAATCCATTGTTAAAGGGAGTTTGGGGTACATTGATTTTGCTGAGCTGCCGACAATTATCGACTTAGGAACTCTATATATATTCATTTTCATATTGTATATATACAAAATCTTATATTGCGAATTCGAAGACATTCATTCAAATGCTAGCATACCAAATTTCAAATAATTATATATAATATATTCATATTCTTATGTATATATACTAAATTCTTTATTCCCAATTCTAACTTAAGCATCCATTTCATATTTCAAATAGTTATATAACATATATTCATTTTCGTTTGTATATACATTCATTCATATCAGATTTCGAATAAATTTATAGCACATATTCCTATTCCTATATATAGATTTCGAATTCGAAGTCCTTCATTCATATGCTAGCCTATCAGATTTCAGATATATAACTATACATACTCTATTTGGCAACGATAACACTAACTTCTTTCCCATATATATCCACAAATATATAAAAGTATTATAATATATACCATGTATAATCCATTTAAGTACAAATATATACAATTGCAAGGCTCCATTGTGCTTTAAGAGGAAACACTGTCTGCCTTTAAAGGCGCAATTAAAATTCCTTCTCAACTTTATCATTATTTTTTTCAACTCAGGCTCCAAATTTGTATGTTAAGCTGCCATAACTGTAATTTTGTCTGCATTTCCATGACCTTAGACAGAGAGAGAGAGAGAGAGAGAGAGAGAAAGAGAAAGAGCGAAAAAGAGAGCGAGAGAGTGACAGTGGGGACGAGAATGGGGCGTTTTAAGTATAATTACGGCTTGTTTGATATATACATCAATTAGACGCAAAAATTTTATTTCGGGCCCAGTCAAATGAGAAAATTTACAAGAGAAATCCATAAAAAAAAATTTTGCACAACTTTCGTTTCTGTGTGGGTGTGTGTGTGTGGATAAAAATGAAGCAAAAAAAACTGTCGTCAGCTATTTCAAATTGTCATGAAAATTTGATAAGGTTTTTCCTACTTGTTTTTTTTCCTTCCCCTCGCTGAACGAGGGGCCATATCAACCATTTTGTTGTTGTGGGTAGGCTAACTATCATGCACAGCTGAATGGAAGCTGGAGTTTGACAACAGGGTTAGAGTAATTTAAACTGGAGTAAAATATTACCATATCACCATGTGCTTCTTAGCAATGTTAATAACTCAGTCTTAACCAAATTAGAAACAGATATCTTGTTGTTTTGAAGGCATTGTTACCATGCTCAATTATTTATGGGGGCTTAAACTTATATTTATGCAGTCCCATAAATAATCATCGCAGATATTATCACACTTTTTCTTTATCTCTGCTGTTCAGCTATCTATCTACTCTTCGCCATAAAATATTTAATATTTAAGCAATTGAGAGATAACAAAATGATCAATTAAATACAGATTAAAAGCTGTAATTAATTTTTAGCGTCTAGTTACATTTTTCATTTTCCCGCTCGGTAAATGCTACTGCGAAAGCACTTTCGAATTTCCGCGCCAGCCGCAAATGTGAATGATTCTTCAAGTGAAGGGCCGCCCAGAGCTGTTGATGGTGGCTGGGGGCGTGCTTTGCGTATATATGTATGTATGTACATTTATATGTATTAGATCTCTGACTCTATCAGCGTGATTGCTGCTCCCTGTGCATAGCAATTTGGGTGCTGGCTGGCTGGGCTGGCTGTGTTGGTGTTTGTCATCCTGACCAGGGTCCATAGCCTCGTGGCCCGCGCAGTCTGCAAGTTTTTTTTATTTTATTATTTATTTTTATTCCTGCTAACTAACAATTTTTGCGTTGCTTTAGTAGCTGAGTTTTGCGTGTGTTTGGGCTGTCATTTTCATTAAATTTTCATTGCGCGCGCAAAATACAGCAGCAACAGCAACAACTAAGGAGAATCAAACAATTTGTGCAAAAACAAGAAAAAGCGAAATAAAAAGCAAAGTTGGCGTACTGCTTGGTTGTTGAACCGAGTGCGAAGAAGCGACAGCCAGCAAAAGCAGCAACAACAACAACTACAACAGCAATACAGCAGCAATTTTCATTGTTTTTGGGGGTGTGGTTCGGCAAAAACACACAAACAGCAACAACACATAGGTAAATACAGCTGCCCAGAGCAGCGCGCCTGTTCACACTGACCCCGCTGCACTGCTAGTGAGAGCGAGACAAAAGTGCAAACACTGTTAACGTCTATAAATATGCGCTGCCAACCAGCCAGGCACTCGCTGCGGTCAGCAATACTGCTATCTCGTTCTGGCAAACGCCGAGCGCTACTTGAGTTCGCTGTCAGCCATTGCTAAAGCCGTTGTGCTCTCGCTCTTATTTAACGTGTGTGCGTGCGTGGAAAAAGGAAGTCACTTCCACTCTTGTTGTTGTTGTTGCTGACGATTGACGACGACGATATACGACGACGAGAGCAGAGGCAACGGCAACGGCAACGGCAGCGCCGCCAGCAACAACAACAAATTGGACTGGTCGAACGACTTCTGCTGCCGCTGTCGCTGCTGTTAACGCTGTTAACGCTGCTTCTGCTGCTGCTGCTCGCATTGAAGGTGTCACGACGAAAATCAGTTCCAAAGTAACATTCGTGCCGCTCGGGTTGTGCGTTCGTCGCTCCGCTCGCTCGTTTTGTTGTTGGTTCAAATCAGCGTTCAATCGTTTACCGTTCACCGTTATATTTCGCCGCGTTTGTTTTAACGCCGTGTCACGCACACACTCTCAAATATATACACACACACGCACCCAAAAAGCTATATGCAAAAATCCAAAATACACAACAAAAACAAAAACAACAAACAAACAAACATTTGAATAACGTGCGTGTGCAAAAACCACAACACAACATCGACAACGAAAACAACTACAGCAACAACAACAGAAAGTACAACCGTTAGCAAAAGTTCTTAAAGATACTACAATCATTCGATAAAGTGTGCATTGTTTTTTTTGTGTCAGCCGCAGCAAGTGAATTTGTCCTTAACCTGGCAACAACAAACAACCAAACACTCAAGCCGAATCGAATCACATACAGATCACACTGTATTATATATATATATGCCAGGCACTGATCAACACACATGCAGCCAACGCAAACAATTGGATCTATATAATAATACCAACATATCCGATATCCGATATCCTTAAACGTAAAATTTTTTTGCTCGTTTGGAATATCCGTACGCCAACTGTGACTGCGCCGAGAATCGCTCAAGTTGTTCGATATTGTCTTTTTTTTTTGGTGAGTGCTGTTTCCAGATGTGTTTTTGCCACTGTACAAAGCCATCTATCAATATAATATGCATATATAACAGATATATACAACAATGTCTAATAACATATATATATTTTGATTAACTAACCAAATGACGCCGCCAAATGCGACAATCACGGATTATACTTGTCGTCTAGAAATTATATATAACCATTATACATAAGCTAAGAAATGAAGCTGGAGATTATTTTTGTTACCGATCTTTAGACTATATAATAATGTAAGGTCTCCAAATCTACTCTCTAAGATATTGATGAAAAATATGCAGCTATATAGGAATAAAACATACTTAGTCTCGAGCACTTGCCATTTGCCGTCGGGCCGGACTTTTAAGAATACTTTTGTTTCAACATTCTATAGATCTCAGATCTGAAACTCAAGGAGTTTACTTCATATACGAAGAAGTAGTTGATTATACATAAATCAAAGAAATCCAAGTCTAAAAGTGAAGCTTGCATATTCTCAATCTGAATCTGTTAGGATTGTATATATGTATATGGGAAAACTGGGAAGTCTTTGGTTATTCTGTATATTAGAGCTTTAATATTTTAAGATCCCCTAATATTTTTATTTATGTATGGTCAGATTTTGTTTAATAGAGTTCCCAAAGTATTGCCATCTCTATAACCAGATCTTACAACACGTCTATTGACAAAGATATTATACCAAATGAAGTTATGAAAGAATCAGTTAAATAATTGTTATAGTTCTTGATATAGATAGAGCTAGACTTGAAGCCTAAGCTTTGAAGATAATATAGGCAAATATATAACTAGTTAATTGTTAGCTTGAAGACTACAAAGAAATTAATCTGTATTGCAGCTAAACAGGAAATTCCTCGATGGGTCGGAATGGCTGCATAATATGAGAACTCATTGAATCCGAAATGGATTTTCATAATTTTAATGGGCATATTAAAGCCGCCCAGTTTTCTTCTTCTTCTTCTTTTTCCTTGGACTGTTTGTTAATTAGGCAAAGGGCAAAAGGCGCAACAATCGATGCCAACAACAACAACGACAACAACAACAAGCGCATAGTCAAAGCCAAAACATGGGCAATCCACAACTAACTAACATACTAAATATAACTATGCATAACTATATTCATATGCGCTGGGGCTACCTGAACCCCAAAAACTACTGTGCAGCGCTCACAATGGAACCCAAATAAACTCTCCACAGACCCGACCCGTTCAGGTCACATTATTCACACATTTTGTTAGGTTTTTGGTTATTTTTATTTCATTCGGGCTGCTGTTGTTGTTGTTGTTGTTGTTGCCGCGCTTTATTAGCTAATTTCAAAGCGGCTGGGCCATAAATTAAAACATCGAGCATATTTTCTGTTAGTATATGCAGGCACTCACACACACACACACACACACACACACACTCAAACATATACGTATGTGTATATATATATTTTTAATATTTTTGTGCCTCATCGCGTCGTTTTGTATTATTATTAATTTGCATAGATATTGTGTATATGGATGCTTTTTCTTCTGTTCAAATTAATATGCAAGGCAATTTGTTTTGGCCAGCTAGTCAGCTAGTCAGCCAGCTGGCAACAGAGACAGACGCCAGCCAGACTCATTCTTTCTCTGTGGCCCCCAAAAAAAGTGTGCAGAGTTAAGCATAAGACTCCCAAGCAACTATGCACGCTCACGCCCACGCAACAGCAGCAAGAGCAACAACAACAACAAACAAGTCGAGCTGCCAATTTGAATTTGATGTCGTTCATTCATAGCCACATCCACATCCACATCCGTTACTTGGTCCGTTTCAATTCATGAATTGAATTCAAGTCAAGATCGCGTCGCGACATTTTGATAGCTTATCTGGGAGAGCCAAAGCTTCCAGACCGGAGAGCTCCATTGTTTAGCATAGATACATCGACGCACGCCCAATGTGCGCCTACCCACTGAAACTCGAAGCTGGATCACAGATGGAGACAGAGACAGAGACAGAGGTGGAGGCGGGGGCGGGGCGGGAGTCTGGCTCTAATACGGAATCAAGTCTTTGTCAATTTGTGACGCCTTGGCGTCGCCTCGCCTTGCCTTAAGTGAGGTTTCATTTCATTTCGATTGACTTCTTTTCTTCATATACATATATATATACAATATATATATATATAGATTTTGCTTTTTTTCTTCCAATTATTTGTATTATTAATTTTTATCTCTCTTCACTCTTTGCTCATTACGCGGCTGTACCCAAAACTTTTTAGTTGTTTTTTTCGGCTTCTCGAATTTCGTTGACAAAGCCATTTAAATAGAAATCACTCAAAGGCAGGGCAGACCGACCTAACCGTACCATGCCGAGCCGGCCAGTTATCAAGATCACATTGACAATGCGTCAAATAATAAGTTTTGTTATTGCTGTTGTTGTTGTTGTTGTTGCTGGTGTCTCTGTGCCCAGTCAGGGCTCTTTACTCTATTACCGTACCGCATTATTATTGATTTGTGTGTGTGTTTATTTTTTATTTGATTTATTTTTACTATGATGCAATCATTTGTACAAGCCAAGTCCGAATCGAAGGCAACATTCATTCATTCATACCCTCACACACACACATATAGAGACGGAGAGTTGTTGTCACAATATTTCAATAATTTTTTCAGTCATTTCTTGTTCATATTGTGCTATTTTTACTCTCTTGAATGGGGCGCATAACAATCATCCTTCTAGACGGATCTGAGATCTGACTTCTGAGAGGCTGCAGACGTTTAATTCAACTATTGAGCATGGCTAATCTTTAATTGATCAGTTAATAGCCGGCACGCCAATTTGATCGCCAATTAACACATAAAAATTACAATTTGCATTAACCCAATACATTGAAGAGCGCATCTGAAACATGGCTTGCATTGTCTCTGTATGTGTATGTGTGTGTGTGTACAACTTGTTTTACTTTTATCTCAACTCTTGAGCAATTTATCATTGGTCAATTTGTGATTAAAATGCTAACTGTACGTCTATTAACTCTACAGATATATATATATATATAGTATATTCAGACTCGTTTTAGCGTGCTCAAGTGTCAATTTAATTAAAAGTGTAATGCATATGATTAACTGAAAATGAGAAAAAAAGCAGCATATTATAAATGAAAACTAATTAAAAAGGCGAGTTGTCACCATAGTCGCTGAGAGAGCCTCTGTTTAGTTAGCGGTTTCTAGGCCATGCGAGCATTTTGAATGCGTATTAAACTTGTCAAATCTTCACACTTTTTCAATTATTTGGCACGTTTGTTAATTAAACTTCAGCAAACGTCAACGTCAGCGTGTCACTCAGTGCAGTCAGTAGCTGGAATTGTACACACACACAGCAGCAACTGTTGCTGCCGTTGCTGCTGCTGCTGCTGCAAGGTTGCATTTTCCCCCAATGAAAAATAAATATAATTTTATGCGAAAATTGCAAATTTAAATGTCAAAATGCATTTGCGTAGAAATGGCACACGATCCAAAACTGGCTACCAGTTCTTCGCTCTCAGAGCCGCCTTTTCCAGTTGCCAGTTGCCAGTTGCCAACTTGCAATGTGGCAGTTCGGGACGTGCCACCTGAGCCACCGCGCGTTCTTTGTTGCGTTTATTAAGTTGCATTATTTTCGACAGACAGCTTATTATGCTAGGCCAGTCCAAGTCTCCATCTCCATCTCCATCTCCATCTCCATCTCCGTCTTTGGACTGTCTCAGTTTGTAAGCCAAGTTGTATGTTAGTCGCAACCAGATTGTGCACATATTCCAGTAGCTGCTCGCTATGTAAATGAGCCTGAGAAATATTTCTTAGGCATTAGCGTTATTCACACTTTTACACTGTGCTGCAAACGATAGAAAGTTGCCCCGTTGACAGCGCTCGAAGAAAAACACAAAATATATATAAATGCATATTTGTTTCTTTTGGCCTGGCTTTAACTCGCCTTCGAAATATTGGAAGGCTAAGCTTTTGGCCGATCGGCACTTGTTGCCGCGTGTAGTCCACTGTAGCAAACACGCCTGGACATATTAAGTTGTTATAGAGCTTGTTAAGGCTGCTAATAGCCGCAACTGCAACGGCAACGGCAACTATGACAAGTGAGCACTTTTGACAGCTGGTTGCACTCGCTGCTCGCTGTTCGCTGCTCGCTGTTAGCTGCTCGCTGCTCTGAGTGGAGCTATCTTTGGCAATTTGCCGCTGGCTTTGGCCAATGTTGTTGCACAATAATGTTGGCTGTCATATGTTGGCGGGAAATGGAACAAGCGTTGGCCAAATAGCTACAGTTAGCAGTTGATAGACTTTGAACTTGGTAGTTTTTCTTTTTTTTTTGCTCATCTTTCGCTTTCTAAAACATCGTCAATGCTATGATATGAAGACGAAGTTTGAATGCCACATTCGTTTGGCTGCAACCATTAATCAAACTGGCCAAAACAAAACTTGGCAAAAAGAGAAAAATTAAATGATCAACTTGAAAATGTCGAAGACAACAAAAATATTCCCATGGCACAAATTAACAGTAGCCACCGTCACAACGATCACAAAATTTGGTTACACACTTTCCCAGGGTACCATCAGAAAAGATAGACAGAGCGAGAGAGAGAGAGAGAGAGAGAGAGAGAGAGAAAAGACAACAGATTGACGGACAGTCAACTCCATAGCACACGGTCTTCTAGGGCTACCGTTTCGGTAGTTGGATAGTTGTTCAGCTTACTCAAAGTGCGGGCGCTGGTCCACAATTGTCCAACATTCATCTAGTCAGTCACTCTGCCAGCCAGTCAGTCAGTCAGTCAATCAGTTGGAAGATTCGGTAGCGTTCGATTTGTTTATTTTCCTAAGGCTGTTTACCTTCGGATCGCCGCTGTCCGCCACTTATCAGTAGTTTGAAAATATTATTTTGACCGTAATTACGAGCAAGAGGCAGGCGGGACACAAATATACATTACAAGAATCATAAGCCAAACACACACACACGACAGCATCAGGATAGCAGCCAGATTCGAAAGGTAAACCCAAAACATTGAATCGAACAGCCGAAACAAGTTGGAACCGAATCGAAGCCAAGTGAGAAATAACCAACGCCCGGAAACTGAAAGTGAAAATGCAGAATGTCGGATGCCGAGTGCCGAATGCCGAATACCAAATACCAAATGAATTTTTAATGAAAGTGCGTGTACGTGATATATGTCGAGCCGAAATGATTTCGGGTCCATACAACGCACGGCGCGACACACTGCAGAGTCCCCGAGGCGCACTCACAAAGGCCAGCGGGGCCTTTGGATCGTTTTTTTGCCATGATTTTTCATAATCAGCAGCGTTGAATGTCAAGAAAATCACGTAGCTCTTTACTTTGTTTTTATTTTATTTTTAGTTTTTGACTTTTTTTTTTCTTTCTGTTTTTGTGTTTTTTTTTTCTTATGTGCCACATTTGGCAAAAAACAATTTAGGCACAGACAACAGATACAGCCACAGCTGCCCCCAAGCTCACATGAAGCAGTTGCTTTGCTCTCTTCAAGGTGTCAAATCGGAATAGTATAACAGTATAACAGTAGTATAACAACAGCAGCATGGACTATGAAAGATTGATCTTTGATTGAGTTCATACTACCCATAGACCAATAAATTCGAAGATCATTTCCCCAGTCGTAGATTTAGTTTCATATTATATAATAATATATTGTCTTTAGAACACAAAAGTTTGCTTAGAGTTTGTACCTTAGGTCTGAGATCCTTACTCAGACTTTACTATCGCAAGATTACCCAACTGTGTAATAACGCCTTTGGGTTCGAGAACGAGAAGGAGAACCGCCTAGACTTAGTTTTTGGGCAGTCTTGCGGTTTAAAGATCTTTGATCTGTGCTTAGCCGCTGGCTTAGGCCAGACACTTAGTAAAAGGACGAAATGGGATGTGCAGAGCTGAGCTAGGAACACACACACACACACACACACACATGCACACACGAGTATTGGGCATGATGGGACAATGGCTTGGGTATTAAGATTAGGCCGGACCAAACTCGGCCTTCACCTCAAGCTGAACCTGGCTTAATACTCATATGCCGGGCGACGAGTTCGAAACTCTTTTGTCCCACTTATTTCTTTTTTCTTTTTAGTATTGGTGGTTTCGTGCGAAAAATACAAATTAGCAATATCTAAGCCCAGTGCAAATGAGACAACGAGTAGGCAGCAATAGGGTCTGAGCAGCAGTGAGAGGCAGTGAAATTGCGGGATTAGCACGGACACCTCGGAGGTCTCTCATTGTTTTGAAATTGGAAATTGCAGCCAGCTATTTGTCACATATATACATATATATATATCCATAAGCCACATATACCCAACGCTATCGACGACCATCGGCAATCGACCAACGACCATCGACCGTCCCAACACACACACACACACACAGAGGGAAGTAGCCTGCACCGAGCACAACAACAATTTGTTTTGTTTTGTCATGTCGTTTTCATGGCTCAATGCATCCGAATGCAGGCGAAATGGAAACCGGCAAAGCCAAAACCAAAGCCGCAACTACAACATTGCAGCAGCCACTCGAGCCAGGGCATACGCACCCGAATCCCTCCATACACGCACACACATAAACATAAAGCCGAACCCCAACAACGCTTCCAAATTACATGCTCACGCGCACACGCAAATTAATAACACATCTGGTCCAAATTGATATTGAGGCACGACCGCAGCCTCAGCAGAAACTGCTCAAGACCCAGCACAGAGACGACTGAGATTATTAAGTGCTTTTAGTGGGCTAAGCTATGTTATATAAAATTTAAATAATATTTAGTTCAGTACTAGAAAACTATCGCAGAAATATTATCATTGAAATGTTTCATCATTGAAACACATATCTAGGCACCTAAGCATAGTTGAAGCTCAAATATATGTATATATATCAAGTTAGTTGTCGAGTTTCCTGTCGTGAATTCAGTTTTCTCTTTTTGGAATCTATTCATTTACGAAAAAATCAATCAAGTTCTTTTTTCGAATATTTTTAAGCATTACTCACTCAAACCAAAAGTTTGCTCTAAAAGTTTATTAATATTGATTCACGCTCTGTATATATATATATAGCTTTTATACTATGAGCTATATGATAAAAGAACAACTTTAAAGCAAACAAAGTTTTGGCTGTCTATAGGAAAGTGCATTTAGACTTAAGATTGCTTTTTATTATTATTAATATTTAATAATTTATTAATAATTTTACATTTCATTCTTGCAGACGAACGCCATTTAGCTGCTTGCTTATTTGAAGCGGCGTTCAGGCAACTGCCACGCCCACAGGCAGGCATCAGTGAGAGCGTGTCAGCTCGGCTGTGAGTCATTTGGCCAATTGAAGGATCACCGGTTACACAATAAACAGCATCAACGTGGCGCTGCACTCAACGGAAGCCTTGATGGCGGCGGGCTTTCTCAAATCGGGAGATTTGGGCCCGCATCCGCACAGCTATGGCGGTCCACATCCGCACCACTCGGTGCCGCATGGACCGCTGCCGCCGGGCATGCCGATGCCATCTTTGGGTCCCTTCGGCCTGCCACACGGACTGGAGGCTGTTGGGTTCTCCCAAGGTATGTGGGGTAAATATCACAATACAATTTTGGTAAACACGTAAGAATCGAGCTGAAAAAAAAGTAAAACAAATGTGCTGAAAGTTGCAAGTGGGGAGCCACAAGCCACAGGCCACGGCCCCTGCCCCTGCCAAAAGCCCCTCTCTCAAATGATAAATGATATATGGACACAGACATCGTTCGCTCCGGCTGATAACTCAATTTGCGTGCACAGACTGAGAGAGAGATTTGGGACAGTGTTTGGACAAACGGTATAAGGTATACGAGTTGCTCATTTATTGTTGGCTATAGAAGGGGCAAAGGGGGGCAAAGAGGGGTAAGTCGATGTGCAGCCCAGTTGTCGCACAAAATGCTTTTCAATGCCGTTTCGCATCGATTGCATCATTATCAGTTGAATTGTCAAAATGAATAATGAGCTGAAGCTAAAGTCGCAGTCGCAGTCGCAGTCGTCGTCGTCGTCGCCGTCGCCGTCGCCGTCGCAGTCGCAACCTCAGCTTTTGGGAATCCATGAGTTGAGTTTTTGTCGGGTTCCAGTTATTTGTCTCATTTCGGTGACGCTGCAAATGACAAAAACCTGACAAAAATGCTACAAAATGCCAAAAAAAAAAACATTACAAAAAGAAACCAACAAAAATATCAAAAAGAAGAGAAAAACATATACTGAGCAGAAATACATAATAATACAAACAATCGCATGTAATCAATTTTTATTTTTTCGAGCTTGTAATAAGCCAAGTTATGGCAGAATCTGTCGATTGAAGATATTGTCAGGTTACATAAGCAAAATTTATTGCAGCTGAGAATGGATCGTATGAAAAGCGGATAATTAGCTATATAATATATATATAACAATATAATTGTAGAGATTGCATAACTTTTGCCTCAATTATATGTCAAAATATTATAAAATTTACAATTCTCAACTTACACAGAACCTAGTTTGTTAAGCAAAAGAAAGTTTGCGAATATTGTGAATATATATATTATTTATTATATATGTCTGATTATAAGCAAACGGAACTCAACTCAAATTGATCACAAATCTTAAAGTATAATAATAATAAATTATAAAAGAGAACGTTAAAACAAAAAGTTAGTTTAGGAATTCTCGGAATTTACTCAAATCGCTTAGTCAAAGAACAGTTTAAGATTCCAAATGAAAATACATAGTTTTGAACCCATAAAAAAGTAGCTTCATAACCAATTAAAATTTTCAAAAGATTAGCAGAAAAGTTGATTAAAAATACATAAAACTTCTTAATTATTTATGATAAATGTTATACTAATCAGATCTTGGCAAAACCAACTTCCACGAAAAAACTATGAAAAAAATGTACAAAAATTGAAAAAGAGAAAAAAAAACAAGACAAACGTATATGTAGGTGCAGTTAATTAAACAAGTCTCTTATAAGATTGCTTCCAAGGCTTTGGGCAATGCGAAAATAAATATATTTTAAATAAATAAAAATAAAACGCTTTTGCGGTTGCTGTTGCTGTTGCTGTTTGCTTCGCAAAGGCAAACTACAAATTGCAATTAATTTTGTTTTAAAGCAACAACAACAACAACAACAACAACTGCTGTGTCGACCATTTTGAAAGCAACCAAAATAAAAAATGAAAATATATATGAAAAAAAAAAGAAAAGGCAACAGCGAAAAGCGGCAGCTGCAAAGGCAACGACAGCGACAACGCGCGAGCCAACTGAGGTGAAGTTTTTTATTCAATTTAAAAATTCATGACCAAAATGACTAACTCATTAATTTTTGATAGAGCCAAACAGAGATGGGCATAGAGTTAGCAAGCGCGAGAGAGAAAGAGAGCGAGAGAGCGAGATCAGGGTGGTGGCAAGAGGGTTGGGGTACGCATTCAAAAGGCATTTCGGCATACCCGCACCAAAAAGGGGTGCTCACAATAAATATTTGGGACATCAGCAGCAACGGCAGCAGCGACAGGGACAGGGGCAGCGGCAGAGGCAGAGGCAGCGGCAGAGACAGCAGACACGCACCGACAACGGCTGCCCCGGCAAAAACAAACAATGCCGCGGCTTGGCACACACACAAACATACTCGCTTTTATATACGCACTACATATGTATAATATATATTATATATACGAACACACACACACACACACACACACATAATAGAATTTTTTGGTCGCAGCTCTGCGGGGTTGGTTCAGAGCTCGAAATGCTTTTAGGGGTGGCATTTTTACGGGGGTTGCTAAGAATAACGGTTTGCAGCAGCACCACACACTCACACACACACAAAAAGAAATGGGCAAAAAATACTGGGAAAAGCATCTCGCGTGTGTACATGTTAATTAAAGTTAGCCCACGCGGCGTATGCGCAATGTGCCAGAGCAACAGACCCAACCGAAGAACCCAACCCCCAAACAACTTTCAGCACATTTGGCTAGGCATTTGCTGGCCGGTCGAAACTGGTAGCTAATTTCAATTAGCTTTTATTTATTTTTGCTTTTTTCTCCCATAATCAAATTTCGCAGGCGTCAACACGAGAAAACAGCGTCGCGAGCGAACAACATTCACACGGGCCCAGCTCGACGTTTTGGAGGCGCTCTTCGGCAAGACACGCTACCCGGATATATTCATGCGCGAGGAGGTCGCACTAAAGATCAATTTGCCCGAATCCAGAGTACAGGTAAGCCCCAAAGCCACAAACACATACTCATATCGGTCTGGCATACATTTGCTGCAAACCTGACATACTTAAACACAAAATGAAATTGATTAAGTTAATTGACAATTGAAGCACATTAAAGTCGGTTGATTGTGTCAAAAATATAGCTACATATATCTAATTTTACTTTCAACGAGCTGAATCAGGTTTAGATCTAGATTCGTATCATATATTTTCTCAATATCATTTCGTTTAGTATACAGAAAATCATTTTTTAGTAAGCCGTGGCTTATATAGAGCAGTTCTTGAAATATCTTTACAAAATATGATATATCTATAAATTTGAGATATACAGTTTAATGTTGAGATGCTGACTGCGACAAAAAAAATAAAAACAAAATTGTTGGCCACATCATTTGTCATATAGAAAAAATAACTTTTTTTAAACTATTTTTGTTCCTTCCTTTGATAAACTAAAGGCAATGCTAAATTAATGATAATATATATATATATAAATATTTAGCTAAAATTTGCTTAAAATACGTTCTGATGTTTTATATGTACAGTCGAATTCCGATAATTCGTTATCCGCTAAATCGAAAACCTCAATAGTTCGCAAATATTGAAAAATATTCGAATATTTCGAATTATAGGGATTCGACTGTAAGTAAATACATATTTATTTTATATTTTATATATGTTAATTTCATTATTTTGCACATAAAACATAATTGAATGTAATTTATTGATTAGTTAGTTAGTTTCAGCTGCTTAAACTTTATTATCTCTTAGATCTGTTTCAGTGAGTTAAATTCGCTTACAATAGAAAGATCTATATATGTATGTCATTTAAATTCAGAAGTCTTATATATACTATATTATTTTGTCTGGTAACTTCAGCTGATAAACTGAATTTGTGTATTTCTGACTCTATTCAGTTTTTAGAGTGATATGAACTTCAATTAACTTAATCGTCATATGATAAATAAAATCAACTCAATTTCTTGACCCGTTCTCTGCTCCCATTGACACCTGCAAGCGCTGCCAGTCGGAGTTGACTTCGATTTTGTATGGCTCAACGCCTTGAAACGAGTGCGAGTGTGTGCGTGCGCGTTAAGAATAAGTCAAAGCTCCCTTTGCCCTGCGTATGTGTGTGTGTGTGTGTGTGTATTTATCTGGTTTAAGTCGTGTTTGCTCTGCGTAGACTCAGTGGCAATTGTTTAATTAAGCATATGTCGAGCCGAAAGACGCCCTCGAAAATCAAAGTTGCCAAATCCATAAAACAAACAAATTACAAACAGCCAACAGATTGCCCCATTTGGCATGTGTGTGCGTACTTGTGTGCGTGTGTGTGCGTGTGTGTTGGTGTATAGCTGGTGCGGCATATGGGAGCGCGTGTGCGTTGCAAATGCATAGCTTTTCCCAGAAGAAAATCGCTATGCAAATAGAAAGATGAAATGTGAGTGGAACAGAAAGCAAGAGAGAGAGAGAGAGAGAGAGAGAGGGAGATGGCGAGACTTGGCATATTTTTAATGTCAAATGTGCCCGAAAAAAAGACAGAAAGATGAACGATGAGTGTCGACTTTTTTATATTTGCGCAAAGCATTTGCTGTGCATCATTCGGAGGGTTGGCCAAATAGGAAACAGGACACAGGACACGGGACACGGGGCAAGGACACTCGGCTAGAGTTGCTTTATTTGAGTTTACTCTGCGCATTAGCTGCGCATAATTTGCGCTAATTTTTTGCCTCATTCGCTTTCCCCGGCCAACAATGGCAACAACTCAATTTGCGCCAAGATCCCTGCAGGAGCTGCTCCTGTTTGCTTAGGTGCCCGCGTTGACAGCCGACTGCGGCCTAAGCAAACATGCTGCTAGCGCCGTCGGCCCAACTGCCAAATGGCCAAAATCGACAATAGCCACACATTTCGGCTAGGCCATTCCGCGCTCGACATCTATTGAGGATCATTTGGCAACGAATTGTCACCTAATGCCTTGAGCAAACACAGCCGCATGTAACGTTCAGATTGTTGACATGTTCATTGATTTGTTTGCATTTTCCTTTTGGCCTGTAACTTAAGGACGTGACCGGGAAGGTACGCTGCGCTGCCCCGGTCGTTGGCCCACGTTGGCGAAGCCCCTGCAGTGGTCGGGCAAGTGAAAAACGACACGTAACAAGGCACGAACAGGACACTAGCTGACTGCCAGCCAAGCTGGGCCCAATGGAATGGATATATTCCATTTGATTTTAGACATTTCATGCGGACAGTTTGCTTGTTACGTTTTATACACAATTGATTTTTGAAATGCATACGTCAGCTAGGGCGACAGAGAGAGGGAGAGCGAGAGGGAGAGCGAGTGGGAGGCATTGGAAAAGTGCATTGACAATTATATAGATTTTCCGCTGTTGTTTTTTCATGCTTTTCGCTTTGTTACTGTTGCCAGTTCTACATCTAGTTTTGAGGCTCTGTCATAGCTCGCACTGTGGTTCATTTGCTATTTGATGTGGGTCAAAAATGTGAGCAAAGATTAAATGTGCCAAGTAAGGTATATTCCAGTTATTTAACAAGTAAAAACAAACAATTAGAATAAATATATGTATGGGACATATACATATATATCTATATATATGATACACCTTAAACTCTTATATGATTTCGAACTGGTTTGCCCCACTGTGAACAGTGGCCGCGTGTTTAAGGCAACACCACACAAACGTGGCGCATATTGAATTACAGCGGCAGCTAGAAAAGCCGTAAAAGCCACCAAAAAGCAGCGAACAGTGGAAACAGCGGCAGCGGCAGCGGCAGCAACATGAAAATCGAGTGTTGCATGCAACCGTCTGGCAGTCGAAGGAAGCCAAGCAACTCAATTAGCAGGCAGGGCGGGGCAGGCCAAAACTAGTTGGCTGCGGCTCGACTATGCCCCACATGGCTCCACCTACCACAGTCGGTGGCAGCACTGTCGGAGGCGCAACCGGAGGCGTCGCACATAAATAATAATTTTTCACAAATGGCAAAAATTAACGACTACGCCGCTTGCCCGAGCAAATATTAATTGAATGATAGGCATCTTTATGGCAGCACTCAGTAGGGGGTGTGTATGTGTGTGTGTGCAAAGAGGGGTGGGCGGCTGATTGCAACCAATACAAATAACGTAATAATTTTACGCAGCTTATCTGCACCAGAACAGAGCAAACATTTACGCCCTAATGTTTTCATTCGCCGCGCTGCCAGGCGAAGGGGACGCACTGAGGGCTGCCATCGCAGTCATAAATCACAAGCAGGAGCTTGCCTCCCTCTCTCGCTCGCTCGCTCCCCCTGGGCCCTGGGCTCTGGGCTCTGGGCTAGCCATTGTCACCTCCGATTCAGCTGTTCGATTTTTCGCCGTCGGGGGTTGAAGCAGCAGCAGCAGCAGCAGCAGCAGCAGCCGACCAAGTTTCGCGGTTGTTCGCCGGCAACAACAACAAAAGGCAGCCATTTTAGTTGATCCAGGCACCTAGGCGAGACAAGCGAGAGTGAGAGTGAGAGGGAGAGAGTGAGGGATTACGCAGCAGCAGCAATAGCCAAAATTGTGGCCGATCCCAAGCGTAACTCGTAACTCGTAACTCGCAGCTCGCAACTCTTTGCTAGGCATTTTCCCATTTCCCCCTTCAAATTCTTGTTGTTGTTGTTGTTGTTGCTGTTCGCTGTTATAAAAGGATTTGTCTCGTTGTCACTGCCGCTGCCGCATGATAGCGCAATGCAACGGGCACAGGATGTGGCACAGGACGACTGAAAAGTTTGAGTCCATGTATGTATGTGTGCGCGTGTGTGTGTGTGTGTGTGTAACACACAGCTGTTTTATAAAATTAATTTTCCCATTGCGGATTAACATTTCCAGTCGCTTTTCACTGCGCCCAGAGCCCGCACAGCGACAAAGTCCACATAATACACACTCGAATTCCTTTTTAGATCCGCATCTAAAGGCCAAGCAAAAAAGATTTTCAAAATAAAAAAAAATTGGAACTGAATTTAACGAATGCGCATTGATTTGCTTATTATGCAAAGTCGCGCATAATTTTGCATTGGTTAATGCAAAAATAGATAAAAGAAAAGCTTCACTTTTACAATTTAAAGTAAGCCTCATTATCGGCCCAAGTGGATGTTGGGGTGGAAGCAGGTCAGCTATATATGACTAGCTATTGGATAATGGACTTCTATATTTGTATATTTCTCTTAAATTCTCCATATATTCTCTTCTTAATACATGCCATTGATCTACATCTATATCTATGTCTACATATATCTAGATCTATAAATATTTATCTTTATCTATATCTGTCTTTAAACATATATAGACTATTTCAACATCAGCTTAGTATAGTCTTATAAATAGAAAACGATGGAATGCTTTAGATATATTATCACTTGTAGCTTGAGATAATATTGATACAGTTGAATCCATATAATTCGTCCCTCGCTAAATCGAAAACCTCAATAATTCATAAAAAATACTGTCTCCTTGAAAAAATTCGTCCGAATTCTTGTTCCAAAAATCAAATTCCTGTGTAATTCGTAAAAAGTGTGATCACCTTGCCATTTCGAATTATCGGGATTCGACTGTATTTGAAAGTTTTGTCGTTCTAGCATATATTTGCCATATATACATATATATATATTTATATCAGAAGAAAGCTTAACTTGTATTAAAAACTCATCAGCTGAGTGGCTTATCTGATTTCTAAACAATCTTGTTGCTTCCTTCCCATGTTATAAGAGCTTTAACTGGAATTGATAATGTTCAATAGACTATATTGTCTATATGGTATTTGTCAATAGACTATATTTTCTGTATAGCATTCGGTAATAGACTATATTATCTATATAATATTCGTCTGCTGCTATGCTACGAGTATGCTTTCCCCGCTATTCGAGTCAAATCTTTAGTATATCAACTGTCGCATTATCCACTCGAACAAGTCTCAATTGATGCTATTCAAGGGGCGGCCGTATGTCATGAGATTCGCTGTATTTGACATCAATGAAAATCAAGCTATTAAAATCCACTTCATTAACATTATAATTAGAGACCGAGCGAGAGAGAAAGAGAGAGAGAGAGAGAGAGAGAGAATTACTTTGATGTTGGCCAAAGTTCATTAGGGCCACAATCGAATCTTTTGCTTTAAAGATTTTTTGTCGAACTTCTTATTCATGTGATTTTTCACATTTTACTCGTCTTTCAGCAAAAATTTTATGCTAAAACTAGCAAAAATTCCCAGGGCCCAAAAACATATTATGAAATTTGTGCAGCTCATTAAACGATTTCAAAAGAGAAAACAAAAAGAAAAAAGAAAAAAGAATGCAAAATGCAAAATGGGAAAGAAACGGAACGAGGAAAAAATTGAGTGAACGTCAAAGTCAAATCACAAAGTAGATTTTCCAAAATGCAAAATTGAATTGGAAATTGAAATTGAATTTCAAGCAGTGGCTGGGGAAGAGGGCGTGGGGAAGGGGCGTGCTGTGTGGTGCTGACAAATAATGAAATTTGATACGCCTTGTTTAATGCTCTTTTTTCGTCAAGTGCGTTACTCGGCACGCCCCCTTCAAGCAGAATCAGCGCAATGCTCTCGAAACATCGCCCACCCCCCTCCCCCCTCGACGGCGCCCCTGCCACGTTGCGTTAGGACTGCAATGAAACGCTCGAGTGGCCACAGCCGCCGCGTGGCAAGTGTTAACTTTGGGAAATATGCCATCAAGCTCTTTTTCTGCGGGGGTGCCTTGGGCAGGCCGAGATGGGGAGGTGGGGAGGTGAGGAGGAGGATTGTTGCGAGGCCGTGGTTATGTCGGTACGGTAATAAATTCTGCTGTTTACCAAAGCACAAGCCATTAGCAAGCAACACCAACCCCAAATAACAAATCACTGAAACAACATTTTGGCTCGGTCATGTGGGCGGGCTGGAGTTGATCTTGGGGTTGGGCCTGAGGTTCCCGGTGCTTCAATACTGTGCCGCCTGCACTTAGCGGATTGTTTGCAGCCCCTTAAGCATTACAAACAAGGCTAAGTGAATTCCTTGCGCTCGACTGTGCCGCTTTATGGGCTGTTTATTGTTGTCTTCGGGCTGCGGCATGTGGTCGAGCTTCCGTCGGCAAAAAGGGGGCGTTCTCACCAAGGACGGCGGACGTACAAACATAATCGAGTCAATTTTCGGACTCTCGACTCGACGTTCGACTCGACTCGAACGTCGCCGCCGGCTGTTGATGTAACTTCTTCTTCCTATTTTCCACTTTTTTTTTGTGGGCCGGCGGCGCAGCGCGTGACTTTTTGCACTTGTTGTTTTGAGTTGTGGGTCGTCTGCCACGCCCCCCACTGCCCCTGGGCCCCTTCTGGGCGCAAAACAGCTCACATAATTTATTCATTGTCAGCCCAGCAAACTAATTGATGTGGGAAAATTGCAGCCGCTGGCAGACACACACACACACATACACACGCACACACTTGACTAAACAAATACTTGTCGCCCTACACGTGACAATTTGCTACTTGAGCTATCGATTTTTAATGCCATTATGCTAAAAATATTAAATTGAAAATATAAAAACATGCTAATAAAATGTTAGAGTATATAAATTTCATTTTAAGTGAAATTATAAGATCTGGAGCTATTGTGAATGACAAATATTTGCTGGCCTTTATCAAAAGTTGATCTTTAAACATAGTTGGTTTATGGTAGAAAACATTTTTAATCCAAAATTATAATTAAATAAAACACAAAAGTGAGTGAAAACTGAGGATCTAGCTATAGAATGCAGAATATATGATTCTAATGAAAGCTATGGAACACTTTATCTTAGATACATTTAAATATTTCAGAATTGTGGCTGATTTTACTAGGAAGACCTTTTAAGATCTTTTCTATTTATATATATATAATAATATAATATGTATATACCACATATTTATTAAAATTTATTTAAAAAAAAAAAAACATTTTATTTGGGTGATAAATATTTACAAAAACCACATAAATTTTGTATAAATAAATGTAGATATTATTTAAAAATTAAAAAGTCAGATATATAATTGTTAAATGAATATTTTAAAAGAAAATTATATGAATGTGAAAGCTTATATTATATTTGAAGGTTAAAGAGTTGTTTGATAAGACTTATAAAACATTTTATATTTAAGATATTTTATAGATCTCTTTGGACCCTATCAATAAGTATTACTTATGTTCGAAGAAAGTATTTAAAAGAAGGAATTCTGACTGTTTCATTTTATAAATATTGATAAATATAATATATATAAATACTAATGTGTCTTTTTGCTTGCTTCATTTGCAGGTGTGGTTCAAGAATCGACGGGCCAAGTGCCGCCAGCAGCTGCAGCAGCAGCAGCAGTCCAACAGTTTGAGCAGCTCCAAAAATGGCAGCGGCGGCAGCGGCAGCTGCAGCAGCTCGGGCAACGGCGGCCGCAACAATAACAGCAACAACAACAACAGCAACAACAACAGCTCCAGCAGCAACAACAACAACAGCAACAACAGCGGCAACAAATCGAACCAGAAACAGAGCGGATCGGGGCAAAGCGGCTCGAGCAACGCCAGCGGCAACGCGAGCAGCTCAGCGGCGGCTGCTGTCAGCGCTGCGGCCGTTGCGGCGGCGCAGTCCATCAAGTCACATCACAGTTCCTTCCTCAACGCGGGCGCCGGCGGTGCCAACAACAACAACAACAATGGCGGTGGCTCAACGCCCAGCAGCAGCAGCGGCAGCCACGGCGGCGGCGGCGGTGGAGGCAACTCGCACTCGCACATCTCAGCAGCGGCCGCAGCGGCGGCACTGAACGTGACCGCAGCGCATCAGAACTCCTCGCCGCTGCTGCCTACGCCGGCCACGTCGGTCAGCCCGGTGAGCATTGTGTGCAAGAAGGAGCATCTGGGCGGCGGCTATGGCAGCGGCGGTGTCGGCGGCAACGGCTCGGGCGTCGGTGTCGGCGGCGTGGGTGTGGGCGTGGGCGTTTCGGGCGATGCGCTGCGCTCGCCGTACGACACGCTGAAGGATGCGGGCGGGGATATCGGCGCGGGTGCGCATCATCATCATAGTATCTATGGCACGGCGGCGGCCAGCAATCCGAGGCTGCTGCAGCCGGGCGGCAACATCACGCCGATGGACAGCAGCAGCAGCATCACGACGCCCTCTCCGCCCATAACGCCCATGTCGCCACAGTCGGCGGCGGCGGCAGCGCACGCGGCACAGTCGGCGCAGTCGGCGTCGGCGCACCACTCGGCCCACTCGGCGTACATGTCGAACCACGACTCGTACAACTTCTGGCACAACCAGTACCAGCAATATCCCAACAACTACGCCCAGGCGCCCAGCTACTACTCGCAGATGGAGTACTTCAGCAACCAGAACCAGGTCAACTACAACATGGGCCACTCGGGCTACACGGCCTCCAACTTTGGCCTGTCGCCGTCGCCTTCGTTCACCGGCACCGTGTCGGCGCAGGCCTTCTCCCAGAACAGTCTCGACTACATGTCGCCGCAGGATAAGTATGCGAACATGGTGTAGAATCTGCTGTTCCAGTACTGCAGCAGCTCCGGCGGCAGCGGCGGCAGCAGCGCCAGCAGCGGACGCTCGCCGCAGCCGCAGCCCCAGTTGCAGCTGCAGCCCTACCAGCAACAGCAGCAGCAGCAACATCAGCAACAGCAGCAACAACAGCAGCTGCAGCACCACCACCACCACCACCAACAGCAACACCAGCAGCAGCAGCAGCAGCAGCAGCAGCAGCAGCAGCAGGATCAACACCAGGATATGGCACAGGAGCATGGACACGAGCATGCCAGCTATGGCTAGTTGACTTCTCACATACATATCTCTTCCTCTCCCTCTCCGACCCCTTGACACCTGTCTCTTTCTAACTCTCAACAAACGGGCGCTGCATTCCCTCGTGAGGGACAAATTTAACAACAATTTATATATAAATATTTTTTTTCCTTTTTTTTGCTAGTTAATACTTTTTTTTAAACTTAAATATTGCTATGTGTGTGTATTACAATTAACGCACGCAATACATATACATATGTATAATCTATATATATATATATATGTGAACATTTATATATATGTTTGTACATATACATAAATAGCTTAAGCCGCCAGGATCAACGAAGTAAATGAGTGATAAACTAAGAAAAAAAAACTAAAAAAAAACTTAAAAAAACATTTGTTGAAACTCGCGATAATTTTGAAGCGAGTAAAATTCTAAATTGAAATTTAGATAAACGATGCAATATATAGAGACGAGTGCGGGCAGGATTCTAGAAATATTTTGCTGGCTCAACAAGTGGGGCAAGTTCTGCCAAAGGATATCTTTGATTGAATTCTTTTTCGATTTGTAAAAACTTAAACTTATATTTTAAATACTCTCTTTGGTTCGTTTGTGTAATAAAGTTTTTCGGAGCCCCACGTAGCCAGCTTTTCATATCATAAATAGAAGTTTTAATATATATATATATATATATTTATATGTATATATATATATGAAATACACAGTTCTTAAAACAAAACATCACATTTCATAGCTAACAGGAAAAAAAGTTAAAAAAAAAAATAAAACAAAAAAATGATCGAAAGTAAAAGAAAATATATATATATATAAAATATATATTGTATATATTTTGAAATGCATTTCATTGTGACATCAAGTTAAAAGTTCAAAGCATCATTTTGTCGTCTTTATATAACACATATTTATATATACATACAGATATATAGTGAATATTATTATAAACAAAACTAAAATCGAAATAAACACACCTTAAAAACGAATTCACATTTCAGACTTTCAAAGCAAAGCAAAAGTATTAGAACCTAAGCAACTAAATCGAAATTACGATGACTTTATAATGTCTATATATATATATATATATATATATATATATATACATAGTGAATTTTATTGCAAATATATATGTGTACATATATATATATATATATTTGTACATATACAGATACATATATGTATATATATATATATATATATATATATATATATTAAAGAAAGAAAAAAAAACATGCCACAATCCAAAACGAAAGAAGAATAAATATTTATAATGCTACATAATTTTAAACATGTACAAAACTATAAACAAAACAAAAATATTAAATCTTTTGAAAATATTAAAAAAAAAAATATATATATATATGAAGTATAAGACGTTTAAGTATTTATATGTGTATGTACATATATATGTATATATATATACATGCATACTTTTATTATATATATATATGTGTGTGTATATGTTCATGCAACAGTATGCTAACAAAACAAAAACAATATTGTTTATAAAATTATCAAATAACATTTATTAAAGACATTTTCCCACACAGACAGACAGGCATATACACAAATACATACATGCGTGTATATATGTATATATATGTAATGTATATGTATATGCACTCATACATATAATATGTTTAGTTCAATGTGCTTGAGGAGATGAGATATATTTTTTTTGATTAATCTAATTTTTTTGTTTAGTTCTAAGTTCAATTTAATTGTAAAATTAAGCGTATCCATTTTGTTTAAAAAACACAAACACACACACACATGCATACACATACACACACTTACACACTTAAAAGATATCGCGCTATAAATAGAAACAACAAAAAAAAAACATCTAGAAACTAATTAAATATAAGTGAATTTTTTTTTCCAAATACATTTTAAGCAAAGTCGATAAAAAGATAAAAAGAGGAAAAAAACAAAAAGAAGATCATAAAAAACTAGTTGATAATATTTAAGGGAATATATATATGTGTGTGTATGTATAAACACATTCATATACATATATGCGACATATATTAAAGCATATATATACATACTTATATACATATAAATATATAAATACATATATATGTATATCTAAATATATATATATGTATATATATCTATATATGTATATATATCTGCTAACATTTAAGTAAACTGGTTAATTCTTTTTTTTTAATTATTAACTAAAATAATTGTAAAAAGTTCACAAAACTATGATCAGATGAATAATATATATATAAAAAAAACAACTGGCAATTCTTATTTTCATTTGACAAGACTTCAAATTTCAGATGAAGCTTACTTAAGCGTAAATGAGTTAAAAATCAGATAGACATTGGATGTCTCTGTAATGGAGTTTGACTATATTTCAAATAGATCTAGCTGAATCTTTAGGTTCCCTAAGATAGGTTGGGTGTTCCCAAAAATACATACTTAGAGTTTTGCTTAGAAACATCTAATACATTTAAAAGATAATTAGTTTGCGGAAAAACGGAATCTAGTTAGATTTGCATAGATCTATTTATATGCAGAATAATTTCAAAAATGTGTTTTTCTCTATCTATTTCTCAGGCAGGATTTTTTATGTATAAATAAAAGTTTGGAATATTTTCAACTATTGGAGATCAGTTTAAGTGGGCTGAAACTATCCCCATCTATCTTGAAAGCAACAAAAAAGTTCCAGAACAGCTATATTTGGCAATGGAGTCAGACTTCTTGAAACAATCATTCAATCATTCATTGCAAAAACCAAACAAATTTATAAATAGAATAGGATATCATAAGATTTTACAGCCATATTTCTTAATATTTCTCCACATATCTATCTCTCATCTAGCATATAGAGCCTAAAGGAAAGATAACTATTAGCATGGATCTAACTTAAGATACAATGTACATATTATGTCTTTAGCTGCCATCAGTTTTAAAATATATATTTAAAGTATGATAATATCTTGGTTTATATAGACACCATCTGCAGATCATATATATCTGAGGTTTAAGATCAAAATCTAAGTTTTGCAAGCCTCACAGAGGCCTATATCTGTATCTATAGCTGATCTCTTCTGTTGTTAAGTGTAGATAGAAAGGAAACAATATATATATATATATATATATATAGTCCCTTCTATGAATATGCACTGACTCGATCGGTGACTCCTCGGAGAGCAACTGGACAACAGGGCGAGCCGCGTTCCTTCAATTCGGGCGGCCATCATCATCATAAACCATTAATTCAGATCATAAACAGTCGCAGCCGCAGTCTCAGCTGCCACGCCTTTCTTTTATTTGTTATTGTAGTTTTTTAATGAACCTGAACTGTGCCTGCATTCTATATGTATATATAAGTATATGTGTGTGTGATTAATCCTCGGTTGCGACCCGCAACTTGTCTTGATAGATCGAAAAATTCCAGTTCAGCTTTTCATCTTGCTATTAATTATGATAATTAAATATGAAAATTCATTTGCCATTTGCGGCTAATTGTCGCATGCGGCGTCCGCGTGGCACGTGCCACAAATCGACGGCAGCAATCGCTGCAGCTGGATGCGAATCGACTTGCGTGTATCTCACATCTCACAGATACAATTTACCGCTCGTGCCTTTCCATATTATCTAGCACGCGCCCACGACTCGAGCGAGCGAGCGAGCGGCCTGGCTACCACCAGCCAGTCAGCCAATCCATCAATGGGCGCGTGTTGCTTATAGAATTACCAACTAATTCGGTATTTATGAGGCTTCGTCGTCGAGTGCATTGCGGCATGGGCAGGGGCATGGGGCAGGGGCAGGCGCAGGGGCATGGGGATTGGCATACGACGACTACCAATTGGAATAGGAAGCCTGCAAATTGAGATGCTCGGCTGCTAGAAATTGTTTTTAATCTGCAACGGGCGACGACTTCGTTGCGCCTTTTAGCGGCACGTAACCCCAACTGGAAAGAAGCAAAAAAAAAACCAAAATATTGTTGAAAGATGAAAAAAAACACAGAGAACACACGGCCATCAAAGCAGAAAGCATTTGCAGTGGAAAATGCTCCCTGATTCCTGTTCTCAGGCACACGCCCTTCTCATTATTTTGATTTTAGCTATTTGTGGGCGGCACTGGTAGGGTATCACTTGGGGTATTGCCGTTTGCCAACAACAGCTGACAGTTAACTAACTATTATTAACTATATTTTCATATCAATCAGCCTCATTCTCTTTACTAGCTGTATCAAACTCAATATGTTTGTTATAGCATAATAAACGTTTTTCAAAATTGTATTGAAAATATATATAATTTAAATTTATTTATGACTAGTTTTAGATTCATCTGCATATATATACATTTTAAGTTATATTTTAAATTTTATTTTAAGTTAAAAATATTTTTATAAAAAGGGAACTTTCAAGCATTTGGTAAAGCCATTTTATAAATATATATATTATATAATATTATTAATTATTAATTATTATATAATTTATTATATTAGTAAATTTAATTGATATATAAAAATATAAATAAAAGTTGTATATATATATGAAAAAAAAAATAAATAAAAAGTGGAATGAACAAAAATTAGAAAAATAAATTAATATGTAAAAAATAAAATAATATATAAAAAAAAATATATATACACATCTTTCTTCTGTTTTTAATATAAGAAAATTTTCTAATATTTATTAATTTCACTTTTTTTTTTTTTATTTATATAATTACATTTTTTAATATTTTTATATTTATATATTTATATATATATATATATATATATACAACTTTTATTTATATTTGTATATATCAATTAAATTTACTAATATAATAAATTTGACATTTTGTTTTTTGTTTAAATTTATATATTTATATATATTTGTTTTCTTCTATTTTTTATATTTAAATTTTGTAATTTAAAAAAATTGCCCTTTTTTCTTTTTCTTCTTTAATAATTTTTAAGAATCAGGTCTAATTGCCTCTTCAACAAAAAACCTAAACTTAAAATAAGATATATAATTAAGAAAATATATATATATAAAATATGCTGACTATATAAGATAAATGCAATCCGAGTTTTCGCATACTCTGAGGCTTGAGGCATCCCGATAGACAATTCGCAGTGACTCTCAGTCTAGAAGTTCCCCGTTATTCAAATATAGATGCATATAGAAGAATACTTGAATAATACCTCAAAATTTCACACTAAAACTGAATTTAGTCAGAAACTTGCGGCAGCGACTTAGAGTTGTTGTTGTTGTTTAGCTGCGCATCTTAACTACAAATACCTGGCCGCTAAATCTGCACTTATTGGCTACTTATACTAGTTACTGATATATATACTATATAGCTGTGGTTTTATTATTCATTACAGAACTCTTAAAGGTTGCTTCCCAGAACTATTTACATAGCGTATATATGTTTCTAGTTGGGTTTATTGCTGTTGACTTGCTCATTAGGAGAAAAGCATGGAATATAAGCTACTTTTCTCTTCTATTTCTACCTTTTTTTTAACTTGAAGAATTTTGTATATTTCTTGGCTGATTTTTTCAAAGATACAATTTAGTTTCCATTATTTATAGTAAAATTATTTGAGTAAAAACTTTGTTAAATAATTATACAAAATTAAAAAAGAAACTTGAGATAAGTTTCTTATAGGTGAAAAAATATTACATTTTTAGAGTAATTTATATATGTTAATATATAATTTTTAAGTGAAAAAGAATATTATAGTTAGGGACCACCCTTAATGTGAAAATATGTTGATTTATTTGTATGAATTTCGATGATTTCTGTTGGCTTTTGTTAGGCGGCCTACAAGGTTAGAGCATTCACATTTCGGCCATCATTAACGTTTCCAAATATGTTTGCCCTTGCTGTGGTTGTTCTTCTTCTGGTTGTTGTTGCTGCTGGTGGTTGTCTGCTGGTGGTTGGCACCGCCGCAGCCGCTGGCGCTTGCTGATTTGACTGGCGACACGTGCGCTGCTCCTGCTCCTGCTCCTGCTCCTGCTCCTGCTGCAGGATCAGCTCGGTTTTCATCTTTCACGCTGGGCTGCCCTTTTAGCCATTTTATTTATCAACTTAATTTTTGGCTTCGGCTAATGGACAACGCACTGCACTTTGCTGATAATGTGTGCGGCGTGTGTGTTTATTATGATTTCTAGCACGTAACTCCTCCCCACCCTCTACCCTTGCTCGCTTTTGATGTGGCCCGCCAACGAGGTCTTGAAGGGCTGCCAAGTTATGCAAAACAGTCTCGGCCAACTAACAAGTTTGTTCCACTGATTAATTGTCACTTTGATGGCTTTTTGTTCGAGCATTGGGAAATTTTTTGCAAGCGAAGAAGAAGAAAATAATATGAAATATGGCTGGAGCTGGGGCCCATCATATCATATGTAGATAGCCATTGTCAATTGCTAATCGCCCCACTGTTTGTTCTGCTTGTCATTCAGCCTGATTAATTTGACATGCGTTGCCAGCAAGGAGCAACACGCGCTCAATCCCAGAGCTTATTTATAAGAAAACGCATTCAAACTTCCAATAATTTTGACCAAATTATAAAAGAAAAAACAGATCTGTTAATTAATTTCAGTTGTCTTAAATTTTGGGTCTTTAAATATTTATATATTTTATAAGTAAATACATTTTAATCTCTTTTTCAGAGATTTTTAACAATCAACTTATAGCTGAAATCGTTCGAGTTTGGAGTCTACTGTAGGTTAATTCCACTGACATGTGTGGAAAATTGGTGGAAGTTGCCTGCAAGTAGCTTTTCTATTCTAATCAAAATTCTTTTTGAAGACTAACTGTTTGAGACAACTTTTTACAAAAATTCTGGTATAAGAGATAGAATATGGGAGTCAAATAACTTAAAGCTCTTTTATTATATTTTATATTATTATAATTTTATTATATTATTATATGTTAAAAGAGCCTTAAGCTCTTTAACTTAAAGCTCTATTATATTATATTTCATATTACTATAGTTTTATTATATTTCATATAATAAAAGAAATTTAAGATCTTTAACTTAAATCTCTAACTTAAAGCTCTTTTATTATATTTCATATTATTATAATTTTATTATATTTCGTATGATAAAAGAGCTTTAAGTTCTTTGACTCCTATATTCTATATTTTCCACATCGAACAGGAAATATGGAAAGTACAAAAAAAAACATTTTGCATATATTTCTGATTTTCTCAGTCGATAGACTTTAAAGTCAATTAAAAAAATATGTATACATAAATACATATAAAAAATATATATATAATATTAAAAATTAAGGAAATATTTCAAATGAATTAAAAAGTTTTCTCAAGGAAATCAATTTTATTGATTTGTTAAACTTATATAGAATATATATTTATTATATGTTTAAAAAAAGAATCAGAATGAGACCTTCATCTCGGAACTAGTCATATATTATGTACATATGTATATAGTATGCATATATCAAAGCATATTCTAATATCTTGTATTAGACAAAGTCGCGTTTATCGTTAAGCAAAGTAAAGAGCTGAACATCTTTTGAGCAACGCCTGAAGCATTGTTAGAGATATAGATATATATTATATAATAAGTATATAAGTGAGACATTATCTATGTAAATGCCAATGAGGTCTAAGACTCGTAAGATAAACTCGCTTCTGTTCGCAGCTGATGAAGGCGAACAAGCGGGTCTCTCTGGCTCAAAAATTTTTGATTTCAGTTTTTTATTCGATTTCAGTCTGCAAAGGGGCGCAACAAAAGGCGCAGCTTAATTTGATTAATTAGTATCAAAAATGCTTTGAAAAATGCCCAAATAATCTATATAAAGAGTGTGCGTGTGTGTGTGTGTGTGTGTGTGTAGCATTAAATTTGTCGGAATGTGCTACTTGTGTTGAAAAATGGCCACGACAAAAGCGAATTCGCGTAAATAATCAAATATCATATATGCACATAAGTATGCATATAAAGCGTGAGACTTAAGATTGAAATATTTATTTGATGCCAACTGCTCTGCTATATTTACAACAACAACATGGCCGGCATTATTGTTTTTTAAATACAAATTTAAATGACTCGTCGATAAATACGATAAATAATGCAGTTTTTTTCTGCATATTTTCTCGTTGTTTTTTTTTTTAATTTTTTGTTGTTCGTTTTTCTGTTTGAATCTGGCGACGCGGCATTGTCGCTGGGCTGGCATTGCATAAATTTCAGTCTTTAACACACGCACAACAAAGAAAATGAGCTGACAAGCCAGCAGCCGGACAGGCAGACAGGCCTAAAAAAAAGAAATAAAAAACAAAAAACAATAACAATAACAAAAGTGAGAAAAAAGAAAAGACAACTGAGAAACTGTTCCCAGTGCTGAATTCCACATGGGTTCCATGAGTTCCACACGCTAGCGCCGCTCGCTGTTCTTTTTTCACCAACCGTCGGCCATCTCGCTCGCACAGATGTAGGGCGTTGCCGGCAACGCGGCGACAGCGTCAACGTCGACGCAACCGTTAAATTGTCGCCATTGCAGTTGTTGTTGCGGCACTCACAGCGAGCGTGCGAGCAGGACAACCACATGAGTCGCTGTGCGTTCACACATATAGCCTTTGCGTTGCTTACATTAATGTGCTGTACTCGTGCCCTCTGCCCGCTCATCGACAAGCAAGGCATGCCCGCACCCCCCTTAGCCAAACCCACCCCAAATGGTGGGCAAGCACACGGCTAACCAGAGGAGCCCACGAGCACCCAACAACAACAACAGCAGCCAGCATTTCACCTCGCACTTCAAAGTCACAATTTTCTTCTTCAACTTTGCTGTTGTTGTTGTTGTTGTTGTTGCTTCTGCTTTTGCTTTTGCAGTGGGCTGCCCACCCAAACCAAGGATATTTCGTTTTACTTTTTTCTTTTTCGTGTTCACATTATTTATTTTGTTTTTCCTTTTTTCTTTTTCCCAAGACTTTTTCTTTGGCATGTGTTCGCATTTTTTTCATGTTATTTTTTTTCTTTCCTTTTTCTTCATTTGCTGGCAATTTTTCTTTTCATTTACCCAAGCAACGCCAATCAAGCACCAGAGCCACCTAGCCCAAAACCCAGACCCGAACCCGAACCCAAACCCGAACCTGCAACCGAGCCCAAAACTGACTCGTCTCTGTCTTTGCCCGTACATAAGCTACCGTTAACCCTCCCTCAACCCCACACCCCCGTCGGTAGCATAGCCCAAAATATAATACATAAAACTCGCAGCACTCGTCGACCGCCAGAGGGCGCGGTGGTTGCTGCCAAAGAGGAGGTGGGCATCGGGTTGACAAAGGAACGCGACAGGGCGACAGACGACGAGGGGCTTTCGGCGGCTTGTGTTCCATGGCCAGCCAGCAGATAACGAACTAACTAACGAACAAACATTGATATCAATGCGCTATCGGAATCACAGCCCTGACTCCGACTATCTGCGACTACTTTCCAAAGTTCCACAAAGAGTGCAGTTATATCTGTATGTATATGTATCTGTATCTGTATCTGTGTCTGTGTCTGTGACTGTGCAGCTGCATTTCAGACTGTTATCAGGTCTACTTTGGTGTTCCATTTTCTTTGCTACTCTCATTAAACTCTTCGTTATGCATAATACCATTGCAATTGCACTGGAGCATCGGACATAAGCTCACAATCCTCGGCTAGCTGGTCGGACATTTGTTGTGAATGGGCTGCATTTTCTATAGGCCAGGGCAATTGAAAGCATTTCACAGATTTTAAGCAACAAAAAAACTTTAAAACTTAAATTCAATTCAATTAGTACATATGTACAATGAAATATTTTTCAAAAATACTCTTTTAATATTTACAACTATAAGCTATTATAACAGGTCTTAGATGCTCTCAACTGTATTTGAATATGAAACTTTTAGGGGAATAATAGGTACCTATTTTGGTAGTAACAAAATTGAACTAGATTTTTAAATTTGAAAATATCTGGGAATTATATATAAGGGAATATATATATGTATATAATAAATGAAAATATATAAAAAAAATTAGTTTATGCTTTCAGAATCTTGTTGAAAAACTTCTTAAAAAAGTTAAAGACATAAAATAAAACCTTAGAGCTTTGCTTATTTTATATGGAAACTTATTTTTAAATGGCAAATTTGTAGGGATTATAATATAAGATGAGATAATATGCTTAGACCAGACTTACTTCCATAGATGAACATGTATTCATGCTATAATCTGTGCGAAAATGTCAAATGTGAACCGGTTCGATTATTGAGTTTGGCTAAGGTCTAGATCGAAATCTCAGTCTAAGCTATTTACGACTGAACCAATTAAAAGTAGCTTCAACTATAAGCAATTATATCCGTAAAATCGTTGCAAGCACTCTTGATATATGCATATGTACATATATAAATATATATGAAGACGACATCAAATCTACAAAAACAAACAAGCTTTAATACTCTTGTGGGTATTACATAATGTTGTATGAAATGTGACGTATTGAAGAAAACACCTCTAATCCCATGGGCTATATTCGCAGTTATGTGGTTGATGTCGCCCGAATTATGTTATATAAAATTGAGCTCTTTTACACTGTTTTTTATTAAATTGTTCCTTTAATATCTAACATTTTTTTTTACTGATGAAATATTGTTAAAGCAATTACATTCTGAAAATATTCCATTTTGTCTCGAGCTCTAGTAACTCATATGTTTTTAAGCAATATTTCATCAACAAAAAAATATTTTAAATATTAAGGGAATTATTAAATATATATAAAATAAAAAATATATATAAATGTAATTGTTATTGATATACATATAACGAAATATATATGCATATTTATATATATCATCTTATTAGGATCCCATTCCGAAAATATTAAATTTTTTGTTTTTCATTTTCATTAAAATATATTTTCAGAAAACTTTAAAAAAAATTTCTGTGATGCAAATCACAAATTTTAAGCTTAAAATGTAATTTGTGATTCGAAACAAAAATCTGCCAAAGAAAGTAGTAATACATATTCAGATTTTATAAGGGAATTTATTCTTCGGCGTTCTACATAAGTTATACATACATACATATACATATGTATGTATATGTACCTATATATTTATATATTTCTGTTGTTTTCTTCATATTCTTGTTGTTGTTTGTGTTAAACGCAGCTAAACTGTTGTTTATTGTTTCAATACTCCTTGTTGTTCTTTTTGCTGTTCTTTTTGTTGTTGTTGTTGATTTAATTTTTGTAATTTGCTGATTAAAACAACAGGGCGTGGCAGCTGGACAACGCGGGGCAGCAGCTGTGAGTCGCTGTCCTCGATGGCTACCTGCCATTATAAGTAGTTCTCATTAGTTGTTTTTGTTGTTGCTGCTGTTGTTGTTGTTGTTGTTGTTGTTATTGTTATGTTTGCTTTTGAGCATTAACATTTTGAGTTTTCAATTCATTTGACTTTTCATTGCGAATGCCAGGGTATTATCCACACGCTTTTAAATTAATTAAATGCAGGAGAGGGCAGCCAGCGGCAATAGCAGCAAACAGCAACAGCAACAACAGCAACAACAGCAACAACAGCAACATGGCATTTATTAAGTACTCATACAGAAGAGAACGTCGTAGTCCGGTAGTCAAGCAGAGTCAGAGTCGCAGCTATAATCAGGCGGCGACATCGACGTCAGCCTCGACGAGTTGAGAGATCAGCCCGCCCGCGGGGGTAGTTTAAAATCCAGCGTTCGGGCGAGCAGCCAACAACCAGCCAGCAACAACCCGGCAAATGAGCACTTTTTTGTGCTTTTTTTCTCGTTGCACGTTGATAATGACGTTGATAATACGCACATCCTGATGGGTAATGACCATGCCCCATGCCACATGCCACATGCCACATGCCCCATGCGTCCAATCCGTTTGCCGTTTGTCGTCTGTTAGTTGCCTCTGCTCTTGGCTCACCCCAAACTCAGCTACCTCTCTCGCTCTCTCTTTCTCTGTCTCTCCCCCTCTCTCTTTCTCTGTCTATTGCTCTTGCAGCTTGTGCCGTGGCACATGGTCTGTGCGTTATGCTAATTGGCATATGCTCAATTAGGCGCTGACGCAACCCGGGGCAACGAGCGGTCCACACACAAGTCCTGGTTTGTCGGCTGATTAGATCGGGGTAACTACATAATTCAAGAGGCGAGGCGTTGCATAAACTTGGATTTTGCATTTTCCGTTGCTAGGCGCTGGCATTAGCCAACAAAAAAAGAAAGAGAACAACAACAAAAAAAAGCGAACTTAAACTGTATTAGCCAAGGGGTACGCTTTGGATTGGGGTGCGGCTAATGCTGAGGCAGCTTCCTTTCTATCCATACAAAGGCACATGTCAACATTTTCCACAAGGTGAGTTCTTTGAAGATCAAGCAAACAGCTCATTTCATCTAATTGAAAAACAAGCTCCAGGACTATCAGTGTGCCCTGATTGCTAAGTCGGGTTAGCGGTGAGATGCTTCACTCTTATCCGACCCCTCAAGATCAAATCAGAATTCAGGCAAATCATAATTTTCCATAAGAAATTACTAATTGATAATATACATATATATAATATAAATATATAACTAAATATATTGCAATATATAAGGACTTATAAGGACCCCAAGACTCTAACGCATACAGGCTGACCAAGTTAGCGTAATACTATTTCCGATTACTAAATATCAGCAGCTTCGGAAGTTATCGCTAATATCAATTAAATCACAAACAACAGAAAAAGCTTTTTAAATATACATAAATAAATTTAAAAGGGAAAATAGGTCTTTCGAAAAGAAGATCAACTATTTGCATGGGCTTGGAATTCCATATACAAAATGAATCAAAACCTACAACCTCAATATATATTTGCTATTCAGTGTCGATAACTTTGATAAAAGTATACATATCGATTACTGTACTTATTGTAAACAAGTTATCGATCACATATACATAACAAATACTTATCGTTTGCTTGACAAACAGACACAAAATAACTATTATCATTAACTGTTATCGATATCTTTATTATCGATCACATATACATAACAAATACCTTTTATCTGCTTATCGTTTGCTCGACAAACATACACAAAATAACTATTATCATTAACTGTTATCGATATCTTTATTATCGATCACATATAAATAAGAAATAGCGATTATCTGCTTATCGTTTGCTTGACAAACAGACACAAAATAACTATTATCATTAACTGTTATCGATATCTTTATTATCGATCACATATACATAACAAATACCTTTTATCTGCTTATCGTTTGCTTGACAAACAGACAAAAAATAACTATTATCATTAACTGTTATCGATATCTTTATTATCGATCACATATACATAACAAATACCTTTTATCTGCTTATCGCTTGCTTGACAAACAGACACAAAATAACTATTATCATTAACTGTTATCGATATCTTTATTATCGATCACATATACATAACAAATACCTTTTATCTGCTTATCGTTTGCTCGACAAACATACACAAAATAACTATTATCATTAACTGTTATCGATATCTTTATTATCGATCACATATACATAACAAATACTTATCGTTTACTTGACAAACAGACACAAAATAACTGTTATCATTAACTGTTATCGATATCTATATTTACTATAATTGGTAACCGATTATCGAATAGGTTCGAGGATTAATGCTAATAATTAAACATCTTAATATCGATTGTACTTTGTATCGATTGCTCTAGTCCAAGCGAGCTATCGATAATGCTGCCCGTGGCAAATAGTTTATCCTGAGACAGGCAATACGCCATTTTACATGGCAAACGCTGAGATAAGACGCGTAAGAGGAGGCTGGCATATTGAATTACCAGATATTGCCTAATTGAAATGTTTGGCCCATTTTGATGGCCCTTTCGATGACGCGTTTCGTATTCAACACGGAGTGAGAGAGAGATTGCTTATCGCGCCCAAGTGAGAAATGTCAATGCAAGGCTTGGTTAGGCTCACCTCCATTTCCAAGACAATGGCAACAGCCAAATGGGTACCTATTAAACAGGCGGCCGTTCGACTGGGCCTCGGCCTAGGCCTTGGCCTGCCAGCTATCAAGCATGGCGATCGTGTCGGCATCAGGCAGCAGACAAAACAAAGCAACACAACACAACACAACACACAAAACATCTAAACAATGGTCGCTGGGCAGATGAGTTGAGTGCATTTTTGAAAGCCGATCTCCCATGATTGACAGCTTGCAGTCCCCGTCCAGGCCAGCCAATCAACCAGTCCGTCCGTCCTTCCCTCCGTCCCTCAGTCAGTCAGTCAATCAGTCAACGGAGGCGCAAAAGAAATTGGAACTATCAGCAGGCATACGAAATAATAAGAAAGAGATCGGCTAATCCAGCGAGCAAAACTTTGTGATCGAGGTGTTGATTGTCAGAGACTTGGAATTCAAAGCGAACATAGGACAAGAGGCAGAAAAAGAGAGAGAAAGAGAGAGAGAGTGAGAGAGTGAGAAGTGTAATTAAGTAGCAGTTCGCCATTTGTTTTTTAAATCTAATTTTATACGTATTTCATACAAAATTCTTATGCTTTCCTTGATCTGTAAAGAATATATCGAGTAGTCTATTAGGCTCTATATATATATAGCATAAAACCTATTTATATACTCTTTTTTACATTGTGAATAAAGTGTTTAAATCATAAATGGACCATTTTTTAATGTTATATTCAATTATGTTGATCAAATTAAGTACTTTTAAGCAACTAAGTCAAAGAAACAGATAAAAGAAAACATCCTGTGGCCACAGTGGTTTAAGATACTACCTAAAACAGATTTCTTAGCCTTGCTGTTATAGGTTAAATACTAAATACGAGTATATATAAAATTTCATATACATTTACAATATAAGATATACAATTTACGATATACGACATATGATTTACGATATACGATTTACGATATACGATTTATGATATACAATATACAATCTACAATATACGACATACGATATACGATTTACAATGTACGATTTACGATTTTCGATTTACGATATACAATATACAATAAACAGTACATGACTTACGATATACGATTTACAATAAACGATTTACGATATACCATTTACGATATTAGATATGATTTGATTTGATATTTGTTTAAAATATGTAAAGCTGGAAAGAATATTTCATATACTACGAGTATATACAAAATAAACATACATATACAATTTTTATAAAATATTAAATATATAAATCTAGGTAGGTTTGGCAATTTTTGAATACAGAAATGTGTTTCAAGGCCAGTTAATCCCTTAGCTACCCCCTTTGGGCTCTTGCCATCTTAATAAGCAAGTATAAAATATGTATTTCAATTTTCGAGTCAGTTAAAAAAAGAAGCTAACTTAAGAAAGCGAGAGAGAAACGAAGTATATCTATATTTTATGGAATGTATTTATTAGTTGGTATTCTTGAGCTCTTGGTATATTATTGATGTCTGCAAGAGCATTGTAAAGGGAGTCCTTAGAGAGCCCTGACCACATGCAAGACATGTCTTCAAGAGAGAAAGAATGAGAGAGAGGGAAAGTGAGACTGATGCAACGCGTATTCGGGAAACTAAGGGCTATTTATAAACGGCTTATTTTTATATTTACCATCTTATATTTCATTTGATTTGTCTCTCAAGCTGTATTTGTACTTTATTTATAAGCTTCCTTTGGGCGAAGTCCTGCTCGGCGGCCATTTTCTAGTCGATTGCTCGATGCTGTCCACGATCCACAGCGAACTAAGCGTCCAATTAGCTTGGCTCACAGGCCCTGCCCAGCTGCCCACCTGCCCACTTGGCTACCTGACCACCTGGCCAACTGATTGCTTCAGTGTCTTTGCGAGCGCAATCTTAGTGTTGTTTTCTTCTTTGCAAGAAACTTCAGGCACTTGCAGCTTTAACAGTTGGCGTCGAGCCAGACGATGCACGCGGGTATCTGGTGACAACCTGGCAGGGCCAACTATAGATACAAATACAGCGCTATAGATACAGATACTTGGGGTTGGGACTGGGGCAGGGGCTGGGACTGGGGCAGGGGCTGGGGCTGGGGAGGCCTTGTAATAATGTTTGTGTAGCTATGGCCGAGCAAAACGCCAACATAAGCGGCCAAGGTATTATTTTTAAGCTCTTCCTCTCATTGTCTACCCGCCCAGACGAAGACCAAGTAGAAGACCAAGACGAAGATGTTGGCGTTGACGTTGACGTTGTTGACGTTGCTTTGGTTGCTTGCCTGGGCTGGGTTGGGTTGGGTTGGCTTGGCTAGGCTAGGCTCGGTTGGTTGTTGGCTTGATTGTTGGGCTTGCTGGCAGATCGAACTAAATAAATGTGTATTTACTTGTATTTTGTATGTGCTCTTTGGACCTGGGTGGGTGCAATGTAATTCAAAACCTGCGCCGCAATAGTCAACTGGAAGTGAATTAAAAAAAATACACACACACACACACACACAGACACAGAGACAGAGAAAACAAGAAACGAAAAGAGATACGAATGCGAGTCGAGTAGGCAGCAGACAATAAACGAAATATCACAAGAAATACAAAATAAAAGAAATATGTCAATGTATATTCCAAATGTCCAGCGATTTAGTGAGCTCCAGAGCGAGATAGAGAGAGAGAGTGAGAGAGGGCGGCAGCGGGCAGCTTGCAACGTGGGACGCCATTTGCCGTCAGCGTCACATTGACGAGCGCAGCTTAAGCTGGTGTCCCGGCCCCGGTCCCGGTCTCTGGTCTCTGGTCTCCATGTTACTTGAGTTTTGATGAGGAAAAATGTGTGCTCTAATTGACAGTTTTTAGATTTTAATCTTTGGCGCAGCAGCAGCAGCAGCAGCCGGTCAAGCCAAAGGTGGAGCCGCTCGAATTTGACTCCTCGTGTCGCCTGCTTAATGCATTTTCAGCGTTTTGGACGCCCATGCGTGCTCCAGACAGCAGACCCCAGCAGCTCCAGTTCCGCAGCAGCAGCAGCAGCTTATGGCCACCAACAATGACAGCCCATATATACATGTATACATATATGTATTCGTATTCGTATTCGTATTCGTATTCATATTCGTTTGTTCATTCATGCATCGCATATGCTCTTTGTCAATTAAGCAATCAGCAGGAAGTTTGCCGCGCACTTTGCCTTATCACACCGAGCTCTCAGATCGGAGAGCCCTGAGTCCCTACCCAACCCTTCGCCGTGTCCCTTTCCCTGTTGGACACCAAATCACATCAGCAAAAGCCGACTCTAAGCGATGGAGCAGTCGCCCCGCCACGCCCCGCCACGTCCCGCGCCGCGTTTGACACTTGACGTTGTTGGCGGGCGGGCGATTTTCATTTTCGCAGCCTTTTCCACTCACTTTTTATTCGTGAATTCATTTGTTGTTGCCTCGCAAAGAATATGAAAAAAAAAGTATTTTGAAACGCAACGAAATGAAAAGAATGTTGAGCCGCATATTAAATACCACCGCCTGAGCTCAAGTGTCAACAGAGCCAGCGAGCGGTACAAGCGTGTATGTGTGCGTGTGTGTGTGTGTGTATGTAGTGTGCTTGTATCAAGCAGGGCGTTACGGGTCTAACGGCAGGCAATAAAGAGCACCAAGAGCCGTACTCAAACCCGTAAACAGCGACCGCCCGCGGCGTAATTGAATATTTGGAGTGTAAAAACCGCACCCGGTTGCACTCTGTGCGTGTGTATGTGCGAGTATGTGTGTGTGTGTGTGTGTGAGGACGAAAATAAGGACATTCAAGCCTCACACACACACATCGCACAATGGACACAAATAAGACAAAAAGTGGCCCATCCCAAAAAAAGGGTATTTAAATTTAAATCTAAAATTATTCAAATATTTTATTGAAATATTGATAATTAAATATTTTAAATCTTAAAATAAAATAAGCATATGAAAACGTAAGAAAATGATATATGTTAAAGTGTTTTTATTGAGATTAAAAATTCATCATGAAATAAATTTAGCTAATTATATTAAATAATAGCTTCAAAAAATATATTAGATTTATAATGAAAAGAAAATTTAATATTTAAAAAAAAACTGTTATCTGATATCTAAAATTCTGCAAATATATCTAAAAATTGTTGTTAAGAATAAAATATTTAACAAATTCTTTATTTTTGACTACATTATCTTTGAGTCTAGTCAGCTTGAAGTCTAGTTTCAAGATCTTTTCCAAATTTATTTCAGAACTGTCAACTTTTATTTCAATTTTGGAATTCATTTTTATTTTAATCTATTGACAATAATTAATTACATTCATTTGTGTGAGCCACAATTTTATTAACTATTAAAGAATAAAGACTTCATAGTCTCTTTGTGCTTTACTATATATATCAAATCCTAAATATATATATATATATATATATGTCTGCCCTAACAGAAGTCCCAGAAAATATAACTGGTTTCAAGATTGATCCTAAAAGAAATATTTTGTGACAGATCAATATCTGTCTGAGTCATGAGTGTTAGTATACGTATTAGTAGATTGAGTTATATATTTATTAAGCTTATGTGTTTAGTGAAAGTAAATTTTTGATCCAGGTTGATTCATAAATATCCATATCTGTTCCCATTTGAAGCGTATTTGATTTAGTTTACTATAATTTAAATATTTATATATAAATAAATTGGAATAATTTCCAAAATAATAAAAGTATTTGCAATCAATTCAAATTTTCCGTAACATTTTTGACTATAAATTGCGGTAAGTGTTCCACTGCATATTTTGCAATGACCTATCATAAATGTGGGCGGCATTACGTAGTTTCAGTGTGTGGTTGGGTGGTTGGCTGGGTGGGCTAGAGTGTAAATAATAATGACTGCCTTTTTTTTTTGTACGCATATGTGTGAGTGCGAGTGCAGGAAGAAAAAGTCAAGTCAGTTTATTATTAAAAAATACAAGTACAATAAAAATATATAATAATCATAATAATAATAATAAGCATCATAATGACGGGCTGGCTGTGCGTTGCGAGCACAAAGGCAGCGCCTGCGACAACAACACGCCCATTCACCACAAAAGGAGGCGAAGAGCCTGGAGCAGAGGGCATAAAGAATGTGTTATAGAAACGAGAGCACGCCGAGTGCCACAGTGCCGCAAGAGAAGGAGACAGAGAAAGACAGACAGAAGCAGAAAGAGCGAGAGAGTGAGAGTAAGAGAGAGGGAAAGAGAGAGAGAGCGAGCAGGCTCTCAAGTAGGGTTGCCAACAACATGAATTGCTCATTTAGATTTAGAGAACCACTCGAGGCGCCGTGGAGTGGCGCTGTGTGTGCCACTGTGTATGTGTGTGTGTGTGTGTCGAAAAACAAGGACAATTGCGTCGCGTCGAGTGGCCAACAAGTCGCCGAGTCGATTCGAGTCGAGTCGCTAAAAAACAATGCCAAACAATTGACGACAAAAGTTGGCTACGCCAGAAGTGGATCTGTCCCCTGATTCCTGCTGCCAATGGAGCAAGTGGCACCTGTGCCTCAGCCTCAGCTTTAGTCTCAGCCTCTATGCCAGCAGCTCCAGAGCCCAGCCATCTCGGCGCATATTTGTCTTTGGCATTTGCTCGTTCAGTTGTTTGGCCAGCGGCTTAAGGGGCCATCATCTTCAGCAGCGTCGTCATCAAATGCCAAATGCATCCTCCAGCCTGTTGTCATCCAACGTTCCCATTCCCATGCTCGCTGTCTCGCTGCTCTTTATCAGCCAGTCAGGCAGCCGCAGGTCCAAACATGCTAAGATCGCTGGCAAAGCAGGCCGGGGCAGACGCTGGATTAGTCCGGGGCTTAATGCGATAAGCGCTAAGCACCGATCATCGCAGCCTTAACGCAAACGCCAAACGGTTTATATACATCAGATTAGAATGCAGTCCTGCCAAATGATCTCTCAAGTGGTCCCGCTGCGAAGCTGGCCACAAACGATCACGATTGCAATCCGATTGCCAACCAAGCCACTTTCAACCCTAAATATCAATTAATTTCAGACATAGAAAGTTTTATTACTAAATTACTTACAACTGTTTTGAAGAGTTGTTAGTTAAAAATGTAAAGAAAAGAAAGTAAAGTATGGGAAAATGAGAACCAAGACTAGGGCTCATGTATGTAAAAAACCAGAACCGAACCGAACGAAAGCTCAAGGCTTGAAATACGTGCCAACAGCTTTGAACAACCAAGAATCAAAATATTTTTGAATTTTCAGTGCGTATATGACATAATTTCGAAAAATGCTAACTTAAAAGTGTAAAAAATGAGTTTTTCGGGTGGAGAGTTACGAACTTTAACCGTTTTACTAAGCCTTTCTACCAAAACTCTTCAATTAAATTATTAACAAATCGAAATTTCGTCTGCTAAATTAACAGAACCGCTGCCCTACGTCTCCCCTCCAAATTTTGCCTCATCTTAGCCCAACAACCTTCAACATAAAATTTTGCTAGCTTGCGTCACTTTTATAGGAACGATATTCCAAATCAATGAAACATTTTGAATCACTTATAATCAAATGAAAGTCCAAGATAATATCCATATACCTTATAAAGTAGATTTGGGCTAAATTAAATAATTGATTCAACATATGGGATTCACTTCACTTAGTTCTGGAAATATTAAAAATTCTCTAGAACTCTCGCTAAAAATGAACTTAATAATATGTTTTAGTCTTCAAAATCTTTAATCTGATTGTCAGGTTTATACATTTAAAAAATTTGATTCAGCTCTTCAAATGAAGTGATGTTTTATCCTAGAGCGAAAAAAACCCTCTCAAAGTAATTATCTACTCTAAATTTGTGGATAGGATGTAGGAACTCGAATGACTTTGATCTTAACTCATGCAGTTTTCAGAATAATGTTTTAATTTAAAGAGTAGTTATCGGAGTAGTTAAGGACAAAAATGAATCTGGCATAGGTATATGGATATGGAAATGATATTATTCTTTAGCAATCGGCTATAATTTAACTTTATGAAAAATAATAATAATATGACTCTTCTTTTGTGGAGTACCAATATGAGCAGAGCTTTTAGAAGAATAATATCTGTAAGTGATCTGTGCGCAAGTTCTTTTTGCCGGAGCATTGGCCCAAGCTAATTGCTCAGCCATTGTCCAAACAATGACGACGTTCGAAACTTTCGACACTTGATTTAATTAGCGCGCTAATGATCAAACCGATCGCAGGTGATCGTTATCGATCGGGCCGCTAATTTAAGTCGCGCTTCGTCCAACAAAAAAGAGTGAAATTGACCAAGTCATTGCGTTAATTGCGTAGAACTCGATGCTGCGTGTTAGAGCCCGCGATAGAGAGCTGGTCAGCGATTCTGATACGGAGAGAAACTGTCGACATCATGATATTGGCTAATCGAGAATAATTGCTTGATGATGCTCGTCACTGCGGCCCAGACAGAGCCAGGAGCAGGGGCCGGGGGCAGGGGCAGACGACGGTACAAAGGTATTAAGCAGGGGGTACAAAATGAATGGAAACTAAATTTGTCAAAGGTATTAACGATAGAAACCTTCGGCCCGCTGGATGTAAACACGGGCCCGTCAAACAATAACTGTTGACAGCTCGTAAATTAATAATTTCGCACAGAGCCCAACAGCAACAACAACAACAATAACAAACAACTACTATTGAAAGGCAACAGAGACAGCAAGCTGAGCAACCAAAAAGGCAGCACAGTAGCCCCGGCACAGGAACCGGAGGAGGAGGAGGAGGAGGGGCGCAAATTAGCCGCATTTCCGCCTCGATCCGATCGACAACGACATCGACATCGGCTGACACTTTGACTTCCTGTGGCCTTTCCCATCCCCTTGTCCTTACGGACACCGATTCGAGCCCTGAGACACTGAGCCTCTCTCTCTCTCTCTCTCTGTCTCTATCTCTCTCGCTCTGTCTCTATTATTGTTCGGCTCCTTCTGTGTAGTATATTAATTTCATGCATAGTTTCACAATTGCTCTCGGCCAATTCTCGGGCTATTTGGGTGAAACAATTCACGTTTCGAAATCAAAACACATTTAGCTACGCATCTCTTGCATTGTCTCTATATAGAGCACATTCAGTGTGTTTTGATAGTTGCCGCCCAAAGGAACAACTCAAAGACATAGGAAGTCGGCCTAAAAAGACCAAAAATATTATGCTTATCTAATTGGACTGTAATATAGTTCAAGTTTCTCTATATCGAATTATAGTACACACAAGAGATTGTTATATAAATATAGGAGTACGATATAAATAGTATATACGAAAGAACTATATATATCATATATATAGTATTTGATATTAAGTAAATAATGAAGACTTAGGCGATTACCTCAAGTTTTTTTAATCTATTTATATATATCACATGCTTTTATATAGAGATTAAAGACATTGGAAGTAGACCTGGACTCGGAAGATCAAGTATCCTTCTTAAGATAAGTTGAAAACCTTAATATATAAGATGTATATGTATATTGATATGATTATTCTGATATGGTTTTCCTGATCTATGATGATGTATATGATATGTAGGTTATATGATATAGTATTTTAAACTGATTGAAGATATAGTATATCTACAAGATAACATACATATATTTATATATATACAATATATGTATATACAAACACAATATTCTTTATAAAACATTTTATTAAATGACGAAAGTTCGATTCAAAATTTGGATGTCTATAACCTGGGGCTGCTTTCGTGGAGCAATTCTGAATAACTGGAACGACAAGAAATATATTTTGTATCTTTCTGAGATGCTACTTAAATGTATTTAATATACGATTCATTAAGAGATAAGATCTCTCTCTTTCACTATCTCTATTTATCTCTCTCTTTCTATCTATCTCTCTCTCTTTTTCTCTCTCTCTCTCTCTTTTTCTCTCTCTCTCTATCTATCTCTCTCTCTCACTCTCTCCCTCCCTCTCTCTCCTCCTCTCTCTCTCTCTCTTCCTTTCTCTCTCTCTCTCTGTCTATCTCTCTCTCTCTTTCTCTCTCTCTCTCTCTCTCTCTCTCTCTCTCTCTCGCTCTCTCTCCATTAAAAGCTCTGTAAGGCCTGTCCCCCCCGAAAACTGTGCTACACATTTTGAGCATTTGGAAAAGGGCTAACTAATTTGGGCGTGGCACGCAGATGAGAGATCGCAGATCTGTGACAAACAACTTTCAATGCGGGCGAGCAATTTGTGAGCATGACTTGTTGAAGTTGGAGCCAGAAGATCGGAAGCTGAGGAAACTGCCCGATCATGGCATCAAAAGTGGAATCAAGCTAATTTGTTGCAATGAAGCTTACAGAATGAGGCTGACGACGTTGGCGAAGCAGAGGAAGGGGAATTGAATTTGACAGCTATTTATGACTGTCGATCGACAGGTCGACAGATCAAAGCGTGGGCAACGTGGACGGCAACGGACAGGCCGAGGTTAGACGCGTGAAAAGTGTGGGAAATGCGTTTTCTTCGAAATATCCGGTGAGGCAGACAAAGGTTGCATTGTGCTAAGGACGTTGCGTCTTCTGTGGCAAGTGTGTCAACCTCTCTCTGCAGCTCTCCCTCTCGCTCGCTCTGCCTCTGTCGTTCTTTGTACCTGCAGCAGTCGTCTTTGGCATTACCTTTTACCATACCCATTTCCCTGCTACAATTTTAATGCGTATCTGTCTCTGGCTCAAACGGCATAATAAAGCAAGTCCACATCCCAAGCCCAAAGAGAAAAAGAGCTCTGAATGGAACACACTGAATGCATGCATGCGTGCGTACAGTAATACGAATGTATGTATGTATATATATATGTGTATGTATGTGTATATATGGATTTGTATGTGCGTCTAATAGTGCACACCCATTGAAAAAGTAAGGCAACTAATGAATTTTCATGCCGATTCCTGCGGGAAATGCCAATACCTTTCAACGTTGTCTCGCTGCTGACGTAGACACACCATGGAAGCCACAAATATACAGCAGGACAGACAGACAGACAGACAGGCAGACAGGCAGGCAGGCAGAGTGGCAAGTGCGGCCACCCAACCACCTAACCACCCAGCCACCCACAAGCGCTGAACAAAAGGAAACACAAACCGCAGCGCACGGCCAGCATTAAGGGGGCTCCCTCTCAAGAGCTATTCAACCAAATGTTGTATAAATGTAATTCAATACTTTTTTCAATCTTACAGTTGCTGTTGTTACTGTAACTGATGTTGTTGTCGTTATTGTTGCTGTTGTAAGCCCGCAGAACAGAGCACAACAAAAACGTAGCGAAAATTGTTGCTAGCACACACACACACACACGGACACACAGACACACATACACACGCGCACGCACAACAAATTGGAAACACATTTTACCCTCCAATTACTTAAATACAATACTCGCTGCGCTTGTCGACTAAAGAGGCGCGTGGGCGTGGCGAGGGATTGGTTGGGTAATCGGCAGGAAACGAGACCAAACGAGAGTCGGCCAGAGACAGTGTCGCATTAGTTACTAAATCTTTAAAAATAATTCAGACGCAATTAGCTATCAAAATTGAAATTAATTAGATTATAAAAACTTAGTTGTAAAAATCAATTTTTTTAATTGATTGCAGAATCGATTTCAAGCTATTCTTTCTGGGTTATTGCGATCACTAATTCGTCAGTCAATGAATGTCTGGCATATAGCTGGATATGTGTACATATGTATGTACATATGTATATGAATACATACATAAAATTTTCAACTTCATCTTACTTATTCCAGCGATCGCACTTTTGCTTGTGAACTATCGATAATTGAGAAATGAGCATGAGAAAAGGCGTGGGGTAACTATCGATAGACGCATAATTTATCGCACACTGTGCGAATTTCTTTGCAGCTGCTCACACACTCATGCACTTTTCTTGGAAGATTGCTGCTTTTGTGTCACATGACTGTCTTTCCGACTTTCTGTCTGTCTGTCAGTCAGTCAGTCGTTCGTCATGCACGCTTCACGCCAACAGGTCTCTAATTTCAAGCAACAACAACAAACAGACGTCTACGCCAGCTCAATGTGCCTCTCGCTCGCACTAGTGCATTTGCATGGCTGTGCGTGCGCTATCAAAAGGCTGAATGAATAAATGACTGAATGTAAGTGTATGTGTGTCCGTCTATCTGTCGTCCCCCCTCCCCCGTGCCTGCTCTCCAGAGAGTTTAGCGCTTTGTGCGCGCTAATAGATTTTCTATTACCTACATACATCGACCCACCCTCCCAAGCCGCCCCCTGCTCCCCCTCTCTCTCCTTATCTGAGGCGCGCGCGCTGCCCTCGTTCACATGCATGACCGAATTTTCATTTTACGCTCGCCAAGCGGCCAACTCCCAGCGGAGTCAGCATCAAGGCAAACTGATTATTATTATTATTATCATCATTATTAAAGGAGTCGATGTCGAGCCAAGCTGCCAAATCAGTTCCAGCCCAGCCAAATGCCTAATGCCACCGCAACCAAGGACCGGCGAGCGGCGAGCGGCGACCGCAGCGGGCGGCCGGCGTTTCTGTTACACATGTCAATATTAGATTTAAGATTTTGGGCGAAAGTTAAATGGGTTAAAGCCAAGCGATGACAATGATGAAGGATGAGCAACAGCTGGGGTGGATGGGGGAGTGGAAGGGAAGCAAAGGGGGATTAGACACTTGTGCATCGGTTGCAATTCACAACATATTTCGGTTAAGCAAATTGGGTTGTGCTTATTATTATTGAAACACAGCAGCAGCAGCAGCAGCAGCAGCGCAGCAGCTCCTTTCAGTTCTTGGCGTCGCAGTCACCATGTCAACCCCATGCAGGGGGCGTGGCTATAAGCGAATCGCACTTATCCGAGATTAAGTAAAAGATGCCACATTAAACAATGTAAACCAAGTAAGAGTGCTCTAGTCGGGACTGCTAGACTAACAGATACCCTGCACTTCTGCACATATCTGCAGTTGCAATAACTCAAAGCTGCATACATTCACACACTCACACACAAAGAAACCTATGTGTATGTATGTGAGAATCTCGGAACTAGATATTTGCTCTTAATGCTATTTCAAAAGCATATTTATGACAACCAAATACATATGTACATACACATATGCGTGTATCAAAGCCCTGTATAAAAAAATATGGTGAAGGTATCCAAAATTCCAAAAATTCATCATTTGCTTACTGATTATGAGAACCTACATAAATGTACCTCCAGCCTTAATGATGCTGAAAAGATCAAGTCCATATATCGATTCTTATCGATTTCAAGCAAATGAGAGAAGTTATCGGTAAATGAAAAGATCACGTAAATATCGATTCTTATCGATTTCAAATGAAACAAGTCGACGCGACCATGCAGCCTTTTATCTCTCACATAAATTCAGGTTAAGGGCATGCAAAAACTAGAGGGATGTTTGGTAATACTCTTCTAACTGTAAAGGATATAAGTACTGTTTTTCTGATATGCCAAGAAGAGATTAAGATTGATGTATTTACTAATTTTTGGATCTCAGGTGGAAAATTGTAGAACCACGCCCCTAAGGAGCGGATCTATATGATTTTTAGTCAATCTATCGAGGAGGGCAATAATAACCTTTTTTCGGGCTTTAGCTATGTAGCTTTGGAAGATATAGTATTCTCCCATTTGCCACGCCCCAAAGAGGCGGATGTATATAACTTTTTATAATTTTGTAGAAACCGTCGAACTTAAGGTATTTGTTAGTTTTTGGATTTCTAGGTGTTAAATTGTTGAAAATACAGTTCTTTATATACTATTGGTTTTGCATGGAGGTAGTTAAAGCAAATATATGTTTTAAGTTTCAAGACTCTGTCTCTAACAGCGCCCAAAATATTAGATTACTTATGTGAATGACTAGATTGACTTCCCAATTTGCCACGCCCCTAATGAGCTTGAATACATATAACTTTTTTAATTGATCTTAAGCAGAGGGCAACAGTAGCCTACTTGCCAAGTTTGGATGTTCTAGCTCTTAAACTGTAGAAGATATAATTGCAATGCGCCATAGTTATATATACTATATATATTTTTGTATCGAGATGGGATACACGGAAATATATTCCAAGTTTCAAGTCAAAGACAAGCTTTTTCCTACAAAAACATTTCTTAAGACCTATCCATCCTATGGGAGCGATAGGATATAGTCGTCTTATCCGAATGATTCCCAGATATATAATGCCTGCAGCAGATAGTAGCCTGTGTGCAAAATTTCAGCTCCTAATACTCTAGGAGGATACTTCAGACAGACGGACAGACGGACAGATGGACAGACGGACACTGCTATACGAACTAATCTCGTCGTGGTGATCAAGAATATATATACTTTGTATGGTCGGAGATGCTTCCTTCTGTGCGTTGCAAGCTTCTGACCAAAATGAGTATACCCTTTTTGCAAGGGTATAAAAACAAGGAAAAACTAAAAAGTTTGTTAGCAAATAAATTCATATGCAGAGTGAAATTTAAATTGAATTGATCAACAAAGGGTCAAAAGGTCACTCGTGCAGAATTAAGTGACCCATTGAACAAAATTCGAAATATTCGCAAACATTTCATTCAATTTTCCTCATTATTCATAGGCTTCAAATCGCTTGTGAATGGGAACAAATAAAACAAAAACCCAAAATGGGATTTCAATGCAAAAAGCGAGCATGAACTAAACATTAAATGGAAATTGTCATGAAATTCAAAATTATTTAAGTTTTAATAAAAAAGTCTTAAGCTTTTAAGAGAAAAAATATATTGCAAAGAGAAAAATTTCTTGCATATGCATATGAAATATGTTTATTTATATATACATAAGCAAATGCAAATGATTTTTATAGCGAAATGAATTTCAAAATATTGAATATATTTTAATTTTCGAAAATTTTCTGTAGCCGAGTTGAAAATCCAAAGGCCTTACAGGCTTTACATTCTTGTAAATTTCAAATGCTTGGTTTCCTTTTTCTTTAATTTTTTATGATTTACTTATGCAACTTTCTTTTTTCACACATATATTAATCATTTCTTCAAAAAAGAATCCACAAATTTGAAATATCGTCGTGAAGCGCCATCTACATATGAAAAATGTTTGGCTTTGCGCTCGCATTGCCAACCATTGCGAACTATTGCATGCACGCAACTATTGAATAGGCCGCTCAAAGCAACTCTGCAAGAAACATCTGTGTATGTTTTGTTTTTGGCGCGCTTTTCCCACAATTGTTATGCGTGTGTTTGTGTGTAGCGCACGTTAACAAAGAAGCCAGAGTCGGAAAAGGCAACTGCATTTGCAAATTACATATAAAAATATTATAAACACCCACAAGAAGTGTGCCAAAATGCCTGCCGGCATTGTAAAGACACCAAACACGGCTCGCGCAAAAGATGCAAATGCAACCAAATCTGCGGATCGCAATGGAAATGGCAATGCCAACACTGGCAGCGGTAGCAAGAAATTCGTGCAAACGCGTTTGCCCTTTAAGCTAATAGCGCCTGTGGCAAAGGGCAGCGCAGCAGCAGCAGCGTCCACTTCATCGGCTTCGAGTGTCGTGGACCAGGATTTGGACGTGGAGGAGCCAGAGCAGCGAGCTGAGCCACGTAAACGCAAGTTGTCCTATGGCTGCGACAAGGAGCCGGAGTCGGAGCAGCTGCGTCGCTCCAACAGCAAAGAGAATCTGGAGCAGGGCATCTCAACCATTTCGTCCAGCAAGAAGCCCAAAACAACGGAAACCATGGCCGAGGATGTCATTGAGCTGGATGACGACGAAACCGACGAAGGCGAAGACGAAGAAGACAACAAAAAGGAAGATAAGGTGGTTGTTGCCAAACTCAAAGAGAAGAAATCAAAAGAAAATCCTACAGATGGCGCCACTAAATCGACACTCATTCAAATCAAGCTGCCGCTGGCCAGCAAACGAGCCAAACGTCGCAAATCCCTAAGGAAATCGGAGACCGTGAAGGAATCGCCCCAGCCGAAGCTGCCAAAGGTGAGTTCAAGCGCCGAGCGCAGCGACTCTAGCGATGATATCGAGGCCATTGCCAAGAGCCTCAATCCACAAAAGCGAGTCAAGGTGGTTGAGACAAAGTCCAAAGCGTCGCCCAAGCTAAAGGCGCCTGTGCAGACCAAGCTGGATGTGTCGAAGGTCAAAGCCAAGACGGAGGTCAAGGCTAATGCAGACTCTGTGGAATCTGCGAAGACTGCAAAATCCAAGAAAGAAGCCAAATCGAAGTCCAAGGAGGACACAGAGTCCGAAATGGATGTGGATTCGGATGTGGTGCTGCTAGACAGCAGCGAAAACGAGCTGAAAGCCGACGAAGCTGTCGTCGGCGAGCAGTCCAGCACCGATTTGGACGTCGGCGTGGACACAGACACGCTGAATAAAACGTCTCCGGAAAGGGAGAAGGAGGAGTCCGAGGAGCGGGATGAGTCAGTGGAGAAAGAGGAGGAGGAAAACAAATCTGGCAGCGCTGTTCGCGAAGTGACCGAGAAGCTATCGAATTTGACGCCCAAGCAGCAGCGGTTGATGGAGCAGCGGCGCAAGGCGCGCGAGGAGAAGGAACGCAAGTTGCAGGAGGACCGTCGCCTCAAGCAGCTGGAGAAGGAGCAGCGCGAGCAGCAGAAGAAGGCGGAACGCGACGTCAAGGAGGAGCAGCGCCGCAAGGAGCGCGAAGACAAAGAGGAGCTAAAACGCAAGGAGCGCGAGGAAAAGGAACGCAAGCGTCAGGCCGAGAACGAAGAAAAGGAACGCAAGCGTCAGACCGAGAACGAGGAGAAGCGCAAACGCAACGAGGCCAAGGAGGAGGTGCAGCGCAAGAAGGACGAAGAGCGTCGGCGCAAGGAGCAAGAGAAGGAGGAGGCCGAGCAAAAGAAAAAACGAGCCGCCGCCACCTTTAGCAAATTCTTTGTGGCCAAGCAGCCGCGACAGTCCATCGGCGGCTCGCTGGAGCACGAGCAGAACAGCTGCGACAGCAATCCCAGCCACACTAGCAGCCAGCAGCTCGCCTTTCGTCCCTTCCAGGTGAAGGAGAACATGATCCAGGCGCCCGTCATACGCGCCACACTCGCCGCCGACACGCGCCAACAGCTGGACACGCTCTTCCACGTGCCGGATGACCAAGAAGACGAGGAGGACCTCAACGCGAGCATTGGACGCATCAAGCGTCCCACACGCGCCCAGCTCTATCTAAACGAACTGACTCTGGGCAGGCACAAGCCGCAGGCCAGCAAACGAGAGCTCCGCCAGCAGAGATGCGCCAAGGACGAGGAGGATGACGAAGATGTCCAGGTGATCGGTAAGTGTAGAGCTCATAGAACCATCGCAGCACAAGGAACTCAATCACACTTATCTGCATCGCTTACAGATGACCTGGCCAATGCAGTGGGCACGCCCATTGTCGAGGAGCGCCCCAAGCAACTGCCCTGGACGCGTGCCAAGTACTTGCACTTTGCCGACAATCGTCGCCCGCCCTACTACGGCACCTGGCGCAAGCGCAGCCAACTGATCAGTGCGCGCCGCCCACTGGGACTGGATAAGGTATATCTAATGGAACCTATTCCCACATGTACTCCTATCATTTATTTATATATATGTATGTATTGCAGAGCCACTTTGATTACGAGGTGGACTCGGATTGCGAGTGGGAGGAGGAGGAGCCGGGCGAGTCGCTGAGCGCCAGCGAGGATGAAAAGGAGCGTGAGTCCGAGGAGGAATCAGAGGAGGAGTACAACGAATGGTTTGTGCCCCACGGCCATCTCAGCGATGAGGAGCTGCAAAACGATGGCGAGCTCGAGGATGGCAATACTCGCGAGGCGCAGAAGGCCAAGCTACAAGTGCTGCAGCAGGAGTTCGCCCAGGAAATGAAGAAACAGACCAAGAAGATCAAGCCCCGCCTGCTGGGCCCCGTCTGGGTCGACGAAGACTGCAATAAGTCGCAGCTATACCCGGCCGTCTTCATTCAGACCATCGACATGTACGGTTCCTGGCAGCTGCATCCGGTGACTCTGGAGCCGCCACAGGAGTCCGCCGGCGAGGAAGAGCCGCTCGAGGAGGCCAAGGCCAAGCCAACTACAATGCAGCTGGACGAGCAGCTGCAGCAGCAGCTGGTGCGTCTCATACACGGCAACAGCCATGCCAAGGCCTTCCTCATCTCCGAGTATCTGGAGTATCTGAAGACACAGATTAAGCCGGAGTCGCAAACGCTGCTGCCGCCCAAGACGATGCTGCGCGAGAAGTTCGATGAGCTCGCCAGCTGGAAGCCCGTCGAGATATCCGGAGCCGCCGACGCGAAGAAGTCCAAAAAACCCAAAAAGCGCCTCTGCTGGGTGGTCAGCACAGAGACGCTGCACAAGTTCAACCTGGACGAGCTGACGCTACGGAACCAGTGGAACTACACGCTTACGCCGAAAGTTAGCAAGGCGGACACATCGTTGTGCGAGGCGTCGCCGCCTGCCGAGAAATCTGATGCGGGTGGCCCACCCAAAGCGGACGTCGACAAGCCGACCAAGGCTAAGGAGGCGGCTGCCAGCACGCCTATTGCATCCGCAGCCTCACCACAACCAGCCAAGAAACGCGGCACGTTGCTCATGTCTGTGCCGCGCGACCAACAGTTCCATGCGGCCACAAAGAACGCGCTCATCAGCCAGTATCTGCGCAAGCACGACGACTCGCCCACCAGGAAGCAGCCGTCCCCAGCTCCGCCGCCGGCCATCTGCAGCGGAGATGTTGTTCTGCTTTCCGACTAATAGGGATAAGGCTTCTTGTTGGTCAGCATGTCCTGTCTGACTTTGTGGCGCTCTTTGCGCCTACCTAATCTAAGTTCATCTAGCCGTAGTGTTCACTGTACCAGACGCGTATGTTGCACAGTACCTCGATGATAGTCTAGCCACTCAAGTAACGCAATATCCATCCACTTGGCTTGCTCTACATTATCGTACTGTTTACTCTCCGGAAGGTGCACAACAGTAACTATAACATTTTTTTCTCTCGCTATAATATATATGTATTTTCACAACAACAAGACCTTGTTTAATATTTATTTGAAATGAAACGAAAACTAGAGGGATGGGTTAACTTCCATGCTTGCCTGGTACTTCAGAAAAATGTTCACCCAAAATTCGACCGCACTTAAATTTTTTGTTGCATACTTTTAAGCGCAGCAATTAAAGCGCTGCGAGTAAACAAAAATATCATTGATAAACGGTTTTAACTCGGCTATATCCTTGCGCAGACTAAAAGGACATAGCGCCAGCTCTATCGATTTCCATCAAAATGTGGGATCGACTTAGGATCCAGGACTTGTTATATTTCAGCTCTATGCCAGCTGCAGAGGCCTAGAAAATCGCCTTAAATACACAAAATCCAAAAATATTTCAGAAACCAGAAGAACTATTTAAATGTACTTAAGTCCTTTGATAGTCTTTGGTCATATGTATATCATTTTTCATAATTTTGTCTAAGTAAAATATTTGTCAATTTTTGATGTAAAATTGTGGAAAATAGTTTTTTTTTTACCCACATCCGCATAGCTATATATATTTTACTATATATAATATACCACCCACGGGTAAATGTTACAAATTTCAAGAAAAAAAGATTATTCTAAATACTGAAAAACATTCTATATAAAAATTTGGATATATATACATATATGTAAGTAAACATATATATTTGTGTTTGATATGTTTAGAATCCGGGTCAGCTCACCTTATTATAAGGTTCTGATGGACTCCAAGAATTATTGATACGATTTCTTGATCTTTTTTTCCTTAACTGCCTTTTTAGGTTTTTAATTTTTTTTTATTTTCGCATTAAGTTTTAAAATAATTTAAATATTAAATGTACATTTTCTTAAAATGACCGACAAAAAAAGATTGCTGAAATACAGATACATGAGTTTGTTATTGTTTTTTTTTTTAATATTTTATATTTGAAACTCTACTATCGTTGCGCTGAGTGTGTGTGTGTGTGTGTGGGTGTGGGCGTGTAGGAGTGTGGGTGTGGTTGTGATCCTTAATAGATTGTATCTTTAATATAAATGTCAGTTAAGCAGGCTGATTTCTTGTTATTGCAAAGTTAATCGTTGTCGTCGTCTGTTTCGCTCCCAATTCAAATCAAATTATCCTAAGTTATCCAGCCCAGCCCAAAACCACCCGGAACCCTATTCCAATATACCCCCTAAGTTTTTCGAGACATCCCATTTGATGTGCTATCTACATTTCGATCGCAGCTCGATGAAATTAGTATTTTTGAAATAAAAATCACAATTTGAAGGCGATGCTATTTGAAATGATGAGCCACATACATATACATAAATACATTGTACATATAGATACATAGTACATTCATAAAAAACTAGTTATAGATCGATCGCACATGTGTTGTATGTGCAGATGTACCGTTATATTATATATAATAAGGCAAATACGTCGAGGGTCAAGTTGTTGCAGGAGGTTGAATATATATCAAAAAGAAATGTATATATATATATATATATCAAGTATATCGTTTGATGTGTGTATTGTCTTAGAAACCAGTCACTTATGTATATGTGTGTGTGTGTGTGTGTGTTTGTGTGCGTGTGTGAGCTCTACATTGCACGAGCAACAGAGCGAGAGAGAGAGAGAGAGAGAGATAGATAGTGTAGTGTGCTAGGCAAAAACCAAAAAAATTTCAATTCAATTTAAAATCCACAAAAAAAAAACATTAAGTACTTATGATTTAAGTTCAAGTCATTTACAAGTCAAAATTATTTCGAATTTCATTTTCGTTTTACTTTTGCTGCTGTTGTCCTTTGATGAGGTTGTGATAAGCGTTTTCTACTCGCTTGTTTCTTTTTGGTCGCCATGTCTTTTAGGGTTTCACATTGTCCTCACTTCCGTCCACGTGCTCATCCTGCTGCCCATTCCGGTCCCCCTCATCGGCCGCACGTCAGGGCAGCATTAGCGGCTTAAAGTATGCCCGACAGAAGATCGTGGACGCCGATGGCGGCAGATCCTGATTGCGATAATACATATTGCACTCGCGTTCCGTCAGCTTGTCGAACACGGCCGCATACTCGCGATGGAATGTGGCCAGATCGACGTTGGCCCGGCCAATGGCCGTTAGCGCCAGAAAGAGTATATCCCGGTAGAATGAATGCGAACGCTCCACGCCGCTGCTCTTCAGCTTGTGGCGCTCATTTGCCAAGCGTTTCAGCGGCGTCGCCATGTCGTTGCAGCGGATCGCTGAAAGGATTTGCTGAATGACACTGCAGGAGCAAATAAATAGAAGTAAGTGAACAGGTGAACGTCAGGTGACAAAGATTCCAATATAAAAGGAGTCTAGCTTAGCAAAAAATTGAATAGCATCTGCTTTTCAGAAATCAAAAAGGACTTTGGATAGTTATAAAACTGGCTCTAACATCCTGACCAGATTATTAAGGAATATATATGTATATAAATGATATATATTTATATAACTCACTTCATACTAAGCTGCGCCTGATCGGTCAGTAGCGCCTTAATCAATGGACTTGTAGGCTGCGTCTGTCGATAGAGCATGTACATGGGCGATCCACTCGTTTCGCTATGCAAATTCAAATTATCCCACAGGCACTGTATGTGCACGGTCTTGACCTTGGTCAGTGGATCCAGCTGTTCCTCATCGCTCTGTTGATGAAATCATCTTATTACTCCACAAACAAAGTATAGGACTCATTTGCCACTTACCGTTGGCGGCAGACACAGCTCGGGCAGGTGCGTCTTACCCTCGATGCGCTCCATGAGCCACAACAGATTCCAATAGATGATCGGATGCTCCTCAACGAAATTGGGCTTGATGAGCGACAGGTCTCCCTCCTGGGTGAGTATGTTCTCCAACTCTTTGCGCAGCACTAGCGGATTCAGATATGGCACCGTTAGGCTAGACTTGTCAGCGGCCAGGCACTCGCCATTGTTCTCGGCCTCGGCGGCCTCCAGGCGCGTGATCTGAACGCTGAGAAAGGGCACGGTCAGCTTGTTGCACGCATGGCATGTGGTATTCAAGTTAGAATCCTCCGCCGACCAGCCGCTCATGATCTCCTCGTCGTAGACCAGCACCGAGCAGTTGTGGCACTGCGAGCAGGTCGTCAACTGTATCAGCACGTCGCATTCCTGATCTGCGTTGCTCTGCAACAGATTCAAGTTTAGTTTTATTCAGTTTGCATTTTGTTTTTAAACTCACCTCCATTGGGGTGCTGTAGAGATTGTCCGGCAGCACCGGCAAGGCGTGTGGGTGCATCGCCGCATTGGAGCTATTCTCGCCCAGGGGCACAAGGTTGTTGTAGCTCGACTTGCGCGACTCGCTCAGCCTGCCCCAAGGGTCTAGATCGCTCGAGACACGTTTCAATTTGCCTTCGTCGGCACCGCCAGCTGCGTCGTAGTCTTCGCCGCCCGCGCACACCTCCTGCTGATGCTGATGCTGATGATGGTGATGGTGCTGCAGATGATGATGATGATGGTGGTGATGATGATGATACTGATGACCATTATTCGTTTTAACCGGCGTCGAATTGGCCGATATGGCGCCCTTGATCTCATCAAATTTGCGAGTCAGCGAATTGGCCGCATACTTAATGCTGCTCAGGCTGCCCTGGATCAGCTCATTGGACTTCTTGCTCGTCAGGCTCGGGCTGTTAGAGAGTACAAATTAGGTCAGAGAATTGGTAAAATGTACACAGTGTTAAAATATACAGAAAGTTAAGGTTAAGAATAACAACAACAACAACAAATATCACATGGGCAGCAGCAGCAGCAGTACCTAACGTTCTTCAAATAGATTATAGACTACAAGTTTAGTTAGGTACACCTATATGTTTATACTTTATAAACGGGATAAGAAAACTCCCAGCAACGGAAAGGTCGGTAAATAAATAAATACTTCTCCTAAAAACTTGAATGAATAGGAATTCTAATATATATAATTACAGTTATTATATATATATACATAAAACAGTTTTCCACATAATTTCTGTTCGAAAATCGGAATTTTTCAATTTAAAAATTATCTAAATTAAATTTTTCACAGGCCTCAAGAATAACAAGTGATCATAAAAACTTGTTATAATAATTTTCTGAGCTCCATCTAGCTGTTAACTTTAGTTATATTATATAAAAAGTTATATTTTCCAACTAAAACTAACTAAATTTTTTTTAAAATCTAATTTTTTTGTGTTTATGTTTTCAAATAGAATCGTTCATTGCTGCCGCTGCGAAAAGAACAGATAAAGATAGAGAGAGAGTAAGAATTATGTACAGACATTGAGTGAGCGAGTGAGAAAGAGATACAAAGTGAGTACGCGAGTGAGAGAGAGATAGAGAGCGAGGTTTGGGTGCTGTTGTGGGTTATGAAGAAAACGAGGTTTACTGTGGATGTTGTGGCTATGTACGAATATGAAAGTTGTAGACATTCAGTGTAAGTGAGTGAGTGTGCGTGTGTGTGGGTGTGGGTGTGTGGCTTGTGTCAAACCTTGAATTGCCCGCCACCAACAACATCAACAACAACAACAACATCAATAACGCCGACGCTAAAGTTGAGTCAAAGGACAACCCGAAACCCGAAACGTTCTTAGCTGTAACCGATCCAAGGTGGAACTTAAGTGGAACATAAGTGGAATATAAAGAGTTTCAATTGTTGTGTGTGTATAAAGGCAAATGCTGCGCTACAAACTTTAACAACTATAATTACAATGAGAGATCTTTAGTTTCTTTAAGATTTATAATTTTTAATCAATTCTAGTTCAAATTTGTTGACCCTATGGCAACTACAGATTCATGATATAGTTGGCTGACTTGATCAATTTCAATATATATAGTCTCTCTGCAACAGAAATTTGTAAAGTATTATGAATGAATGAAAGACGAGAGCTTAGGCTTACAGTTATATTGATATATGACTAAAGTTGATAATATCGATCCAAAATAAATAGATGCACATTTACAGTTTAAATTTTACTGAAGAAAATTTGTTTCGAAATGTTAAAAGTATTTAACAAGGAAAAGCTTGGAGTAAGCGCTATGCAAATTTTGAGTGAAACATGAAACCAAAAAAAGAATGCTGCAGCAGCATTTGCACTTTGTATGTGTGTTTGTGTGTGTGTGTGTGTGTCTGTTTGAGAGTGTGTACAAGTTTTTAAGAGCTTTGCTGACTGACTTACCTTATGCTTGATATATTTTCTATAATATTGGCGGGCAATTTCAAGTCTTTCTTAAGGGACAATCGTGCGGGTGAATAACGTCTACAGTAAAAAAAAAAAATACAAAACGTTGCACAGAAACGAATTGGAGCGATTCAGAGAGTTTTGATATGTAAAAAATGCAAAAAGTAAAATGTAAACAAATTAAAATAAGTTAAGAGTCTGAAGGAAAAAAGAAAAAATGGCAGTTTGTGTGTGTGGAGTGTGTGTGGGAGTGTGTGAATTATTTGCAAGTGATACGATAGATGAGTGGCACACAATAGAGTTTATATAAGAACAATAAGTCGCCTGCGCTGCCTCTTTCTTTTGTATATAGCTCTTGTGGATCGTGTGGAACCAACTGGTGGCGACTTAGTTACCCGAATGTGAACTTGAGGGAGGAGCCAATGTTGGCCAGACTGTGCGTGACCCCGCTGCTGGCTACTGGCATCGTCTCAGATCGGTGCATGCTCTTCCCAATTTGCGTGGACTCATCGAAGGTGGCGCTGCGTTGGCCCCTGAACAGGATCGGCTTGTCGCTATACATGTTGCTGTTGAGAGCTGTTGTCGGTGCCAACTCTGGCTGCACCTCCGGCTGCTGCGTAGGCGTGGCGTCCTCCTCGTTCAAGGCGCCCAGCGGATCGTTTTGAGTGACGGGTGTACGTGGCGAAATTCTGACAAGAACACCGTTTGGATAAAGATACAATTCAATAAAAACTCCAAGTGCAGCACTTACTTAGTGGGGCTCTGCACGCGCTGTCTGGCTGGATGTGTACCCACATGCTCATCGAGCTCATCCTGCTCTTGCTCTTCGTCCACATCCACGTCCAGATCGTAGTCGCCGCCAGCAAACTGCATATCCTGCTTGCTCTTTTGCGGTGTCAGCGGCGTCGACTGCTCCGCATGCTCGACCTGTTGCTCTTCATCGTCGTCGTCCTCACCGTCGCCGATGCTCATGATTTGCTTGCGCGGCTTGTTCAGCAGCTGCCCGTCGCCGCCATAGGTGGGCGTGTTGGGCGTGCTGCCATTGGCGCTGTTGGCGGCCGACTCGCTGCTGATGAGCAGCCCTGCGCTATTCACCACATCCTCGGTCGGCAGCGCATCCGAAGTGCCGCCCGCGACCGTTTGACGCACAATGCTGCCCAGCTTGTTGCGGAGTCTGTCGAAAGCGGCAAAGTCCAGCAAACCACCACCACCACTGCCGCCGCCGCCGCCACCACCGCCGCCTTCTCCAGAGCTGGCCAGACTGCTGCGCGACTGTCCGTCCACCATTTCCAGAGTGCTCAGATTGTGGTCATGCGAGGAGCTAAGTGATTTGCACACCTTGGCGGCGGCACGGCGTTTGCCGGCGCGGCGAAAGTGAGCGGCGCCCATCACAACATTCTTGATGCGGTTCCAGCGGATCTGGCTGAGCGTGGTGCTGTCGCTGGGCCACTGCGATTCGAGGACACAGCGATTGTAGAAGCCGTAGGTCAGAGCGTTCGGCTGCACGCCCGAGCGCTTCATTAGATAATGGAGACGCACCGCCAGCACCGGCAGATTGTGTATGCCGCACAGCTGCATCATGATGCGGTAGCAGAACTCGTCGCAGGTGATCTTCAGCTTGCTGGCGCGCACCAGGACATCGTAGGCAGCGCGCAGTATATCGTGCTCCTTGCCCGCATGCCGCGTATCCATCACCATGGAGGGCAGAATCAGAAAGTACAGCGAGTAGCAGGTGGCCAGCAGATACTTGGACCACGCCTCCGGGTGCTGCTGACATCGGCTGGCCATCTTTTGCGACAGCTTCACCTCGTGCTTGGTGCGACGCGCGATCGGCGAACCGGGCGACAGAGATGCACTCAGCTGCAGCTGCAGAAACTGCGACAGCGCCGTCTTCTTCGTGCTGTGCAGCAGCTCCGGCTGCAGCGTGAAATTCTTATACATGTAGCTGGAGGCTCCGCCGGACGCAACTGCCACATTGTCCGGCGGAAAGATGTACTTGGTGCGCTCGCTGCTCTGGCCCGTGTCCCAGTCGACCAAATGCAGCTGGGCGGGTGTCTCGTCATAGCCGGTCACCTTCTCGGCGCACTCATCAAAGAAGCTCAGGCCGTGATCTCCGTCGGACACAAAGCTGCGCTCCTCAATGAATCGAATGAACATCTGGGTCTTCATCAGCAGCTCGAAGAATTTCTGGTGCGACTATAGAGAGAAAGAGAGAAGATCGTCATAATATGTACAAGTATTTGGCATTAAAAAGTAAATTTTAATTTATTATTTATTTAATTATTAATTTCCATTATTCTTTATCAAGTTTCAATATTACTTTATTTTTTATATTCGCTGGCTTCTTGAATATGAGACCAGAAAACATGATTCATTTTGCATAGCATCATTTATTTATTAATTGAGTGATTTCATAAAACAAATCATTTCAATAAAAAAGTGACTGGAAAAAACAATTTAAAAAGCAAACAGAAAATGCGAATCTTTTTTATTTTTTTATTAAGTGCCAACATTTCTGGAAGGCGACAGACAGAAATGCCCTGGAGACCTCGAAGAGCGAATACCCTAGCTTGTTGATATTGAATATTTTTGGAAAAAATGAATCAGACTATGTGGTCTAGAGGTAGCCAACTTTATAGTAATTCGATGCTATTAAATCATTATGCTATTGTTGACTCTTCTGACGCAATGTTTGTGGTCAAAGTTTTGTTTGCTCAACTAAATGTGGTTTATTAATGCACTACAATTCGAGATCTCAGGCAAGATTAACGTCTAGGCAATTATAATCATATTAATTATTATGAACTTGAGTAACGTAACGAAGCTTTATAGGGTATTTAAATATCGTCAGAAATTGTCTGACACATTAAATCGTCAGCGACCCCGTAAAGTAGCCGAAGGTTTAATCCGCTGGCCGTTTCTTCGCAACGAGTTACTACTCGGCGCTGACGTCATTTGGGGAATGCGAATATAAATTGAGATAAAAATAGATTGAACGCTTTTTAGATTGCTGCTAGGAAAAGCAAAAACAAACGGAGCAACAAACTTCAAGGCCAAATCGCATGAATCTACAGAAGCTGCCCGCACGCAATTGCTTAGCCCCATTGTCTGGGCAATAACCTATCCCCGCTCGCCCACTTACCTTATCGCGCGAGCGCAGAAAAGCTTTCAGCTGAAATAAGGCACTCGGATCTGTGGCGCCCACGGAGGGCGCCTTTGAAATAGGCACCAGATAGTCACGATAGCCGCGCAGTATGCACGCCATGAAGAGCAGAAATGCCTCTTGGATGCGCTGCTCCAGCACCAGCTGTACAAAAACGAGTATTAAAAGAGCTGAATAAAATATTTTGGATCAAGGGCAACTTGCCTCACGCTTGCGCTTGCGTATATCGCGATCCAAGCTGTTAGTAGAGTCATAGCTGATGGGCTTGGCGTTCTCCAGCTCAGTGAGCGTCTGTCGCAGCAATCGGGCCGCGCGCTTCGGCAGCAGCTTAGGCGTCAAATGGCGCTGAGAGTCACACAACTGTAGACGAGGAATTCGAGAATAAGTAAATGGACAGCTAAGTTGAGAATGAGTAAGGCGTACGCTAATGTTGTTGGTGTCCAGATCAATGCAGGTCACATCCGTAGGCGGCTCGTACAGGTCAAAGAAGCGCGAGTCGACGCCAATCAAATAAGGCAAAGGCGCATGCAACACTTCGGCCAAGCCCAGCGGGCACAACGGTATATAGGGGCACTGCCACTTGAAGGGAAAGAGTAGCGAGACAATCGCCTCAGCGACGGCAGTCAGTGTTGCAGGCCTAAAAGTGAGAGCTTAGTTAAACAAGTCACATAAGACCGGAGGAGACCGCCCGTACCTGAGTGAGTGTATGAGTATCTTTTGTTCGGTCAGCGCCAGAAGGAGAACGTGCAGGCAGTTGTCGGTGCCCAGATTCTGGAGAAGCATATGGAAACCGGCGCCACTGCGCGGCAAAGGCGAGTCCTCTGGCTGAGTGAGCAGAATCCGATCATTCGACTCGCTGGACAGTTGTAGGTGTATGCTAGGCGCTGGGAACGGCACCTCGTCCAGCAGCTGGATAATGTAACGCTCCACGGGTATCGGTATATTGACGCCATACACGACCATGCGCTAGGCGGGAAGAAACAAGAGACTCGTTAGCAGCCGTCTGTTAATTGATGCAGTCGCAGTTAGTTACGTGTAAATATTTCAGCCACTTGTCGAATGTGTCGCCAAAGGGATGATGCGAGAGCAGGCAAATGGCCTTGATCATGTGGAGCGAATGCTGTGCCGCGAACTCATCATCCCAGCCAAGCAGCTCGCGTTGATCAGCCGACAAGAGCGACTCACTGGAATCGGAAATGTGATCAGTTAAACAGTGAATTCATTTCACTTCTGTGCGTTGCTTACTCGTAATCCTCGTAGAATGTGAGTGCCGAGCCGTACACCTTGTAGGTGCCATCGCTCACAGTTAGCACGAATGTGCTGAATACAGGGCTGATGGGTTTGCGCTTCTCGGTGCCGTTGACATGAGGCCAGGCCTCCAAGCTGGCGCCCATGGGCAGGCAGAAGAGCGGCACGCTCGGGCACAGATTGAGGGGAAAGTCCGTGTGATCTACGGTGGGATAGCGCAGTAGTATTTCCGGCTTGTAGCTAATGTGCTTGGGACGGTACATGGACTTCTTGTAGCACAAATAAACATCGCTGCCCACATAGCCCTTGTTCAACGTCTTGTATATGAGACAGAAGGCGTGTGGCGGTCGCTCCCCCTTGCTCTGGACAATCACGCACAGCTCGGTGACCACCAGCTCGTTGCAGGGCATGTCTGGACGGGCTCGACGATATGTGAGAAACGTTTTCGCCGACGAGTTATTCACATTGGCCACACGACCGCCGGGCGTTTCGGCAACAATTTCAGCATCCGACATGATGCGCTCATGACCATCATAGAGCACGCCTTAATCGAAAGAAAGCAAATGCACTCACTCAATTATAGTCCACAATGGATGGCTTCGATTCGCTTACCGATATCCACTAGTGGCGGCCGATCCTTGCCGCGTCGAAAGTATATGTAGCATTCAGTGGTGCGCACCGAGCCATGATTGAGATTTGCTGGCAGTCCAGTGGGCGTGTGCTCCAACAGCTCATAGCCATCGGGCATCTGTTCACCCAGCAGCGGAAAGAAAACGCCAATGTCCGTGATCGGCTCAATTGTATTGGCCGCACGCAGACGGCCCGAGTCATTGAATATGTTATCCTGCAGCAGCTGCGGCTGCTCGGGCATTCCGGCAACCACAAAGTAGTCCGCTATGCGTTTCTCCTCCATATCTTATGCTGCAGTCGGCCGCGTGTTCTTCTCAACTGCAAAGAAATGCCAAAAGGGGGAAGCTTTAACTCGGCCGATAAGATAAAACGGACGGGCACAGAAGACACAGGCAGCACCGGGCACTGTTTCAAAGTCGATTTGGTAGCGGCAGCTGGCACAAATCTTTGTTTACATTGCCGACGTCGCTGCTATCGCCGAAAGGTGATTACAAATACACGCAGCTCGAATGAAAATCAAAGCAATAATATAAATATCTAAGCAACTTTGCTGGAATCTCGATTCGAACGACAATGTCGATGTCGATGTCGATGTTGACGTCGACTTCGATGTCGTGGACCTTGCTGTTGGTTGTTGCTGTTGTTGTTGCTGTTATTATTGTTGCTGGTTTGTATTATGCTACGACCACAGCTTACAACAAAAACAAGTTCCGCATGATGATTCAACGACGTTTCCGCTGCTGCTGTTGCTGCTGCTGGCGTTCGAATGATATGCCTTTTGTTTTGTTGCTGCTGATTTGGTTTTTGTTTACAGGAATCGAAATCTGCCCCCGTTGCGGTCGTTCCAGATGCCTATGCAAAACTTACAAATCCGCTGCCGTCGGTTTTGTCGTTGTTGCAACTGCTAAAGGGGCGCTGCTGCGTCTTTGATTTTAGTTTTCAATTTTCGTCGTCGTTTTTGCAACTTCTTCACACTACGTTAATTTCTACACAGCGTTGCACAAACACACAAACACACACACTACACACACTCGCTCACATTCATACAGACAAGACACGAAATCATACATACATATCGATATGTAGGCGGCGACATTCGCCCACTTGCACTTTGTCTTGACTTTGTGCCCTTAACTATCGCGCGTCTTTTGTTCAATTTGTTACGTCGTAGCTGTTTAATGCACGCGAATTCGTTGGCTATTGAAAGCTGGGGTTGTTGATATATCGCACATCGCTCGGTGAACTTTCGATACAACAATATTTGTATCGATTATGGTTATCAATAAATGATCTAACTGTTGGTAGGAGACAAGTTTTATATTACACATACATTTGAGATCTTGTACAAGTAATATGGTATTCGTAACGGAATCAAGTTGAATTGCCATAAAATTTAAAAAAACTAAGCAAATAAACTTATCTAATTGTTGCAAATAAGTAAATTCTTTGAGATGAACATTTTATTACTGTCGACTATCGGTTAAATTTCCAGATTGACAGTTTCTGACTATCGATATTTAAATATATAACAATCGCACTAAGCTCACAGATACGTTTGATTTAAATATTTGCGGTATGAAGAATAAATACAACCTTTTAAAATTTGTATCCTCATGAGAAATAAATAGTTATAAAAATTATTCAAACCGAAAATGTCCACAACCAATTAAAGTAGATCAATATATACTTTTTTGTATATTTATGTACATATATGTTTATTTATTTATATATTTCTCTCAGACTTTGAATAGAACTTTAGGGCAATTATATTCAATATTCAGTATATTAAATGCTAAAATTTTTTCTTAATTATACCTTGTGGAATACGCTTAGAAGAATACAAGTGCCTATTAATATAAATGAAATAATTGATCATATTCGTAATGGGTGCTCAAGGTTAAGACTCATGTGTTCATTTCAGCAAATGACAGTCTTTGAGCATATCCCAATGAAGTGCAATAAGTGAACATATATAAAAAGAATATTTCCAATTTATATGAGAAAGGTATTATTTTCTAACAAAGTGTTATTTTATATTGTGTGTAACTGCGGCTTTTCAATTTAATATCCAATCGTAGATGACTTATTGAACTTTCTTCTTGTAGTCTCATCTCAAAGTGTTATCGATATTCGACTCATTTCAACGTCGATGAACACTTGCTCAACTGCTGCACCGATAGTTCAGTTTGCGCACAGCTGATGGACGCAACATAGAGTGAGCTACATCGATAGAATTCAGATTGCACACAATCATCGATATACAAAGTATCGCAGAAATAGAGGCGCGAAAATTAGTTTGCATTTTTAAAATTTTTAACATATTGCTCTACAATTGCTGATATTTGATTAATTTTGTAGTAGATATAATTATTGATGAAAATATCGGACCGTTGCAATCTTAACCTAACAACTCATTGTAATATTAATGAAAGTGCTCTACACTTTGTGGGTCAAGTCAAGCAGAACGTAACCGGCCCCAACAATGGCGACACATGCATTAGATCTAATTATGTTTTTTTGTGGCTTAAAGCCAAGCTGCAGTCTATTAGTCCAAATATACAATGGCCCAGTTGGTGGCGGCACTTGTCTATTGAGCGTTGAAAGTTGCTCGCTTTCATTCATAAAAGCGATTGGCTCGAGTTTTTACTCAAATTGAGCGCAGCGCTTACTGCGAGGCAGAACTTTACTTCTGCGCAGGCAGTGGCGCCCCAAAGGGGCGAGTTCCCGTTGACTGGCTTATGGCCCCTGCAGCAAGGACTCTGCTGCACAGTTTCGCTCATTTTTGTTTACAAATATTCCGTCGTGCCATCCGCTCGTACCGCAGTCCTTAGAGAATTCCATGCGCGCCTGTTGCGTGCGACCATTGGATGTTGTTTTAATGGATTCTGCCTCGGCCTCGATTGGCTTGGCCATTTGGCTGGCCCGGCTGCTGTTTCTATTTGTGATAATCAAATTAAGCGGTCTTCCCGAGCTGATTATCAGCTGTGCCATTGCCATTTAATTTCCTCTTAATCAACTGTGCAGTCCATTGCCCTTCGCCCCGTTTGGGCTATTACAAAATGATATAACAAAGATTTATAAAGAAATACCCTAATAAAAATCACAGCAAAACAATTAACTAAGCAATCTAGGCCAACAAATCAGATTAATTAAGAACAATTGCCAACAGTCAAACAACAGTAGGTGTCTGGAGTTTGGCATATGTACATACATACATATGCATGTATATATTTTTATCTAGATTGAGAGATACCCTACAAGCAGACCTTCAACAAATTTTTATACTTTTCAAGTGCAATCTATTTTTTAAATTATAATTTTTGTGTTTTTCACAAAGTGTTTTGCTTTTTTCTATTATTTTAAATATATATATATTTCTTTTAAAGATTTAACTTGATAAGATTTGTAAGCTGAAAAAAATGGCATTTTCACTTTTTTTCTTTTTTTTTCACCAAGTTTTTGTATGATTATAGATTTATTAAACACATTTTGTATAAATTGATCATAATTATATTATATATCTTATATAATAAATTCTTAAAATTGTAAAAATTTTCCTTGCAACAAATTTGGCTTAAAAACCTTACCTTTATTATAATCTCATATTTTATAAACACATTTTATGACTGATCATAATGATAATCATCATCAACGTGAATATAATATCTTACAAAGTCTTATTTGAAATATTTGTAAAATATATATTCAAGGCCTGCATTATATTCTTCGCTTAAGGCTAAGAACAACCAATCATTGCCTGCTGTTTTTCGTGGAAATTTTGAATTTTGCAATTCTAAAAACAATTTGTATTACCTTTTTACTTCGCAGAATGCCTCTTCTTAATGCATGCACATATTTCTATTCATATCCTGCTAAGAAGGCAGCGAAATCACTCAGGACATTGAGTGGGCGTTCGCTGGCAAAGCGCTCGGAGTATAAAGTACAAAATAGCTCATACGCCGTGTCGGCCGTCGCTGGGTGCGTGTTCGGGTGTCGGTTCGTTGATTCTTTGGCAACGGCAACAGCCCGTTGGATTTGAATTGTTGAAAGCGTGTGCAGTTCGCATGCGAATGTCCTGACCGACGGTTGTGTGGCCGGCGCAGCATCCGAGCATCCCGATACTCTTCAAAACGCTTCGAAAATTGTTTTTGAAAATGTGAACATGTGTCAGAAGTACTCAAAAAACAGAGGATAATTATAAATCTCTTCAATAAATCTGTGGATATTTTTCTTGACTTTTTTTTCATGTGCTCCGAAAAAAACAAAACAAAACTCAAGTGAACAAGAAAATTTTATGAAATTACGAAAAACCTAGGAGTGGCTAAAAAGTCAAATCACACTCTAAATTGCGCTCTAAATTTGTGCCACATCAGCCATAAACGCGACAGCTGAATATCGGTTATGCGTCTACCCACAAATCTAAACAGGTGAGTGCACCGCATAATTGCCGGAAATTGAATTATAAGGTGAGGTGCTGACTTTTACAAACGGTAATTACGTTATTTCGTTCACCTCAAAATCGAAAATGGAAAACAAGTGAAGCAAATTGCATTCCAAATTTCCGAACTTCATTTACAGATGCAAAGGAAAAGTTCATTTGCAGCATTGTCAATAATTAGTTGTAAATTTCTATAAGAGAAATTTCATATTCACAAATTCAATATTCACTTTTCCCCACTTTGTGTGGGAAAAGAATTCTTCGAGTGTTCAGTTCGATTCAAATTAAATTTTGCGGTTACCCCAATTAAAGACGATTTGTAACCAACAGAAAAGGTTGAGGAAAGGTTTTTTCTCTTTTATTTTTGTGAAACCCTAATTCAATTAGGCGTCCAGCATTGTGCACCGCTTAAATATTGCTGAAGGGAAATAGGGCTGCATCTAGAAATCTCACAGGCTCTGAACCTTTCTCTCTCTGCGAGTGTGCGTGGGTGTGAACAGTATCAAAGACAGAAGTAATGCTATTTAAATACGCAGACGGCATAAAGCTCATTAGCATATTGTCGCCGGGACGGTCATCAGGTTCACAGGACAGCTGGTCTCTGTTCCCATTTCCCAGCACTAATTTTTCCACTTGATTGATGAGTCCAGTTACAGCCAAAAGCTGTCGACTCATTCAACACTGCGTCGCTTTTCAAAATTTCACCTGCCAGATGAAATGAAAGCCATTTAACAATGAACTGAACTTGCCTTCATCTATTCATCAGATAAAACACTTTTCACAAACGTTTTCAACAATGCATGTGAATAACAAAGATGCAGATCCGAAAACGTAGATGACTTATGCAAAGGGGTCAGAGCTCGAGTTCCAGACTAGTTTCTAGTAGACAGTGTTCTCTTATCCAAAGATCATAACAAAGTTTTAAACAATTTCAACATTTTGTAAGTTTATTCCTTTAATCGGGCTGCTACTGCTAACTGGTTTCGAACAAAGTCGATTCGAATTATTATTAAAAAAATGCAAAATTGTTCTCGAATCGATTACAATCATCACAAATATCTCGCACTTTTTAAGAGCTTTAGTTACCAAAGGTTGGTACATAGATACCCCAATAACAAAGAGTTTTCCCAACTTTGAAGACCAAATTCCATTGCTCTTAAAATGCAGGGTATCTGAAGGTCAAGCATGCCCGGCTAGATTACATATGCTTTAGTTGCCAATGGTTGGTACATAGATACCCCAAATCTATCCAATAACAAAGAGTTTTCCACATCCTCTTAAAACTCAGAGTATCTGAAGGTCGAGCATGCCCGGCTAGAGAACATATGCTTTAGTTACCAAAGGTTGCTACATAGATACCCCAAATCTATCCAATAACAAAGAGTTTTCCAAATCCTCTTAAAACTCAGAGTATCTGAAGGTTGAGCATGCCCGACTAGAGAACATATGCTTTAGTTACCAAAGGTTGCTACATAGATACCCCAAATCTATCCAATAACAAAGAGTTTTCCAAATCCCATTCCTCTTAAAACTCAGAGTATCTGAAGGTTGAGCATGCCCGACTGGAGCACATATGCTCTTGGGGGAGCGGGTTAGTTAACCTTGAAAACTTTAAGCATATTTCACACACTTTTCTTTGCGACACGCAACTCGGTTGCTTTGAGTGGTGCAGGTGGGGAGTGGGAAATATGCGACATGCATTTAATTTCAATTCCCACTTAATTTGCATTTAATGCGCGTACTTTTCGTCAAAATGTAATTGGCCTAATTAGGTGCGACACGGCCGTAAATGTAACGTGAAACATTAACGCATTAAGTGATTAAACGAAGACTCTCCGCCAGTGAAATGATGTGAAGTGGAGCGAAACGAAGGCGAGATATGAGAACTGTGCATAGAATTAATGAGCCAAATGTCAAATTTGAATGGGTTAAATAATGTCTAACAGACGCGACAACAAAGGAAGACTTCCCCTCCGAAGGGTGGGCAGCTCTCTGCTGAACTGGCTACACGATGGAGTTCGCTTAAAGTTCAACCAGATGCAGATGAAAAAATATAAGAAGAGAATTTCTTATAAACTTTTCTATGATGTTTTCACAAGAATTTAACGCCTTAGGCAAGGCAAGGCCAGCATACTCCATCCTCAAAAAAAAGAAGAAAAAATAGAAGGCTCAACCTACGATGCTAAGAAAAACAGGCCAGAGATAAGGCATTAAAAATGAACATAATGGACACGGCCTGTGCGACTAGCAAATGCCCTGCAATTGACATGCTGGAAAGTATGCTAAGAATACGAGAATGCCCATCTCATGCTGCCCATAAGTAAGTAACCCACTTGCTCACGCTACAGGGTATAGCATATGAAAAAGCGACGCAGAGCGTTGACTTCTCTTGAGTCTTGCATCACTTTTGAAATGGGAACGGAACCGTAAAAATACCACAACGCACAGCTACAGCCAGCCAGAGCATGGGCACAGGTGGGCGTGGCATGCGCCTGACCAAAAACAAATAAACAAAAAAAAAACACTTCTTCCTCAACCCGTTCCCATCTCCTTTGTCTATCTCTTCCGGCGGGGCCTTCCTGCCTTCCTGGCCGTGTGGCCAGGCGTTCACAATGTTTTGCTTATTGTCCTGCTGCTGTGGCATGGCAAGTGGTGGTGCCCCAGCAATTGCAGTTAGATAAGCATGTGCCCCTACCCCTGCTCCCCCCAGCACTCAGTGACCCCTTTGGCTTTGGCCCTTTGTGAAATTCCTGCTCTCAGCTTAAGCAGCTAAGAAGCTGCTGCATACTTTGCGGCGCCAGTTAAGGCAAATTTATATCTACATTATCTATCTCGAATGTACTGAAGCTCTGAAGTACTCATTCGGTCAAGAATCTGCAGCAAAAACATACTTTGTTTTCCTCTCAAAATATCTGCGTTTTTTGTGCACAACAAACTATCTGCGTCACGTCGTAAAACTGGCTCAGCCTTAGCTCGTTTGACATCCATTTCATATCCATTAATTTTACTTTCAATTTGAGCTGCAAAAACTGAACTGAACTGGTCCATTGAGTCGAATTCCAATGATATGTGGCAGACACTATGAGGCTTCTCCTATGTTATGCAAGTCGATGCAGCCCTGTTCGATTCAATTTGCAGATCTGTTGGCTTGGTTAGTTGAGGCTTAAAAACATGCCGTCGAAATAGATTTCTGTCAACGTTGAAGCACGTTTCGAATAACATTTTTACAGACAGGCTGCAGCTAGCTTCCCACAGCACAGTGGGCTTAAGATTTCTATTCTTTAAGCATTTACATATCTGCATATATGTATATGTAGTAATGTTTATTATAGTAATACGCCAGTTTATAAAAACCCACAAACAATGTCGTAAAAAATGAAATTTTATTGTTTCTTTTATTTTTCTTAACCAGACTGCTCAGATAAAAATCAATTGCAGCATATTTTATGCTGGAGCGGGTCCAACCGACTGATTGATACTCGGCTAACGCAAATGCAAATGTGAAATTGGAATGCTCCATGCGACTAACAAATATGCCCATTTCACTTGTTAAACGGGGTATGAAACAAAAAAAATAACAATAACAAAAACAGAAGGTAAACACATTTAAAATTTGTATGCGCTTCTCTCCCACCCGCACTCACACCTAGTCGAAGCTTATGCATATCATGAAAAATTTATAAAATTCTGCCAGCGGGCGGTTTCCTTGCCTCCTGCTGTGTCGCTGTCTGTGTGTGTGTGTGCGTGTGTGCGTGTGTGTGTGTGTGCGTGTTAATATAATTGATTGACATTATTTAAGCGTAAAGACAAAAAAATTTGCCAGTAAACAAATGACATTTAAATTGTTTTTGCACACACAGCGTGTGTTCCCGAAAACAATAACTCCAAATTGTTGTTGTTGTTGTTGCTGTTGCCTTGACGAAAGTCAGCCCAAAATGTGATTATAGTAATTGGCAATTAGAGCGATTTGAATAATGTTATGAATCAATTTAAAAATGATTGTTAGTTTTTGTTTTTAAACTTTTTCTCATTTTCCATCAAGCTGAAGTTGGAGGTAGTCTTACTTCTAACTGAAGAGTGAAATTTTAGAAAGTTCATTTGACGGCTTATCTTCAATATAAGAAATGTGGGCAATTTTGCGTAGATTTGGCCTCAGGGAGTGGCAGCTGCTCATGTTGATGTTTATTTCAATTGTTTAAGCGCTTATCGCTGCTCTTATTGTTGATATTTTCATTTTTATGTGCCAATTGAATATGAAATGTTCTTTGCAGGCTCTTCACTCGCGCGGCCTACAATTAGTTAATTGACTTAAAATTGTTAATTTTGCTGTTGTTGTCGTTGGAGCTGCTGCTGCTGCTTGTCGAGATGAAAGTAAAGTTTCATTTCTCAGAAAAACACACACACACAAATATAAAAACAAAGCAAGATGTTACTCCAGACAGAAAGAAAGAGAGAGAGGGAGAGAGAGAGCGAGAGAGTGCGATTGAGACATAATTGTGGTGCAAAGTCACTTTGAAGTTCTCCAACCACAAGACATTAGCAGGTGGGGTATGTGCGGGGCTGCTTAGGTAGAGGTGTGTGTGGGGAGGCTTCACTGTGGCAATTGCTGCTGCTGCTGCTGCTGCATGCTAATCGAGTCAAAATGTGCCCCAGGAACTGTTTCCGTCTACATAACAAGATGTGCGCTTGTTCTTTTTGTCGCGGAACTCGTAAATAATTTATGAAGAAATTAAACTGTTTTTGCTTTTAATCTCACATACACCCACGCACACACACACACACATACACACATCTATGCAGAGAATGTTTGTGTTAATTATTTGTTGTACTGTAGAAATGAAGCTGAAATAGCTAATTGAAGCAAAGTTTTGCTGTTGCCGCTGGCTTGGCCCTGGGCCATTTGTAAAATGCCAAAAACTGTTTCTGGCCAAACAGATCCGCCCACACACACCCACGCACACATTTTCTGAAAGAAACGCAGAGTTATGAGCATCAGAGCCGCTAAATTGTATGGCCTGCGCCTTGGAGCACTGTCAAAAGTCCACAGTCTCAGGCATGCTCCGAATTTGTCTTGGCTCGGCGAGTGGGTGAGCGGCAAAGATGGCTGAAGCTTGTTGCGTATGGGCTGGATCCCGTCAAGGCCGAAACACTTTGTCTGCCCAAATAGTTTGCCCCCTGCATTTTCGGCTCACCAAATTGTTCACATTCATTTCCGTTCCAGGAACTTGGTGACAGTCAAATGAGCAACGCCCCCACTCTGTGCGCCCACTCTACTCGCTGCTGCGTCTAGTCTTGGGGGAGTTGGGTAATTGTGAATTTATCAACTGTTTGCGCTTGCTTTAAGTCTAACTAATTTCTTTTAAATAAATGTTCTCTGTCTGTACTGCCATAGTAATCTTAGTTAAAGATGTTTCTTTACATCTGGTAAAGTATTTAATAGTCTGATTTACTTATCTAAGATAAAATACTCTGCGTATTACTTTATAAATATAATAAACTATATCTATGGTAACTATTGTGAACCAAGCTTTAAGACAGCTCATTCGCTCTGCGCCTTAAGTCGAGCGAAGAATAGATTTTTTTTGCGATTTTGTGCTCCAGTCCTCATCTCACTCGATTAAGCTTAATTGTAGCTTAACATCAACGTGCTACTCGTTTGCTTATTAAAATTTATTTTTTTTTTGTGTACGGAGGTTTCTTTTCGTCGAGTTTCGTATGATGTGTTGCAAAAGTTTTACAACTTTTACCAAATTGTAAAGTACGCTTCTCAAGTACTAAAACTTTTACGCCTCCAAAAAAGTATGCAACGTGCATGTTACAGCAGTCAATTGTATTCATGATCTGCATATGTGTGTGTGAGTGTGTGTGTGTGTGTGTGTGTGTGTGTGTGTGTGTGTATGTGTGCGTGCGTCAAGTCAAATGTCACAAAGGAGCGTGCTGCTCAAGCAACGGGAGCAGCATAAAAAATTCAACAAAAGAAATGTGAAAATATGTCAGCGGGTTAAGCAGCAGCAGCAGCAGCAGAATCCAATTGACAATGTTGCAGTCAAGCGTAGCCGACTGTGCAATACTCGTTCATGGCTCAAAAGCAGCTTCATTTATTTACCATTTTGTGTTTCTTTTTTGATTTGGGCGAGCTCGTAAATTTGCAGTCCCGCATTGCACAAAACCAATATACCCTTTTTTACTACGAGACAGAGCATAAGCAACGTGCTGCAGGAGGACGCTTGGGCATGCGGTATTCGGCATTCGGCATTCAGCTGGCGTGGGCGTGGCATTAAGTTATGAACTCTACAATGTATGTGCCATATAGAAAGCTCTGTTTCCTAGGCTACGGATGGGGCACTGACAGTTAGGGGCGTGGTCAGAGATGACAAGCAGTTAGAGCACAAACAGACACAATTTCTTTTACAATTCTCAACAATATCGCCAGCTATTTGCTAAAAATGTTGACATTACAAATAACTATATTTAAATTCTACTTGGGATAAAGTTGAGTCAACAAAAGGATATCTTTCATGTGCTTCAAAGTTCACTTCAGAAATTGGAATTTTTCACTATTTTCGGAACACTTTAGCATGGTAAGCCCCCTTGCATGCGCGTGGTTAGTCGAAACATAAATTGTGCTTAAGTATAAAGTAGTTTCATATACATATACACACAAGGAACCAATCCCAAAAACTTCTTCTTTTAGCAAATTTGAGTTTTAAGCTTTTTTTTGGGAAATACTTCCGCTTGCCGAGGAGACGCTGTTGCATGTTCATGTCGGCTAGTCCAAACATAACTTGTGCTTAAATGTTAAGTAGTTCCATACACACATACATACATATATGTATATACATGCATAGAGTCACCCAGAGGGAACTGCCAAGAGCTAATTTGATTTTATTAATGAAATCATTAGTAGAAATGACAAAACGTAGACCTGAAGGTAAGGTCGAAGTCAGGACACGCCTGGCACCTGCCCGGCAGACGGCCAGACGAAATGAATGAATTTAATGTTGCATGTGAGTGGTCGTTACCGCTATTCCCTTTTATACCCTATACTCATGAAACGCACTTGACAGGGAGTTATAGAAGTGGCGCCAAAGCTTTAAATGTTTTCAAAGTTGTTCGAAAGTCAGAAATATTGATAAAATATTGGTTTTCTGTATCTAATCGTAAGTGAAGAATAGAGAGGGATAGAGCTATATGCCAAATACATGCTATAGTCTGAAATCAGAGCTAACATTCTCATTTGATTTTTAACAGAATCTAAAATATTATTTCCATTGTCAATTTAAAACACAGGTGGTTCTAGAAAAGATCATATATGATCATACATATATCATACATCTACATATATGTATGTATTTATTCGTTTTTTGTTTCATATAATAATAATTGTTTTCGGAGGTCTTCATATACAGTATCAATAGTAACACATCTTTGCCTGGCATATATTTTCGTTCTTATGGCTTTTTTATTTCGAGAATCACGAGCTTAACTTACATAGAAGGCCTATCTCACACCAACTGCAACTTCTTCATGGAAATAAACAACCCAATGACATTAGATGTTCATATGCCGCCTGCTAGGGTATATCAACTTCGAAACTCCGCACATAACTCTGCCTTCTCTCTCAGTTTTTTCGTTTTTTTGCGTGTCCATTGTCATTGGGGTGTCGCAGGTCTAGTACAGGGACTCATGCCTCGACTCTTTGTCATGTCAGGGGCTCATTTCATGCGTTCAGTTCGTGAACAAATGTCCCCGCCCCCGTCGAAAGCTGAACGGTAAACATGTTGGACGACATAACGGTTACGGATGTGGTCATTCACACAAATTAAATATTTGCTTTTTGCTATTGTAAGCGAATGGTCATTCTCCGATGCGGGAAATTTTATGCATTTCCCAACGCCAACTTAAATTAATTGAGCCGAATTTTCGTGGTAGACAAAAAAACCTGGCCCTGACACCGGGCCAAAACAGCTGTAAATACAAAATACCAATTTACGCATTTAATTGCGAGCGCTTTTTGTTCACTTTTTTGTTTGATCGTTAAAAGGCTTCGCGCTAGTGAATGCAGCTGAACAGCCGAAGCTTTAAAAGTTGCAGTTGCCGAACACTTTAATGGCATTTTGATAGTTGTTGAACATTGTAAATTGATTACAGTGCTGGAAAAAGTAATTTCCTATATTGAACTAATGCAGCTCTAGTTGAAAATAGCAAATGACTTTTTCAAGCTTTTTTTTTTGATCTCTTTTTATATGATATATTTTTATATATTTTATTATTTTATATATTTTTTCTTCCTCTTTAATCATTTAGATTGTGTCTACAAATCAATTTCAGTCAGTTTATTAAATATATTTTATTCGAGAATTTCAAGATTTTTTCGGAATTTATTTTTTCTTCACAATCTTCAGGTTTTACTTTTAAACAGTTATATATGATAATATTAGAACAAAAAGCAAATTTTAAAGTACTTCCGAGAGGATCTTAATGTTTACCAAGTTTCATTTAAAAAATGTCATAAATTTTGAAAAATGTGAGCTGTGAGCGACCTGAGGTCGTCTTTTCAAACCTCCATAACTTTGTCAAATTTAGAAAGATTTGGCTGATCTGAAACATTTTCTTCATGTTTTATCCAGTAGATTGTTTCTACATTTAAATTTCAGCTAGCCCCCTTTTTTTTTTCGACGAATTCGTCTTAATCGATACTAGATGGGAACTCGGGAATTTTGAAATCATCTGTTAGATTTCCATTCCTATGATATCAACTATAATCGATATAAGACTTAAAGTTCTTTAGCATAACTGTCTGTATTATATTTTATAATGCATTGCCAAATAAAATTGTCATGAGGGATTGAAAAAAATGTATCTACGAGTATATAAATTCTTTTCAAATGATTGAGAATAATTAAAAACCATCTCAACGAGGAGTATTGTATCCACGCAATGTTGCCAATTAAAAATAATATTATATTTGTAACAGGCATTTTGAAAAGGTTAAATGTAGGTTCTTCAAGGTTTTTAAGCTCAAACCTTTTTTTTATTTTATTTAAATTTCGGACTTGAGCTCAAAGCATGAGTTGGGCAATTTTTGCATACATTCGGTTGGAGCTGCTATTAAAATGCCACCTGCATTCGCCAGGATCTATTCAAATTATCGGGGACATTTTTCTACTTAATATTTTCAACTTGGAACGTCGGCTATTGTCAGTTGGACAGCCTTAATAATCATGCCATACACAGCAACAATCAACGTCCTGGCCATTGAGATGCTAATGTATCCATGCGCGTGTCTATGGACTCAACAGTTGCCGTTGTGTGGATAGTTCGCACACTTATAATATACAGTATACGTCCGATGGTTACTCAGCTGGCAAATGATTTCTATTTGTTGTGAAGGGTATTATCACTTGGATACGAAACTTGTAACACAGTCAACGGTCGAGTCTTTATAAGCAAAGCTCCGACTTTCTTTTGCAGCTGTTTCATTAGTCGGAGCTGGGTGGATGGGATCAGTTTTACCTATATATAGGATACATATTTATAGGATATTTGACAGTCGGGCATTTACTTCAGCAATATGGTTGAAGATGTTTCACGAAACATGGATTATAGAGCATGTTAATGTAAATAGGTTTGCTTGTGACACTGGCTTCTAGCTCTGGCTGTGGCTCAGACAGCGACTCAGCAGAATAGCTGTTGAGTGTGTACACACGCCCCGACACACACACACACACAGATGTACATATGTGTGTATATACACACGCCCTAGGTAAGCACACGCAGCTGTGTGGACGTGCCCCATTGGAGCGCACCTAAGCACACCAAACAAATCAAATGTGGCAAGGATGCGGCAAGGATGCGTTACGTACGCACCGAGGCGCTAAACGTGCTGGCTAAATGTTTGACTTGGCTAGATAAAGACTACAACGTAGCCGGGAAAGTCTGCATCAACGGCAACGGCAGCGGGTGCGATAAACGTCGGGTCGTCCTCTTATCGGGTCTGCATTGCGCCCAGCCACGCCCCCTTCCGGTAAGACAATAACCGATGCTAATGTATTATACGTGTCAATTTTGAATCCCGTTTGACTGATATGTGTGCCCATATCACTGAGCCGCTGTTTATATATATATATATATATATATGTGTGTGCGTAGGCGTCATAATACATTGCCTGCCGGGCTAACGCCCCCTGCCCTGATGCCCTACGTCTAGTTGAATGCCCACAGCGGCTGCACCTCTAGTCTAGTCAATGGGTAGTCGTGGTCCCTTGATAGAAATGTCGCTGTCAATTTGTGACAAAAACCTATCAAGTTGCTAGGCGGAGGCAAACTTTGCACTGTCGCTTGATATAGCCGATAAAACAGAAAAGGGCTATCGATCATGCGAAGCTAGGCAAGCATAAAGGTTAAGTGGAATTTTGCTAGCTAGCTGCTTGAGTTTCACAAAATGATATATTATCAAGTCACAAAAAGGGTTGCATTGCCAGAAGGGTAAATAAGAGCTGTGCCATCATAATCGATATATATCGATATCGTGAACTCGGGCTTACAAGCTGAGGGTAGACGACTTGCGCTCAAGACATTCAGCATGAATTATGTGTTCCTTAGGCACTACGAATAGTAAAAGTTTGATTAGATGAAAATCAATTGGGAACTTTGATCTGTAATCGATAAGTTTTCTTATATTAACTTTTTCTGTAATATAGAGCTTATGAATATACATAATGTTTCTTGTACTACCTAACCGTATATTTTTGACATGATAAGATCAAGATTTCTATAGTGTATACAAACCGCTTTGTTTACTCCCCGACAAATTGTATAAAAATCTCTTTCTAAGAGCTGATGATGTGGAATAGTTGGGTATTCAGGACTAAGTTGCAATACTAACTAGAATTCAATTGCTATTCTTCATATGCTGTAGTCCAATAACCTAAGAAGATGAAATTTTGATTGCAAACTTTCTATAGAGTATTTAGTAGTCGAGACGTTTCTTGTTTCCACTTTTTGTGCTTTATGCATCTGATGAATTAACGTCGAGTCCAAATAAGAGCTAAACAGTCGCACACAGAGATAGAGTTTGAGATACACTTACAGCTACAGTTGGCCTCAGCTACGTGGGCTGGCAGCATTTACGGCCTACAAAGGCAAATATATGTACATATGTGCTTATATAAGTAGATGCATGTTGCTTTTATGCCCTCAGTGCTGCTCTTTTTTCGTATTTTTTTACAAGTAAGACATTTGCGTAAACTGTGAACATTTAAATTGAATCAAGTTCCGGGCAAGCCGAAAGGCTTTCGGACTAACTCGGAGAGGTAATGAAACCCTAGTGGATTTTTAACTTAAGTGACTTTTTTTTCAACTTCTTCTTTTTTGTGGCGCAACTTTTATGATGTTGGGGCAAAGTCGTGCGACAATAATTTAACTTGTCTGCTTTTTTATACGACTTTCATACGCTTTTGCCAACTGGGATAAAATGCAAAAGTTTAAACAGTTTACGGCTTACAGCTGCCCCAAGCGTCTCCGTTGCCATTGATACGCAACCCAGCGCCACGTTGCCATTCACAAATTAAAGTACATGGCTGTTGGGGGTGAGCACAAGTCTTTAGTTGGGCCACAAGGAACTGGTTGGAACTGGTTCACATTCTGGCTACAGTCGCATATCAAGTATACGCACTGTTGCATGCGGCCTGTCTGATGGGTGTTGACTGCTGCTGCGGTGGTGCGGTGCGGCGGCGTGACTGCGGGCGTCTAACCCTTGAGTCGGTGACCCGGGCTTAACAAAAATTAAACGAAGCAATAAATTATGCGTCTGCCAATGGGCGCCAGTCAGGCAGCAATAAAGTGAAGGCCAAAAATTGTAAATATGTATATATACATACAAACATACATACGAGTTCTGCATAAAAAATTGTGTGTATATAATATCACATTATGTATGCAGATTTGCCTAATCTTTGGGTGTGTATGTGCGTGTGTGTAGGTGTGTGTGTGTGTGCGACTGGCAGCAGTTTAGCGACTATTATAAACCGGAAATTTCACCCGAAACAGCTTCATGTTCCGGTCGTTGGATCTTTCGGGTCGCCTGAGGATATGCCAGGGAAAAGGCCAAAATGCCATCTTAAATTCATGATTGCTTCATTTTGATTTTTAAAGATTTTTTGCGAAATTCACTGAGTTGCAACAACATATTTGGTGAAGCCAAACAACCTGTTGGCTGTTTAGATTTATCGATTAGCATATGATATTGGCGTCACTAGCAGATAATAAATTTATTACTTTTCCTACATTGAAACCATAAAAAATGAGAATTCATGGTATTATGGCTTTGATATGATGTCTTCAACATTAACCAAGGTCGTCTGCCCCTATGCAACAAAGCGATCTCGGCACTTATTATAAGTAAGGAGGTCCCCTACAGAATGTTTCAAGATACATTTTTTTGTCTTCTATATATGCTATATATATTTAAAATAGTATGCTTATGTTAATATATTTGTTGTATTGATTCTCCAATAGCTTTGTTGGGCTTTTGCTTTTGAGAATAAACACATTTTTTTTATTGATAAATTTTATCCAAATTTGTTCAATAATTTAATTTAGGATAAGAAGCACAGCGATGGTGTATTCATATACATATGCATATGTATATACGTGTGTTTTTATATATATATGTAGAAATAGATGTATGGATATTTTGATACAAGCTAGAATGTTTGCAACAGCTGCTTGGCATTGATTGATTGGAATTTCGTCGATATAGTCATGTCTGTCTGTATCTTTATAAAAAGTCTCTTTATTTTAATGCATGGGTTCGTCTTTGTTTTGTATGTAGTAGGTATGTATATGGTATGTCAATTACCAAGTCATTAAAATAAAATAGAAAATAACATTTATATTCATTTCTTTACATTTTTTATCTTTTATATCTTTTAAACTTAAGTCACCAAACTTTACACTTTATTTCTTGTGTATAATATACAATTTCGGGTTTTTTTTTAAATTTTGATACCACATTTTACAAAACCAATTTAATTGAAGTTCAGTTCCAAATAAAGCCACAATTTTAAAACTTTTGATTTTTTTAGGTAGTGTTGCATATCCAATTAGAGAGATTTGAGATTTGAAATTTTAGATATATATTCTTGTATACCATACGCAGTACAAGTTTATTTTTTTTTTCGATAACTCAACCTATTTCCTTATTATCGATAACAATCGATATTTTGACTTTGTTTTTAATCTATAACTTAAAGACCTTAAAAGCTAGAGATACCATATTGACTATGTAGGTTTCTGTAATGCAAATACAGATAATAAACTTTTTAAATTTTGGATACCTCCCCCCATTAGCCCCATAAGTGGAAAAAACGTATTTCAAATACTAAGGAGTTGGGATTTCGTATATATACACCTTAAAATGTCAATATTATGTCCTGAAAATTTCATTAAGAAAGTAGATCTAGAACCGAAGTTATTTAACAATCAATTTCTCATAATGCTGCCCAGAATGCAGCAAAAGCGCAGCCGCTAAATCATATACGTAGTAAGCGGCGCGCGTGCTTGTGTATGTATATGTGTGCATGTGTGTGTGCGCGAAGAGGGTAATATGTACAGATAAAAGATGTAAGCTAGATTGTTTAAAACACCACCTCGGACTTGGTTCAGGGGATCTCGTAGTCGGGCTGTGACCCGACTAGAGCTTTCTTACTTGTTTTAAAATTATTATTATCTGATAATTTTTATTCAAAATGAATTTTTCTTGAATTATGGACGAAACGGAAACATATTTCCTCTCTAGTAAAATATAAGTGATTTGTGTACAGTTGAGGAGCATCTGCTTACCAATTCTGTTGTTCTTAGCTCTTGTAGTTTTCGAGCTATGCCTTAAAAACCAAGTATAAATACAAATTTTTGGCATTGGATAGAGACGAATTAAAAGATAAACTGGCTTTGATTCAGGTCATATAAGCTAGCTCAAATATATGTAAAAATATAAATACAATATCGTAAAGTAAGTTCCAACGCAGATTTGCATAAATAATTTCACTCCGATTACCCAGCGTCATAAATGTTTGCACTCAATACTTAATCCAGTTAATGTATTGTCCATTAGTTTTTAAATGGGGATTATAAAAATAAAGTTGTAATCTCTGCAATCCCGCCACCCACATAATGGACTCTAATTGCAAAAAACCTATCTAATCGGGCGGAGACTAACTGAGCCACCTATAAAAGAGCCCAAATCTGTTTGGCACGTTTCCATCAGTCCACTTGCATATAGAGACAGAGAAGTTTGTAAATATATTTATTAATGTTAATGTATGCGTACATTCATTTGAGTTTATATCCAAAAGGGCTGCGTCATTAGGCGGGGCCTTATTGGAACAACATAAAAGCCTCCAGGGGCTGGCAGATGGATGAAATATGGGGGAGAAGGGGTTGATTGGGCAGGCGAAACCGTTGGGAGCTTGTCCTATCTGTTTGGGCTAATGTCAACGTGCCACGCCCATCAGCGCACATCCGCCCTAAACTGTATTTGATGCGCATATATTTGTTTTATTTAAATATTTATGTATTTTTTGTTCAGCTCGTAAAGTCTGTTTTTGAGTCGGAATTTTTTGTTTGTTGTTTTTTTTCCCCGTGAATTAAGTTAATTAATGCGTCGCATAAGCTACCGCTTAGGCATTAGCTGACATTCTCGTCCTTGTTGCCCTTCATCAAGTCAATCACAGCAGCAGCAACAACAGCTACGGATGCCTGTGACATACTTTCAAATGTTGCTTTGGCAGCTTTTTGTTTTGTCGCATTTTTAATTAATTTTCCAGAGGATTTTTGCGGCTTATGAACTTTAAATATTTTCAAGGAAAACCCTCAAACTCAGTGCTTCACCCAGCCAAAGTAAAACAAACAAAATAGCCAATGCAGGTACACACACACACACATATACACATATATATTAAGTGGCATGTCTGTCTGTGTGTGTTTGTGTATGCTTCTTGTTTATGTGTGTGCAGTTGCTATTGTGTTTGGCATGTCTGTATAACTACAACAACAATAATGATAACAAACATAACAACATCACATAACTCATACGCCCCATTGGCACTGCAAATTGCATTCAGCTATATCTAGACTGATTCTGTGCCTATTCATAGTTCCGACTTATTCTATAATATTATAGAACTTAAACATTTTTTCAATTGAAAATTGGTAATCCACATCACAGATCCTTTTAAAAGATCAAAGTAAGCTTAAGAAAGCATGTCTATATATATATTCCTGCTCACGGCATCTAGAAGTTATGGTAATATATGCAGTGATATCTTCTGTTATGCTTTACAATAATATATTAAAAGTACTTTATGTCTTTAAAAAATGTTAAAATTGTGATTTAAATCTTCTTCCCAGTCAAATAATTTCAAAGTTCAAAAAGATATGTATAGGCAGACTGATGAACGTATTTGCTTTGATCGATCCTACATATATATATATATATATATGCTTTGAAGGGTATGACCTTAGACACTTACAAATTAGAACTATCAGAAATCCGAATTGTTTACAAATTGGAATCAGAGTTCTTTAGTTTCTTTAGAAAGGGACAGAACTGAAAATGTGAAATAAACCAAAATTGAAATCTAGAGGAAACTTGAAAAAGGTGTTCAATAGAAGTTCAGTAGCCCTAGATCATAATGTGAAACCATCTGCAACAGCTACATAAAATCAAATAGAGATGTAATATTTAGTGCTGTTCCTAACACGTATTAAACAAAATCTAAGAAAAATTTGAGATTTTCAGAAATTACCTGAAAAACGAAATGATTCTAATTTGAGCCAAGCCAAGTTATTGAAAATTTGTGAAACAAGAGTTTTGTCTCCTGAAGAGTAATATATGTTTATACTGCTGCAATGTTGACAGGTTTTCGATTTCCCTTTCATATTCAGAATATATTGTTAAAGTATAGAATGCATTCACATGATTCATATGCGTAGCGCGAAGGTCAAGTAGCTTCACGAAACGCCAAGGACCAAGGACTATGCTGGCGTATGGCGCGAGTACAGTGCGTAGGCAGCAGTATAAGGTGTCCTATTGGAAGAAAAGAAGTGCCTAGTCCAAGGTCTAGGCCGACATATGAAAAAGATTAATATTTGAGGCCACGCCAAGTTGCTCGAGGAGATGCCCACGCAGGAGTGAGTTTCTAGACTGTGGGCCGGCTGCAATGTCTACTCGTATTTTGTAATTTATGATGGCAAGCTGTGTGAGTACCTCATATTGGCATGCATGCACACACACACACCCACACACACACACACACATACACACATGTATTTGAGGAGAAAGTAACAAAAAGCCTGTCTAATGCGACTACACGTGCCACGGGCCGGGCGCGAGAGCTTTAATAAAAATTCATAAATTATTGTTTATGCGTATTGAATTAGGCGTCGCAAACACTGACATGCCTTCAAAAATTACTCATGCCACGCCCCAACATAGCCCCAACACGCCCACTCACTCAAACAGCCGCACATGATAAACTTTGTTGAGATTTGAAATGTATGCAAAAAATGTTTTACCGCTGTCAATAAAATAGAATTTCTCTAGCCACGCCCACACAAATGCCAGGCGCAGGCCTCATGCACAATGGGGCGGTCGGAGTCGACAATATTTGTTATTTATTGAGATTTGTTTACATTATATTGTATGTGGAATTTCAATGCCAGCCCACGACGAGTCGACCCTACTCCCCCTCCACCTCCTCCGCCGTCAAGCTAACCCATGCTCCGATATCCTGTGCCGGCCACCGGAAGCCGTCTTCCTTTGGCCTTAACATTGTTGCTTTACATATTTCCCCACCCAGCTCCGGTCCCACTCCCATTCAAGCGAGAATGGAGGCATTTTAATATATGTTCACTTCACAGCCTGTGTGTCAGTGTGTGGGCGTGGCATGTCAACAGCGAAACTTGAGACTGCAAAAGCTAAGCGAACTGTTGTTGTCCACGCAGCGCTAAGTTCACCAGCTACTCGTGGGCAGATGGAAGAATGGACATAATAAAGTTGAACAAAATATGCTAAAAATGAAGATGATAATTATTAATTTTATTTCCTATTACTATTACTATTATTATTAACATGAGATATGTTTATATAAGTCATAGTATTTGCATTGATATTAGAATTTGTATCTAAATGAAAATTATGGAACAGTGGCTGAAAGAAGAAATGATGAGACATCATTAGATGCTTTCCGGACTTGGGTATATTCGAAAGTACCTACCTAAGATGGAGATGAGCCCAGCTGTCTTTAACTGCGAAAGTTGGATAGCATAAAGGTCACACCTGTCAGGAACTATCGGATAGGTAGATTGATGCTTAGAGAAGGAAGTCTGTGACTTTGCAGGAAGTATATATCGACGGAAAAAGTGGGACCTGGACGCAGGAACACAGAGGTCAATGCGGGATAATGTCCAGTTTCCTAGATGGGAAATTGCCCAAGAGAAACAGCAACAGCAGCCAGTTATTATTTTTAATATTATTATTATTATATAGATATGCATACAAATAATATGTATACTATATATCCATGTTCATATGATAAGAATATTAACCTTGACCGTACGTTCGTCAGTCTGTCTATTCTATTTGGTTCTACTATTCTTGGAATTTGGTATAAACATGCATTTGGTTGTCATAATTTGCTCCCAAATGTCATTAGAGTCGTTTACGTAAAGCTGAAGTTATTTAATAGCTGATTTCCTCTCGTTGGGGGCTAAATGAAGGACATGCAGAGCCTTAGCATACATGTGTGTGTGTATGTGTGCGCTTGAATGTGCGCAGGGTTCGGCGTATCTCACAGTTGGACAGTCCCGACTAATAGACCAAATATCAAATAATTGTCATCTTGTGCTTTAGCTTGAGCATTGCGAAAAACGCTGAGTTGCATATTAAAAGCTACCATAAAGTCTATAGAGAACTGCTTTTTTCTCTTTATATGTCAACTCCAGCCAATGTACACAAGTATATATATATATATATTTGAATAGCCTGCGTAAATGAGCGGAATTCATGGCCAATAAAATCTGATTCATTTAAATTGGTTTAGTTGCTCCGAATGCCCCCATAATAACTGAAATATGCGCATATATATATATATGAGATACATATGTATAAACATTAATGTATTGCTTGTTGAAGGATTGTCAAGTTTACAACATGTGATTGGCGAGGGGCTGGGGGTTCCTTTGCAATTCAATCATAGCCGCAACTGCCATAAAATTAGAAGGCATGCGACAAGGTCGAACGGCCGATGACAATAGGGATCACTGTGGGGCAAAGGGCGAGGGGCAGGAGGAGCTATGGCTGGCACGTAAATCCTTCAGGCTTGCAGGCGTCACACAGTTGATTAATTCGCCGATTTTATTTGGCGTTTTTATGAGCAACTGCAGCCGTGAGCCGGGGGCAACTTTCGTTGCGATTCTGTTTGCTTTGACATCGAGCTGCGAGTTGCGAGTTGCGCCCAAAACTTGGCCAAAAATAACTGTGCCCCTGTAGACACGTGGCTATCAAATATCCATCCATACCCAAGGCTAAGTCACTCACATGGCTCCATAACGAGAACGAGTACCAAGCCGAACCGAACCGAACCGAACCGAAACAGAATACAGAAACCTAAGCCGATCCAAAAAATCAAGCTGAACTTGTGCGTCAAAGCGTCAAACGGGCCCGAAAATGGAGAAAAAGCGATATTTTATTTTACCATTAATCGTAAAAATTGCTCATTTTATTGCTTTCAAAGTGTTTTTGCTGGCTGCCATGCGCTGAGAAAGTTTGCATGTGCCATACCCTGCCACAAGGGCTCAGACCAAGTTGCGAAGCGACGCGGCGTGAAGACGAGCGATGCGTGAAGCAGTCGCAACAAAAAAAACAAAAAAAAAATGACGAAGGAGGAACAAAAACCAAGGCAAAATACAAAAAACAAACGAAAGAAAAGCAAACCAAACATCGACAAAGCCTAACATCGACATCAAAAGCTTCACAGCGAGCAGGTGGCCTTTGGCACTTGCTCAAATATCGATGTTTGCCGTCGTGCATAAATCAGCGAATTGTCTCAGATATGTCTCCTTTTTTTTTGTTCTTGCTGTCGACATACATATGTAACTACTCAATCGCAAGTCAGTGGCGTGTGTGTGTGTGTGAGTGTGTGTGTGGGTGCTTGCGATTAATAAGGATTGATATCCTTTGCATTTCACAAATTGGGTTATCTATTATATGTTTTTATTTTAATAAAAGCAAAAGATAAATTATAAGTTGATGAATATTGTGTGAAGTAGTCTCATTATTGGTATATATAAGTAGTCTTATTATTGGTATATATATATATATACCACACACACACACACGCCACTGACACACTATATATAAATATATGTATATCCATTAATCCATTTATGGGTATACAAGATGTTAAACTTGAGAAGAGTATTTTTAAGTCCGTAACTTGTTAAGCGCTTATTATATTAGATGCGAAACGTTTATACTTAAAAATAGTCTAAAATTATGTATATCAATTAATTTTCCACGCCTTTTGGCATTTTCTGCCTATATGTTTTGGAGCTCTCAAGGCAAAGCATATAGCATATTCTAGCGACTTAAAGATGTTATTCGCAAGCTTTAGGACTTATACCTTGCCTAAAGTCAAGCTTACTTCAAATGTTAAATAAATATTATAAAACAGTGAAAATTTACAGATCCGCTCACTGCCAAAAATAACTATCGAAGATGTTAAAAAAAATAACTTGCCTTTCTTATGCTTCTACTACAAAGGGGGACCGTGATTTTATAAGTCAAATTCTTAAAATTACATGTTTATGATTAGATTTTATTTTTGTTAGTTTTCTTCAATGATAATCATTATCTTTGATCATTATTTTATACAACTTAGACCATAATTATTATTTTTTATCAATAAAAATTAAACTTATAAAGACTTTTATTTTCTTCGCTCAACATAAAACTCAATAGCAGTCAATTACTTTTTTGTTTAATTGTTTACCAATATTATTTTAAAAACCTTGTGAAGGGATGAATTTTTTTTTGTTTTTTTTTTTTTTTAAAGATTTTTAATTAAACTATAAACGTATTTTTAAATAGCCCAATTTAAGGTCGGGAAGAATTTCTGCTATTGTCTTGACATATTTTTATATTTTAGCGAATAGAGCAATATTTGCACTTCCTGAAAGTAGAAGCAGCTGCAGCAGCTTTAGTCTTAACACATTTATATATTTTTCAAATGGTAAATATACTTTTTTTGTGTTTCTTTGATTTTGTTGATAAAGGCGAATAAACCTAAACAAATTTTATGGCATGTCCTTCCATGGAACTGAGCAAGCCCTCAACCGACTCTAGCCCGGGTTCTGGGAGTTTGGCAGCCGCGGTTATTACTCATTTACAGACATTTACTTATGGCGGGGCAGGCAGCGGCGGGTGGCACCTTTTGTTATTTGCATTTGACTACAAAATGAGCAGCAGGCAGGCAGGCAGCTTGGAAAAAGTTTGAAATCTTTGAATGAATTTAATATTCACAAAGTATGAAAAATACGCGTGTTGGCAAACTTTGCTTAGCAAGATTTATTGAGGATGGGCGGAAGGGACTTATGCTCAAGAACTCCACACTCCATTATTATAATTACCATTCACATCATCTGAGACGTTTATGTTGTCGTCTTTGATATGAGGATTATCTTCAAATGGAATATGTTTCATGGGAAGACTTTAAAGTCTGTTCAATTCGATCCACTAACTCTCTGGTTGGCCATGGATACCAATTGCAGCCAGCAGCTAGCAGGTGGCAAGTTGACAGGCAAAATTCCCAAAATAAAAACACGAAACGCTTGTATTTTAATTGCTTAAAAAAGCTGAAAAAAGCTGAAAAGAGAAAACAAAAAATTTAAGCAAAAACTGGAAACAATTGAATTGTTTGCTGGACTTCATTAGGATCCTTTACCAGGAAGAGTCAGCTGGCGAAAAAGCTTAGATGAATTTCGAATGCATTCGAGAGATGAGAAATTTAAACATTTTTAAGTTAATTGCCAGAGTTTTGTATTTCCGCTTTCTCATATATTCGTAAAGCTAATTGGATAGCCAATTATAAACTTTGACCTTGAGTCGAATTAAGTATTTCCACTTACTGATATAAAGTCAGGCATAGCAAGAGAAAAGTTAATTAAATATGTTTTATAACAGACATGAACCGTTAACTCCAGTTGGATGTAGCTAATGTAGAGTCTCACACATCAGTTCTTAGCAGAGTGAGAGCTTGCAGCAACCGCCTATGAGCTTGTTCGATCAACTTGTAGAGCCGAGGACAACGTAAGCCAGAGCTCAAGTGGAAAGGCCATTTGGCAAATGGACTGCCAGAAACGGAAGAACGAGCCAGCTGAACAGGATGCCAGTGTGGAGTGAAACGCTTTGAAGCCAAAGAAGTCAAAGGGATTCCAGCAAATGCTTACAGGATCAAATAGTGCAGTGTTTGAGCGATGGGCGTTGAGTAATGGCCTTAATGATGGCCCGAAGCACATCACAACTGTTTAACGGGGACTTACCCTGTGAACCGTTTCACACATACACACACATACTAACCGAGAAGCTCAGGCATTAAAAGAGCATTAAAGCACATCAGGATGCCGAACGCATCCGTTCGATCTTATTGCCAAATACAAATACATATATATTTATATATATATATGTATATATATATATATGTATGTATATATATATATGTATGTATATGCTTATAAAAGCAGTAAAAGCGAATTGTGAAATGGCAAATTCAATGAAATATTTATTAACCTTTAATCAGCGAGCACAGGCAGACAGTCGGCCAGTCGGACAGACGGAGCGTCGCTCTAAGCATATTTTATTACACATTTCATTGGACAACGTTGCGTATGTGTGATGCGATACGCTTTGCTGTGCTGTGCTGTGCTATGATGTGATGTGATGTGATATATTTTGCTTGATTTATTTCTGCTGCTGCTTACAATAATCAGAATTATTTGATATCAGGTCAGTGCCTGAATCCTAATTGCCAACCCAGACGAGTGGCATGAGCGACGCTTTGCCATTGATAGGGTATTTTGGGATTGGCATAAATCTGCCTTTGGCTGTGCCACGCAGGAAATCATAAAAAAAATCATAACTAATAAATGCAAAGCTTTGTTGAAGTTCCATTGAAAGTGGGAATACAGGAGGGAGGAGTGCCAGATCCAATAGAGTATATGCATATATAGTTTCTTGTTCGTAAACTATAAGAGCTATAGAAATACATAAAAACATATTCAGTTTGCCAAGTTTTCTTTCGATAACTTATCGTATTTCCTTATTATCGATATCATCAATCGATAAAATTTGATTTATCAAATTTTTTCAGGCAACAACTTCATATAAAATTTACCGATGTTGGATAACCTCTATAATTGATACAACTTATTTCAAATACTAAAGACTTGAGCATAGAAATTTCTTAAAAAAAGTATCTAGAGCCGAAGATAATAAGCCCAGCTCAGGGTATCTGCTAGTCGATCACTCTCGACTAGTGCAGTTTTACATATTTTTTTAAAAATCATTTTATTAGAATTATTTGTCAGCATGACAAACAAATTTAATTACTTTTTTATTGCCATTTGGATATAACAAAATTAATTTTAATTAAATCAAGCGTTGCAAAAATTCGATTTAAATAAAATGAAATGAAACCCAATTCCAAAGAGCTGTCCTTCAACTCAATGTGCGTCTGCCATTTTAGGCCTTCAGTGTCAAGTATTGGTCCAGGCTCATGAGAGGTTCCGCTATTTGCCCAAGTTTCAGATTGAGTCAATGTTGGTTTAGCGTTTTGCGTGAATTGTCTCATGTTGCAACTGCCAAGCGATCTTTTGCTTGACAAATTGCTTGCTCAAAAAGCTCCAAAATGGATTGAGTGAACAATTGCTAGTTGGACTATAATAAAACAGTTGCAAATAGTTGGAAAAGCTTTAGAGTTGATTCTGTCAAATATATATCGATAAACAGTTTCAAATTAATTTGTGAAAACATTGAAATAATTCTATTATGTTGTTATCCTATATTATGGCTGGGCAGCAGAGCTTATCCTGGTTAATCTGCTTAGGTCAATTATCGGCAAAAATTTGACAGTTTGCAGCAGGAATCAAGAGAGGGAGAGAGAAGAAAACAGATTTCGAAAAGTGTTGGGAATTTGTGAAGGCATTCAAGGAATTAATCCAAACGTTTGCTTATTTACTACACGACTTCGTCTAAGCGTCTCGACCGAAGCGACTGTCTGTCGGACTGTCTCACTATCTGCGTTGGTGTTTGCTTTTCGGCTTCTGTGGGGTGTGAAGTGTGTCTGTGTGTGTGTGTGTTAGTTCATTTAAGACTGCTCTTTGAATTTTTCGTGTTTGCCCCAAGCAGCTTTCACTTGGGGGCCCGAACTTCGAACTAAGGCAAAGCGCGTGGCATGCCAAAGCTCTGGCTACAGTAAATTGTTGTTGTTGTTGTTGTCAGCCTAATGTGCTTGTATTTACTTAAACGCACAAAACGGCGCTTGGCAGCAAAGGCATTGTCTGGCCCTCGCCTTGGCCTCTCTCCTTGCACCACATTAGCGCCCACTTTACTTTTGCTCAACCACTGATGAGCAGCAAATTGAATTTTATTGACTTGATTCGCGCCCCGTCGTTGTTGTTGCTGTTATTTTTCTTCCTCTTCGCCTTCGTCTTCTTGTTCCTCTTTATTTATTTGCCTGACATTTCTGACCATTTGGCGGGCCTTGGCTCCTGTATACACAATAAATTGATTTCTGATTATCATTGCATAATAAAATGACTAAATCCGCTCGCGCGTCCCAGCCAAATGGACGGACGGACCGACCGACGGACGGACGGACGGACGGAAGGCAACAGCCTCCGAACAGAAGTTTTAATGAAGCGTATTAAAATTTAATTAAATAACAATTTGCACAAATGTAAATAAACACGACGCTGCTTATGCAAAGCGAGGGAGGGACTGCTAGAGCGAGAAGAAAGCTGATGGAGGGGGATGCAAACTGGCAACTGGCAAAGCCGACGATGGCGTGTCCCCGCTGCCATGTCAACGCCCAGTGCGTCGAACTTTGGTCATTAAATTAAGTGCAGAGAACGACCACGACAACGAAGACGAACAAAAGCCAAATCGGCAAATGACACTCGCCACGAACCTTGACTTGCCGACTGCGGCTCAAACGAAGACGTTCCCCGTGGCTACGGCCAGCCCACATGCACCACGACGCATAGCGGGGGCGTCTATCAAATGTAAATCACAGAATCGCTGACATTAACTCATGTTTTATGATCAACACTAAGCATTGGATAAACATCTTATTTTGAAAACATTATAATTATTAATAAACATATCCACATAAGGCTGACGATGATATTTTTAGGTTTATGGAAAAGAAAATATAAATAATTTTTCTGAATTTCTTACTTAATAACTTTTGCTTACTTTCTTTACTTTCTGCATGGAGATTGAAACAAACTAATTCTGAAAAACTGATTTACTGTTAACTAAGATTGTAATAATCACATATACATATGAATTCTGCGAATTGCAAGAGGAAGTGTCAAGAAAACCAATTTTTTAGCTTCTCAAATATGAATGCGACTTTAAATACACTTTGAATTTTATACATCGAAGTTGAAGTTGTTAAAGAGTTGAGCAGCAGAACTTAAAGTTCAACAGAGTTGGGAAAATATCAGGACTGCAAGAGAGTTAATCTGTAGGTTGTGGGAAAGTTGAAATTGCCTAAGCATACTTACCTTATTAATTATTATAATAATAATAACTTATATGTGCATATATAATAAATAGACCACATTTGGGAGCTCAACCTTGTGCATCGTACATAGATATATCATTGCATTTGGAATCAGTTAATAGTAGATATGGGCGTCGGGATCAGGAATACCGAGAGTCCTGGAAAATTTGTCGGGATCGGACGGGATGGGAGATATTTAAAAAAAAAGTCCGGGACGGTCGGGATAAGTGCTTGATCTCGATAAGAAATTTAATAGTCGATAAAACTACTTGTATGTATCAAAGAATAGAAGAATGATAAGGACATTTATTCGTATATAAGTATTTAATAATTTTGACAACAATGCAATAAATTGCTGCTGCTACAAGTGCTTGCTAAGCAAGTGCTTGATGTTTCAACATCTTCCTGTAGAACTTTGGAAGAAAGCGGAACACGTCTTCTAGGAGAACATTTTGAGAAAACATTATTCTTGAATAAATATCATTAGAGTTCTAACTGTTGAAGAAAAAGTGTCGGGAAATGTCGGGACACACGGGAAAAATTAAAAATTTTTTGGGACAGTCGGACGGGAAAAGTAAAATTGTTTTCGGGTCGGATGAGTCGGAAACCAATTTCTTTTCCGATCCCATTTCTAGTTAATAGAATACCAACATAGCTCTAACTATTGTTATTAAAACCCTTTTAAAGAATGAAAAAAATTTAAAGGTTCTTCCTTCTCATTTTTGCTTCAATTGATATTTATATTTATTTATTAATATTATAAATAATTATATTAATTTTATAGAATTTAATATCTAGGATCTAGTCCATTCAAATAAAAGCGACTAACTATCAGACACTCGTCTTGCACCAATGAAAGCAGGCAGATCCCAATCTGTGGGCTGAGTATCAATCAGTCAGTCGGGCAGTCAATCAATATGGATATTAACTGTTTATATTGCATTTACTCATTGTCATATTGATTTCAACTTTTGGCATTTGTTTATTTTGTATCGATCAACCTTTTCGGCGGCTGCTCTACTGAACTTTTTAGGATAGCCTCCAGAAGTTAATGTGATTTTTAATTTTCTATACTTAGCTTTTACACACACACACACACACATCAGCATACACGCGATTTGAGCTTTTTACTTTTATATTTTGTTATTTTCTCTCTTTAAGGAGGTGCGTCTGTGTGTCTAGAGAGTCGTGTCTTTTGTGTTGACTTTTATGGGCGCAACGCTCATACGCCGCGTGGGCTGTGCCACAGCAATTTCTCGCGTGCGGCAGGTAAAGTCTTAATTGAATTTACCTTTTGAGCGTTGGCCCGGTAACACGATTCGTTGAGCAGAGCTTCGCCCTGTAGACATATACATTTATATACTTCAGTATATACATATCTATATATTGCACATACGTCACGTATTTCTAAATGAAATTGTATTCATTTTTATTAAATTTTGATTGGAGATTTGAGAAAAGTGTGCCACTTTAAGGCTAGCAGCGAAACGAAGGAACTTAAAAGCAAGAGCTTAATTTTCATTTATTGATAGCTTGAAAAATATGACTTTAGGGCATGCCTGCCCTGGGTCTTAGGTCCGCCAAGCCCGCTGTCGAGCAGCAAACTGTCCACTCAGCTATAAACAAGATTTCTTATGAATGCGAAAGCTCAACGCATCGTAAATGCCAGAAAAAGGTATCGTGTCCAGCTGCAGACCAGGGCAACACCTAAGCGGCTTGAGGTTTCCTTTTATGGCTAACTTATCGGTCATCTTTTGGGGCATGGAAGGGTCCTGGTAGGTGACTGGCTGGCTGGCTGATAGGGGAGCTTCTTATCAGCAGCCAGTTGTCTCGAACTTTGTGATTGCATTTTAGAATTGTCTCAGCGATTTTTAGTTTATGACTGAAAGCAATAAAAATGTTGCCATTCATTTTAATGCTTATTTGACAAGAGCACATTGCGTGCTTTCAGGCCATTCATCATATCGTCAGGGGTTCAACCTTATCCTTCACCCATTGTCTCAAAAATGAGTTTTTCTTCACAGCTTTTCCGTCACTCCACGTTTGCTTTGATTAATAGTTTAGCCTATGTTTCAGCATGTCAAACTGGAAAACTTCTGTTGGGGTTTTCCCGCAAATAAAAAGAAAAACGTTGCGGTTGAGCAACTCGAGAATTATGAAGTATTAAGATCCCTATCGCATGGTAATATATTTTGTGTTCTATTATATTATTATATGTAAATACTCTCGGTGACCTGTTTATTTTCTTTTTTATATACCCTGTAGGCATGAGTACGATGGCATCTTTTCTTTGTTGCCTCAAAATTTTGAGTGTATTTTTAAATATTTTCAGTTAACTATAGTAACCATCGCTAAGTCCAGATAGTCTACTCTGGATAGTCCAGATAGTGTACTCTATCCTTTTGAAATACAGTTTTTAACTTTATTGGAACAAATAGAAAACATATAAATTAATGAAAGCAATAATTTAGAAAATATTTCTAGCTTTTCATGAATTCAAAATGTTAAAGAAATTATTTATTTCATTTTTGTATTTATATGTTATCGATAACTGGATAATTATAAGCTGAAAAACTTTAAAATAAAAATTATGATAATATTTTATATAATTTAAAAACTTTTTATTACTCTATTAAAAATAGAGAAACAATTTATATGAATCAAAGTCTTTTAAAATATCCAACTTTGTTAAATGCCGTTTTCTTTTCTTTTTGATTTTATTCACTTTTTTTGTAGACAATTTATTGGCGAGTTAATTTTTCAATTTAGAGGCAAAGTGTCAGACCAGAAGCTGAGTGAGGCGGGGGCGTGGATGACCACAAGGGGTTGTTGGAACAGAAGCGTTGACGAAAATCGTTTGAAATTGCTAAAGTGGAGTTAGAAGGCAAAACTTTGCTAGATTTCGGCAAAAAAAAAAAAAAAAAAACAAAATATAGCAAGAGCAACGGGCAGCCAATTAAGCTTAAGCTGTTGCATAATTTTTTAGCCACAAACCACAGCAGCGACAGCAAGCTGAAGATTTTGTGGCTACCGACAAAAAAAAATACAAAAATGAAAAAAATGCTCGAAATGAAAATGCAAATTCATTTTAATTTGCCACAACCGCAGCCAATGCCGCCGCCGATGCAAATTGCAAGTTAGTGGTTGCTATTTGCATTCATTTGATATGCATTTCGTGGTGTGCCAACAAGTTGACTACAACTTTCCAGCCACCAGCCACCTGCCACCTGCCACGTGCCACGTGCCGTCCGCCCTGCTGTGTCGCGACGTAACGCGCCCACGTTGACCAAACGCAGGCCAAACTTTGTTTGTGACTCCAACTGTGACTCTTGTGCTTGCAACTTGTAGGGCTAGTTTCGGTCCTTAGAACTCGCGTCCCTCAAGCATCAAACTTGTGCACACTCAAATAAATTTATGAAAATTTATGCTCGAGCTAAGTGCAACCAATTGTCGGTCAGTAGCTCATTGCGTGCTTCGCTGGCTGGGCTTTTCCCACAGCTTAGCTTTTGCCTAGCTACAAACACGTGAACGGACTATTAATGTATTTTAACTAATTTTTTCTTTTATATAATAATCACACTTTATTTTAATGCTGAAACTTTATACTCGCAAGCACAGTGAAGCGGATATTTTGGTCAAACCCTATTAAGTCACAGAAACGTTTGATTTTTTAATCAAATTTTTCAAAAATTGTAATATGTTTCTTTAAAAAAGGGGATCCTTAGAAGTCCGATAAAGTTTGCTTTGTAAAAATATCAAAAAAAAGCTTTATTTTTCATACATACAGTTCGATCACTGAACGCTCTATAAATGTCGTGATAATACCGAAATTATTAATATTTTTAATTAATTCAGGTATTCTTGGAAAGTGAACGAGTATTAGGCAGTCGGACTGACGAGAGCTACAACTTTTCAATACAAAATGTATCAGTTACTTAAGGTCATGAGAATCGCAAAGAAGGCTGGTTAGCATTAGAAGGCGGCATATCACTGTGACAACTCTCTACTTATAATTGAGTACATAATAAATGAGTAATAAGTTACCTGAAGTCTTGGAGCGCATTGAAAGCTGATTCGCATTCAAAAAGGGAAGAACTGTTAACATAGAGTAAAGAATTTTTTTTGATTTCCCTTGAACGAGTGCGAAGCAACTCCTTTGAGCGTTATTGGTGTAGCCTATGATTGGCGCCCATTTAGGTATTGCCACAAAAGTTGACATTAGACCAGGCTATTAGTTAGCATCTAGTTAAAACGTTTTACAATGCAAATTCTCCTGTCAACAGTCGGAGACCGAAACGTAAACAGTTTCACTTGGGCACTTTACTGGATGTTGCTTGCATATTATTTTAATTAGCAACTGTCGCTCAAAGCAAATGCCAACAGTGGCAACAACTGCAGCCCCGCGTATGGCGACGACGACAACAACACAACATCAATTATAATAACTGCAATAACAACAGAAACAACAACAGCTGGCAAAAAGTGTCGTCTGCCTGACTGGCCCCTGGGGGCGATGTTGGTGGGTGTTTGCCCTCTCGTTAGCTGAGAGCAACAGCAGCTGCACTTGCATTAAGGCTCCTGCTGGACAAGGATCTCACACCTAACCTATCAGACACACACACGCACACGCACACACGAGAACATCCACACGCGAGCACTCAGCGCATGACTCGCGAAATGAGCGCTTAACAGGAAACAGTGTTTTTTTCTTCCTCTATTTATATGCCCTATACTGAAGCAAACAAAGGGCATATTAGTTGCTGCTCCAAGAAATGCAAACTTAGAGGGAATTATAAAAATATATATATATATATATATATATATGTATATGTTGAGGCACATTTACCTTCGATGAACTAAAAGCTAAAAAACAATTGAAATTAAATAATGAGAAATCTCCTTACATCTGTCAAGATCAGCTGAAATGCAAGAGTTTTGTATGTTCTCATAAGTATATATATATATATATATATATATATATGTATTTCTAGTCATGTTTACTTCCTATGCTTCCCTGGACCTGTCTTTCAACACTTTTGACAGAGTATCAAGCAGTCGGTATGCCTCCATTGCACCATTCATTTATTACATTTTGTTGTTGCGCCCTTGTTTTTACCTAGCGCCTCATTTGGCTTGGCGTTTTTGCATGTCACTTAAGCAGCACTAACCACACCCACCCACACGCAGCCCAACGCACGCCCCCTTCCAGCCAACGGGCACGTTGGGGCGTTGTGCGTGTAGTGGGAGCAGCGTGAATCCGGTTCTTAATTTAATTTATGGCGGCGAAACAAGTCGCCAGCAAATAAGAAACTGGTGTTAAAAAAAGGGTACTGCATCATTTTGGGAAAAAAATCGCTTCTCACTGCACGCAGTTCATTGAAAGTGCTTGACTAGACGCTACTCTGTTCACTTTTCATACGAGCGCTTAATTGGTTTGTTGAAAAGTCATGTGGAAAACTAGGATTGGAAAAGCTGTTTAGATAACATATACATATATTCGCTTTGGTGGACTTCTTCTCTGTTGATCTCGTCCGACTCCGCGATTTAAGAATTATGCTAAGCTCTAATGGGGAAATGAAAACGATCTATATATCCTTTTAGTATATTACTCTAACAAAGCTTAAGCGGAGTTCAAAGGAATTTGATATATCCGGAACAGATTAAACTAACATAAGCCCAAAAGCCAAGCAGCCACATTTGACTGGAGATTGACCCAAGGTGACCACAATAATTGGGAAAGTTTGGCCAAGATCCAAAGAACTCTTAAGGCAAGGCAATTATTGTTGGAATGTCCGTTTCCGTGTTGGTTCGGCGGGCTCGAGTTGAGATTGTGGGCTATCACTGAGCTCAGTTGCCAAATACAGCTAACAATTTGTGGGCGATGGCTGGCCACAAGGCAAATTGGCCACACGGCAGCGTTAACCAAGTATGATTAGATTTTGCTTTTAAGCGTTTTAGCAGCAACTGCTGCGGCTGCTTGCGGCCAGGCAACGGCACTTTGTCATGGAAAATCCAATCAGGTGGCTGTTGACAAATGGCTTATGGCACGTGCCTATGCCGCTGTCGCCTCGCCCTCGTCTCGCCCTCGCACTAGCCCCAACTCACAGCACCTTAACAATAGGTGAGTGAGAACTGGAGTTGGAAAACCATTCGCCACTTAGCAAAAGTTTCAAATACAATTTTAACTAGAACAACAACAGACAGCACACGAAACTTTCCGCAGGCCAAATGCTAAGAAAGGTGGCAAGAGCTAAAGCAGATGCGAGACCTGGGAGACTTGGGAGGCAGCCGCGAAAAAACCAAATGAAAAATGTGCAACAAAGAATGAGAAAATGAAAATGTAAAAGAAAAGTCGAGAAAAACGCCTCAGAATATGAGTTGTGTTTGCGAAAAGTATAAATTAAGTTGATAAAGTTCGCTTGACCCACGTAACGAGCCAGAGACACTCAAATCTCCTATCCCAACTGCTCAGATGTCCTGATACGCAACGTCTGGAGGCACAGTTTTATTTTCCAGCAGCAGCAGCAGCAGCAACAACAACAACAACAATCAACAATACTTTGTACAATTGTAATTTTTCACAAAGCGCCAACAAAGCCAAATAAATAAAATAAATAAGAAAGCTGTCAGGTGCCCGGGCAGCGGTCAAGGTGTCACACCCACTTCGCCCCACACTGCTAAAGCTGAGCTAAATTAAAAGTTTTAAATATAGATATTTACGAGCAGAAAACAAAAATACAAAATGCAAACAACAAAATGCCACCAAGCACCAAAACAAAAAAAAACAAAAAAAAAAACGTCGCGACGTCTAGTCAAATTGCAAATGATTTGGCTGAAACCCAATCAGCGGGTGGCCAGCAGAAGCTGCTATTCGGTGGCTAGCAGCGGGTCGTGGTTGCGGGTGGTGCGTGCTGACGACTCTATCTGACGCGGCCATTGACACATGCCAAGTGCCATGACGCCAATTGCCAGCAGCCAACGAACAGCTTTCAAAGGATCGGATTTGATTTTTTCTCAAAACTCTTTTTGACAATTCACATTCAAAAAGTTGCCAAAAGCCAAAAATGTTGATTAAAGTGTAAGGGCTCTAGTCCTACTACTACTGAAAATATGGCACAACCAATTGACACTGTTGAGAGGGTTCCATTTTTGTCTAGCTGAGGATTTCTCCGCACCACAAACTATATGCGAGTGTTATAAATAATAATAGAAAAGTTAATATAGACTTGTCCATCGCTTCGTCTATCTATGTCTATAGGATGCATGGAGTATGTAGAGATGGTTCTTTGATTTACAATAGAATGATTCTATATGTATTGATGCCATTAATCCTTTACTATTTTTAACAATATCTCATCTAAATCAATAACTGTTAATCCAATTCATGTGATCATTATTTTTATGACGAATCTATCTTCATATATATGGACTGTAGATAAGAAAAAAAATTTTTTTTAAATTTATATTGTATTTATTTTTAAAAAATAATTTTTTTTTTTTTTAAATTTTATAACAATATAATTTTATTTATAATTTTTTCTTATAGTTAACAACTTTTATTTATGACAACAAGAGAATTTGTACATAGAACTTATCGTTTTATTACGGACTCAGTTGGGGGTGAACCCTATATCTGATGATTTGTGTGACAACGCTCGGTCTACGAAGATAAAATATCTATTCATTATTTAAGATCATAGATAGTTGATAGCTCTCTCTCGTCCGCACTCAAAGTGCAGCTAAAAGCTATTCCTGGCAAACAGCATTTGTTTTGTGGTTAACACTTGATACCAAAGGTCAGTCTGGGCTCGGTGGCGTATGTGTAATGCGTTTAGAGGTAATTAAATTTTGCCTCGCTTTGCGTGTGTGTTACTTTGATAGAGAAAGGGAGTGGAAGTGGGAAGGGGGCCTAGTGTCCAGGCAGAAAGGCAATTCATCACGGCACGCAGCTAGCGACGTAATCTAATTTAACAACAAATTGTCATTACCACAATTACGATTACGATTATGATTATGATTATGGCTATGATTAAGATTATGATAATTAAGTATGGACGTCTTGTTCGGCTGACAAAAACTTTTGGCTAATGGCTCCAGTGTAAACTTATTCTTGCGTTTGGCTTTTTGCGTTGGGCTCGACAAACCAAAGCACTTTACCCACAATATTTTACAACTAATTAGGGATAATTACCAGCCATTACACAAAAGGCTTTTCAGCCTTGAAAGTTGAAGATAACTGACTGACTGACTAACTGACTGACTGACACATTTCGGGCATGGCTATGTAATTTGGGCCACCTTAGTTATTATTACCAAGTCGTATAAGGATTGCAGGCCGTGAAAACTACCCAAAAAGCCGTTGCTCTGCTCCATGGAGAGGCGTCAAGACATTGAGTGTCTTTCACTTGCCTGTTGATATGGGAGCAAGTGTCAAAATAGTTTCAGGATATTTCGCATCAAATTTTTCCATTTAATATTGGGTTCATTTCTGGGGTATATCAATGAAAAATGTCGAGTAGATAAATGTAGCTAAAATTCATCAAACGAAGTAAAGATATATCGATATGATTCATTAATGAGTCACATAAACTGTGTGTTTACTGTACCCAAGATTAAGAGAGCCTGACCTTGAGCATATATAAACATACATATACATATAAGCAGGGCATCTTTTTAGTGTAAGTCTACACTTTTAGCCTAATTAGCGCGAAGTATTAACTTTCTCCTGCTATAAATTTATAATCAGCTTAGATAGAACGTTGCGAATGCTAATCAGATTATTGTATGTACCATGTGCCACAAAGAGCAACTACAACAAAAATAATAACAATTATAATAATGCAATATGTGTGTTCTTAAGCTGTTTCTCTGTAATTTTTCCCACTCGACCTGCACACGCTAAGACGCAATGAAATGCGTGGGTGTGGGTGTGGGTGTGGGTATGCGTGAGAGGGCATGTGAGTGGCTATATGTGAGTGTGGGTGGGTATGCGTGTGCAGTTGCCATGCTTTTAATCCATTTCAAGGCACTTAAGTTAGCTTTTCCCTACAACTTTCAATTGGTCTTAAGCTCATAGTTTCCATATGCAACTGCGAAAGTGCTCGAATAGCAGATACTCAGTGGCCAACTGAAGTATCAGATTTTGAGCCATTTTTGCCAGTAAAATTGTGGTTTGTTAATGCTTGAAGAGGCACTCTTGATACGTGTAAGATGCAAGCCAAAGTTTCACATCTTCTGAGATATATATGTATATTAGACCACAACCATATTCAGTCGCTTTGGCGTAAATTAATTGGAAATTAATTGTGTTTTGTTGCTGTTTGTATGATATTTAATATGTTTATATATATATATATGTATATAGTTAAATATATTTATTTTCCTTTCTTTGTGTATTGCAGCCATAACATATTCATGTAGATGACGGCCAAATCGCTTTATAGCTGCTATAAGCTACTCTTGAGGTAATATTGTGAAAACATTTGCCGAGGTATGTAACAATTACTTTAAATTATATTATCTCAAAATCTGACTCAATTGTAACTTAAGAACAATAATATAAGAGAAAAGGCATAACACATTGACTTAGATCTTGGCACTTGAGTCTTCCAAAGTTCCAAAGTGTTCCAAAGTGATCTAGTGTATATGATAGATATGCTAACTGTCTAGATGGTTTACTTTTTCTTCATTTTTAAGCAAACCAAAGGAAAAAAGTGCCTTTCACTTGTATCATCACAAAAAATTATACACTTAAAGTTAGTTTCAAAAGTTCTTAGTTTAAGAAAGAGTTCTTACATTTTCTTCACTTAAAATAATCATATAAATGTTATTAGGTTTTGGTATTTGAAAAGTTTTTGACATGTTTTACAATTTACTTAACTTGGTTTCATTAGATTAAATGACGTAAACTTAGAATTTGTGTGAAGTTCAACCCATCGCTTTGATGGTATCTGCTCTGGCCTCCCCCGACGAAACTTCAGAAACTTTGTTAATATTCACACTTGATGGGAATCATTCACGCCTTTGGCCCGACTCGGCTCGTCTTCTTGGCCAGGCTAAATCTTTTGGATACATTGTACTCGTAAATGCGTGTGCGTAAACTATAACAACAATAATAACAACAACAATGAGTTAGCATTCAACCACGGTCCCCGCACGAGCCCCTAAAATACCCTGCAGCCAGCTAGCTGCTGACTAAGCGAAAAACTTCTTAGAGGAGACACACGTCTTAGATTACATACACCCCCGCTATGCACACGCACACACACACACACGCTTCTGGTGGCTGCTATTTCGATCAGAGCGCCGACATCGTTTCAATCTTGGGCTCGAGCTGGGGTTGCGCCTCGTTAGGTTTTAGTGCGAGGGTGCGAAGCAAAAAACAAAATGGCGGCTCACGTTCGACGCTTCACTTAATTAAGCGCCTTTTTGTCTGCTGTAAGTTGATAATTGAGGTTTTGCCGGTTTCCAGTAAAAGTTATTGCCCCCAAAAACCCAAATACGAAAAGTGGCACAACAAACGCGCTCACGGCGATATTGCGGTCTGGGCGGAGGGCGGCGAAGCTGATGGACGATGCTTGGGTCCGAATAAAAGATGCTGAGCTCCAAGCAACAAAATAAAACAATAGCAACGAAAACTAGAAAAACCAGCTATGCTCGGTTAGTCAGAGGTAAAATATAACCGAGAAGGTAGCATAAGAATTTCTAATTGTTTCCCCAAAATGATGGAAATTCATATTTTCCGATATATCTATGGATGAATAACGAATAAAAGAAACAATTTTTAATTCAAACAAATTTATACATGGAAGAAAATACAAATACAATAATAGATGGATAGAAATTTATAGGCATTCAATAAAATAAACAATGGCCAGTATAAAATTTATATATGAACTTTCAACAAGCGTTCACTCTGATATAAAAACATTGAAAGCTTTGACGCAACGGAAAATATTGTTGATAGGAATTTTAGCTGAAAGGGGAACTAACCCAAGTGAACATAAGCCAATTATATTCATAGCAAAGTCTTTATCTGTAGCTTTCTTATTCAGATTGGCTGTCAGTCAACATCGAGCAAGATCTCTAAGGTCTTAAATATTTCTCATTTATTCAATAGAAGCAGGGTAACTCAGCATTCATGTAGATGAAGAATTCTTTTCGTTTCGATTTTCATTCGGTATCTACGAGTTTGCCCTGATAATTGCAGCTGTTGGGGCTCTCTTACAGCCTTGACTTGCTCATAAATAAGGCTGGCAAATGAGCTGTTACAAGGTGAGGCTAGGAATTAGGTAGCAACAAAAAAAAACTGAATTAAATCTCCGGATAAACTCAGTCAGCAAATGCCGGTTAACTAGTTACTTACATATATGCGAATAGGTAGCCAGAAAGGACTATATTGGTGCGGCAGGGGCCATAAAAACATAATCCGCATAAAGCTTTTAACACACACTCACACACATACACTCACACATACACACACACCAGCCGTGGGAATTGCTGTGCTTGTTATATAAAAATTGCAGGCTCTTAAGCTGAGATATCATTGCGTATCCGCCGTGTGGCCCACTGACCGGCAGCAGCAGCCGCAGCTGCCTTTGACCTGGTCAACTGTTTCAGCCAGCGGTCCAGTGGCTTACGAAATTTTAACAATCTGTCCCACACACAACCCTCCGAGCTGTCGTATCCCTTCACATCAAAGTAAATTACATTTTTAAGCAAAAAAAAAAGGAAAGTGAAAACAAAGCTCACAATAAAATGAAGTGGAAAACTTAAGACTGAAACTTAAACCACTTTTGGTTTTAAGCACTTTGGAATATAATATCAGTTTCACAACTAATCAAAGCAATTAACTCATGTATATATATATAGATATATATAACTTCAATTTGAAGTACAGCGGAAGAGTTTCACAAAGGGAAGAGATTCACGGAGATTTGCCAACTAGTATCTTAAGCTTTATCTAAAAATAAAATATGGTTTTCTTTCTTAACTGAAAATGTGGCTTGAAAGAGCTTTTTATTTTTCGTGACTATGGCACTCCCCAATAAGCAAAGAAGCAGAAAAAAGACCAACTTTAAACTTTCAGTTCAATTTATTTTTAATCCAATAAAAATCAGCAAAGTGCGAGGCGTGCTGGAGCGAGAAAGTTTCGGATAGGTGAATTTGGGATGAGGACTCCAAGGCAGTGGGTGCGGGGGGATACGGACAGGAACAGGCGGGGCAGGCAGATTATTGGACGTCAGAAGCTTTGATTGAGCTACGTGTTGATGGGCTGCCAGCTGGCAAAATGGTAAGGTGCTTGCCATCCGCTCCACCGCAGTGAAAGTTGTGCTTCAATGATAAAATGCTCAATTTTTCGAAACAAATGTTTGCGAGACACTTTAATTTACCACACACACACGCACACAGCCTTCTCTCACACACGAGTGTTAAAAAATGTGCCTTGAAACTGTTGACAACTAAATAATTTTTCGGTTCTACTTGGGTTGCATTTTTGGTGGCTATGGACGGGACTATTGCATGAGATTTTCATGCTTCGTCCGCCGTGAAACGAGATACACACGCACACGAACACACACACACACATACACACACACACACACATGTTACTCATGCCAAACAAGTTTTGAGGACGAAGGCGATGGCGACTCATCGTTACCAGGAAAAAGTGACTTCTCGGATAACACAGAACGAATCGCATATTTAATGCGAGACTTAAATTCAGCACAAACAAGAGAGCCTGCGACTAACATACCCACACACACACACCCACACATGTTGAGACACCTTGTTGATTGTAACAACCGCAAACATCACTCATGCGTCCACAACACGAGGCACACCCTGTGCTGGGACAGGGTTGCGGGCATTTGGGAATTTTTTTTTCAACGTTACCCACAAACTTTTCTGCATTCTTTCATTCTCGCCGGCTTCTCCTCTTTCTCTCCCTCCCACTGTCTAACTCTTCCCCTTCTCGCGCTCTCTCTTAGTTTTGTCGTTACGAGTTCAGGAAGCGACAGTTTTCCCTTTGATTTTTCTGTGGTTGCTTTGGCGCCAGGCAATCACAAATTACATGCAGTTCCAATCCTTTTGATACCCTGCACAGAACTGTTAGGTCAAAGGGTAGGTGCATCAAATGAACTTAGATAAGCAGATAAGAGTTATTTCAGTCTTTTAACTCTTTGAATTTCTATTTCTTCACAATTGTAAATATATCGAGCTTAATAAGAAAAGATTTCATAAAGTAAAAACTATGTAATTGTTCTGTAATATAAAAAGTATTTATTTTTATTTTCTCAAGTACATTAAAGTTAGAATAAACATAAGTTTCATGTTTTCTGCCCTTAAACTATTCAAGGCGTTGCTGTGTTTTGTTCCAAGACATTTTCAATGATGTCAGTTGTGATAACCAAAGTTTTTAAAGTTTCAGCCAATTATTTATTTATTAAGGTTTTTGGAAAATCGAAATTAATATTCTTTCGGATCAGCCATAAAGTCAACTAATTAAAATTTATTAGTAATCATGTGAAATATATTCACAAATTTCAAATAGAGTATCTTAAAGACCTCTTTGTGGTGCTCGGAATGTTTGTCGGATAGAAATTGAGCTTTTCCTTTCAGAGTCGCGTGTCAGCGACAATTTGGAAAATCGAATAGTTGCTGGAGCCAAACTTTATTAGCTCTGATTGAATATATAGACGAGTGCGTGTGTATGGCATTATCTCTTTACTCTGTCTGCGATTTTAAATTGAGTTTGTGTTAACTTTTATGCGTTCAATAAATAATAGCTATACTTTTTTATTGTATCAACATCGCCCATTGACATTTATTAAATGCGAAAAAGGCTTTTAAAATATAACACACGCCTCTTTGGGGGCGGCACCCTTCACCCCTTTTGGTGGCTCTGTAATAGTCCGCTAGGGGAGTTTAAGTGACATCTGTCTGCGGCAACTGTGGCAAGTGCCCAGGTCTTGGCTGTCATCATGGCTTTGCCGCGGCAGCCAGGTAACTAGTCAGGTGTCTCTGGCTTCCGGCTGAGCCCGCTTGTCTGCCAAACGCCTTATGTGTGGTGTGGTGCCTGGTGCACGTCCGTGCCTTGCTTGGTCCTGGCGCGTGAGCAAGTCAAATTATGTGGAAATAAATTATGGCCCGCACGCTGCGTCGCAAATGGAAGCTGGGCAAGCGAAGAGGCATGAAGTTGAACCTTTGCCAAGCAGGGCAACAGGCGACAGGCAGCGCACAGCGGGACTCGCCCAGACATCCAGACCCACGCACTTCGACTCATTAGCTGGCAACAGCTAAAAACAAAAGCCAACTGTGGCATATTATTAATATTTGTGCACATTTCGCTTTCGTCTTTCCCGTCAATTTGTTATGGATTAGCTTTAAATAACTTTTCTCACACACACACACACACAACCAATGAACAGCTTAACCTTTATCGTCCAGTCTGCAGACCATTCACATTGCGTATACGCCGCGTGGCCCGGTGATTTATGTGCTCAATTAACAGCTCGATTTTCAGGCAGTTAAATGGCCAAATAATTACAATAACCCCGTCCCCGAAGCAACCCAAATTGAACACCCACTGCAATTGGATCGAATTATAAGTCTCACAAATGCATGCAAAAATTAAAAATTTTCTCCGCTCTTTTTACATGCACTTTTTGTTAAGCTCCCACTAAAACATAGCGCTAGAAACAAAAGAAAATTATGGATTAATCACATGTTAAAAAGAATATATATATCCTTTAAATATCACTCAATATTCCAAAGTAACCATGATGATTATAATTTATTAAAATTTTAGACATTACTGCATTCTATCTTAGTTGAAATTAATGTAAAATGCTGAAATCTTGGCCGACTCCATAAAGTATATATATTCTTCATCAAAAACAAATTTCTAGTCGATTTGCCCCAGTTTGCTGGAGTTTTTTAATATTACGTTCCATACCACGCACAGTTTAAATTTGTTTCAACTACTCGTAGCTGAAATTTGAACTAGAGTTTCCAAGTTTAGTATTTCGATTTGTCTAAAGTATGAGGTATGAGTACCTCTTCATATTTCAATTCAAAAATTGGAAATACTCAAAATTCATGCACTGAAAATTTCATTGCGATCGACCAATAAACACAGAAGTGATTCAATAACGCATCGAGTTTGGGAGGAATAAGCAGAGCAACAGCATGTGCATGTGTGTGTGTGTGTATGTGTATATGTATAAATATAAAGTGGAATGCTTAAAACAATTGCCCGACAAGGGTTTCAGGGTTTCAAGGGCCAGTCCCTACCAGAGCATTCTTGCTTGTTCCGTTTTAAACTTGTTTGGTAAAATTCATGTGAAGTGAGTATATTGGTTCTGCGCAAGTTCCGTCTGTCCGCTAGAACAATGGTCTGCTGCTGATGAAGAGTTTCGCTCTTCTGATAAAGTAATACGATTTTTCGGATATGCTCCTTCAAGTACTATATTTTATCAAGCCAATACACCCTGTTGACCCATTTGCAATGGCTTCATCTTTGATTTGGTTATGTATATTTTTAAATTCCATTGGCTGTGATAGGGCTTCTGAAAATGCATTTTTGCCAATTTTTTTGCTTGGCCCGCACATATGAATATAGTTATTCTCAGCATGGAAACGGAAGTTCTCTATATATACATATGTTGTGATAAAAATAACTTTTTATTTGAGCATGGATTTAATTGGAATAAACATGGAGCTAGTTTAACCCTTGCCTCTAACGGAACTTTCTGCAAACAAAATCGCAGAAACAATGCGTAAAAATAGTTAGAAATGAGCTCAAAATTTGTTTTCGCTGCAAAGACAGAGAGAGAGAGAGAGAGAGAGAGAGACAGAGAGAGTGAGAGAGAGAGAGAGAGAGAGAGAGAGAAATTCTGCTTGTAAATTGTATAAAGGACTCGTGCTAAAGTTTCTATCTTTATTGTATTTTAGTTTTTTAAATGGGGTAAAGTCATAATAAAATTGTGCAAATATTTGCAAGAGAAAGAGTTTTAGTAATATTAGCTTGCAGGCTTTTGTTTTTGATAAAATACTATTTGGTAGAAACGATTTTAACTCTTCTGACAGTGTAAATCTGTTTAAAAATACTGTACAGACATTTTTGACTTTTTATACTGTGAATCCATTGAAAATGGGATTTCAGGGTATAATGGTTTTGTGACAATGTATGTAACAGGCAGAAGGATGTGTGGCAGACCACATAAAGTATATATATTCTTGATCAGGATGACGAGCTGAGTCGATCTACCCATGTCCGTCTGTCCGTCCGTATGAGATTTGAAATTTCAATATATATTCTTGTATACCATACGCAGTACAAGTTTTTTTTTTGATAACTTATTTTGACTTTGTTTTTAAGCTATAACTTAAAGACCATAATAGTTAGATATACCAAATTGACTATGCAGGTTTCTGTGATGAAAATACAGATACTAAAGATTTCAGAATTTGAATACCTCCCGCCATTAGCATTAAAACGTATTTCAAATACTAGAGAGTTTGGATTTCTCATATATATACATACTTGGATGTCAATATTATGTTCTGAAAATTTCATTAAGAAAGTACATCTAGAACCGAAGTTAAACAATTAATTTCTCATAGTCCTGCCCAGAATGCAGCCCAGGGGATCTCCTAGTCGGGCAGACCGTATTAGAGCGTTCTTACTTGTTTAAGAAATATGAGAATTTATATTAAAAAATCTTTGTGATATCATTCACTCATTATCTTTATAGAACTATTTTGTTCGTAATCGAAATATGCATTTACTTTAGAAGAATGTTCAATGCTCAAATAACTGAAGTTTGGAATTGCTTTTGACTTGGTTTTTGACAACAGAAAGATTATGATTTAAATTTGAAACAAACTTAATCTGCACGTGCCGCAAGAGGAGTTACATATAAACATTCCCTAGACTCGGCTAAGGTTCTGATCCTGATCTAGAATATATATAATTTGTGAGGTTGGCCAGCCTCCTTCTGGCAGTGCTAATTGGATTCCCCTTTCTAAATGGGTTCAGGATATAAAAATATGATTCTGATATTAATTTCATTCAAGTTGATGCTTACGGGAATATGGTTGAACTGAATTAGTTGAGTAATATAAGTTTATTAACTGTAGTAATAGCAGTAATGAACATGATAAAGCTTCTTACTTTATATTACTATAACAAAGTAAACGCTCACGTTTTTATTAAGCATATTTCCAAGCACTAATAAGCATTTTTATATTAAAAGCTTTGCTTGAGTCTTTCCATATTGCATAGAGCTTATTTGTACCTGTTCGTATTGCCCGTGACACTTATCCCTTAGTCACTTAGTGTTCCACTAAAGTGTTTTTCATTACTCCTGATGACTACCCTACTCAATTTTCATTGCCGTTGGCCTTGACTCAGACTACTATTTGATGTTTCCGGTTTAACTTTAACTTTGGCAATAATTTCTTTAGCTTGATTTGCTCTTAATACTTATGGTTCCATTTCCAACTTGTTCATTGAGTTATGCATAACATATATATTATATATATATACATATATGTGCATATATAAAACTCGTCAAGCTCAATTGTCTCAGCCGAGAATTCGAGTTGCATCAGAGTACTAAAAACAAAATGGATACTTAAGCGAATAAGATATGAGCATTCGCGCGAGTGTTTGCATACAAATGTTGCATGTACTGTCCTCTGGTGTCGACTGGAGCAGGCACTCTTCAAATTTTCCTTTTAGATTTTCTTGCAAATGCTCAAAATATACTTATTTTATATAGTTGTCGACCACTTTTAAAACAATCTCAGCTAAAGCTCTTATTGCACAAATGCTACTGTGGAAACTTATTCATCTACGCGATATCCCTTGAATGCTCTACATATGATATAAAATATACTTGCATTAACTTAAACTTAATTTGTATACTAAATTTAATACAATATACAAATATGGGAAAAATTTTAGTTTTCTTTTTTATATCTGATCAAATTGAAAATTATTTCATAGAATTATAAAGACACAAAACGATTATTCTTTGAGTTTTACAGCAAATTGTCCTAAAAATTGTCAACTTCTTTAATTACTGAATATCGAATGAATGCAACTTGTGTTGCAAATAATTTAAAAATAATATCAATCTTTCTGATTATCTGTAAAGTATCTCAATAAAGAGAATATCTTACGTTCTCAAGTGATATTAAATACTTCGTGCTTGTAAATTAAGTATAATAAAAGAACATTTTAAAAATAGCTACCTAATACCTAGCAAATCTCTCAGAAGACCTTGTCTGCAGTGATATTTTAAAAATAGAATGTAACCTTATTTAAAATCTATTTCCAAGTGGCCTTGTAGTAGAGTAAGACCTAAAATAAACTCAGCCAATTGTATATACATCTACATTAAAAGCAAGTTAACATGAATTTGGAAATGTTGTAAAAATACATTTGAGAAACCAAAATAATCTTCAACGATCCAATATGCGCTCTATTTGCTGTGACTACTGGATATGCAGAAATGTGTACAGGAATGCACTGCAGAAACACGGATTCGGATAAGGATACGAAAGCTACAGATGTCGACTACGAAATTTACACCCACGCACTCACACACGCACAAGTGCACTGCTGATGGCTGCCATTACGGCTAAACGAATTCTGCAGCTGCTAAAGCAGCATCTTCCTGTCGGAGCTGCAAGCGGAATGCATTATATATATATACATATATAGACATGTGTGTATGTATATGCATGGATGCATATGTGAAAGAGCTATATGTTGATGTCAAATGAAAATCTACCTGCTAGCCCTTTCAGCATAAACTGAGGAAATTTCATAACGGAAACTTACAAGCCTACAGCAGACATCATCTATAAGTAAAATCATTGCAATCCTTTAATAAGTTTAAAAAATATATTTTATTCCTGCCCGAATAGAAGATACTCTAACAAACATTAAAGCTCTAGTCTCCAGCTCATATTGCCCTATCAAAGAGTCTATACATAAAGACATAATATTATATATATATTAAATATAGATTTCAGAATTGTGAAGGGCCGACTGTTGTATTTTCTTCTATCTTGTCACTAATAATAGTCAGCGTGCTTCTTCATTACGCATCTAACTGTATTATTTCATAGACATTCATCTGAAATTACCTCACTTATCTTAATTGTTGTCTCTTTCACTCAACTTCACTATGAGCCACACACTCGACGACAGCAGATACTGTTGTCGCATTCTTTTAGTGTTGTACAACTTCACTCAGGCTATGCATTGCACAACACTGCGCAATTCGCCTCAAAAACTAGGGGCATACTTCAAAATATAAGAAGTATCAACTTCTATCTCCCACATACACATATAAGAATCCACAATTATATACACCAAATACTATATAGGATTATATACCCCAGCTCAAACAAAAACGATCAATCCATAGCCATCGATGAGAAGTACTCTATACCTTTAAGTTTCGAGTTTATGTACACGCTTGAAATGAAGAAAAGTCGTTTCGGTGTGGTCTCAACTGCTTTACTATACTTTGTTATGGCTATAGGGTATTAAAGCAGAAGAGCTGAGATAAACATGAAATGTTGCAAAAAAAAAGGACTTAAACAAAAATAATAATAAAGCCCAAATGACCTGCACATTGAACGCTATGCATTGCATTGTTGTAAGTGCAAATGAAACATGCTCCTCCTGCTCCTCCTCTGCTGCCTCCTTTTCGTTTTACTTTGAGCGCTGGCGATGACAATGTTGATGTTGCGTGTCCAGCTGCGTGTTATCGAATCGCCCACATATACCAGTTTCCTATCAAAGTGAAAATTCCAATGAAAAGAAAGATAATTTGTTTAAACAAGTTAAGCTTTCGTTTTCGCTTTGCACTCTATATAAAATCAAGTAGGGAATATAAGACCTGCAAAAATACCCTATAACATGTTCTCTTTTAGCTAGAAGTTTAAATATTCAAAAATGTTTGTGAAATGAACTCTGTTTATAAGAGATTATCTTATATATGAAGAATATATTATATATATATTATATATTATATATTATATATTATTATATTATATATATATATACAGTTGTGTTCAGAAAAATAGGAACGCGCATTCATGTACCAGTAAAAGAACTTTTTCGACAAAAGTCTGACTTTGAAATTGAAGAGGTGTTTACAGTTTTTGAAGAGTGGAATGTCAACAACTAAATAGCGTAAAAATCCCGTTAGTTTTGCATTCCATTTTTTTTATAGATGATTTTAGACATATGGACCGAAAATTGGTTGTTCATTAAAATAGGAATTTTGACTTTTTTGTGTAAAAAAAAATTTAAAAAAATGAATTAAGAAATTTTAATTATTGTCATTAGTTAGTGTTATTTATAGAAGAATTAAAAAAACCAAAATATGTTTGAAAAAGTAAAAAATCTTAATTTTTAAGGGGTTGACGCTATTATTGGTCGGTGGAGATGGGAACTGCAATGGATTGCCTATAAAATAAGTGCTAGGCATATAGAAAATCAAAAATATAGTTTGTTGATCCAGTACAATGGTATAAAACGTTATTTATTATAAAAGGAAATCTGAAAATTGAGGTGCTACACGAAAAACGACGCCAATAGACGATATACCCATTTTGCGCCATTGTGAAAAAAACCCGTTAGAATCATAAAAATGTATAAAAAAATATTTAAATCAGTCTGTTTATACAGTCATAGTTCGTCTTCAACTGATCGAACAAAATTTCAATGCCAAAAGTACCAGGGAATGGATCATATGGGCCTAGACGCATGACTTAAATTTGCAAAGCCCCATGTGGACTTACTGGGTAAGCAGTGAAGCAACAAATTTTTGACGGATAAGTCCAAAATCATACTTTTTTGGTGGATCAGGCTCCACAAAGTAGATTCGGCCCCAATAAATATCGGGGACAACCCACAGTCCACCCATTAGACAGTTTTCCACGGTGGACTGAGTATCATTATATGGGCCTGGTTTCTGTCCAAGTGGGTATGGCCTATATATGACCTGGATGGCTAAGTAGACAAAGCTGTGTTTCTAAATAGATTAAAGAAAACATCCTGCTATCATATGAAGCTTGAAAAATTCCACTAAAATGGATATTCCAGAAGGATAATGATCCAAAGGTTACCTGCAAGCCACCAAAGGCTTAGTTTGCATCCGAGAATATAATTTTTGTGCTATAGCTATCTCAGTACCCGAACATGAATCTATATAAAAACTTATGAGGATTTGTTAAAAGACATCTAGGAACTGGAAATCCCGCAAAAAATGACCAACTTTGGCAGCCTGTTCGAAATGGAACACCCAAATCCTTTTGAAGCGTTATCAGGATCTTTCCGAATCCATGGTACACGGGGGCTTAGCAGTTTAAACCAATTAGGGTCTCAAAACAAAATCTTAGGACATAAATAAAAAGTAGTAGTTTAAGTTAATTTTGACTTAATTTTTTTGAATTATTTAAACTTTTTAGTAGGCATTCCTATTTTAATGAACAGCCGAATATTCGAACAATTTTTTCTTTAAGTCCTGGTGGGCAAATAAAAAAATTTTTTTAGCTAAAGTTGTTTTAAATAGTTTAAAATATATGTAAAGATTCTTGTTTTCCTTATTTCATGTCGATATTTTGTATTAATCATTAGATATTTGACCAATTGCATGAAACTCAACCGCGTTCCTATTATTTTGAACACAATTGTATATTGCTCATCATTTATAGAATATCTATCATGCCTATAGAGATAGCAATCTGGCATTTTGATAACTAACATACTACTATATGTATAATAGTATATCCTAAGTGATTGATGCCTGTTATAGGGTATCCGCGAATACTATCATATATTTCTCAAGTATTCATGTATAAGACGAAATAAAGTTTATAAATCATTGGATTAAAATGAGAAGGGTGGCATTTATTGGCATTAACCCCAGTTTGTGGACTTCGTCTTGGTCGTTAATCTTCGTTAGCCATCGGCTGGCTAAATAAAGAAGACCTCCAAGTGGCGCCCCAGTGCCTCCCGTGCTAACCGCCCACCCACCATTTCATTAGCTCTTGAGATTCTGATAACCTTACAAATTTTAATTCGTTTTCATTTATAACGAAGCTCGTTTTCCCTTCGAGTTGCTTTTCAGATCCACTTGACGCATATATACATACTCGCTGCGATTACCCTGCTTTGGGCTGACTAACAAGTGCTAGAGTAATGCAAAATAGTCAGCAAAAGTTGCCTCAGTGTTCTCTCTCGAATAGTCACTATCTTTAATGTAAATAGTCACAGCTCAATAATACAAATCAGAGATATATATATACATACATGCATAGCTATAGAATTGTTAGGGTATTCAGCACTTTTATACAAGTCCAAAAAGCCTGGAAGTCTTAAGTAGAATCACACAATATTGGCATAAACACATTTTATGCTCAAAACCCATTGAAAATAGAAATTCCGCGGAAAATCCAAAGCAAGTGTGAGTGTGGTTTTTGTTTGTAAGAATTTATAGCCATAAGCTAGAGTGCTTGAGCAGGCTTAAATGTGTTACCTAGTTATTTCTGCGAAAAATTATAAGCAGATTAATTACAACAAAACAGAATTTTTATATATACATATATAAAATACTTGTACAATAGTTTTCTTTTGCCGTACAATTAGCGAAAGTGGAAAGCTCATATGCAAACGATTTCCAAAATTAGTTTCTTGAAAAATTGCTTAAAGCTAATCAAAGTCGAATATAAAAGTTGCAATTTTCTGAATATCATCAATTAATCTGTCATTCAGAGCTAGAACAACTAGCTCCATAAATTCATAAAAATTTCTTAAATTTAGCTATGCTTCAATTTATGCTATAACAGTTTTTTCAGTATTTAATTTTTTTTAATATTTTTAGAGGCAATTTCGAAATAGATGAAATATCAGGTTAAGTACCAAAACCCCTGCGTAGCAGCATATAATAAAGACAAACAAGTTCGTGGAATTCACAGAGTCGTGCTTCTCTTTCATATGCTTCCCTTTGAACTTACCTATGAATGGGCATTGATTTTGTTATTTATGCATTTCATTTAATGGATTTCTTTGAATTTCTATGTACCTCAATGCAGCCCGTTTCCCACTCAGCTCTCGAAAGCCACATGTTCGATATGGGTTCCTTCTCGGTTTCGGTTCGGTTTCGGGAAAAGATTTACGAGTATGTGCAGTCAGCTCGAAGCAGCGCCCGACCAATAGATACAATGGACAAGCGGACGGCCAGTCTCAATTTGTTTCTATAGCTATGCACCAGTGTGTGGGTGTGGAGGGGTGAGAGGTCATATATATAAGCGTCAGCATATTTAATTTAATCGCTATTCCGCCAGAGAGTTGCAAAGTTGTCACCCCAAAACTTTGCTGTTTTTCTTTTTGTGAGTTTGACCCATGGTCGCAGAAAGAAATTAGATTCAGTTCCGAGTTCCAGTTACAGGCCATGCCTTATTAGGTTATTGTTTGTTTTATCATTGAATTGCTTTTGCCACAAATATTATGATTGCTGGAACGAGCTCAGGCCCAATAGCCCTGGCCATGGGTCAACTAAAACATTTGGCGCGGCCTATATTGTTTACGGTCTGGCTAAATCATTTAGTTATTGTAATGGATGTGGACTCAATTTCAAGCCAGTTATTTGTGCTCTTGACAGCCAGTTGCAAGTGGCAGTGGCAGTGGCAGTGCTAGTGGCAACAGCGTTTCGCAAGTGATTGAATAGCTCCATAGCTGCGGACCCTGCAAATTGGCTACGTGCCCCATTTCCCACATTCCATATACCACCTTAGCTGCTGGGCCTGCTGGCTTTGTTTTTAGCTTTTAGAAACGCCAATTGATTAGTTTCTCACTCGCATTTGATTGATGACACCTTTCGCCAAACACGTGCCAAGCACAAGCAATTATTTCAACTCTCTCCCTCCCTCCCCAGCTCCCACTCTGACTCTCTTTGACATATGAAGCTGCTGAGTAGTACTCGAACGAGCCACGCACAAATGTATCTTTAGCCTTCAGTTGAATGCTTTCAATACTATTACTCTTCGCGCAATCTCTTCAATCGCTCAAGCTTTCAGTTTAAATTACCTTGAAGCATTCAGTCAAACACCTGACTCATTTTTGCAATGCAACTGAAGTTGTCCCAGGCACAAAGAGCATCAGATCGAGTTACTTCAATTGGCCTTTAAGTAACAGCTGCTGCAGGAATTTGATATATTCGTCTGATAGTATGATTATAGGAAACGGTAAGCATTTTTAGAGAACTTATTCAATACTAAATTAGTAAATGTTTTTAAATAATATTATAATATAAAATATATAAATAATATTATAATATCATATTTGCGAATTATATATATTTTTTGTTCAGTACCGATTTTGTTGCATAATACCGATTGGACATCAAAATAACAAACTCTAATTTTTGAACAAGTTTTGTTATACTTGAAATGATTTTAACTTGGTGAAATGATATTCAATCTTTAAAATCTTAATTTTTTCGGACTTGTTTTTTATTTATTTATTAATTATGAATTGTAACACAAATTTTGGCGCAGTTCAAAAATGTTAGTTTATTGTGTTTTAAGTGGCTTTATTTGCGTCTTATGACGATCTTCTAGTAACACCATTTCGAGCTCTTTAAGCTGTTTATTGTCGATTGGAATTAAAAAACAGACCTTAATAAAGTGAACCTTCTTATCTGTGGTATGCTATACAAATATAGATTAAATATTTTTAAGTGCCTAGCTTATATAAAAGCGAAATGCTTTAAGTTCACACAGACTAATGAACAATCTACTATTTTCTCTTTGTGAACGATTAAAATTAATAATAATTGGTTCATAATGAATGAGAACTTACAGTTACGTACATTTCATAATACGATAAATAGAAAACCAGTCTTTTTCAAATTTTCAACAGCTCTGGTTCCTGCCCTACGTTGAAGATTGCGCATACGCCACGTGTCACACGTCAAACTGTTTTTTACAAGACAATCCGCTGCAAAGCTGGCCATTAAATTTGGTATCAGTAAACTGTTTCTGCCAGCAGTTTCGCCTATTTATTTGTTTCTGTTTTTTGTTCGCTACCAATTTGCCATAGCTTAGAGCCAGCGCTCGCAAGTCGCAGTGTGCAGGACTTATCTCGGATAAGCATCGGCGTCCAGAGAATTGTCTGAGCTGCCAGTTGCAGCTTTTGTAATTATTTGTAGCACATATTTCTGTAAGCTTTAAGTGTCCTTGTTGAAGGTAGTGAATAACAGCGAAATATCTATAGCATGTAGCGGAATATTAATAATAATATATAAATATATGCAATTTACACATATTTCTGTAAGCTTTAAGTGTCCTTGTTGAAGGTAGTGAATAACAGCGAAATATCTATAGCATGTAGCGGAATATTAATAATAATATATAAATATATGCAATTACAGAGTGTTGCAACAAAAAGTATAATTGATTATTTTTATAATATAATGAATGAATGAAATACTGGGTGATCTCTATCTGTATGAAATCTGATTGAGCAATAAAACAATTCTTGATTTACTGCATAAATATGTACATATACTTTATATATTATTATTTTATATACTATGTATGTATATATGTTTGTTTCTATACATAAATTTGAGGATATTGGTCTTATAGCCATGCTCAATGAATTATGACGTATCTTTTTCATTAGACATAGAAAATTTGTATTTTAAGGCCTCACTGCATTATCTTTCCTTTTACATGTCTGTCTTAATATAATTGGAAAAGTCTGAATTTCAGCATAAATATTGTATATCAAGCATTCTTTTTGCTGTTTATTTGTGGACCGGTATTTTATGGCATGTGAGCCACATATGAAGTGTCGCAGAGATTAGCTACAGTCGTGGCCATTTGCATTCGTATTGCGCTTAAATTAGAGCCCTTCGCTCGCAGGCGTGGGTAGAGGGGCCAACTATTAATCCGGCAGTCAAATTATATTCAATTGAAGAAGCCGTTGGCTTTGGCATACATCGATTGGCTTAGTGATTGGGCTTGGGTCTGGGATTACTCATTTACTGCTGTGGCAACATCAAACGGATTTTCGCACTATCATCAGCAGTGTCATCAGCACATCCACATCCACATCCACATCCACATGTACATCAGATGAGCAGCTCTCATTTGTTCGCACCCGGAGTCCGGGCTGGCTGCTCAAGTGTGTGTGCCCTTTGGATGGATGTGGAGGATGAGTGCAAGTGAAGTGGCAGCTCTCTATGTGGCAGCCACTTGACGGGGACTACATGTGTCCGCCCTTCATCGAATACTGTTATAATTTTTGGCCATTTTGCTGACTGCTGCTGGTTGCGTGCCTGCCTAATCAATGGATCTGTTAGAGTTGTTCCTATTACTTGGTTATTTAAATAAATTTGCTGCTGCGCCATTCGCATAAACGCGATACCCACACACACAAACGCCCACACACACACTTGGGTCTGATGAGAATGTGCGCACATAAAAGATAATGAAAGTGTTCGCTTGCCCCATGGGAACTTAAGTGGATCAATGCGAGCGCCTGCAAGTATGCAATGAAATTTTGTGCCTGGACAGGTATCTTGCTCTTCTATTTGTGTGTGTGTGTGTCTAGCGCACTCTAATACATGAAATGGCCTTTACTTGCAACTGGAATCTAATCAGCGTACACCGACTCACAATCACGCCACTTCACATCGAAGAGGAATATGCTAAACTTTAATTACTATTTCTTTCTCAAACTGAGATATGTAGTAGGCCAAGCCGATATGTACAAATGTAGTATTCCTAACGCTAAGTGCAATATGTATCATCACTAGATTAAAAGAAGAAGAATGTTGGCAGTCGAAGCGCAAGATAAGACAAGAATAAAGTATAGAGAGGTTATTTTCCTACTACAATATATGTATGATGGAAATTTCGAGTTGTATATATGTATATATATATATATGTATATATATATATTGTATTTAATTGATTTTAATTGTTTTGTACGTAACTCTCTTAAACCTTGACTAGGACTGCTCATTTGCCTTTGTTATGACAACTTTTAATTGTTTCGCTTCAGTTCTAAGATCTAATGGATGAAGTCTTTTCAGTCTTCTTTTAGTTGTTTTTGTAACTATGCTGGCTGCAAGTTGGTTAGACTGGCCGGATATTCTCAGCTCACGATACAGTTCTCTCTCCCAATGAGCTCAGCTATTGTTAGCAAGTTCAGGTCGTTATGTAGTGTTTCGTTTCTTATGAACCATTCAGCTCGAGTCCATCTCCCTAAAGCTTTGTTTTTGCTAGATTTGTACTTTATCTATACGCGTTCGCGCCGCAGATCCCCATAGTGCCACAGCATAGATGAGCACTGTAGCCACGATGGCATTATAAGTTCTGCTCTTGCTGTGTAGCGACAATTTCCTTCGATTCTTTGTATTTTGTGCGCTCCGTAAGATAGTCTTTTATCCAATGTGACACCCTGATATTTAACCTTTTTATACCCTGACCCCATTGAAAATTTGAAATCAGGGTGAAGGCCAGACAGATAGAGAGATGGATGTCTATATATATATATATGATCTAAGCACGTCGTGCTGTTGAAGACTATATATACTTTATATAGTCGAATAGATATTTTTTTTATAATCGTAGCAAACTTCAGACCAAAATGAATACGGTGGAAGTTAATTATGGCTTATATTATTTATATATGTATATATATAGCTAGGAGTTGTGTCACGTTTTTGTTGCATTTTGTCTTTTTTTTGCTCAAAGCGTAGCGAGTCGCAATCTTTTTGTTCTCCTGCCTGGCAGTCGAATGACTCTGTACAGTCTCTACACACAGAACTATTGCGCCACACTCTAGTCTATATAGCCATCCTGCTTTATTAGCTGTCTAGTGTCATAGAACTACTCTCTCTTTGTCTCTTTCTCCGTTTATTTACACGTTTGTCAATACTAACAATGCGCTTAGCATATCATGCTCAAATGGTGAATGGCAATGTTATTAACATAAGTAATTACTCGAGTTTAACATTTATTGTTCTAAACCTACGACATATGTATATGTACATATATACATATTCAGAGTGTAAACAATTCTTGTTTTAAATTTTTAAATTATTATTATATATTATCATAAGCTATTTGCAATATTTCGCGTATTTCAGAGCAGAAAATATGCTCTATTGATTTTTTAACATTTTTTTTTAATCTTACTGACTTTTCTGAAAATGAAAGTAAAATTAAAAAAAAAATTAGCTGTTATATAATTTTGTAATAGATATAGAGGTATTTACCATATATTATATTGATATATCTCGACCATTCTTCAGTTGTTGGTGCTGTTGTTGTTGTGTTGTCAGATATGCCAATATTTAACTACTTCCAAAGATCCAAAATGCCAATCTCATCCGAATCCTCAGTCATCAAGAGTCGCGCACAGGGGGATTGTGAACAATTGTCTACAATTGGTCTATGTCAGCATCGTCATCGAGGCGCTTGTTCAAGCGATCCAACTTGGCCAATGTCCTGAAATTGGCCTTTTCTCGGCGCAAAATGTCTGTTTTGCACATATTCGAATGGCCTCGGTGCTTATAACCCACTAAGGAGAAAGTGGCGTTGCCTGACGTATGAAAGGTGAGATGATCACCTCTCTTAAAATCAAGATTTAATACCGCTAGCGGTCTGTTCTTGGTTAGCTTCGCAATCACATATTTCCGGTTATTAAATTTTAAATACAGTGTGGAAATGTCGCCCTCGTGCATGGCAACGCTCGAAACGTGAAACGATTTTGTTACCTTTTTCACATACGTGCAGTATGGCATCAACTTCAAGCTATAGAATGCCGTAGTTTCCTTCTTAACAGTTCTATTTTCTCCCATTTTTGGTAATTTTTTTTTCGCTTTTTGGTACGTCTGTCAGCAGTCGAGAGATTGAAGTGAACGATTTGAAAATTTTTGAGCAGCTACGAAAGGAAGCAAATGCCACGTGGCCAGAGTTGATGTGAACAGAAATCTATCGATAAGTAGTAAAAGTCAATCTCTAATTAAGTTGCACTAACTTTTATAGTTGGTCGTTGTAGAGATATTTGAAGTAACTGTACTTTACTGATTCCTTAGTTCGATTCGAGTAACTGTTATCTGAAGTCCTTATTCGTTACTAAGTTTGCGAATATTTATTGATTTAGTGATTTGAAATACATTTCCTCTATATAATTGGGTTGTTAGCTTTTCAATAAAGCGCTCATAATCAAAGGCTGATTGGAAATGCTGATTGTCACTGCGAGACACTGTAACAAGTCGGGACTGCCCATATACGTGATCAAAATTTCTAATTGAAAAAAGATATTTTGTCCGTAGCGGGAGCCTAACCTGTGACTCATCGCTTGCAAGCCACCGTCTCTACCGTGACGCCACACTCGCGCATTGCAAAGAGTGCACGCACTTCAATGTACACATGTGACACATACTATGTGCGTACACGTAAAAAGAAAAGGCATGCGCTAGGCGCTTGCTGCCCCGTGCTTTCGCCGATTTACAAAATGATTTCTTTAATAAGTTTAGCTTAAAAATCCCAGGGCGATCAGGGATTTTGGGCAGCAAAAGCATAAATAAAACACACAAGTGTTGATTATAATAAACGTATATGTATCAATATATATATATTTATAGAGTAGAATCAACTTCATGGGAACGAAACTTATCTAAAACTCATAAAAATTCTATCAGTGGCTCAATCTGCTTTTCAATTTATTGCTCTAGTGTTCTAATAAGGAAACTCTTTGCATTTTCCCCATTTGGTTTCCAATTGGAATCGCAGTGCCAATCAGAATTAACAAACAGTTTTTGATTATGCGCGCTTTATTGAAAAGCTAACAACCCAATTATATAGAGGAAATGTATTTCAAATCACTAAATCAATAAATATTCGCAAACTTAGTAACGAATAAGGACTTCAGATAACAGTTACTCGAATCGAACTAAGGAATCAGTAAAGTACAGTTACTTCAAATATCTCTACAACGACCAACTATAAAAGTTAGTGCAAGTTAATTAGAGATTGACTTTTACTACTTATCGATAGATTTTTGTTCACATCAACTCTGGCCACGTGGCATTTGCTTCCTTTCGTAGCTGCTCAAAAATTTTCAAGTCTTTCACTTCAATCTCTCGACTGCTGACAGACGTACCAAAAAGAGAAAAAAAAAAATTAACTAAAATGGGAGAAAATAGAACAGTTAAGAAGGAAATGACGGCATTCTATAGCTTGAAGTTGATGCCATACTGCACGTATGTGAAAAAGGTAACAAATTCGTTTCACGTTTCGAGCGTTGCCATGCACGAGGGCGACATTTCCACACTGTATTTAAAATTTAATAACCGGAAATATGTGATTGCGAAGCTAACCAAGAACAGACCGCTAGCGGTATTAAATCTTGATTTTAAGAGAGGTGATCATCTCACCTTTCATACGTCAGGCAACGCCACTTTCTCCTTAGTGGGTTATAAGCACCGAGGCCATTCGAATATGTGCAAAACAGACATTTTGCGCCGAGAAAAGGCCAATTTCAGGACATTGGCCAAGTTGGATCGCTTGAACAAGCGCCTCGATGACGATGCTGACATAGACCAATTGTAGACAATTGTTCACAATCCCCCTGTGCGCGACTCTTGATGACTGAGGATTCGGATGAGATTGGCATTTTGGTCAACCTTTGGCAGTAGTTAAATATTGGCATATCTGACAACACAACAACAACAGCACCAACAACTGAAGAATGGTCGAGATATATTAATATAATATATGGTAAATACCTCTATATCTATTACAAAATTATATAACAGCTAATTTTTTTTTAATTTTACTTTCATTTTCAGAAACGTCACTAAGAATAAAAAAAAGAATTATGAACAAATAAATAAATAAATAAAATAAAAAAAATAAAAAATCACATTTTCTGCTAGCTTCTCTGATGGATCTGCTTTGGAAATATATTAGAGAATATATTAGAGCTAGAGTCTTGAAATTGTACTTGTTCATTCGGATATTCTACCCTTATTTGACAAGTGGCTTACTTTTGACCTGCTCTACATATTTATCAAAAGCAATTCAGAACAAGTTATATCTTTCACTGTCTTACAGCTGAGATCTCCAAGTTCTGCAAAAGGGATCTCTGTTTTAGTCAATTATTAAAGTGCTTCGCTATTTTTACAATTATGAAATACTTTAGTTTATTTTTATTGTTCCCTCTTCATAGCCACAGTCTTTTATGGCTATATTCTTAAGCTATTTTCCACTTCGGTCCAATGCCATGAATTACTTTCCCACTCGCACACTCATTTTGCGTATCTGTCGCCAACTTGATGCACTTTGTAGTGTTCCCTTGTCTGGCAGACAAACTCAAATATTTTGCTAAATAAATTGAATGCAGCTTGGAAAATATGCTTTCTGCTGCTGTTTGCCACAGTGGTGCAGAATTCCGAGGGGCTGACGTAAATAGCGCGACAACCATGAGAAATGGCAGAAACTTTCATTTGAGCAAACAAAGCTGCAATTCTAATAAAGTCATGGCGTGGCATGCAACGAGCGAAATTTGGTTGCCAGCTAGCTGACTGTGAATATGCGTATTCTCGATGAGTGTATCTGTGTGTGCATGTGTGTGTGCTTCTCATTGTGACCATATTTGGAATTGCTCTTATCCAGCTCTGGCTCTGCTCTGGCCGGACCCAGCTTTTTTTATTGTCCTGTGCCATACGTGCGCTCATATTTCACAGCTGCCACAGCTTCGCCATTTCATTCTCATAACAAGACACCGAAAGAGACATCATAACGTGACTCCAAGTGGCACCCACTATGCGCCGCTGCCTTACGGCCAGCCAGGACACACAATTTTCTATTAGGCCGTTTGCCATGCTGGCCAAACACACACAAGTTTTCGCCATTTTATGCGGCTCATAAATAGCTTGGCTAACCACATATGCATTTTGTAGGCTCTGGTGGTCAATTCTACTAGCTGCCATATCCACTTCCGCCCATACTTGCGATCTCATTTGCATCTGGCTAATAGCATATTGCGGTTGCACTTACAACTTCTTAATGATGTGCGCAAACAGCGCCATGGAAACACACAAGCACACGCCCCTACACACACACACACACACACACAAACACAACCGCGCACATATTTGAAGAGGCTTCGGTTCACAGTGCCTCTTGTAGTAGGGGCAGCTGCTACCGCAGCCACACTGTCGCTAATTGTGGCTTTGACAATTGACTCGAAAACTTATGTGCAACAGCATTTGAGCCACAACTTGGCTAATTTTCTAGACAAAACCCAAATATTTGTTGATTGATATTCGGAAGAAGTTATTGCTAAGGAAGTTGGTTGTGTGTGTACTTAATAATTGGCACTGTAGATGAGTTACATGCGAATTGTATATCTGGTTTTACAGTCACTAATAAAACATTTAATAATTGCAACTATTTCAACAAGATTTTTGTTATTTCCAAATATTGCACAAGGAGTTCATTAACTATCAAGAACTATGGAGCTGAAAACGTGAATAATTATCAGTTTGCATCGAAGCATGCGATTTCAATTGTAAATGGAATATGCCGAAAATTTCAAATTCTCTTCAGCTTCACTTAACAGTTGTTACACTTCACTGTGTATTTTGGAGGACAATGAGAAATGGAGAAGCAATTAAGAAGTAAATGAAAATCAGCTCAAGTTAGTATTCTCGAACGATGGGTTCCATAAGTGGATCGGAGTATAAAGCTTGAGAAATATCAACATTAATATAATAAGACTTATAGTTTTAAAATATACAAGTAGAGTATAGCAGTCGACTGACTGCATAATACTCTAACACTTCCTAAAACTAGCTTACCATATATGGCAAGGAGCTGCGAAACTACTATATTTTTAACTTCAATGAAGTCCAATTCATAACAACAATGTATACAAGTCGTTTCGCATGATGCATCTTAGTTGTATCTTTCGTATCCCAACTATCGATTGTCGAGTTTAAATTTCCCGATTATATTGATCAATCATGAGTAAAGTAAAGTCAGAGATATGCAAATGTAGCAAACTTTAAAGTAGATTAAGTGTGGCGACAGTGCCAATAAGTGAAACAGGCAATACGAATGCTTAATTATGCAAGCAATTGCCCATTTCACATAACGAAGGCAGTAAAAAGTCGACCTGCGGGGCGTATACGTTATATTTGTGGTGTGCCTTTTGCGCGCTGTTCGGATGGCCATATTTTTAATTAGTAAATTTACATTATGCAATAACCATTCAATTTGGAGCAAATTGATGCAGGCCTTAAATGATGTCTGTTACACATACATATACACATGCATATGCATATTTGTGCACATACATTTGGCTTTTACTCTGTTCGATTGCCTGGCGTCCATTAATCATTTAGTTGATCATCAATATGCATTAGAAAACTATTAAAAGCCATGTTAAAGGCCCGATTTGGCTAATCCATTTGAGAAGTCAATCAATTGCAAAATGCTGTTGACTTACATATGTTACCAAAAACAATTAAAATACAAATCTATTTGAATGAAATCTAGCCCATGGCCAGAAATTGGGTATGAAAAAGTTTCACTTGGTCATTTAGCTAATAATTAATCCAAACCCTTCCTATTTCTTTCAGTTTGTGTTGAAAGCTGTCTGCAACTGGCATTCAAGGTAAGTTCAGCAAACATTTTTGTAGCTTTATTGCTTTATTGCCAAATACTCTGAGCGCACAGTAAATGCGTTTTTAATTGCGATATATTTGTAGTAAGTAATTAAGCTACTCCCTAAATTTCAATTGTGACTCAAATCACTTTCATTTGATTCGGTTTAATCTGTTGTGATTAATTAAGGAGATAAGTGAATCATTTTCAATCAATATATAATTACAATCAGTGTTATTTTCATGTTGGTCGAACTGTGTTAAGGCATGATTAAGGCATGAGGCGCATCAGAATCGTTATATAAAATATTCATCCAAATATTCATATAAATATTCAGCCAAAAATGCATCAAAATATTAAGGCAAATTCTTAGATAAAAACGAGCTTAGAGTTAAATGACTTAAGGATTTGGCTTAGAGTTGCTTACAATTAAATTTGATGTCTTTGATATGAATATTTTGCTGACATGAAATATGAATCTGAATTCTCATGGCCAGCGTCTGGGTAATGATATCGATTTCATACACCCAACCTGATTAACTTCATACATATGTAGGTGTTATAAGTTCCCAGGTTGATCAACAAGATAAAACTGTCCAAACTTAAATTTATTTCTAGTTAAAGATGCTTGCAATGAAACAGATTGAAAATATTGATGTACTTCTTGTACTATATATAAAATATATGTTCTATATATATGAAACTGCTTACATGTCAGTGGATATTCGTTTATCTTTTGTGTATGTGAATCAAGTTTCAAGAAAATTATTTACAATTAATAATGCATTCGGGCTTGGTTTTCGAAAACTTTCGCCCCTTGTCGCCCACAAGGATGCGGTAGGAAAGTTTCGCAAACTCAACTAAGAACTCATTAAATGTATGAAAACAAAGCAAAAGCGAATATGTAGTGAAACCTGAAAAAGTTAAAAATTTAAAGTGATTTAGTTAAATTTTCTATTGACGTAATGTAATGTAAAAGAGTATGCAGTTCTATCTTACTAGAAGGTCAAAACTCTGAGTTTTATTAACATACGATGGATGCTGATGATCTTATTTAGAGCTGATAAGAATTATTCTAAAATTTCATTTTGATGACAATCCAAGAATAACTTGAAAGTCGATCGATAGATATTAAATATTCATGTCGATAATTGTTAAGTAAATGACACGAGTTTGCATTCTATAAATATATAAAGTTGACCTACATAGTGCACCCCAATGGCAAAGTTAGGAAGTTTGAAGAAATTGCATTGCTGCTGAGGCACGTAAAGTCATTAATTAAAGCGTTCCGGTGTGTGTTGACTGTTAGCGCTCAGTGTGCTCAAGCGGTTGAATTGAGCGATTGTCAGGCCACAGTCAATGCGGCGGCTTTAACGCAAAATGTCAATCAAAGTGGGTTGCACCACATGCAGAGACACACACACACACACACACACACGCATACATGTGTAGTCTTCAGTATGCAGGTACTAACCATGGTCGTTTGTGGATATGTGTGTGTGCGTGGGAGTCAGCTGTCAGTCGAAGCAGCCCCAGCTCAATCGCCTGTGGCCCTCCGCCCCGGCATATTGCAATTTTCACTGCCACTTCAGCTCATTTAACGCCAACAAAGCGGCGCTGCCCTCTCTGATTGACAGAGCATAGAGGACAAAGCCAGCCAGTGACTGGCGGGAAGGGTTCGAACAGTGGGAGGCGCCTGTGGAGGAGCCTGTGGCTTGGTTACAAACAAAGCCGAAGGCATTTTATATGGCCCGCTGAAAAGAGTAAAACAAAACTTTCAACACGAAATGACATGCCGATTAAATTAATGCAGTAGCTCAGTCTCCGTCTCCGTCTCTGTCTCCGTCTCAGTCGGGGTGTACGGCGGACTAATAAGGCGTTGTTGTTGCTGCCGTTAGCAGCATTGGCGTCGTAAAAACTTTAAGTTCGAATCGTTTTTGAGCCCTGCCCTGCACCCTGCTCATAAGTAAAACAAAATCGGCTGGGCCCATCGACACCTGCGACCCAAAGGCCAAAAGCGACCGAAGCAAGCAAACAAATTGGTACGTGGCTGGGCCCAAAAAGGCATAAACTGTCAGCATCATGTGCACGTAATCATAATAAATGACATTGGATGCTCCCGTAAGCGGATACTTTTATTTAATTATGCATCCCTGGCATTGAACCTTTGCAGAGTGGAAAAAGCCACCGAAACAAGCGCCAAACACCCCTCACAGTTGGTCGACCAACTTCAAAATCAATCTCAAATTCAGGTTGGGATCAAGGCCAAGTGCGTTAGCCAATGTCTTCCCAGCACTTCATTTGAATAGAGCCAAATGTCGTTGATGCCACAAAATGTACTTTAAGATATTAATGGGATAGTTATACATATTTCCTATAAATGTTCGATTGGGCATCTAAAATTCATTCATAAAGGTTCTCTGTCTTTTATCGCCTGTTGCTCGATGAAGGCCATCAAATGGATTGGACACTTATTCATTCTCTGCGCAAATTGAGCCAATTTTAAATGTTACCACTGCTGCGAGCGTGATATCTAAACGATTCCCACTCAGACAGCCGCACATCCTTGAAATCCCTGGGAACTAAGTCGAGTAGTAAACTGTTCTTTGACCGCCTTGTCACACGAAATACTATTTAAGCTCTATAACCCCTTTATGTTATTATGTGCCATCCGAGTGTACATACATGCATACACATATGTACATACGTATGTAGTTACTTGTGTGTTGCCCAATAATTCGCTCGTTTATTTCTCTGCCATAATCCGGGATTGTCGTTCTGTGGCCCGGACTGGTTCGGTCTCAGCTCAGCTTAGGCTGAGGCAATGGGACTCTCGGCTGTTCGCAAGGTGAAAGTTCTCACTGCTTACTTTCAAACTGTTTGTTGTTGTCAACTTAAAGACTGAGCTTTGTTTGTCTTCATCCTGTCTATCGGTGTGTGTGTGTGTGTATGAGTGTGTGGTTGGGTGTGCCGAGAAGTTTGTAATTTATTTTTAATACTCTCGAAATTTGTGTTTCTCGCTTTTTATTAGAGTAAACAATCCCCATTCGCACTAGTCTCTGGGCTGGCGATTTTTAATTATACTTGTTACACAAATATTTCCATACAAATATCTAACTTTCTACTGCTAGCGCCTTAAGGCTCTCAGCCAAACCAGCAACACCAAAATCGTAAACAAAACAAATAAAACAAAGCACTTATTTTCACAAATTAATAACTGAAAGTTTCTCTCTCTCTCTCTTGGTTTTAAGTAGTTAGTTATGAGTTTTGTACAACATTTTCAATATGCCCACGAGCTAGCTTCCGAATTGTTTCAGTAATTTACAAATTTGGCTCAATTTACCAGTTAGAACTAAACAATAATCGTATATTTAAACATTTAATTCAGGTTTCTGTGAGTCTGATTCAAGGATCTTTATAGATTTAATCTGATATTGGTATGTGTTTAACATAAACTCTTCTCTATAGATATCCACTATCTTCATATAGATAACACTGGCATATTTTTCAATCAGTGTAAAATGCTGACTGGAGAAATAATAAGTAAAATACTTTATTAATTTATATTAATAAAAAAGAATTTTGAAGAATTCTTAGAGCAGAATTAGAATATAATAATTATCGTAATAATGTATTTATAAATTTTTTTAAATTAAGTTTAATAGCTTATAATCGAAACATATAACAATAACCATTTCACTAGGAAAACTCAAAATAATAATATTTTTTAAGTTAAATAAAAGAAGCTATAATTAGGGAAATAAGGCAGAACTTTCTGCTATAATTTCACTTGAGCTCTCTCTCTCTCTTTCTCTACTAAATTTTAACTATAAAACTAACCAACTCATATACATAAGGTATATTGTTTCAATGAAAAGACTTACATACAAATTGAATTTTAAATTAAAAATTTTTCTCTTTAAATTTGCTTCGTGAATTTTTTGAAAACGTGATAATAAAAATTGTGCGCATTCCTTTGAATTTTCAACTGAGGTTAATTAAAAACACAATTTGCAGGTCTGCCTAGGGGATGTCGGTGGCTCTGAACGTGGGTGTGCTTTTCTGTGTACAAAAATTGCCACAGCAAAGGCTCTCCCTAGATTTCTGATGAAAGAATTTTAGTTCAGTAGCTGCTAACCTAAATCAACATGGTCATCTAAGTTCCACTGGGAGATGACCTAAACTAAAGCACACACAGAGACAAGTGCGAGGGCTTGTAGACACACATAGAGGGAAGAGTGGGAGGGGGAGGGGGAAGGGGAACGCAGCAGCTGTTGCAACTTAATATGCGCGTGTGTCCGTGTGTACGTACTTCTCGCAGTCGGCAGTCCGCAGTCCTGAGTCCTGTCCGACATGTTTGCCTGACGTGCCATTATTTAATGAGAGTGCATAAAAAATTAAATCAAAATGCTCCGCACGCTATGGGAGAGCGAAAAGGGGCTGTATTGCGGGCGGGTATGCAAAATGAAAGCCATTAGCAGCTGCGGACATGGACATGAAGCAAAAAGAGTTGTAGACGGACAAACACACACACACACACACATACATACAAAACAAAGGACACCAGATCGTGAAGGAGACAGCGTTTAGTGCTTGAGCAAATATTTAGTGCCATCTTGTCACGGCCCTTAGCCATTCACATTTTAAATATGCAAATGGATACTCGAAACTATTTTATTATTCACACCGGCAAAAGGCAGCACTCGCCCCCTTTCTACACACACGCATCCTTAATGTGCCGTCCAGGGTGCTCGGCCCCGAGTCCTTGTTGTGTGCCAAAAATTGAGGTCTTTGCAAGTAAGCAACAAATTTTTAGCCAGATGCGCTCAGCCTTTGGCCCCGGCCTCTGATGCCAGCTCCTCCTCCTGGTGCCACCAAAACAAAGCTCTTTAGTATTATTTGCTGTTTACGATGCCATAAAAAAAGGAAAGCTCCAACAAGAAACAAACAACAAAGGCATAAAATGCACACGATTCAATGACTGCTCAACCATCAGATATCCTGTAAGAGTTTAGCCTAAAAGAATTGAAAGTGAATGGAAATCACACTTGAGCCGTAGAGTTCCTATTGAAGTCATTTCTATATACGATCGTTCTAGCAGATATTTTTTGTATCGATATTAAATAACAAGCGTTGGTCGGCCGCGTGTTGATCCACTTTCTTGTTACAGGGTATATATCAACTTGCTGCAATACAAAATCAAAACAAATCTGACAATCTGTTCATTACAGCAAATGCATGACCAAGTTTTCAGAGAAGACTAAATGCTCTATCAAACCCAAAGCTTTGACAAACATTTTGTGCTTGAGCAAAAAGTTGTATTAAGTATTAATTAAAAGCTGTTCGAGCTGACACTAATTATTTTTGTTTAAGGCTCAGCTTTTACAAGCACTTTAAAGAAGCAAAAGATTATAAATATTTCTAAGTATTTTCTTCAGTGAGTTCCCATATATATATATTTAATTACAATAGATATTTAAAAGATATAGCTATCTATAACTTATCGTAAATGTAACAAAAGATTATGAATATTTGTAAGCATTTTCTTCAGTGAGTTCCCATATATGTATGTATATATATATATATACTTAATTACAATAGGGACTACAAGATATAGCTATCTATAACTTATCGTAAATGTAACAAAAGATTATGAATATTTGTAAGCATTTTCTTCAGTGAGTTTCTCATATATATTTCAATAGGGACTACGAGATATAGCTATCTATAACTTATCGTTAGTGTGGTATCAGGGTTATTAAATTTTAAAATTCTATAACTTTGCTAGATAAATAGGTAAATGAAATATATTCTCGACTTTGGACTATTCTAATGATTGAATGTTCGACAAGCGTAACAGCTTCACAGCATTTTCTAGCAACGTGCTTGAAATCGTGTCAACGGATTCGAGAGACACTCGGGATTTTGAAAGAGATTTTGATGCTTTCCGTGAGAAAAGGAATTGTTGCTGAACAGAGAGACAGGCACGTGTGGGGACTTAGTCACAAACGTCCCGGGCGACGCTGTACGAGGGGAGCCTCTTAATAGAGGCATATGCATACAGCGGGCTCAACTCTATTTACCAGACAAATGCCTGACCAATAAGCCGCCTAGGCGCACACACCAGGGACCCGGGCGCAAACAGTGAAATGAGAACGAACGACGCTGGAGGCGGGGGCGAGGGGACGAGGGTGCCGTGGGTTCACGACCCGGCTCAAATCATGTCAACTGGGGCACAACCTACGCGGCTTTGGCATTTCTAGAGCATTGCAACTCTTTGGTCCTTTTTATGTCGCATATTTGCAGAGGCACCGGAAAACGGAAGCTGTCTGTAAATGCGAGCGGCCGCCAGCCTGTGAGCGTGCCGAGCTGTCCTGGATAAGTCCTGGTAAGGGACTCCGTGTCTATTTTGCTCTGTGTCGCTTTCAAAGCGGAAATTATTTGCGTTCTTATTTGCTGGCCAAAGGTCGCGCTCTTGACATTCAATTTTACTGGCTGCAGGTCTCTTTTCAATTGGCTTCCAATTTTATTTGCTTATTTCTCTATTTCCCTCTTCTTCTTCTTTATGTACTTTACTTTTTGTTATTCGAGCTTTTTCCCATTTATTATTTACAATACTCGTATTGCTGCAGCTGTCTGAATAATTGGAAAAATGTATACATATTGATTTACTTTAAATACTTTGTCTAGGAACAGCTCTGGCAGCTTCCCTCTCAGTAGATGCAATTGCAATAACGACTTTCTACTGATATGTATTGTTTTCTTTATTGGACATATAGGTAAATAAGACAAATCTTAATAGAACTGCTCTGGGAGCTTACTTTTGAATAAGATTTTGGAAACCGATTTGTATATATTTATATGCGATTCGTAATTTGATGCAGACTGTAATAATACAAAATCTGATAAGCCAGAGACAAAAATTTTTAATATATCAAAATGCATCTATAAGTTAGTGAAATTATTGAAATTTATGTAAAGTTAAGAGAAAATATTGAGATAATTTGAGATAAGATGAAGAAGTAAAGTATACTTACTCAATAAGCATAGATCCAGGCTCTATTACTCAAATTTGACAGTGAAACATTAGTCCTGGATCAGATCTGACTTCTTTTTCAAATGTACCAAATATGGCGCGCATGAACATGAAATTGTTCAGGATCATACCTGAATGACGTACTTCTAGACAAAAGCCAGGATGGTCAGCCTTACTCAAAAGCGGGCTTAGTTACCTTATAATTGTCAGATTCACATCAAAACCATAATATTAGTCTCGTTTTAGAGTGTAAGTAATGTAGATTATCATGTAGATTGCTATAAGAATATGCTGCGAGCTTTTAGAATATGGCTCTAGCAGGGGTAGTAAATCATGGAGCCTGTTACATTCCCCTATGAGTTTTTCAGTTCGTTCCATTGATCACTGACTGCATATGTTCCGTTGAATAGAGCTGAAATTCTTTGACATCTATTTGAATACTCATACACTTGCTCTAGGAATATCTGACAATGTCTGAGAGCTCCTCATAGAGAAAGAGCATAAATGAAAATTCAAGATCATTTGAATGTTGCTTCAAGCTATTTGAAGATTGATACTTAAGATCAATGTCAAGACGCATGCAAACAGCTCAACAGGCTTCAAGCCTTGTCTTTAGGATGTTTAAACACCATTTTGACTAGGCCATCCCCGAATCACAGTTGCTCCTAAAGTAGGTGGATAGAAACATTACAAAGGGTTTTTTAACACAAATATTTCAAGTTGGCAGAGCTGAAAGTTGTGCCAATGTTTTTGCCTATATTTAAATGAGCACTCACTCTTTGTGCAGGGTATCTCTCAGTCGACTTAATTATTATGGTTGTCCGAAATAGCTTTGTCAAAAAAAAGATCAAGAAGTCTACGACAGCGAAAACATATACAAAAAGAAACGAGTCGCCAATGATTGCTTATGTATGAGTTTATGTCCTGGCTATGTTGCTGCAGAACGCTCTGCGAGTGGAGAATGGTTAGTTTGTTATTTTTATTGATGGCACAAATGGGTCGTTGTATTCATGCGCCCCTCGTGCCTCGTGACACGCCTCATGACAGTGGCACAATGATAACACGAAATCGCCAGGATTAAAACGGACACACATGTCCATCCGGACTGAATATGTGTGTGTGTGTAAAAAAAGAAAGCATCTTAAGGACACAAATCCAATTGATTTATAAACGGCAGCCATGTTGAGATTCTCGTCGAGCACACTTTGTCGGCCACAATTTGGACGCTTATTAAAACGCTTTCAACATGCTCGAAAACAAAGAACGCCAAGGGACAACAAGGACAACAAGGACGACAAAAGCGCGGCGCCTTCGTAATTTTCCAATGAAAAGAAGTGTGAAATTGTGCCATTTTTCATTACTAAATTGTATTTATAAAGTACATACACATGACACACACACACACACATACACGTATATATGTAGCTCGGACGCGCCCTTTGGATACGGCTTTGGCTTTGGCTGTTGCCACAAGAATCTCAGACTCGTCGCCAGGACGTAATTGTAAAATTGAAATTGAAAAAAAACACCCGCAAACATACTGACATTGTAAGGGGCATGCCATGCATGCTCGGACCCAGGCACAGTGGGCAATACATTAAATTTATTGTCAAAAATATGTATAGACAGCTACAGATCATTTTCTATATCTTCACTTCAAGCTGCCCTGTTAAAATACTCTGAAATATAGTTTGACTTGCCCCAAAGTTCTCTTTTTTCTTTTTCAAACTTATATTCGAATCTGCTGTACATTTTATTTGATGTATCGAGCCAACTGTGCCACACGCGCAATGATTAGCCAACTGCCAGCTGATAAGGGCCTTGCTGGACAGCGAAAAGTCGAGCAGGGAAAAAGCAACAATGCCCTCGGCCATCTTTTGAGTTGTGTTTTTCCAGCTGAGATCTGTGTGTGTGTGTGTGTGTGTGTGTGCGTGTGTAGGTGGGGAAGTCAGAACTTGTGTGTGCATGTGCTGGAAAATTTATGTGCGTTGACAAGTTGAGTTCACACACACACACACACGGAAGAGAGTCGAAAGTTTGTGTTACCTTGGCAAGAACTTGGACGTGGCACCTGTGAGAAGTGGAGCTGGCTTTCTGCTTGACTGCCGGCTGATTTTTCGATGTGCCGCGCCTAATCATGACAACAAAAGAACACACCCCACAACCAGCAACAGCAACTGCAACATGAAATAACAACCGCAAGGACAGCAACAAATTGAAACGGAAGTTTTCTGACAAATAATTTCCTCATACATATTTAAAGGAAACACAAGTAAGAGCTCCTTAGTCGGAAGTGCCCGACTAGTAGATGCCATATAATTTCAACTTCTCTCTTTATAGCAATGCATTATCGAGCATCTATACCAGTTTTTATTTTCAATTTGGGGGATAGGGTAATCTAAAGAGTAACATATTCATGATTATATATAAGATATTCTTCAGATATTATTAGAATACAATTACAATATTATTGAAGTGTAGGGGTAAGCACTTCTATATGTATATGTGTAATGGGGTCTTCATAATATATATATATCTTGTGTTTCAATAGGCCTTGGCTTACATTGTAGGTATTCCGCCACATATTAGCGCTACTTCTCAAGTCTAATAGCAGCTTAGAGTTGCTGAATAGGTTAATAGGCCCATAACCATTTTCTATAGTATGCTCTCGAGCAAAGTCATTTTAAACAGATTATTTTTCGCATACGAAAGTTAAGCAAATTATGCCAGAATTTATCTAGTTGCATATTATTTAATGGGTGCTTCGGCTAGATTTGCCAAAGGGGCCGCAGCTGATGCCGTGCACATTGCTGAGGTTCAACAGGTCAGTTCAGCCGGTTGGAGTCGGTGTCGTATACGTAATGCTGGCATTTCAATTGAGCTTTGTTCTGCACCTCATCCATGACGCACAAGTGGCTGCACAGCAAACAGACTTCATCATCTCGAAGGAGGAGGATGGAGGCAGAAGTTTGCCAGTTACGCGACATCACATTGTGTGGCGCCACAGGCCAAGGGGCATGAGCTGCACGCTTGTTATTTCCGCTAGCCACTTACATGGATATTATAGTTACAGTGCCTGCAAACGCAATGTACTGCCAGGGTTAACTGTCTGAAGCTGATGGCAAGCATTCTCCTTGGTTTCTATTGGCGTTGCTCGCTTAGTTGCCGTTTGACTTTTAACGAATAACGCATAAGTGTGTACCGGAAACTTTTCCAATAAATACGCCCACATAAATACCCACCTGCAGCTCTGAATAGCCCCTCAGGGAGGAGTCCAGTGCCAGGTGAATGCAGTTAGCCATAAATGGCTTAGCATGTGCACTCTGTTGTTGCACTGTTTGCCTTTATTGCCATTAACTTGCTTTTAACCAATTAAGAGACGCCACAAACAGCCCGCACCCATTCGCTGCCAGTCACAATTAATTGACTTTTTGAGCGTCTTTCAGCTTTCAACTGTAAGTCAAATTGCTTAAGTGTAAACAGGCCGCGTGCTCAAATGAACTCTTGTTAACTCGACATAAATTATAAAAAAGGTTTGCTGGCTTGCTTACTCCCAGCGCTCAAAGTCGATACCAATTTAATGTCAATTAGTGTTAATAATGTATAGCAAATTGACGGACCTGGAGCAATTCAAATTATTTGTAAGCCCATTTGAAATTGATTTTGCTTCTTTGCTATTCACAATATACCTAGGAAGGTCTTTGATGTGGATCACTAATCGTCCATTGTCAGCAATTTGTGACTTTTGTTTCAGAGCTGTAGAAGATTTTCCGAAACATCTCTACTAGGGGATCATAAAATTTATATCTATATCTATAGAGAAGGTAAACTTGGATTTGCATAAAATGTCTTCTGCAGGAGGCGTTTATATAACAGTTTTGGTCAACAAGTTAATATATAGTATTCTTGACATCCACATTCTTGGCATGCTTCACATGTTTATATCAACATCATTTCAAGTTCCTCGCTGAAATAGTAGTTAAATGCTTTGCATTCTTATAGATAGCCTGGTAGATGGACGACCAAAAGATGAACATTACACAAACCCACATCTTTCACAACTTGAATAAGTATAAGAAGCATATCTTAAGAGAGACTCTAGCATTTTGACAAAAGATCATTTATCTATCTTGTATCGATCAAAGGGAATCTGATGGAATGTGTTCTCTTCCTCAATGGATTATGTGAATATTTAATTTATTTATTGCTTCAGCTACAGTAATTCTAGCTCGAACCCACTCCCTGCTGTTTGTTGTTGAAACTGAACAACTGAATGAAATTTGCTGCCTGTGAGAGCTTATTGAACACAAATGACACATTACAAGCTAATTGGCATGCGTTTCGTCAGTCAACATACTCAAATGAAGCGAACTTCATTTGTAATTAGCGGAAACTAGAGCTGCCCCTATAAGCTGTCATTATTTGAAGGATTGTTGGCCGCTACATCATTGTGGCTGGACAATAGTGAAAAACTGAAACACATTGGAATTGGCATTGCAACATGAATCAATTAAATATGCGAATGCGATTCCAGTTGCAGTTGCAATTCAATCGCTGAATGCTTGTCACAAGCAGAGTCCCTATGACAGCTGATGGATGAGAAACGTTTTAAACTGCATTGCTGCGACACACACACACAGACACAGCTGATACACAGACATACAGACAGACATCCACAGTCGGTCAGACATCATAAAAATAGTTTCGAGTTATTGGTTTTGTTGCCATTGCAAGCAGATACGTTTGCAGAGTTTTTATGCCAAAACTTTTCTGAGGGTCGCCGCGAGGGAGCTCTTGTGAGTCAACTACTACTTTGTAGTTCAGAACGATGATTTCTAATAGTTAGTAATTTTGAGTTAAGCAAACACACTCGGAATTCTGGCAAAAGTTTCTCCCCAAAGTTGTAAATTTGACAACCCTTTCCCCAACACAGCACAAGCATCAGCCCCAGCTCCAAACCGGAACTACAACTTTTGTTCGCACTTAAATATAATGCAAACTAGTTGCTCAAAGCATTGCGTGCATGGCATTTATGTAACTTTTATTAATAGTGTATGTAATGAGTAAACATTAAATATAAAAAAAATTAAAATAAATTTTGGAAAATTCTTCACCAACATTAACAATATTACATTAACATTAACAATATTTCAAAAAAATTTGAAATTATAAAAATATAAAAAAAAATTTACAAATTTATTATAAAAAATTTGAAATTTGAAAAATAAATAAAATAAATAAAATAAATAAAATAAATAAAATAAATAAATATATATAATCAAAATTTCAGCTCGTTCTAACTTGAGATGTGTCATAAAATAAGAGTCATCTACTTCCATTTTCATTTAATGGCCTGGGCTAATAATTCAAATGAAAAACGCAATTTCACCCATTGTTCCTGAGCTCGTATAGTTTGTTGCCAGCTCCGCATCTATAACAATAGAGATTAATTAGTTGAAAACTGATTTGTTTTGCATTCTCCATGCTCAAGGTTTACTTTCAGTTTTGAGTCGCTTTTATCCTGGTGGCAGGTGGCATGTGGCAGGCGTCAGGCGTCAGGTATCAGGTTCGATTTAACAGGTATTTTATAATCAAAATCCCATGCACGTACCCCGCTTGGCCACATGTTTCACAGGCCGGAGTCAGACCAAATTTCGCATCCATTGTTCAGTGTTTGGTTGACAAAAGTAGAACAAAATTAAAATGCAAGCCGAATATGAGAGCTGCATTCCATAAAAATACCTGCACATCCGAGGCAGACGCAAAATTCTCAAAAATAGCATGCGCAAAACAAATATCTTAGAGCTAAAAATTGGTAAATTTTCACATTAATTTCTCTTCTAACTTGCCTTTATATGGAAATACTCTGTGTTAAATATAAGTGAAATCATAATCAGATTATAATCAAATCTATTCCACTTGTGTTGCAATTGCATTAAATATAAAATATGCTTTGTTTAGTTGATGCCGACAATTATCTAAATATTGGAAACTTATTGTCTTTAAATGCACACATGAATTTTGAATAAATTGAATCATATATGGCTCTCATAGGTATAACAACTTGAGCTGATATAAACACTGCAGTTTGTATTAGTTGCAGAAAAGATCTGAATACAAATTAGCTTATAAGTATACATTGTTAGAAATATTAGAATTGTCTTAGGGCTTTTATGAGGTAAGAATTTAGCTATATTAATAATAATATAATTTCTTAAAAATTTCTCATGCAGCTTTATTGTTCCCGCTATTAACATGAAAAAATAATACAAAGAATATTATTTTCCTTTCAAATTTAATCGTTCCATGCACAGCTCTCAATAACTTATCTAAAGATCACGTATACGGTATGTTCCTATTCCTGGGCGATTAGCGTAGGCGTGGTCAAATAAACCTAAAACTTTGTTTAAAAGCTTCGAGTGCTGTATTTATGAAATACACCAAGTTTCTGTTCGATATCTTCAATATTCTCCAATTCCTATTTATGGGGACTGGCGTAAGCGTGGTCAAAGAAGCTTAAAACTTTTATGAAATACACCAAGTTTCAATTCGACATCTCCAATATTCTCCTATTCCTATTTACGGGGGGCTGACGTACGCGTGGTTAAAGAAGCTTAAAACTGTTATGAAATACTGTAAGTTTCTGTTCGATATCTCCAATATTATCCTATTCCTATTTACGGGGGCTGGCGTGGGCGATGTCAAATAAACTTTTTACTTTTCTGAAATACACCAAGTTTCAGTTCCATATCTCCAATCTTCGAGTTTATGTCAGTTATTTAGTGATTTGGCCCAGTGTGCACTGAAAGGAAATACATTCAAATTAAAACTAGAGGACTGAACTAACTTCGTCCATGCTGAAGTTTGGTAATACCCTTGCAATTTCAAAGGATATGGATATAGTTTTCTTTGATCTGGCTGATAGAGGTCAATATAAACGTGGTTAATTTGTGGGTCCCTACGTATTAAATTTTAGAATCAGTCTACAATCAATCTAATCCGATTTCCCCCACTACCAACAGGCGGACATATTCGATTTTTGGTCAATCTAGAGAGAAGGACAACAGTAACTTATAAATCAAATGACATTAACAACTAAACTAATGTCTGCTTAACTAATGTCCGCCTGGTGCTTCTGAAAAATGTTTAACAATTCGGTATCAAACGGGCGCACCGACTGCCCGCCTCGTGAAGCTATTCAAAGATTGTTAAGCACTTTACTTAATCCTACTTCTATTTCTTGTTGCATACTCTTAAGCAGAGCAATTAAAGCACTGCAAGTATATAAAAATATTAAAAAGAAAAAAAGCTTTAGCTCGACCATATCCTTGCACAGGACGAAAGCCTAATCGATTTCCATAAAAATATAGGATCATCTTGTGATATTTTAGTTCAAGGCGCAGCACAGCGGCCATGGAAATTGTCTTAAAGACAGAAACAATGTAAAGACGGACGCACATACGAACGGACGGACAGACGAACACTTCTAGACTGTCACGGTTGTTGATGCTGATCAGAATTCAGAGTATTAAATAAAGCTAATCCAATATAAAGTGGATTGAAAAAACTAAAGCTTTAACTAAAGCTAAAATGCAAACTTACTGGAAATTGAGCATCAGAATATTCAATCTCTCCTTTTTCGCCTGCGAGACCTACGAGCAGTCCGAGCTTGGGCTAATAACTCTATGATTGCTTCGTAATAAACATCCTCTTCTGGGCTTGTAAATTCTTCGTCTATGACATAACACAAGAGGGTATTGAATACAACACACATCATGATGGTTAGTTTAAATATAGGCAACGACTGCCCCCTCATAAAGACGACAAACGATGGAAACTTGTTGAAGAGTGAATGTACGTAATTTGTTTCGTAGAACGTGCTCAGTTCACTTTCAATATTTTCCCAGAGCGGACACCATATGAGGGCCACCATAACTTGGCCAGCTAAATAGTAGAACACCAGTGCGACAGCAAATATCCAAATGCGATTAAAGACTCCCATGTTGATTCGCGCTGTGTCTAAAAGCAAAACGATCCATGCCAGGAACAAGGCAGCAGCTAGATCTGGCTCATATTCGTTTTCGATAACATTCAAGCCAGCAATATATAGACCCACGCACGACACAATAGATATTGCTGTAGTGGCGGGTATATCCAAATCCATATTGAATTTATCAAACACAAATTTATAAATTTTTAAGTTCATGACCGCGCCTTGTGTGTATGCTGATTCCACGTGTAATAAAAATATGATTGTTAAAACATCTACCCTGGCTAACTAGATGTGCTCGAAGATTACAAATGCCTACTACATTGGATACTTAAAAAAAGTTCTCAACTGATATAATTGAAAGGAGGTATTCTGCAGACTGGTAATCTAGGGATTATATGTTCACTTCCTCCTTATTAAATACATCGAATATACAAACACATTTCTAACAAAATTCACGAACTGAACTAATGTTCGCAACTCGAATTCGAAAGGTAAAACAAACCACTGACAGTTTATCTACTCTTGGGTGACCTAGGGAAGGAGGAGAGATCAATCAATATGAGAACGGAAATCATAAGACTGGACACCTGGCTTGTAACCTTGCATCGGGGAAAGGCAACAGGCAGCGTTAGGGCGCTGTCATAGTCAGCTGCCCAGCGTCTCACCAGCTGCTCTCTTAAAGGCATACACTTTAAGGCATAGACAGACGCACGACTAAGCACACACCCACACACGCACACTACCAAGGCATTCCTTCTTAGCCACTTGCTCAGCAAAAAGCTCGGTGCCAGCCGCGCACGTAGCCAACGAATCGAGTTTTAATTTCTGGCCCGGATGGCCTTGTCGTTGCCTTTGTTGGCTCCGAGATTGAGGGTAAAGTTGAGCAAAAACTTTTGACTGTTTGCCGGCAAAAAGTGACTTTTAGTGGGTACGTTGCTACAGAGCCTGCCCATATAGAAGGCGGTCTGAGTTGTATTCCATAGAAGCTCAAAAATGACTCGAATAGTTGGCAATGCAAGTTTTGAAATTGAAAGCGATACATAAATATGCCAAGCTTGAATTGTTGCTGTTGCTATTAAAGAGGCATTGAGAACTTAAATTGCCTTTGAAAGCAGCAAACAAGTTCTGGCATGTATATTGTTCATTATTCATCTGATATAAGTTAGATACAATATGTCTCCTAGAAACCAGGAAAGCGTTTATCCCGAAAAAAAAAAGATATTATCTAGAAAATTTATTTATTTTAAGCTAAAAATTAAATATTAAAAACTTGGCTTGGCTCTTCTCTGACTAGAAGATTCACGTCCTTAGCTTGTCAACAAAACACTAATTGTCTATAGGCGAAATAGAAGCAAGGTTAAGTTCATCATGTTAAAGCTTAATAAAAGTCAGCCAACTGTGCTGAACACTCAAGTAGTACACCAAATGCATTTAGGTGTCCCTACTAGCTCTACCTAGTGATGGCAAAAAATGCTCTAGTCGATTAATGAATCATATGATTAATTTAAGCTCCGCGATTATTAATCGAAATTAATCGAAGAATAAAAAGCAAAATAATCAATTAATTTATAATCCATTCTACTTATGAAAATGACAAATTATCCATAGCAACCATTTCAAAAATAGACTTTGTCATCTGGCTATGATAGGAGCCAAATAAAAATATTTAAATTAAAATATCTTCATTATCAATGAAATCTCAAATATTTACTTAGAGTTTGTATGTTTTAGCTTCAAATACTAAAGCATATTTGTTATTTTTTTGCAGCACTTCCCTTGCTTTCAATACAATCGACACTGCACTTCTTTTTTGGAATAATGTTTTGTATAATATTTCCGTATATTGCTGTATGTTAGTTCCATAGTCTTTAAAAATTGTCTCTTTCAACTTTCATATGTAAAGAACGAAACAATTAATCGAAGCTAAAAATCGATTAAAGTTAATCCAACTCCATTTTACGCAAAATCGTGAATCGAAACAAAAGAATCGATTATTGTGTATGATATGATTAGTGTCATCACTAACCGTACCCCTATCCCAGAACTCCTTCTCCTTCGCAGATCGAGTTATGACATCGCTTGTGATGCAAGTGGAGAGCTTTCATGGCGTTTTACTCGTAATGTCACAATTAGCGAAAGTGTTTCGCAAATTTTGTACGCTTTTATTAGAATGTCGCCCACTGTGCTCTCAAAGCAGTCATTATGGGGTACTCAACGGAAGCCTTTGTGAGTGCGTGTGTTTTTATTCGAGCATTAGACGAATCAATTAGGAAATTACTTGAGTAAATACAATACAAATATAAATAAAAAACTTTCTGCCTCTGTCCAGCCTTAAGTTTAATCAGTTACACATCAATCATGTATCATTGTCTCTAAAGCAACTCTAAAGCATGCTCTGCTCCTAAACATACAAAAGTCAATGAAGCTCGGCAACAAGTGCAAACTTTCAGCTTTTTAACAACTTTATAGAACAAGAAATGGGCTTATAAGGCACCCGGCATTGCCCGGCTCCAGCGACTAAAACATGCTGTGATTACCAACAGCTCTAAGGTTGACCCAACTCGATAATATTAAAAGTAAATGATAAGAAAAACGAATCGAAACTATAACATATGTAAATGTCCCAATTAAAAGCTAATTTGATCCTTTTATTAACTTTTTCGCAATATTCGGTGAATGAACTAATTGCATTAAGCTAGACTACATGGTATTTCGAGTCTGTTTAATTCTTTGAAACTCCAGTGCGAAACATAGTTGAGATCTTTCGGCGAACTGTAATTAAAAGTAAATTTGTATTAATGCCCGCTTGGCGCCTTTAAGGCGCTTTCACATCGCGCACATTGGGCCGGGTTTCGGGCTTTGTCAACATTTTAATCAAATATGTGTCAGCGCGGACTTATGAAACTAATTGACTTTAACGCCGGCGGCTGCCCCACCACCCACTTCACTACAGTATTGCATCTCCTTCAGAACTCTATAGTAAGTAGCCCAGCCTCAGTTCGGTTTCAGCGTCGCTCCAGGAGGAATTAATTAAAAAACTTAATCTGCTTTGGCAGCTGGGCTGTGTGCAGAACGTCGTCGTCGGTTGGCGGGACTTGGTGGTTTGGTGGTTTTGCTGGTTTGATGCCTTTCTTTCTAGCTGCTTGACAGCCTTCAATCCGCTTGCTGACAACGATTTGCTTAAGGTCTACTTACCAAACTGAGATCCCATTGAACGCATACCACATTTCACGGAAAGGTGAAAAGCATCAAGCAGCAAACAACACAATAATTTTTGGGCATTCCAAACTAATTTAATAACAAGGTAACTTAGACAACGTTGATCGGAAATATACATCTATATTAATATCTATATTAATATACCTTTATATTTAACTAAGTTATTTATTGATATAAAATATAAGTCCCAATCAAAGGTGGTCATAAAAACTTTCCATTTGGGACCAAAAACTTCCAATAAATTAAAGAAACTAAATTAAAGAAATTAGCCAATTTGTCTAAGGCCTAACCAGCTGTAATTGTTCTCAAGTATCTATAATGTGATTCGCTTAACTTTTGCTTTAAAATATTGCGTTTTCTTGGAGTAAAAATTCCTGGCGTTGCTTTACTTTATGTCTCTACCTTTTTATACCTGAACCCATAGAAAATTGGATTTCAGGGTATATTAGTTTTGTTAAAATGGATGTAGCAGTAGGCGTGGCCAACCCAATAAAGTATATATATTTTGATCAGAAGAAAGAGCCGAGTAGAGCAAGTCTGCTTCAAATTTGCTGAAGAAATCGAAATAATTTCCCCTCTCCATGAAATCGATGAACGTTGTTCTCGAGCTTCAGATTCTTTAGCATATGATATACATTCTTATATCTAGAACATTTAGTCTTTTATATAGTTTATTGTCACAAAATCTATGGCTCAGTTTCAAATATATAACTTGTAATATATATAAATATAATATATATATATATATATATATATATATATATATATAAATATATATATATAATATATAATATATAATATATAAAGTTTTGGTTTCATCGGGAATTGAATCTCATTCAAAATAAAAAAAAATTCTATATTAAACATAAATGTGAATGTTGAAATGTACAGGGCATCGCCAATCGCACACTTCCGACTAGAGTACTCTTACTTGTTTCGTTTTGTCCTTTCAAGCCCTTCAATTTCCATTTGTTTGCCTGTTTAAATTGAACCCTTTGTCTCTGTTGCTGAATCATTCCGAAAAGAATTTACCAAATAACTGCTTTTGGGCATTTTGGGAACAATTTGTGGATGTTCGTTTGGCAACTGAGAAAATGTCGGCCCTAAATACGCCCAACGATTGGTTGGCTTCAATAAGCTGACCAGCACATTAATTAATTCACTGCCAATTGGAAATATATCTCTTGATTGAAACGATGCAATTGCCAATATCAGTGGGAAAAATCTTTACAGAAGGCAGCTCAAACAATTTTTAGTTGGCTCAAAATTTCTTCGGAATATACAAATGTATAAATGCACCGATATATGAATGGCTGACTTTCCTCGACAGTGACAATATAGCAATAGCAATTGCAAGTCAAAAACTAATTTATGAGTAGAGCCTTATATACACTCAGTTATTGTATGTATTTTCAAGCAAATTAAGTATTTATAATTATTGAACAACAGCTGTTATTGTTTTAGGCGTTTGCTGTTGCGTTTGTTTATAGAGCGCTTCTCTGATGGGCTGCCTTGCAGCTACTTGCCTGATTTTATAGCGTGGCCATAAAAACCTCAATTAGATTGAACGTAAGGCTCATTAAAACCGCATGAACAGCACCAGCTCTCAAAAGCTAACTCAACTTTGCCCTCTATCGCTCTCTCTCTCTTTCTCTCGCCATGGCCCCATGACCTTGTATACTACTAATTGAAATAATTGAAATAATTAGCACAACTTGAGTGTGGGTGTGGCTTATGTGTTTGACTCCCGGCCATAGGTAGCCAAGGCACTTGTTGCAGCTTATGCCGGTCCACTTCCGCAACAAGCGAAGCAGCTGCATTATTTCAACAGTTGCTGTTGTTGTTGAAGCAATTAAAGAGCCGCTCAACTCTTTAATTGCTTAGCATAGCTTAGATGTTTGTTGCCCACATAATGCGGTGCGTATGCGTAATCTGCTGCCTGTGTGAGTGAGCTGTTGGGCTAAGGGGGCTAGAGCTCCCATTAATGCCAATAAAACTGCACTGAATGGCTTTCCGCAACAACCAAATACGTCTGACTCAATTCACAGAACTCCTTTTGGCTTACTCATGTTCATTGAGTGTATCAAAGACAATGGAGCCAAAGTAAAATACAAGTACACGCTTATGCCCCAAGCCTATCGAAAGTGAGAATGTATGTAACAGGCAGATACCCAAAATCTTGTTCTGAATAGATAGATTATCGACATTTTCGATTATGGGTTAAGGTACCCATTCAATTCTCCATTTTCCCCCAAGTTGGACAAAAATATATAAAATAGCAGAGAATCTCAAAATTTTGAATACCAAGTGTGGCATATCCCTATTTTGGGTGAATGTATCCAAAATTGAAAGACTTCATATCCTTAATATTCATTAAGAGAACATAATAAATCGATAAATCGAGATAAGCAGTGATATCCATAATAATTTTAAGGTTCAACTTTTAAAATTTTACCAAATTTGGAAAAAATAACTTATTTTTTGACAAAATTGGGTCGAGTCCGAACTTGGTTGAATGATGTTCGATTTTTAAAACTAGGCTTTTTTTAATAAGTAGAGATCCCTTCTTTCAATTGGCTGTAGGTCGACTAAATGAAGAGCTTAAAAAAAGCAATTCACTTCTCAGCAGGGATCGAACCTGAGGTTCCACACACGACAGACGCTGCTAAATATATTCGGTTATTACCGATCAGATTTTGCTTTATAAGAAAAATATCTCAAATGTGAAAAATTTAATACTATTATACAACAAGAGACATGCAGATTATTATAAGAATATTCATTATTACACATGATTTTTTAGCTAAATTATTTTATACTGATTATAATATCATTATTATTATTAGTCTCTCAGTCATCGCTATGGAAATCCATATTGGCAGAGGCCTGTTCAATGTATTTAAATTCAATTCAGAAATATATATGCGATGAATAAATTATAAAGAAGCAATTTATAATAATTGTTGCCTTGCACCGCACTCTTATGGCTGCTATCTAAATCGATTTGTGTTATATTAAGGCCAAGCGAATGAATGAATGCTGAGTACTGAAAAGTTTATTTATGTTGAGGATTTTAAGCTATTTTGATTTATAGCTTCTTGGCCAATTGCTTTGTGGTTAAACGGTTTGTGGATTGGCCGGCAAATAAAAGAGCTGTTACCCTAAGACAACGACCCCAAGACCCAAGCGCCGTCATTATGGGGCAAGCGGCCATGAAATTGAATTTCCTTTAAATTGTTGGCTATAAAGCAAAGCCTACGACTGTGCCATCAATCAATTCTGCGCCTAAGCAACAGTTGCAAAGTATTCGAACCAGCGTTAAATAACAATCTATTTTTATTTCACTTTTTCCAGCAGTGATGGGCAGAAATTAACTTAACACTAACACTCTTCCTCGGATAGCCTAATATAGTCAGTAACATTTTTTTTTCAATAATTATCATAACTTTAAGCATGCAATGGATGGCTGGATAAATATTGATACATTGAATTTCCGTTACCAAATATGTCATTATCTACTTCTACTTCACGAATCGCCTAGTTCTTAAGCAACTGCCATATTTCCAAACGTCTATTTAATCGTTATTACTTTATTGGTTATTCTTTTCCTCCGACATCTTTTTATAGCCAAAAGCGGAACTTTAATTCTTATCTATTTTATGAGAAAGTAATTTAAAATATTCTTGATTATCGCGTACTGTACTAGAGCCTCTCTAGCTCTATTAGGTCCCAAAGTCGACAGAGAAAAATCCAAAAAAAAAAACCTTATTACTGCGCTACGCATATTTCAGCACCTGCACTTTGTCTCAAGAGATAAATTACGAGTACCTGGTTTTTCTACCAAGACTCAATTAAATGCCGAACATAAAAAATAAAATATATGCAACAAAATCTAAATTTTATGTAAATTACTTTTTGTAAAATGTTAGCGGGACTTTTTTGCAGTCTTGCCAGCTAATTATGCTCAGTGGAGAAAATTCTATTTGATTCATAGACAAAGAAAATGTCAGCAGTGAAGCATTTAAATCATTTCATTCCAACAAATTAATTATTTGAAACAATTGCATAATTAGTGAGAAACAAAATATAAAATTGTATCTTTCAACGTATTTGCTGTTTGTTAAATTCACTTTTATAACGATATAGCCTAATTACCCAATTGCAAATTCCAACATTCACACTAAAAGGCAACGAATATGAATTTACTCTTTCTCAATTATGAAAGCACATCAGTGTCGTTCGTCACTGGCGGCAAACTGACTCGTGCTATTTATCGTTATGAGTCGCCGTTAATAATATGTTAATGCATGGCTTAAGCTAACTGTCTACAAATTATACTCGTCTTTTTTGACACATGACATGACACCTCCAGATAGAATACACCATCTATATATATGCATTCAGGGGAATAGTAGTTATACCTTAGAATAGGGCATCTGTCTCACTCTCTCTTTCTTTCTCTCTCTCTCTCTCTTTCTTTCCCTGTCTCTTTCTCTCTCTCTCTCATGCATTCAAGGGAATAGCAGTTATACCTTAGAATAGGGCATCTCTCTCTTTCTTTCTCTCTCTATATATATATATCTCTATCTCTCTCTCTATCTCTATCTCTCTCTCTCTCTCTCTCTCTCTCCATCTATCTATCTCACTCTCTCTCTCTCTCCTTCTCTCTCTCTCTCTCTCTCTCTCTCTCTATCTCCGTTCATCTAGCTTTCATTCCATGTCACTTGTGAAATTCTAGTTATATGGCAAAAAGGAAAATAAATTGACTTAACATATTTTTCAAGTATTGATTGGAAGTTAGATTGGTAATAGTAAAAAGACATTAAGCCATATATTTTATAAGAATATTAATCTTATATTCTTAGAGATATCAATAATTTGAACAATATGTGTTAATTTTCTTAATCAGCGAGTTTTGATCTATGTAATCGGATTCTTGGCTGACACTGCCATTTTGTTTTCTTTCGAATTTTTCTGTAAATCAGACACATTATTGAAACAGTTCATTGGAAATTGGAGCATCTGTTTATCTTTTCTGGTGTGGAACTCAGTATAATCCTTTCCCGGCCATAGCCTCAAGTATGTCAAATAGGAATATTCTGCCCCTAAATATGCTCTTCACATTGAACCGATAAGATTATAATATTCTAATTTGAGTGTCCTTCCGTTGTTAATTAATACGCGCCACGTGCCGTACGCACAATGACAAGCTGCCAATAAATTCAGCTGATGTATTATTTAAGTATGCAAATGTAATAAAACTTGTCCTATGCTACGCCAATCGCAACGCTTGACCGCGTTTCGCGGAATGAAATTAAATAATGAAATTAACTTTGCATAACATTTTAATGGCTATCAATATAAGCACATTTTATGAGAAAGTTATTTCTATAGCATTTTGATGCCAATTTAAGAATACTTATTACTCTTTAGAAAAATCTTTAATTGGTTTTTTTTAATGTCGATTGCAAATATCTCAATAAACTTAATTGACTAAACACAACTTAAGCTATATCTGTATCTGTACCTGTATTTGTATCTGTATCTGTATCTGTATCTGTATCTGTATCTGTATCTGTATCTGTATCTGTATCTGTATCTGTATCTGTATCTGTATATGTATCTGTATCTGTATCTGTATCTGTATCTGCTTCTGTATCTGTATCTGTAGTATCTGTATCTATATATATATCTATATCTATATCTATATCTATATCTATATCTATATCTATATCTATATCTATATCTATATCTATATCTATATCTATATCTATATCTATATCTATATCTATATCTATATCTATATCTATATCTATATCTATATCTATATCTATATCTATATCTATATCTATATCTATATATATATATCTATATATCTATATCTATATCTATATCTATATCTATATCTATATCTATATCTATATCTATATCTATATCTATATCTATATCTATATCTATATCTATATCTATATCTATATATATATCTATATCTATATCTATATCTATATCTGTATCTGTATCTGTATCTATATCTGTATCTGTAGCTGTATCTGTATCTGTATCTGTATCTGTATCTGTATCTGTATCTGTATCTGTATCTGTATCTGTATCTGTATCTGTATCTGTATCTGTATCTGTATCTGTATCTGTATCTGTATCTGTATCTGTATCTGTATCTGTATCTGTATCTGTATCTGTATCTGTATCTGTATCTGTTTATGTATATGTATCTGTATCTGTATCTGTATCTGTATCTGTATCTGTATCTGTATATGGTGTTATATCTGTATATACGTTGATATTTGCTATCAAAAAATACTCAAACAAATTGCGCTTTCATGTCCTTTACAGGCTTATTGTTCACGCCCTACACGCTGATACTTCTCCTATTTGCTCCTAGACGGGAGACGGGAGCCATTCGCTTTCTGAGTCCACTAATATGCAAACAACTTCGCTCGCATAAGGGCGTGGCTGTGTGGCTGTGCTGAAAATGTAAAATCAACACGGAATCATATAAAGTCTGATCAAAACTGTGTGGAAAACAAAGCCAAGCTGCAAGAACAATAACAACAACAGGCAGAACAGGCACGATAAGGGCTTGAGGTTATTAATACATATTTGCGAGTGGAATTACAAGTGGGCGTGGCAATGGGCCTGATCAGCCATCGCCTGGCCGTAGCGCTGACTCTGACCATGCTAATTAGCTTCTGGCCGGCGGGCAGCCATGGTGCAGCCTCCGTTGAGTGCGCCGAATGGCTCAGTCCCAGCGAGTGCAGCAATAACACTGGAAACAGCAACATCAACAACAACAACAACAACAAAGACAACAACAATCAACCTGGCAACAACAGCAGCAACTATATGCTTGGCAGCTCGGCATTGGACCACCTTAATGGTTCGATGCATCCGGACAATCTGCTGGAAATGGATTTGGAAAGAGATGGAGAGATTTGGCCACTGGAGCGAGTTGTGTCCATCATTGTGCCGGTATTTTTTGGAATCATTGGCTTTGCCGGACTCCTGGGCAATGCGCTCGTCATATTGGGTAAGTCTGCTTGCCACTTAACTGCTTTTGGCCCGTAATTGCAATTGCTTAAGCCACGGCCTCCATCTCAGTCTCCGTCTCCTTCAGCCATGGATTGTCCCTTTTTATGGCCAAGTGCCAATAAAAGCGCTGCGACCTCTGAAGTCGTTACATCAGCGAGTCCTGGTCGATGGCCAAATGGCCGAATGGCCGTCGACTCTTGCCAAATTATGCGTAATAATTGCAAATATTCTGGGCAATCTTCGTTTTTAATATGCCATAACGCCAAAAAGGCAGCTAATTGATTTTTTATTTGCCCCAGATGCCTATGGCATGGCCGAAGCCCGTTTCATGGCCAGCCCATTGCAACATTACGCTCAACACATTCCAGCTTGTTGCAACACAATTTGTTGCATTTATCACTTTATGTCCGCAAGTTAAGTGTCGTTTGATGATCGACTACGGCATAACTTCAGGCATAAGGACATCTGTCTTATATTAGCAAAACTCTGCAACAGGCACTAAATGACAGCTGCTACTTAGAGAACATCTACAATTTGTATGTTGAAAAGTATCTTATAGTTGCGAGGTCTTCACTAATTGGTTTTTCTTTTCCGAAAATGCTAAAAATGAGTATTTATTATGTGCCATATAGAGAGGGAGTTAAAAAAAAGTTTCCTAGTACTGTAGAGCCTCGACGCAAAATTAAGACAACTTATCCTTGTAGCCTATTCACACAGTGAAATTAAGTATATTCGATTCGGGAAAGATTAATGTCTTATTATATGTATTTACTTAAGCTAGGCACTGTCATTTCTAGACTCGAATATATGTCCTTAACTTACAGTGGACTTTGCAGTCTGACTTACTGTTTTAGACTTGAATAGATTATCCTTTAATTTGCTTCTAAAGCAATGCAAAGTCAAGACTATAGCATGTTTGTCTTGTGAGCTATATATGTATTCCTGTATCTAAATAATATAAAAAAAAATATTTTGAATAGTTTATAGTAACTTTATTAAATTTCTAAATAATGCATACTAAATAGCTTGTGGTCCTTAGGTAATATTAAATACAATACGATCACATTCTTAAAATTACCTAAATTAATAGATGTAAGTTCAGAAGCAACCAAATATTCTCAATAATTTTTGTTTTTATGAATCATTTAACGGAAATCTTTCGTCGTATTTGAATATTAATACCAATCAGTATTCATGTTGTATTGAAGCAGTATCGTTTGTATGCATAGGCAACTCCCTCCCCAATGAAATCAAAATTTCGGGAATAGTTTGTCAACAACAGCAGCGAGGGTTTTCATACAAAAATACGAGGGCTGTTTGATAAGTCCCAGATTTTTTCCTTTTTCGCGCAGCAACTGTTATATTTTGCCACAGCCATTGGAAGCAGAAAAAATCGTGAATTTAAAGAAACATTAATTTTAAGAAAATGAAATGAAAATGAAAACTAAGAAAAAAGGTTGACAAATACTATGGAAACTTTCCTTATGAAAGCCTAACATTTCAATTGTTAGGAAGTAGCTTACTAAGTTCAGGTATTATCTTCTAGAGGTGGAGAACTATCGATGATACTATCGGCATTATCGATGGTAGGGCACTATTGAGCTGCCACAATATCGGTGGTTCAAGGTCTCGATAGTGTACGATAGTATCCTCGATAGTTCTCGACCTCTATTATCTTCGCAGCCTAAAAGAGGTCAAGGAATAATATTTAACACGTGAGGCAGCTAAAGTTATGGGCATCTCAACTGAGCGGGTACATCCCATTTCACGTGCACCACAATAGGCCATGGTGGGTCTACCAGCCAGCAATACTCATGTCCAAATTTTTTCTGAGAGGTACGCGGTGTCATTGACATCGATTATTTTGAAATTGGTATTATTATTGACAGTGTAGTAAGAGATCATATTATATATTAACTAAAATATGATGATGGTGAAAAATAAAGCACTTGTTTGACGAACAAATACATTTCTTCGTCGGATAGTAACTGATTAATGTATAATTAAACTAAAACTCGTGGACTCTTAGCAACAAGCAGTTGAATTCAGCTCAACATATTTGGGTCAAGACTTCAGTTTGCATGTGGTTAAGACACACATCAATTTTCTCACAAACTTATCTTATAACAAAATGTGTCGTATCGTTCGATTGAAGAGTCATTGAAATGAAGTGAACTTATCTAAGGATCAGTGAACGATTCTGTAAAGTCGACAGACACTCTTGGCTCAGCTTTTCAATCAGCTATAAATGATTCAAGTTTTCAGTGAAGAACAAGAAATAGACTAGAAAAAGAATAGACTATTGAGTTGTTTAGCTGTTCATAGGCAATACCTAACATTGAGCAATCTTGCAGAACAGTAAGTATATCATTACAAATATACCGAATTCACGGAATTGTAATAGAATTTGAATCTTTGAAATTTTTATTGCTTGCAGCAAAATTCGATTTGAAAACATTTCTTTGTTAGTTTGTTTGTGTAATTCATCCTTTTTGGTAGAATTTACTGGGTATTTCAATTGCTTAATGGGCAAGGCAAATCGAATTTCCATTCCAAGCTGCTGTGCCGTTCACTGCGTCCCAAGCCGCGGAAAGGATTATGTTCATATTGACCAACACTGGCCACGTCCATATTCACGCCTGAATGGCCAATTTCTAATACGATTTTCCATGTGGCAGCTACTACTGTTGTTGGCCTTGTTCGCTCTGCCCACTCTTTTAGCAGCCGCTTCTGGCCAACATCATTTGTGACATGTCTACGTTGTTCGAGGGTCCTTTGCAGGGGACTGCTAGGCTCCTGCCGCTACCGTAATGCAAATTGAAGTGACAATGAGTCAATGCAGATTTTGCTTTGGCTACTTTTGTTATTTTCATAAATTACAAATAAGCCACAAATATGGTTTCGTTCTATCCATCATTTTGTTAAGCCGCCGTTCTGCTTTTGTTGCCCAATTTTGTGCCTTTGTTTCTGGCCCCGAAATATTGGTGTTGGCAGATGTCACAATTTGGGGCTTTGCTGTTAGTCAACCGTTATCCTAATCAAGTTATTGTCGCTTGTGGCCTCCCCTTCGGGCACAAAGATGTCAGAGAATGCTGAGCCAAGGAACTATTTATTTACAGGGATTACATTGTCGTTTCATACATTATTCAATCAAAAGTAAAGGGTATTATTTAATCCACCATTACATATATTCGTATACTGTTGTTCAGCTCGAAAAAGAAGAAGATATGTATTATAATTCTGCAATTGTCGGATTAAAGCTTGTTTGGTTTGGTAAATGTCAAAATATCACATAAATTAAAAGATAATTGTCAACACATTCAACATTTGTGGCTGTGGCTAAGTTTTAGGGGCATAATTTATGAGCATTTGAATATTATATAATTGAAATAATGTAATACATTAAAGGCATCATTTTAAATTATTGCAAATAACATGGTTTGATTAATAGCTTATTTCGGGTAAGCGATTTTCAGTAATCATCAGCCCCCGCCAAAGTGATATCAAGATTAGGAGTCATAACTTCTTATCTTCAATTTATTTGCATATGTGATACATATTATGCATACCTTGTGCTCGAAGCGGATTATAGCAGCTACTTACATGAGTATATATCGCATTAGAGTCTGAAAAATTGCCATTAAATGCAGCGTAAAGACATCAATTTAATGCTTAAAGCGCCGAGTCAAGTGCAGACACTGGAGTAGATACTGATGCAGTCGCTTCCTTGTTCTGGCACTTTGACAAATTATCTATCCATAAGCCACACACACACCCAACGTCAGCGATATCACTGTCTTCTTTACCTACCACCCAGTCATTGGCGAGTAGAGGACGACGCCCGGGACGGAACATAGCTAGGAAGCGACTCTAATTTTTATCATAATTCGCAATAAAACTCACACATTCATTTACAAATCATTTATCAAAATATCGCCTTGCTCTGGCAAAGTGGTTTTCGGCATGCAAGGCCAAACAGAATGAAGCATGGGCGACAAAGCATGCCGCGAGACGGGGATAATGTGGCACAGGGTTAGGGAACCAACCACATGCCTGGCAACAGAGTTGAACGTTGGAAAATTGCAAATTGCTGGACTTAAATATACTTTGTAAATATATCAGAAGTTATCCAATGAAATCGACTACTAAAAGACAGGTAAACAAAGACAGGAATACTATCAACTGCTACGAGTCAGTCCTTCAAGATGATCAGTATCTTTGAACGTATGTCCTTCCGTCTGTATCATGGCATAAATCTTGAATTCTTTGAATATAAATATATATAAATATATAAAATAGAATATTGGACAATACAACAGTGTATCTGCTAGTCGGGCACTTCCGCCTGACAGTTTTTGTTTCTTTATCAGCTGCTGTCTTTGGTTGTATGGCACTTATTTTTAGCTTCTGTTACTTTTACGGCTGGTTCATTGAAAACAACAATGCAGCAGTCGCATGGTATATGACACCTTGACGCAATCACCCTAACCCACACACACACACACACACGCAGCTGAAGGTGTGACTGCTAAGGTGGAGACTTGAGTCAAGGTTGCAAAAATTGCATGCAAAATGACTTTGCTGTTGAGATTTTCTTTGCTTGTCCACGATAGAGCAGCTATGGCACACACCATGCACAAGTGAGCACACAAACACACACACACACACACACGCACGCACATACACTGGCACACCTGTGCTGTAAAAAGCCAGGGCGTTCAAGTGTCGCCTTGCATCAGCTGCCTGCAGGTCCCGTTGCAAAGCATCTTTTAGTTTTGGGGCGAGCTAAAAACAGCCATTTATAGAAGCTGTTGTTATTGTTTTTCTATAGATATATATATGTGTGTGTGTGTGCGAGTGTGCAGCAGACACCGCACATTTAACTAAGCATCGTTGAGTACTGTCGGCAGTTGTTGGTTTATTCGTCCCCGCATTCAACTTGAACGAACAACAACAATATTGCTTGCTTTTCGGGGCAACGCTCGAGCTGTTTTGCTGAACTTTCGCTAAAAGACTTTGAAAGAAACCTATTTGCTTATTATTTTTTATTATTTTCAACAAAATGGCTCTACTCGGAACATTTACATGGTTTTATAACTCTAATAGGTCTAATATATACTACAGCCAAGTATAAATTGATATTCTTGACTGAATAGTTCCTATCTAATCGAAACTCAATTATACCATATATTTATATATACGAGTATATACATAGGAGATCTTTCTTATACCACTACCAGGTTTAAGTTGAAATTATCGAATCAAACCCCAAGCTAAGCCAAGGTTATCCGAGTCGAGTCCCAAGCTTCGATATCAATGTTAAAAAACCTACGAATATTTGTTTAAATATGCTAGAAACACAAAGTTTTCCAACGACATTCTTTAAGGACTAATACCAAAAATTTAAAACATTAAACTTCAAAAGTTCACAATCACCAAGTCTGGGTCAACTAACTAGTTACAAAGCAGAACAAGAATCGTATAATCTGATTTAATAGTTAATAACACTCTTGAAGTCTGTTTTGCACGAATTTCTTGTACTAATTTAATTCTTCTGCACACCTTTATGAATTTAGTTTTATGGGCACATGCGCCATAAATGATTCCCTCTATATATTCCATCAACTCGACTTTGGTTATAATACCAGTAATTTAAGTTTGCATTAAGATACCTAAAAACCAAAGTTTATCAGTGGAGGGTTATCAAATTAAACAAGACAGAATATTATATTATTTACGATGGAAACACTTCAAATAACAAAGAAAAGCCAAATGAATATTGCAGCGTTACAGCAGATATTTCGTTTAATCAACATATATTCGCTATAATACAGGCTCAATTTTGTATTGTATCATTTAAACAGGTGTGAAGTTTAAAAAAAGTGGAATCCCTTTTTCTTTTGCACTTCTGGCCTTTCTTCCCATTCCTGATAAAGAGTACAGTATATATACAGCGCCAAAAAGCATAGGATACATCCAAATATACGAAGAAAATTCACATTAAAAGGGATTAGTCGACATAAAATACATTTTTTGGGCTTCATAAATCGCAGTTGTTTCAACGCCAAAACGCGTAAAATGCTATCTGCATAGACATTGCCAGTGGAGCTCAGACAAGTGTAAAGCTTTATAAAGTCCACCACAGACGATTCTGTCGTCAGGTCAATTTCGAAACTCTCACCGAGTATAGGTTTAATAGAATAAGTGGTTGACATCGTCGGAACATAGATGGGAATTTCAACTGCCCGTTTCCAATCGATTTTCACTTTTGTAGAGCTATTATTGTGTTGCTGATCACGTTCCATCAATTGATCAATAATATTGTCCATTTTCTCTTCAGATATGTTATCAATGGTTACGATACTATCCGGCTTTAACATATTGTTTGTCTGGAAGACTTCAGCTGGTAATGAATCTTGTTTCATCTTAGTCCCTTCGTCCAATTCTATATTTTGATTAGCCCACGATTCATGGCGGTCCCAACTATCATTCGAGTCGGAGCTCGAATTTTCAGAGTCCAACATTGCGTCAGAGTCACTGACTTCCATAGTGCTATATAGTTCCTTGGAGCAATGTGGTTCTGAGTTCAAAGATTTATCAGAATCGACCATTTCTTCTATAGTTAGTGGTAGACTAGGCTCATTCGGATCATACAAAGCTGTTTGACTGTCCTCAAAGCTGGTGCTACTGCTTGCATCATTGTTTTCTAGTCTCCAGTATGAGATTCGGTCAATATTAATAACGCACTGTAGATCTTCATTCGGCTTCATATAGATAATATAATCGCCATTCTCATCAAAGCCATCTTTTGGTAAGTCCATTTCCTTTGCCTCACCATTTTCATTATCTTCCATTTGATCACGTGTCGCCTCTCCACAATTCTGGCTTCTCCAGCTAGTCCCAATGTCCTCATAGTGCTCGTTCGCTGCACTATACTCATAATTCTCACGAAACGACTCCTCATCACTGCTCACAAACTCACCATACATAAAATTCTTGTTTTTCTCTCTATACAGCAGTCTCTCGCACTTATCGCTATGGTATGTGCTATTGATGGCAATAGCATGACTTTCACTGTCATCATACCACTGGTTGTCACATACTTCATTCTCCATTATGGTACGCAATCGGTTAAGATATTGATTACGCATTTTGCGCTGAAAGGTTATTTGGCTCTGGCATAGTGGAAACCGGAATCTTTTGTATTTTCCGTCGACATTCAACATTTTGATCTTCAAATTGTCTTGAGGCATAAGAGGTTTCGTGGTTCTCTTGACTAGATTGCTTCTTACACTTTTGATACTCGTTTTAAGATCGCGAAAACACCTGGCATCTTCAAGTGAATCCACAAAAAAAAAGCAAATAAATAAAAAAAATATAAGACTTGTAATTAAGAAGCGCCTACAAGCTATGTTTGAAATAATAGTTGTATACAAATATAAAAGCATAGGTCACTTTCTTCGAACTTATTCAGATTTATGTGTCAGAAATATTTTGAAAGTTTTTTATTCTAGGCTTAAAATGAATAGAGTTAAAATCCGTATTTTAAGAATCATTGGTATAATTTAATTTATTTATTTCCATCAATTGAGAGAGAATGAAATGAGTGTTGGACAAAGACAAGAAGTGAAGTCTTAACAAAACTTAGAGACAATACATTAATACAATAATAGAGAGACGATCTATATTATAACTCGTTTACCAACGTGATTCCATTCCTTGAATTCATGAGCATCACATAGTAAAGTAATGTGGGGATAGAGTATGGAATTCTTTTGGCTGCGGAGGACTACAAACAGAGAAAGTGTATGTATAAATAAATATACATATATATACTCGCCCGAGCACTGCACTTTTTAAAGAGCATTGACAACTTCAGAAGATAATACTGCTAGCTATGCATATCCTACCTTGTTAGATCTACACTCATGATCAAGCAGCCTCTCTATAAGCTAGTGATCTTATTTGTAGCTTCAAATAGGACATTGAGCTGGTTCATCGATTGAATCGGCACTTAAGATCCTGCTGCGACAGTTGTCAAATGCAAGTGGCTGCAGCTCAACACACTCACACACATGCACATACAGACCCATTCACTATTACGTATTCACGTATGTCCACATATGCAATTGTGCTGAAAGGAATAAATAAACAAAGGCGCACGAAAGTGGGCTATGAAAAATATTTAAGCAGCATATGGCATCTGTAGATACATATGTGTGTGTTTGTCTGCGAATATGTGGTATATATAGATATACATATATGTTTATATATTGTATTGGTTGGCGCTGTGCAAATTTACACAAATCCACAAGGCGGAGCACAAATTTATTTTACTGCGTTGGCAGTGATAAAATTTATAACCAGCAATGAGCACAGCGCCTAAAAGCAGGCAACAAAAACAATAAGCGCACACGTGTGCCAAACAATCCCCATGTGGACAGCCAACACACAGCCATACACACACACACACACACGCAGTCATAGTCAGGCACATGTTGTGCACACAATAGCCTGGCAATTGTGCGTGGGCAAGTCCTCGGGCTGTCCCCCGATGTCCACCTTGCATCTTCCTCTTCAGATTCGTCATATTTATGCCATTTTATGGGGCATGTACAGTTTTATTGTTTTACTTTTCAATGCAATGTATGTCTGATGCAAAGTAGCAGTGAAAATCGTTAGCTCATCCAATTGCGGAGCAGAGTTTGAGAGCTCTGAAGGAGCCAAACAAAGCGCACAACTGATAAGGGAATTTCTGTTTTCATTCATCTGTGTTCTCCAAAAAGGTTTTACATCTTTTTCATCATCTCTCGCCTCGTCTTCAGAGTCAATTGTAAAATAAAATAAAAGGCATAAAAAAATATATATATAAATATGACTATCGATAGTGACAGCGATTGAAATTTCATATTTTGTTTTTTTAAATTAGTATATTTCTTTACATGCATTTTGCAGGCAGACTCAGTTAAGGAAACTTTATTATAAAATATGAATATTCAATCAAGTAAATATTTTAGGTTTATACAGACTTGAAACTTACTTAAATGAATAACTTAGTTCATTTCACAAACAGAAACACATCCTGTTCAATAAAAAATTTGGAATAATATTGTTTAACGATAAATATTTTATTTTATTTTAAGTGTAGTTTTATTTTGTGCCAAATTTCCTAAAAGAGATAATAATAAAAAATAATAAAAAAAGATAAATGAATAAAAATAGCTCAATAAATTGCATTGCTATTTAATATCTTTTTCTTAAGCTGAAATCAATCAATGAATACATTTCACAAATTCATGCATAAAATGCAGCTTGAGCTCTCTTAATCGATGTGATTTGTTGGGATCTTTATCCAGTTGCATTTTTGGTGGATTTCAAGCGAATGAGTTTTTCAGAAACTTTTCAATTGCGGTTTGCTTTATTTGCCGACTCTTTATGCGCTTTTGGTCACACACACACGCGCCCACTCACACATACTCTCACATACATATGTTATATGCGTATGCATCTTGTTGACATCCTTTTATCGCCTTCTTGCTCCCTCTTGGCTCAGCTTTTGTCAACATATGCGCTCTGTTGGCCATATGGCTATAGATTTGCCTTTGTTTCCACTGCAGCTAGGTGTTGAATGTACCTTAAGGGGCATTAGGTGACATATGGATTCAGGAATAGCCCAAGGCCATGCCCTGAAGATTGTTTCTATATTACTATAATACTGATACATCTGCGATTTCTCGAGAAAAAACAACATTACCACGGCTGTTGTCAAAAATAACAGCATTCAGTGTTGAAAGCAGCTATTTTGCCTTTATTCTATTTACTCACTTTATATTTCTATTGTGGTGCCATGTGGTGCGGTCGATGGTTCAGGAACAGCGGTAAATTCTAAAGTTTTAGTGATTGATTGAAATAGTATGTTTGCTGATGCTAGCGATATTGTCTATCTCAAAAGGGTATACTAATAATCATAATGATGATGATGATGATGACGACAATGATTTGAATACGATTACTCACAACAAATGCCGCTTACTATGCTTACCCCTATTCCATTAAAGTATGAAGAATGGGCTTATACCAAGAGTGGTTACCAAAGAATACACGTATTTGCAGCAGGGGATTGTTGTGACAATTTAAAGTGTTTTCCGAAACTTTTCATACACTTCTTTTAAATTAAACTTCATTTGTTGAGCTTTAAGAAAATTAATATAAAAAGATTTTAAAATTTGTATGCAGGTTTCTTTGAGTAATATAGGGTGATAAAAGAAGTCATGAAAAAAAAATTGTCTTATGTATTGTCTACAGCAGAAGAATCTATACCTTGCATAGAATTAGAAAAAACTACAAATATATATTGTAGTTAAATGGAACTTCTCAATTTTCTTTTTTTAAATGATATTTAAACACTTTTAATAATCTTGGGAAAAAAGATATCTTCGTGAGTTCAAATGCGCATAGCCAAGCAACCCGATTGATTGAGACAAAATTGATAAATTTGTTTTGAGGAACTTATTTAAATCTGTGCCTATCCACATCGAACCATCCCTTGTGATGTTTATTTGCTTAGGCTGTGTCTTGTATGACAAATAATGCTACAGCCCAGAGCGCTATTGAGCTGATATACAAAGGAATCAGACGATGGTGGTGCAAGGCAGAGAAGAACAACACTTCAGGCAGCAGGCATATCTCAAGTGGTGCAGTCGACCAAATGGGAAGCAAAACTTGTGTTTTATCTTCGGGCTTCATTATTTGCAACCGGATATTCTCAAGAACATTTGACAGGATGTATGTGTGTGTGTGTGTGTGGGTGGACATGCAAGAATCATGCACAAAGTTCGCGATAATTTAAATTAAACAGCGTGAGGCAGCTGCGCAATATGCCAGAATGCAATGGCATACTGTCGTATAGTATTTCCGGCATTGTTTGGCCGCCAAACAAAGGGCCCTTGTCTTCTTATCTCCTATCTATTGGCATAGATATATGTTGCGTGTGAGTGCGCCTTGAGCTGCGAGCATAATTATTTATGCATCTGAAAGCCTTGTTATGGCCAACACACTTCAGTTAGCTCATAAAGCAATGCCAGGGGCAGCTGCTCAAAACAATTAGACAGCCTCGTCTCAGTGTCACAGTTAAATTGTAATTGCATTAAATTTATAACTCATTTAGATATGTATTCGGCCCAGCTCTTTTGTGCTGCCCATTAAAATATATTTTATGTTTATTTTCCCTCTGATTTTAGAACTTGATTTAATTCCGAATGCATTGACAGAGTCTCAGATTACAATGCAGCAATTACTAGCAAATTAGTTCTAATAAAAAGTCTGTAATGAAGCCTTGTCAAGATGCTTTCAACTTTATGGCATATTTCAATTACTAATCACATTAAAGCTCGCTCAACAATTTTATTATTTTTTGCAAAAGCTTTAAAGGCGACCTTTATGGCAATTCCCTATCAAATTGAGTAATTTCTGGGACTTATGTTTTATGATCGATCTATATAATTTAAAGCTTACAATTGTTAGCTTCATATACACAAACTCACTCAGATGTCGAAATGTATATATATATATATATATATATATATAACTTTCCCTTTGCTAACAATATTTGGCTTTTGATTATTTAAGACAATTCTTAACCCCTTGCAGTAAGAGCTGAGAATCCGCTAAAGAAATGGCATATGTTTGTCGAAATTAATGAAAGTTCCATTTCCTATAAACAGTGTATTTCCAATTCCAATTCTACCCGTTTGCAAACTTCTAACTTGCTCTTAACTAATTTATTATAGCTGGCAAAGCCTTATATATCCTTATTATGTAGCATAATTGTCAGTGAGACAGCAAATTGCAGTCAATTAAATAAGCTTTTAGCATTTTAAGCTGTCTGCAATGGCTGAAACCAGCTTGAGGCTCACTTTAATAGGCCTTGCTGGCTTAACAGACGTCTGCAACAGTTATTATTAAAGTTGTTCTTAACATAAATTCAAGGATTACAGACCTTACGCACAGTATACAGTAGAGCTTGGCAACTGATGTAGATCCAAAAGCAAGAGGCACGAAACCATAGTAACTCAGCCGCAGACGCACTTGTAATGCATCGATATTTTGCCTAATGTATGACATTAAAGTGACATTTAAGTTCCATAAAAACACATATAAATATATATGCCAAGCTGTAAAAAAATGGCCCAGCCGACATCCGACATTCGACTCACACACACACACGCACACATGCTTGAGCGGCGTCTGGTTATTTGTTTATTTGATTTCAGGCTGCTTCAATTCATATATATGTGTGTGTGTGTGTTTGTGTGTGTGTGTGGGTGTGTGTGTGTAAGATGGCATTAAATAACAGCGTTTTTTTGCGCTTGAAGAACTTTTTCAGCTTTGCTTCTTGTCCCTTATTCGAGTTCTATTATCAAGATATTTTTTTCGTTCAGCCGCCTGCGCCATAAATTATGCTACACTTTATTATTTTGTAAAACAAGCAACATAAAACTTTACCTTCAGCTCAGCGCCAGTTCATGGTCCAGGATACTCATAGATACTTCGGACCTGACCCTTTTTTTTGCACCGCTTTTCCGCAAAATGTCAGTCATAATGGTTTACTTGTTATCTGCAGCAGAAACATTCAGTGTACGTCTGTGAGTGTGTGTGTGGGTGTGTATCTATCTATCGGTGTGTTGTTTTGCCACTGAATATACATATTAATTGGTTTTCCCGTGAAACAACGGACAGTTAGTGAGCAGCAACAATCAACAATGCCCTGAAACTACTTTGCATATTTATCACGAACTATTCAACCCATATCAGACCGTGAAAAGTATACATATTGCTTATATTCCCGCAATTTCAATCGATAGAATCTTGCCTGTCCATTCATGTATCTCCATTTCGAATGTATCCTGTTATAACCTGACATGGATTATATATTTCCCAACAGCTGGCTTATCCACAATCAACACACTCGTATAATACCTTAAATTTAAAATAATATATCATTACTGATGTCCAGCTGATTGACAATATTGTAGTTTAGGGTATAGGACAGCAAGAGTTACGGATAGTTATAGGTAGGTAGGTAGGTAGATAGGTGTATGTAGAAGTTAAGGCACTTAAAATATATTCTTCCCTTATAATCTGGGGAGATGGGAACTACCTTACACCCAGCAAGCAGTTGGCGTTACAAAACCTTAGGTAATTACAAAGTCTTTGCACTATGCTGTATTATGTCGCTCTTTATAAAATTTTCAAGCCGTGTATAGCCATAAAATTGCATTGAAGTAGATGTCTATACCGGTTTTGAACCAAGCTCCAACTAGATAAGGAAAACAAGGATCCTGAACTGGAACTTTGCGACTCGTATTTAGAGCCTGCAGATTTCCTTTATAATCTCATTATATGTTTCAAAAGAGTAAAGTTGATTAAAAATTCGATGTGTTGTAATTTGTCATGCCCATAAAAGGCATATAAGAATAAGTTTATTGGTCCATCTTTAATGAACGTCGTCCAGGAGAGGATGAGCCAACTGCAAAGCTTTTTAATTTTAGTTCAACATATTTGTCTTAGTAGAGTTCTAGACAAGCTCAACAACCACTGTTTTAATAAACTACTAGAGAAGATATCATTTGTACCCGATTTGAATCGGCCCCAGTAGGCATATCAAAAGAAATGTAAGCATATTATGCGACGAGGGTACTTACGTACATATACCAAATTTCAAATGATATTGAGTTCTTACAGACAGAGATTGCAGAAAACCAATATGCTTGATAGCCCACACCTGCCAAGCAGCAAGCACACGATATGAGTACTACAAATGGCTCGCCTACACAATAATACTAAATAATGAAACAAAAACAAGTACAGCTGCTATAGTGGGGAGTACCCGACTAGAAGATGCCGTAAGATGCAGACAGGCGAATAGAATCAGCTCGAGGTCCTGCTCAAGAATATATATGCTTTGTGCCCATTACATACAATTGCTCAGATCCATTGTACCCAGAACTCTTGTTTTCTATGGGTTCAGGGTATGGAAAAATGAAAACAAAATCTAGTTCATACCACACGTGGCAACTGGGCCCCACAGCAAACCAGGGCAACTTGTATTTATTGTTCAAATTTTTGTGACTTTTCTGTTGATGTTATTGCCACTTTGGCAGTTGCTGTTGCTGTCACTTTTTATTTATTTTGTGCCCGCCCTCCGCCTCCTGCCGCACGACATCCTGTGCTAAATATGTTTCAAAGGAAATTGATTTGCGGCAACAGCAACAAAAGCAGCACCAATATGAACAATAACAACAGCCAAGAACAAGCTCAAAACATCAACAATAAGTCCGAAAGAGGGATAAGCGAAGCTAGAATGCACGACCAGCAGTTACCCCCTACTAAGTACTACGAATACATCAGATATATTTATCATCTATAGATAGGCCAATAAATTACGCTTCAATGGAGTATTTATTTATTATGTGCCAACTTTATTAAAAATATAAGCCGAAATTAAAAACTGATTGATTGCGAACTGTATTTTACTATCGAAATAATTCTTCCTTCTTGAAGTCCACTTAAATTACAAGACACTACATATGAAATGAGTTATCGAAATGACTTATCGAAATAAGGATATCGAAACGAGTTATCGAAATAATGTTATCGAAATGAGTTATCGAAACGACTTTTCGAAATAAAGTTATCGAAAGGAATTATCGAAACGTGGCTATCGAAATAAGTTATCCAAATGAGTTATCGAAATAAGGTTATCAAAATGAGTTATCGAAGTGAATGTGTTTCTCATATACATATATGAGATAACTTGCAAAACGCTTTCAACTTCTAACTAATATACTATCTATTGCACAATATCATCTTCATACTGTTATACTACCTATAGATACGTACATAGTATCAACTTACACAACTACCTTCTATTGTAACTGTAATCAGAAAGTATAGGGTATAAAATTCTTCATTTTATAGAACTACTCCTGGTGAAATTTCCTTTGCCAAAAATTGCTCGTCATGCTGCAGTTTTGGTGACCTACAGACCAACCATTTTACCAACCACACACCCAACCACACCCTCACCCGCACACATACACACTCGCAGCGTCGTCTGAAGATTTCTTGGCAGCATGCCCCATCAATCCATTGAAGCGTTCACATCATGCAAGTGCCGTCCCGCTCTTGCGCGCGACTAGAGCCAACTTTTGTGACAATGACAATGCAGCCCACTCACTGCCAACGCCCCCAAACGCCCATCTGCCTCCCCCTGCACACTCTATAGAATTTACCCGCTGCGTTACTTTTGAACAGAGAAACATAAATTGTTTGGCTAATTGCAAGTGGCTTTCGTCTGTCGGCGCTGCTGCCGAAGCGAGCCGTGGAGCAGCAAGAGGAGCAGAGGAAGCTCCAACAAAGAAGCCAACAAGCACCGGCTCGAGAACAAAGGGGCATCAGCTCCAGCTCCATCTTCAGCTCCAGCTCCACATTTAGCTACACTCACTTTAAGTTTGCAGAGCTCGTCTTTCTCTGCGCGTAATTGGCAGGAAAAACTTGGGCGTTGGGCGAACTGGGGGAAACTGGGGGCAAACTGTGCAACGAGCAAACTGGCAATGATTGGTCAATGGAGATACAGTTACTTTTTAGCCAAGAACATTGTCAGAGGTCACAGATCAGCTGGCAATTGCCATGTGCACAGCTATATACGGAACACGTTAAAACAGTTCTTATATTTAAAGTCACAGAATAATGGAATTGAGATCAGATGAAACAAAAAGTATCTTCAGTTGAGTAACTCATAAAAAAGAGCGAGTACAAGAACTAGGCATCTCTTTATGTTCTCTAAAAGCTCTTTATATGCGATAAATGTTAGAGATAAAGATATAAGTATATAATATAACTTAAACTTATTAAAACTAGAGCTGGAAAGCCATCGATGGCACTATCGATAGTATTGATGGAAATTTAGTTTTTGTCGATTTATCGATGGGAGTTTCTCGATTGAGATATATTTACATTTTAATGTGAGTGAAAGAACTAACAACGTGTAAATCAGAAATCTAGTCTTTTTATCTCATTGACTTAATGATTTGTCTTTCATTAAAATTAATGAAAATCAACTATATGCACTTACTAAGGCAGGGCGATCATAACTAACGGCAGGGCTTCTTTAAAAGAAAAATACATTAACATATATTTTTTAAACAAAAATCAATGGTTGGATAAAGAATGATGAATATAAATCTTTATTACAATCAGCATATTTATTTTAACACATGAAAATGTTAAGCAAATGAAAATGGTAACTTCTTACAATCTGTATACTTTGTAAAGCTCATTGTGTTATAGTTTTAAGAATAAACCTGTTTTGTTTTTAAATAGAAAAAATTGTTCGATTGTTTAAACTATCGATAGAAAACTATCTAGAGAGGCCATCGATAGATAGGTCTCCAGCTCTAATTTATACGGATATTAAAGCCTCTTAAGCATCTTTACATATATCTTTTTATATAGCGTATTATACAGTAGTCAAATTCAAACTTCTTTTACGAAAGGGAAGGACTTTCGCTAGTTTTGGTTAGAATTTAATGTTTAACGCAAAAGCTTTTCATTTCATCCAGCTCTAGATAAGGTACCCCAAATATTATTTTATAAAATCAGCATTCACTAAGTATTTCTAAGATATAATGTCTTCAACAGATAAGATTACTTAAGCAACATTTGATCCTTGAAGACTGAAAGACTTTATATACAAACAAATAAATACTATATGCAGATGTCTTCTAAACATATCAAGCAATTCATGTTACAATTTTAAAAGTTTCTGCAAAGGTGTAGAAAAAATAAATATTTATATTTAAATTCCTTTTATATAGCTTAAAATTGAATAAAAAATCAATTAATTTTTTTTTTGTACAGTATAACATATTTTATATAACTATATAATTTTGAAATAATTTATTGAATACCTTTAAGTTATTTTTTATTGTTTTGCTACATCTTTTTATAATATTGAATTAAATTCGTGAATATTAAATGAATTTAGCTGGCTTAGAGTTTCAAGTAGCTGCTGTTTGATCTTGACGTCAAAGTCAGATTCAATATTCATTATTTTTAGCCATATCAGAAACTTTCTAACCCAGCTTCAAATTCAAATTATTATGGTTTTCAGCTACGGACAAAGAATAAATTTGTATTAAACCAATTACGGCGTATCACATTGCAAATTCCTTGACAAATTTACTTAGAGCTTAGGAATCTCACTACGTGCGTGCACGTATGTGATTCTCTTGGCTTTGGCTTTTAGGAAATTGAAGTAAAATGCAAATATGAGTAAGGCCTAAGCATTCGTGTGGATGGGAAGCAAACAAAGCTGGTGCTAATTGCTTAAGCACATATTGATGAATAACATCGAATGCCATTATCGAAACAAATATAAAGCAAATTGTCAATCAAGGCTGCAACAAACTAATCGTATCTGCCTAATAAAAGGCTTATGGCTTAGCCCACTGCTTTTTTGTAAAAACAAATGCAAAACACACATTTGCCATAGTAAACTTTTGAGCAACGACTTAAGCAATTTAAAAAAAAAAACTAAAAATTACTACCTTCTCATATTTTTGCTGAAATTCTGCAATATCTGTATACACAGTTTGCTGGAGAGCTCTAACTTTTCAATTACAAAGCTTTCAGTATGCCAAGCATGCAAATATTTATTCTAACAGAAAATTGAGATAACCTAAAGTACAAGAACTAGCAAAAGTTAAAGTTCTATTAAGACAGTAAATCAAACTAAAGTTCTGTAGCTCGACTTATATATTTTATGTCCTTATATCCAATTTTTTTACATCTATGATCCTAACATAACTATATTTATTAAAAGAACAAAAATGATTATAAAGTTATTTTATTATATATTTATGCTTACATTATACGAACTCTAGGACTCTTGTACGAATCAGAATTCCCAGCATTTCTAAATTGTATGGATGAAAAAGAAACAAGTCTTTCTTATATGTATAAAATATTAACTTTAATTTTCAGTTTGAATACCTATGAAGCATTTGAAAATGCTTTATAGGCCGAAAATATCGGTTAGAATATTTAAATAAAGAGAAGCTAATGAAACTATTATTATAGAAAGCTGCCAATGCATATTGTTGTTTCTTTTACTCTGATATACGATGTTACCAGATTCTCTCAACCAAATTTGGCTAAGACAAAATTGCATACCAATACGGAATTCCACCTGGTCGTCTTCCCACAGTCGCTTGGGCCATTTCGAACAACTAATTAAAAGCACACACAGAAAGATAAACATACTTAGAATTTGTGTGAATTTCAACTACATTTTGCCATTTCGATCTAAAATAATAAGAAACCTTGTTTAAGAAGCCATAAATTAAATGTTAAAATTCGATGCTTGTGGTTTTGTGTTAATAATCTCTGGCAAGCTACAATAAGGCCATACACCTATTGGAAAATACTAAATAGCTGTATAATACAACTCTTAAACTATCCCCATCTCGCTCTCTTTATTTGCATGTTTGTCTGCATGTCGTTTAGTGGTGGTCGTTAACCAACAAATGCGCTCGACCACAAACCTATTGATTATAAACCTGGCCGTCTCCGACATCCTCTTCGTCATCTTCTGCGTGCCGTTCACGGCCACCGACTATGTACTGCCGGAATGGCCATTTGGTAATTTGTGGTGCAAATTTGTGCAGTACATGATTGTGGTCACATGCCACTGCAGGTGAGTCGCCCATGCCCCATGCCGCATGCCCCACGGCAAGTTCTTGTTTAGCAAGCGTATTATGGTATCTGTGGTATTTTCTGCCTTGCAGCGTCTACACCCTCGTCCTGATGTCCTTCGATCGCTTCCTGGCCGTCGTCCATCCCGTCACCAGCATGTCCCTACGCACCGAACGGAACGCCACTCTGTAAGTATAGTACTTTAAATTACGTCAATTAGTTCGGGTCTGCCCAATTGCTCAGCTTGGCTGAGGCCCAATTGGTTCGAGTTAAAGCTTGTTTGGTGTTAGGGCATTAAATTATCCGAATGTGGAATTCCAATGAAACTTCTATTTATCTGAACTGCTATTCGACTCACTTACATCTTTGTCTGGCTTGTTTAAAGCATTATTTCATTCAAATGGAGTTCGTTGAGTTTAGTTTAAGAAGAAAGTCTGTAAATATTATACATTTCTAAGTGCTTTAGCCATAGCTATCAATGTTTACCTAAGATTAAAGCCCTTAGACTCAAATTATATGCACTGAGAGTATTCAAAACATAAATTTATGTTATATAGTAACCCAAACTACTTATAAGTAGACCTAAGCATACGTAAATGACTGACTGACTGATTGATTGATTGATGACTCAAGCTCAAATTAGCTAACTTACTTTTGATATTGATAAAAGCGGGACTCACACCTTTTGGAATATGTAATTTATTATCCCCCTACGAACTGAAGATGGGTGGAAAAGTTAACTGTAAGCTTCAAGAATGAAAACTGTTTGAAATAATAGTCCAATTACTTAAAAATGTTATCTACAAATATTTTCCTTTTGCCAAGCAAATAAATTTTATTTTTGCAACAATTGTTAAAAGTTCTACAATTCACAAGACAAAACTAATTGAATTTGATTTTGAAATTAGAATTTAAGAAAGAACTAATTGGCCAACTAATTCTGTAACCCATTTGCTATTATACATTTGCTGTCATTTGTTTATTTTGTTGACACACAGCGCAATTATGTGCGCCTGGATAACGATTGTGACAACTGCTATACCCGTTGCCCTGGCCCATTCGGTAAGGATCTATCAGTATCATGGACGCGCTGGCACCGCCTGCGTTTTCTCTACCGAGGAGGAGGTCTGGAGTCTGGTTGGCTTTCAGGTAAGTCAAGCAATTGATTGCACGCTTTGTGGCCTCTAATCTGGGTGTGGTTCGTTCAGCTCCTCTCTGCCCCTCGAATCGTCCTGTCCTCTGTCTCTCTCTCTCGCTCTCTGTGATTAATGTTGGCGCATTATTCATGCCTCGCCGCCAAATTTGTCACTAGCTCGCGGCTCTACACATGGAAATTGCGTGAAATTACACAATACCGACTTAAGTGACGTCTGCTCCAAAGGCAGACACCACTTCCACACAATTTATCGCATATATATACATACATATATATATCGCTTATTGTTGGCGTAAACTCATATTTTCCAGTGCTTGAAAGTAGCTTGCAATATATTTGCTACTTACACACACTCACACACACAGCTCCAAGTGGAGTGACGAGCTCGACAGGAACAACGACATCGCACTGACAGCATTTTGCCAGGAAACCAGGGAGACACGAAAGCAGGGAGCCAGGAAGCTGCACTGTGCAACTGGGATTAGTCCAAAAGCAACTTTTGTGCAATAATTGTGCTTTTACTGTTAGATCAGAAGCTTGCTCATTTAAAGATATCTTTTTGTAGTAAAATGTGAACACGAATTAGAAATGTCGCCAACCCCTATATATAACTAAACTAAACTATATACATATCAGCGGTTAACATTTCATATATAGTAGGGATCGGCCGGGTAAGATCATATAAGAATGATAAACAAAAGATGTTTTAAACTCTTATGTTTCATGGCTCCTAGACCAAACTTGCCATTAAGTACAGTTGCTATGCTTTAAAGTATACAACTATTATTTTATTTAACATATTAAATCAAGTATTTAATACTTAGCTTAAGGATTATTCGGCCTTCGATTATACAAAACACTTCGTAAAAGTCGGATTATAATACTTTAAAGTCGATCGTATTTAAGAATTATATTCCTATTATGTTATGTTCCCATTCCAGTTCTCAGCATAGGTCTGATGTTAAGCCTTAAAACATTGTAGAGTGGTTAAAATAGCCTTATATAGTAGATAGACTCGGCTGGAAATAAGATTTAGATTGAAAAGTTTCAAGACACGATTAATGTGCCCAACAAGATGATTGAAACGAGTTTGTTTTATATTTATTTGCTGACCGTTAGCAATAAATTGTGGGTTGTAATGCCGTAAGGGTATGATATTTTCGGCATGCCATAGATTCTTGCTTTTTCTCTGCTTAAATTCTGACTGATGTCTATTGGAGAGCGTTCTTAGCTATACAAATAGCTAACTGCATTGTTTAAGCTCGTATTAAGTTTCAGCATTTGCAACATTTCCGCGAAATACTTTGATTGAAACTTGAACCACTGTGCAAACACAGTCACACACACACACACACAGTCAACAAGCCATTGTTGTTGTTTAGCAACAGACAACTGTCCCATTTAAGCACGTATGTGTGTGTGTGTGTGTGTGTGTGTGTACAGAATGAGCTAGCTAAGGCATCCAAAGCCGGAGTCGGAGCCAATGTAACATACAACTTAATAATGCTGGAATTCCATACAAGGGAGAGCTAAATTGTAGTGTATATTGTGCAATTAAGTTGCATTTCACTCGTACCAAAGGGACTAAGCAACTGCAATGTAATCCGCAGGCAGAGAGTGAAGTATTTGCGCAATTGGGAAAGTTTTAGCAGCTGATTCTTTTACGCCAAGTTTTTCAACAAAGAACTTTAAAATGCAATTTGAATAGAATTCGATGAATGACATATAAGAAAGAGCTGAGTTGGGAGACTAACCATATTAACCAAAGATTAACCCAATGAGCGGTATTAAGATCATTTCCAGACTTTATGCAAAGTAACTCATAGGATTTTCATTGGAAAACATAATATCTAATATAACTTCTATTTGACTTAGTTTTCTATTTGCAGCTATGAGTTCTTCTTCCTTGAATGTGTTTCTCTTATGACATTATTATACTTTTCTTCATTATGAGTTCTTCTTCAATCTTAGACTTTCCATGAATATGCTTCTTAATGTATTCCTACTATGACATTATTATGCTTGTAAGTCTCACTCGGCTGTAAAGTAATGCAATAGTCCCCCAAACACTTATGCTTCAGTTAGAGCAGCTGCAACGCCCCTTGACAAACTACGTCCATGCTCAAGTGAGCGCATTGGGACGGACACGAATAGCTCTTAGCACCTTGGCCACGACAGGCGAGGGCTCCAACATGGACTAGAACAACAATGTGGCGTGTCAGAGCAATTTTATGCCGGAAGGATGTTACACAGCTAGTCCGCACTTGTGGCCAATGAATGAACACAAACAACATCAGCGACAACAACAAGGATAACACACTAACTGCAGTTGTCCGTCTATCTGTCTATATGCGCCATTGTCTACGTGTGTGCGTGTGTGTGAGTGTGTGTGTGTGTGCCTATATGCGAGCACCCCGTGCTAATATGCACTTGTGGAGCTCGCGTCTAATGCTACTCATAGAGCAATTTACACGGATCCATTCGCTGACATTGGCAAGGACAGAAACAGGCTGGTATGGGCTGGGGGTGGAAAATGGGTCGATATGTGCTTTGCCGCCTAGCAGACCATATAAATCACAATTACTTTGGCCGCTGCTAAGAATTCCAACTATTCGTATACCCTACAAATTAGATGTAAAGGAGACATCAAATGAACTAACATTTCAATTGTTCCGATGTTAACAGAGTATATGGGGTGTACACTCTTGACTGACAAGTGCCTCAAAAAAGTTTCAAGAACTTAAGAACTTCCATTATAGTGCTTGCTAGGTATACAAAAGCGTATAATCCTTACTTTATTTATGTATCACATACATCGAATCAAAACTTGAAATCTAATATGTCTACATATATATGTGTTATAGAATATTTCGGATAATTGCCTGTACCTACAGGGTATGAGAAGGCGAATACTCAAATTTGGATCCTCGTAGATCATGTAGCATGCAATGAAATTATGCAGCGTCGCTCTCTAGCTAAAATGATATTATAAGCTATTAATAAGTTGGCAGAAAATGCAGAAAATTCAATTTTATATATTAATAATAGAAGCTGGTCAATATTGTCAATATAGAGGGTATTGTAGCTACGACTTCCCACTGCGCTGGAACGAAAAACCTCCAATAGCTGGGACTTTTATTTGGTTTCGCTGTTTATTTTGGTTTGTATCCCCAAATGTCATGTTTCAATACTTCGCAGTTGTTGTTGTCTGTTGACAAACAGTTGAGCATTTCGCTCGCAAATTTGGCGTTTCAATTTATTGCTTGCCCGCACATAAAAATGGATCAAACTTTTGACGCCTAAACGCAATACTGGGAAATAAAACAAAACCAAAATATACGAGCCACATTCAACTAGCACACAGCAAAATAATAGTTAGAGCTTTCCAGCTGAAAGCCTGCATCGGTGATACCCTGTACCTAAGCGTGAGCTAGATATTTACTTACATCGCTATGAAAGTCTGAATCTTCAATCGAAATCTTTGTATGAACTTTCTGCCAAATTTCGAAGATCTGTAAGACTTTTACAACACTATTTTTATGCTTCCCCTTTTCAGCTATTGCATTTGGACAGGGTATGCTGTTGTCATCGTAAATAAATAATAAAATAAAACAACGAGGGTAAAACAAAAGCAGAAACACTCTTCGAATCTGCCTCCTGTGGCAAGCGTGACCAGAGCCCTAGGTGACTTTACTTTATTCGAAGTTTAGTTCAGCTCTTAAAGTTCTTCGTTCCTAGCAGCTGCGGTTGTGGGTCGGTCAAGGCTTACGAAAAGCTTTTCAATTTCAATTATTGCCAACACTTTTCCACACACAAACTCAAGTTAAATGTTTGCATTTCATAAAACTTAGCTTTGGACTTGGCATCCCTGACTTAATTGCATCTTAGTGGTTTAGATTGCAAAAATGATAAAGTTTACAGACCCAGGGTCACGAGTAGGAATCTCCTTTCAGTAACTATCATGATGTTAAGTAAAATTTAAAATATATAAATATATATGAAAAGTATTTTCCAAAAATTCAAGAACCCAAACAGCAAGCGACATTATGTACTTAACTTTTTTATGAACTTGCATTTATCAAATTATGTATTTTTTATGGATTTGAATTCCGAACATATATATATGGGGGAAACCAAGGTTTGAATCCTTGAAATCTATAAATAGGTTGAATAACAAAATGAGAATCAAGGCCAAAAGTTGGCTTGCGCCATTTACCGACCTAAAAATAAAGTTTTTTTTAGACAGAAACCATTGAAGATTGGATTTCAGGGTATAATGGTTTTGTGACAATGTATGTAACAGAAAGCAGGAGGCGTGGCATACTGCATAAGGAATATATAGTATTGATCAGGAAGACGAGGTGCGTCCGTCCGTCTGTCTGACTCGTAAACCACAAAAGCTAGAGATATGAAATTTTAAATATTTATTTTTGTACACCATAAGCAAAATACGTTTTTTTTTTCGATAGTTCGTCCTATTTTCTTATTATCGATATCCATATAAGCTAGAGATCCCAAATGTAGTATGTATGCTTTCGGGAAGAAAATACATAATCTAAATGTTTCAGAGAAAGTATAAGATACTTTCCTCCATTACCCCAAAATTGAAAAAAAAAACATATTACATATAGTAGAGACTTGAGCTTTTGCATATACATATGTACATTTGGATGTCAATATTTTGTGCTAACAAATTCATTGAGAAATCACATCTAGAAGTTATTCAACAATTAATTAGATATAGTGCTGCCCAGTAGAGCTGCAAAACTATAGTTGGCCCATTCGAAATTTTCGATATTTTAAAAGAAAAAATGCAATACTATCTCAAGCAAATTGAAAACTTTTATTACAAGTTAAGCTAAGAAATCAAATTAAATTATATTCAGAAAAACAAATAAAAGCATAAATTTAATACTTAAACCAAACTGTAAGCTCAATATGTACGAGTATATACAAAATATATACAATTTCACAATTATTTTTTCCTTGCTTTCCAGCAATTCAGATAAATTTAAGCAAGCTGTTTCGCTGTAGAAACAAAAGCATGTCCACATACGATGCTTTTGAGGAAGCTCTTCTACTACATATTATTTGTCCAGATTTGCTGAAACATCACCTCGGACTTGGTTCAGGGTATCTCGTAGTCGGGCAGACCCGACTACAGCGTTCTTGCTTGTTTGTTTTTGTATTTGTGGAACTATTTATGCTTTTGTACGAACAACATTAAGACACAATTCTTGCTTTACAATTCAGTATGCAAAACCATTTTCTGAGTAAAGTAAGAAATGATAATCCATTTTTCATAAAATTTTACATTTCTAACAGTTGTAGGAAAAACGATTTAAAATCAAATCAGAGACAACTTAATCATTTTTATTTCTTTCAAAATTCTATTGAATAAATATTTGACCAAAGCTTGGCTGCAATTAGAAAATGAAGCAATAAAAACCAATTCAAATAAAAAATGTAAATGACTTTGCCTAATTGAATTATTTTAGGAATATTTTAGCTGCATTTCCGAGAGTGGAAAAACAAATAGAAAACTGAGAACAATAAAAATAAAATTAATTTGCGCACATTTAAAGAAATTGTTCTCTATTGCTTTCAAGAAATTTATGAAGCCGAACACTTTAAATGATGGACCATAACGTGTAGATGGCTCACGCATAGATCCACAGCCATAACTATCTCTAAAGTTTGAAGCGACATAAAACTTCGTCTGGCGACTGGGCTACTTCAGAATTTGGAGCCAGAGCCTCAATTGCCTCAGATAGCGAGAGCCCATGAAACTTAACAATATAGCAAAATGAGCTATGCCAAGCTGTGGATCCTCGGGCTGGGGGTTGTTCAGTGGGCTTACGCATTCCAAAGGTCTGTCATAGACACAGGCGACACAAGTTGTAGGCACAAAACTTTTTCAGCGCGCCTTTAAACTTTATGAGCCGCCCAATAAAAAGCCATAAACTGAAGTGTGTGCCATATGATATACAGGGGCGTGGCAGGAGGCGGGGGCAGGGGCGGGTGCTGGGGCGAGGGCGAGGGCTCCTGGCACCGGGGACCGGACCGACTCGTTAATATTTGGCGTGCTCAAATTGCGCCTGGGACTTGGCCGTAGCAACTGTCGCGCCTGCTGTCACTCAGCCAAATTAATCAACTTGAGCTCGCGATGGAAGTTCGCGCGCCTTATTAGCCCTATTTTTCCGGAACCCGCACATTAAATATTGAAATTAAAGTTCCAATAGTTTTGTCCCACTTCACACAAGCCGCTAAGAAAGCAACAAAATAATTTATCCTGAAAGCATATTTAAGTTTATCTTAATACCAAATTGTTGTTAACTTAAATCGAATATCGAGAAAGTCGTTGATATTAGGAGTATATGCAATAGAGACATAATATATTTAGACCTAATTTTTTTGGAATACTATTTAAATAAAATTATTCAATAATACTTACTTTATATATTTCTTAAGTCGATGTCGAACTGTGATACTCTTTTTTGTTCCCAAAAATATTGCCGCAATTAAGCAAAGTAGAAGCAATAATACTCTGGCTTATATTTGTAAAAGCCTTAAAGCAATTTGCTAAAGCTTATTAGTTGTTTTTTTTTTTTTTAAACAGTTTGATCCTCTTTTATCTTTGGTATTTGATAATGAGTTTGCAACCCGATCGAAAAATGTTATATCATGTGTCACATATCATATATAGAAACATGCCATATCATATATAGCATTGTCAATATCATAACATACAATCATCATCATCATCGTCATCTTCATCTGTGTCGCCGTCATTGTCATGATTCCGCCTGTCATTGCAAGCAACTTCCTTTGCAATTTACACTTTAATTAATACGTCAGGATTGCAAAACAATCGCCACATTCGAAACATTCAGCTCATTTTATGCCATTCACAATAAATCTGTAAGCGTGTCTGGAAGGGGAGGGGTTGGTTGGGGGCGTAGCATTTGAACATCGTGGCTGCTCCTTTCAGGCGCAAATGTCAGTGCAGATTATGTCGACGACGTCGACTGTCGCCGATAACACGGGACATGTTCATTGGCTATGGCGTGTAATACAACCAAAGTGATTTCGATTCCGGCGCTGTCGGCCATTTTGCCATATGAATGAATGAAATGTGCCCAACACACACAACCACCCACCCACTACGCGCCCAGTGGGTGGTTTGGGTCGCGCCAGCGATTATTAACAATTGAGCCATGCGCGATTTCCTTTAGCCTCGTTTCATCTGGCTTTACCGTTTTCCGTTTCATTACATTTGTTCACCTCTGTGCGTTTTTGTATTGGTTAAGCATTTCATTGAGATTTACAATTTGCCGCCGCCAACACGAATCAAGCACCAGACCCGGGCGACCCGGCGGCCCGGACCCAGACTCGAGCCCATCTCTGCTACGTACATTTTTCCAGTCTTCTACTTATTGCATGCTTTACCGCTGAGTGTGTTTTATTGTTTTCCCACAACTGGCGCTCCGACCTCCTCTCGGCCCTTTTAATCATTTACACTTGGCTAGCGGCTTTTTGCCAGCTCAAAGCCACTTGAAACTTATCGCGCCTCGAATGAATTAATAGCGCGATTCAGCAACTGCGGGCAACTAGCCAAGAACTCCTGCTGCTGCTGCTGCTGCTGCTGCATTTTGGTCATCGTTTGCCACATGGTGAATACAACAATAGGCTTCGATAAGCCGCAAATTGCACTTCAGCTCATTTTTCCAGCGATATTGCGAGAAGTCTAAAATATCTCCAACACTTTTGCCTACCAATAAATGTTTTTTAATACTACCTGCTGTAAGTCTAATTATTAACAAGTAAAAACGCCCTAGTCGGGACTGCCCGACTACAAGGTCGATACTGTCAGATGACAATGTGAATGCAACAGTAATAAAATGTTTAATTAAAAAAAAATGCAATCACTTGCTAGAAACCGTCTCTCTTTCATCGAAGAGAAAGCACGCAGTTCAATGTATGTGTGCACACGTATAAAGAAAAGGTATGCGTTTGGCGCTGCTGCCGCTTGCGTTGCCGATTGCCAAAATGTTTACTTTAATAACTTTTATGTAACTAAACGGATTTTGATTAAATTTTCATCATTGAATCATTGAATATTGAATATGCAAAACTACCTAAAAAAGTCAAAATTTTTAAAACTGTGGACTTTTATGAAAATCGAAATTGTATTTTATTCACTATAAGCTAAATTTGGTGACTGTAGCTTTAAATACGTAAAAGATATGCTCTAAAACTGAATCTCGATAACGATTTTAATCGACATCATGGAAACAGGAACATCTGTATACAAGGACCTCCGTGCAAAGCCTCTAATTCTTATAGATTCTTAGATCGACACGTTCATAATAACGGACAGACAGACGGACGGACAGGGCTAAATCGTCTCAGCTCGTCTTCTGATCAAGAATGTATATTTTTATATGGTCTGCCACGCCAACTGTTATATTTTTTTTAACAAAACCATTATACCCCGATTTCCCATTTTCAACGGGTTCAGGGTATACAAATATGCAACTACGAGATTACAACTCTTAATCGACTTTACAGAATTGCAAATAATTCCAGCACGTTGCATTTTCGTTGTATTTCCCACAACTTATCAACCACGGATTAACTGAAATAATTGTTTTTCAACACTGCGAAGTGGATTTAAATTTCGTATTTTCTCTTTTCATTAATTTTTTTCATATTATAAACGGATTCTGTAGTGGAAATCTTGTATAATGTTTAAAATGTAGGCTACAAGTAGGTTAAGTCTGGTTTTTTCAATTGATTTCATATGGTAACAGTTATCCAACACTGAAAAATCTAATTTTATTATTTCAGACCGTAAAACCTTAGTGATAAATATTTGGAACTGCGAGTTATCTCTTACCTTATTTTTCATGTATTGCTTAATTTATCAACACTGAATCCAAGCAGCAGCTGTTGTTCAACACTGCATAGCTTTTTTGTATCAAATATACAGTTTTCTGCTTTTAATATTAAAGATAGCGCTTTCATGGCTTCCATGGAATAAATTATTATTAATACAAGGATCAGAAAATGTATACAGCTTAACCTATTATCTGCTCAAACTAATATCTAGAATTAATTTGTACTAGAAAGCAGACATCAGTTTTTGGGCTCATCTTCAATATAATTCCACTTATTGCTAATGATTTAAGGGCGTTTCGTTTCGCCGAAATGTTAAGTGTAAATCTGTTTGACAACAGCTGAAGTAGGAATAGAATATTTTGAGCTATATTAGTGTCGGTCGGGATTAGAAAGAAAAGGATACCGGACGGTGGCCAGTCCCAGGGACTCGCAGCATGGTGTCTGGCATCCGGTATCTGGGGTCTGGTATCTGGTATCTGGTATCTGGCCAGCCTTACGGTTCAGTGCTTTTGGCAATTTCCAATGCAAAAACAAAAGCCGCTGACATGGCAGCAGATGCCGCAGCACTTCATGCCAACAGCAGACGGGGGGAGCGGAGGCTCGAAAGGGACTTAAGGTTGAAAATGGTCGCTGGTTGTGGCCAACTGTCGCCATTTGGTTATTTTTGGCATTGTCCTTTTAAATTTATTTTATTAAGCTATTTGCGAGGGATTCCACGTTGAAAATTAACATTTGAAATAGTGTTTATTTTGTTTTTGACAGAACGCACATAAAAAACAAGCAGAGGCGACAAACGAAAACAACTTAAAGTGCTCTCAGTGCCCGCTCGGGAGTGCTTGCACGGAACATACTCTGTAACTACTTAGTACCTAAACGGTTATGCTTCTTTTGACTCACTTTGAATTGCTTTACGACTGGACAAAGATATTTTTCGATTTTGTAAGCATTTCCAAAATAGCTTGTATAATCTGCCTAAAAGACTTTGATTCTGAGGTTATATAGGTGCAAAAAACGAGCAGCTGCATGGATCGCAGTTGATTTGTATTGCGTTTTACATACAGAAACTTGGCAGAAACTAAAATGAATATTGTATAACAGCTACTATCAAATGTCTTCCAATTAAATTCAATAATATGTGGAATGCAATCAAAATATAAATAGAGATAGAGTACAAATCTGTTTCTCAGTCTCTGTCTGTCTCTCTCTCTCCCTCCCTGCCTTACTGTCTGCCCCCTTTTTTTTCGCCTTGTCTGTCCGTCTCTCTTTCTAATTCAGAACAAAGTTTATAATCAAAGTATGAAAAACAATTAGGCTGACTTGAATTCGTGAGAATCGCATAGAGGGGTAGTATTCAGAAACCGCTTAGTGGGGTAGTACTAAAAAATCAGAAATTTCTTTATAGTTTCCACATATTTACAGATATGTATTAATGCCCGTGATGTGAGCTAAATAAGTTTCGAGTGGAGTCTAAGGATAACCTTATGGATAGTCAAAACAAGACTCACGAAAGATAATAATACTTACTGTTAGTAAGCTCCCTTTTGAATTAAAACCCTTAACGTTAGCTACACGTAAGCCTTTGTGCTCAAATAGACCTTAACTCAAATACTTAAACGAAAATATTTCGAAGTTAACTTGTTTTCAACTTACAGGTACTTTATTAACTATTTAACAACCACATCAAATTCCGTTAACGAGGCAAATACTTTGCAAATTTGTAACGCCCCAGTGTGTGCCAGCTCCTCCTTTGAGACAGGCATAAAGGAGCATACTTTGTCATAGTTTTTAAAGTTTTATTCAAGCATTTTAAGGACCCGTTGATTGTTGTTGTCCACTGACTTATTGGCAATAATTCCTGTTCTTTCTCTTTGCAGGTTTCATTCTTCTTGTCGTCGTATGTGGCCCCATTGACATTGATTTGCTTTCTCTACATGGGTATGCTGGCTCGATTGTGGAAGAGTGCACCCGGCTGCAAGCCATCGGCTGAATCGCGGTGAGTTAAGACAAGTTCACAAATATTACGTATACGTCATGTGCTGGCATCACGTTTGGCTTTGGTATTGGCATTGGAATAACGAGCCTGAGGGCAGGTTTGTTTGTCGGTTGTTGACATTCCACATACACACACACACACACACACACACACACACACACACACACGCACACGCACACGCACACGCACACGCACACGTGTGTACACACGACAGCAACTGCACCTGCCCCATTCGCAATGATGAATGCCCTTTTATTACGCTTAGGCATTCCAACGAGTAGAGAACTTCGTGGGCGCAGCTCATAAATTTTTAAGTACTCCCTTCCACTCCCGCACTCCAACTCTCACTCTTGTTTGTTTGTTATTTACCCCACTAACTCACTCAGCAAGCCGTTTCCACTCGCTGATGTGATTTTTCTCTTATGTTTCCAGTTTTCATTTGTTGCACGCCCAAAAATATTTAATTTTATGTTACTTATTTCGAAACGGAGCTTGCAGTAATCGTAAATAATTAACTTAAACTTAACAGTCGCCCTTACTGTCTTATAGCTTTATAGCTTTATGCCGTACATATCTACCCAATTTACGAGTTGAAGCTGAAATATCTTAATCTCAGGACAACAGGGAGGAACAAGTTCAAATCATAGCATTCTCTTGCCGGATTGTTTTTGTCACAGAAATGTCATAAAACCGACTCGTTTTGAAATGTTGAAGATAAAAAGTCAGACCTGTACAAAAACCCATACCGTGTACCCGCCCAAAAAAGAGGTATATTCATGGCAGAGAAACGAAAGAGTTCAAAAGTTTCAAGAATATCAGCAATACTTTAAGCACTCTTTATGAGATCTTTTCTCTGAAGCTCAATAAATTTGTGTTTTTTTATTTGTATATTTAAAATTACTATAACAATATTTTTATAGATATATATGTATATACATATAGAATAGAAATATGGCCAGCGCGCCCTATTAAATGCTATAGATATTATCAGTCAGCATCTGCTGTCGATTCTTCATATGTGACAAAGTCATTGACTCAGAGACTATAAAAGCTCAGCACATAAAACGCGGCATAGAAATCTATTTTATTTCATATTTTTTATATGAGCTACTAAAACAAAATCAGCTAAGATTTAGCTTTTTGGAAGTGCCTGACTAGGGTATTCAACATGCCATAAAATTAATTTACAGAATAACAAATACACGCACATAAACAACACACAAATCCAAAAACTGTAAGAGGAGGACTTGCAAAGCTTATTATTAAAAATGTTTAGAATTTTTTGGGCAATCGTTATAAAATGTGTACGGCAAAACACTACATATAAGGCTGTAAAAAATGGGAAGAAGATGTACAGAGGTTCATATGAAACAAGTTATTCGCTTATTGTTTTCTCCTTTGGCAGCCAATTTTGGCATAATATACACATATCTATAGATGAGATCAACCGTGATATCCTGTCTCTAAAACTGTGAAATATTTAGTTTTTCTCTCATTCGCGTCGCACCCAAGAAACCATCATTTTTAACTTATTACTCAAGTATTAAGCTGTCAACTATAGAAGATTCCGATTTGACAAAATGTCACGTGTAAACGTACCATATTTCAAGACTCTTTAAAAGTGTTGAAATGCTGTGTGTTCAAAAGAGCAGGCATTACACAAACCCCATATACTCCTTTCCTTTCATGAATGAGTAGTGAAGTGGAATGAAAAGTATCACATTTGTCTCTTTGACTATCCGAGAAACTTTGCTGTCACACGATATTTAAGGACTATGAGAAAATGTTTTGGAAATTCCAAACTAACTAATAGATTCAACAAGAAGAGTATACTTGCTCTCTTGGACTGAAAAGTTGGTATAAATAAAGAAAATCGCAAAACTAGGCTGCGCTCTAAATAGAAATGCATTTTTCGCTAACGTACACAAGCTGGATTCAATATTGGATTCCAACTCAATGAAAAAGCTATTTAATCAAAAAAAAAATAATAATAATAATTGACGGTCAGAAAGTGGGTGAAAGAAAAATGTAAAGGATGCCATACAAAGCGAACAAATAAAATAATGGATTTCGTGACTTTGCAAATGGCAAAACACATTTCAAATTGCCTTTTTAAACGATGCACCCATTGAATATGCTTGCAAAGGGTATATCAACTGGCGGAAACGTTTGGAAAAACTTGCTATTTATAGATTATTTATCAGTGAAAATTAGAAAAAGAGATATCAATATTGGAACTTATGTGCAACTAAAGCAAAACAAAATTATGCATATATATATACTTTCATATATTTTTTTAAAATTTATTTTTCGCTAAAAAAAAGATAGTTTATTATATAAATAAATATATTTATTAAGACAAATAAAAATTGAGAATAAATATAGGGTATTACCTAGTCCGCCCGACTAGATGGATTGCCCCAGGCTAACTTGTTATTTGAACATTCAACTTTAAAGCGCGCCACACGCTGCGTATGCGTGATGTGCTGCTTTGTCGCAGCCAAATCAAAAATCCAATTCCGCATTATGCCTGCATTGCTGCCTCACAACATTTGATTGTAGTTCGTATGATCGAGGGTGTATGCTTATAGAAATACTCATTTTCTATATACCTACCACACATACATACATACATTTATATGTACATAAGGCCATCGTGTGCATATGCAAATTGCGCATACGCCGCGTGACGCATTTGTGCATTTGGCGTTAGCAAAAAGCCTGAACTTGCGTTGGCTGAGTTCATAAATCAGATTGCGTACGCCAATATTTATTTTCTTTTTAGACATAAACATAGTCGTGCAAACATATAACATAGCTATACCATTTACCTTCTCTTCTTCTCCTCTCTTCCAGCAAGGGAAAGCGCCGCGTTACACGTATGGTTGTTGTTGTTGTCCTGGCCTTTGCTATCTGTTGGTTGCCCATACACGTAAGTATCACAGATATATAAGATAATATAATAATGTATACATGTATAGACCAAATTTATAAAATTGTTTGTTGGCCAATTAAGCTTTTTCTTAACTCTCACAGTTTTGCTTCGAGACGAAGACAGCAATTTTCGATAAGCTTAAACAAACTCTTTTCATTTTCATTGATCACTAATTTAAAATGCAATTTTAATAAGCCCAGTTTATGGGAAGCATATTGGCTTCAGTACTTGTTGCAAATTTCAAATACATTTAAAGACGAATGCTTCAAATTGAAGCAGCAACAGCTGGAGCGACAGCAACAGCTGGAGCTATGTGGTCTACCATGGCTATTGGTCAAACAGAAATAGAAAACAGAAACCAAAGACAAGAACTTAGTAAATAGTGGATACACTCGCTGAAACTCGAACATACTCTTGGCAATTGTGGACGTCATTAGGCAGCAAATTGACATTTTCTCTTAGTAAATGGCTGCAATTATTTGCTCGAATGTTGAATAAGCCAAAACGCAGCTGGCATTTGCCTCACTTGTGAAAGTGTTTGCATAAAATCAATGCGCTTACAAATTGCAAATGCAATATACAAATTGCAAGTCACACACACACACTCACATGTACACACAAAGTAATGGTGACGGAAACGGAAATAGCTGAGACTGTGATTGATATGGAGAACAGAGACTAATGATGTGCACGAATTGCAAAATGTATAATACATTGATTGCCGCCAATTGGGGCATGTTGCAGGTTATACTGGTGCTGAAGGCCCTTAACATGTACGGCGGGACACATCTCACAGTCATCATTCAAATAATATCCCATGTGCTGGCCTACACGAACTCCTGCATCAATCCCATTCTCTACGCCTTTCTCTCTGACAACTTCCGCAAAGCTTTCCGCAAGGTAAGCCAATTAATTAATGTTATTTAATCAAATTAATTTAAGAATAATATTTATTTTGTATACAATATATGCAGAAAAGTAGATTTATTATATTTTGTTCACAGTGTAAATCCAGATTAAATATATATTTGAATTGATTTTTAATTAAGCTCATCAGATTTAAAGATTAAAGTCCTTGACGGTAAAACGAGCAAACAGACAAACAATTGTACAGCAGGCAGATATACGCAAAAACAGTCAAAGAGATGGTCGGACGGACGGACAAATAGGCGAAAGTAGCAATAGTCGGAAGGACAGCCAGTCGAATAGACAGACGGACGGGCAGGATAAAACATAAAACCGAAACGACGAATAGACTATTGGGCATACGATTTAACATATGAATGATCAAGCCCACAGTCGTGCGGACGGAAGGATGGTTGAGTAGTTTCCTAGACGGACGGACAGACGAGAAATGCACGAACTAACAGGTTAACAAACAGAACGAATCGAATAGAATAGTGCATATGCAAAGACAAACAATTAGGCGAATGGATAGACACACGAAAGGACAATAAGACGTAAATTAGAAAACAAATTTGGTTTGCTTATCGACTCTCACATATCCTTCATTACAGTTTGATAAATCGAATAAAATTGCATAAATAGTATATAGTATATAACAAGATGGATGGGCTAACTTCGGCCATGCCTAATTTTGGTAATACCCTTTGCAATTTTAAAGGACATAGATATAGTTTTTTCTATGATTTGCCAGTAGAGATCAAGGATTGACATATGTAATCGTTTTTGGGTCTCTAGGTGTAAAATTGAAGAAGATACGGCTTTGACCGACCTGCCACGCTCCATGAGACGAAAGTATATTATTTTTGGTCAATCTCTAGTTAAAGGGAACAGTATCCTATATGGATGTTAAATTTTTGGTTTCTAGCTTTAAAACGTTTGATGACATAGTTTTCTCCGACTTTCCACGCCCAAAAAGTCGGACATATATCATTTTTTTTATAATTTTTTTTTTGAAGTGTATACCGTATTTATAAATTTTTTTAAGGCCTCTAACGGGCGTAGTTCTTTCGTAGGGAGGTGGCTCATACAAGTCTATGTTTTAAGTTTTAAGACTCTTATTCTAACAGCTCCCAAAATATTAGAGGACTTATGTTAAGCACTTGATATACTTCCTGATTTGGAAATATAACTTTTTGATTGATCTTAAGGAGAGGTGAACAGAAGCCTACCTGCTAAATTTGGATGTTCTAGCTTTTAAGCTTTAGAAGATAGATAGATAGATACACGAGTTCACATATATTCGAAATTTCAAGCCTAAGACCTCAATAGCGACAAACTTTTCCTTATTAAAATATTTCAACATATCTATCCTATGGGAGCTATAGGATATAGTCGTCTGCTCCTAGATATACAATACCTGCAGTAGATTCCAGCAGATTCCAGCCTAATTTCTGTAGCTTTAATAATAGATCGCGTTGATTTAGACAGACGGACAGTGCTACACCTACTCAGCTCGTCGTGCTGATCAAGAATATATATAGTTTGTGTCGGAGATGCTTTCTTCTGTGCGTTGCAAACTTCTGACCAAAATTAGAAAAATATACCTTTTTTCAACAGTATAAAAATGTCTAGAAGTATAATTAAAACCTCAGTCTCTACTATATACATTTATTTATATTCCTCTCAGGTCGTCTGGTGTGGCAGCCCGCCGCCAATTGTGACCAACCAGCAGATGACAAAGACCACAAGAACTGCGACCGGCAATGGCACGTCCAACATAGAAATGCTTTAAGCTGGTAAGCTACATTACCTAAGCCTATTAACAACATTCAGCTAATTCTCTCTCTCTCTCTTTTAATATATCTCTCCTTCTCGATCTCTGCAGCTGGCTTTTTTGCAAGAAAAATGGGCTATTTGTGCGCATTGCGTCCGCGAAACACGATAAAACAGTTCTTAAATGAAATTAATGCAGTTATTTAATGCAGATATTACATAACTGGCATATTTCATATAGCTGCAGACCCGTTATATTATTTCGCACACATACAATTTACCCCGTCACAAACCTAGCTGAATAAGTTTGTTTTATTTTATAGATTTATGCGCGACCTGGAAAATTAGTTAATCCCATAGTTAAGTCGAATTCGGGATATTATTTGACCAGTCCGAAAGACGTCAATTTGTTAAATGTAAATTCCGCACATGATTAATATAATAACACATATATTTAAATGTAATACCATTATTAAAACAAGAATTTCAAAGAAAAAGAAATATATAAAAATCGAAAGTGTCCGACTAACAGATACCTTGTAATCAGCTGCCGTTACAAGATATCAAACTTTATTATATACATTTATATATAAAATATATGTACACACCTACACACACACATTGACACAAGCACACAGATTCTTCAAACCTGATGCCGGATTCCGAATGCCATAAACTTGACATTTGTATATGTTTAAAGGCTAATGCCAAAGGCTATAAATTCAAAATTGTGTTTTACAATTTGTGGGAACACCCAAATAAGTAAATATTCAGAATATATATGTGACTATTAGATGAGAGCCTATATACTAAAACTAAATACTCGAACTCTTATAACCCCCGAGATGTGCTCAAAAACAAAATATCGGTGTTGATCAATTTCAAGAGCAAGCCTTCAATAAACTAAAATAAACGCGATTTGCACTTAGTCCTCGCTTTGGACCTTAGCTCCGAATGCTGAAGTGCTAAAAAAATGATGAAAAATGAGACGAAAAAAAAACAACTTTCATACATATACGTGTTTAGTTTGGGTTTATAATTAGTCAGCTACAGACTTCTTTAAATAAATATTATAAAAGACATATGAATTCCGATTCTACTTATTTATATGAAGTTCAGTTGCAGTTCTTAGTTCTCTCTCTCACATATATTTCAGTTGAAAATCTTATATCTTACATGAGATCTTTCAACATTTTCTCATTTGTGTATATATTTCATTTGCATACCATTTCATTTTAACATAAACCATTTGACAAGAACAGAAAATACATTACAAAAATACTGGATGTAGCATGAAAAATACGGTAATGAAATTTATCGAAATGAAAGTTCGTTTAAATAAGTAAATTGTAGCATACCTATATATGTATGTGCATGAATTTACTTATATGTATGTGTGTCTAAGTATATGATAAAAAAAATGAAGCTACACAAATATGAAAATCTGTCACATGCAATTGTGTTGAGCTAATTAAGCTGTCATAAAAAATAAATGGGACAAAGGAATTTGCGAATTAAATTTACAGTTAAAAGCAGGTAACATAAATTTTAAAAAATAATTATAATAATAAAAAGAACAAATACCATGGATCGGTTGACAGATTTAAGAATTGCAATAATTAACATGCCGTTCAAATCGAATTGCATTAAAGCTATCCAACAATGTTAATTAATACAAATTCCTGTGTGTCTATCAACTAGTTTGAATTGTTTCTACATATATCAATATATATACATATATATGCATAAATGTTTATGTGTGTATGTGTGTGCGGAGCTAATGCGCTTTATATATAGTATATATGTCATGTGTATTTAAGGCGGGGGTGTGGTAAAGAAATGTGATTAATGGAAGGAGAGAGAGAACTATATAATAGAGCTCGATGCCGGGATCACATTTGCGGTTCAGTTGCAATAACTATAATTGCAATAATTATTGGCAAACAAATGAAAAAAAATATATATATATATATATATATATATTCGAGCATTCTCATATATTAAAGCTGTGCAGAATTGTTGCAAGTTCCATTGGAATTGGGGTTCCTATAACTGAACGAACCAAAAGCAGGTTTAACATTGCTACCAACAGTGTGCTGTAAAACAAAAAATACAAATATAGTCCATTAAACAGTTAGAAAAATAAAATAAAAATAAACTAAGTGTATAAAATATTGGTAGTTATTAAGTTCCATAATGAAGTCTTTTATCTACTAAGATAAAAGCTTATTCAACTATATTTAGCAATAAGAGCTGCGTACATGGAATTCAGATAAAACCCCAGTTGATATCTTAAGAATTCCATGCATGAGTCTTAAGTCTAACAATCCGCTCAAACTTCGTTTACTCTCTTTTAATTTGGCGAAACTCAAAGATCAACAAAAAATGACTAAGGTTGCTTTTGGTAAGGTTTTTAAGTTTTGTAAATTTTGCATTTTTGAGGGCCCTTATCAGAATTCAATCCATAAATTTCACTTTAACTAGCGCAAATCTAAACAAATCGAAATGTTCAGAAAAAGTCGAAAGACAAGCAAAAGTGGGAAAAACCTTGAATTCCAACCGATCAGCTATTTCAACTGAACTCTGTGTTTCTTAATAGATTTCGATTTCATTTTCAAACATTTCCATAAATGTATTCTCTTTTAAAGATTGGCATAATTAACTATGCAAGCTCAATTTTATTGATATCGAATATCGTATTCGATAACTGGTATACATCATACGAGAAGCTTAATGCCATGTACGGTGGCCTGATCCTAATCACTTTAACTGTACTACCAGGCTCACTTCTCCCTGGTACATAGACTTTTCAATGGGTTCAGGACACAAAAAGAGAATATCATCCGATTCATAGAATACATCAGATATACGTAAAACAGTCTATGGAAAAACGAAAGACTTTCAAGCTGAATTCAAACTTTTACTTTAAATAAAAATATATTTGATTTTCTGAAACATAATATATTTAAAAATTGGTTTAAATTTGCGCAGATATTGTGAAGAGTCTAAAAGTAAAATGAAAAAAAAAATTAAAGGTAAATAAACGTTTCAATAAAACGCAGAAATTATTTTCCCCAATTAAAAGTTCTTTCACTTTAGCTGTTCGGAACTGTACAAAAACTAGATTTAACATTTTTAATGGAAATGTATTACATTTTTGTTTTATAAACCCTTAACTATAGTACCCCTTACTTTAAGGAAACTATATTAATATTAATGCATCCATAAATTGATCGGGCTGAAGCCAACTCTGCATTAGTAACAAAAAAAAACATAACTAAAGAATTAAGATAAATTTAAGTTTGGTTGACCAAATAATATTTATATGTACATTCGGTTCATTAAAAATAATTGCAGTTACACATGCCAACAGGATTGGGTAACCAAGAGTCGGGCTAGGGTCTTAATGTCCTGGTCCTGAAAACGAAGCCACTTTTAATCTGTTTCATTTACCAAACAGCTGCAGTGTTAGGATCGAATGTCTCGAAACCCTGACGCGATAGGACTATGCAGACGTCAGTTTCGGCTGATTCTTGGTTACTAAATTTTGTTGGGTAGTGTTACTTTACATATGAATTATATTTATATTGACTAATGCATAAGTGTTTAAATACATTTTTTTTTGTGCATTTTTTTATCACTTATTAGCAAAAATTTATTTATAATGTTTCGGCATTGCCGAACTAAAAATGTTGCTTAAGTGAACTATAGAAAATTAAGCAAAAGAAGAAGAAGAAGAATACAACTTGTGGATTTTGTGTGTTATTTGCATATATCGATATTTGTAAATGTTACCTACTGCATTCCTAGCACAGTTGTGGAATTGAACAATATTTGAATTGAAACATTTGCAAACCAACAATAAACAAATACAAATTGAAATATTGTAGATGTAAGCAAATCTTAACCAAAAAAAAACAAAACTCAAAGCAAGAGTAAAAATTGATTAGCAACTAAATAACTACATATATAAATTAACAATTTTGGGCAAAGAATTGAATGTAAAAATTTTTAATGAAATACATTTTTTTTAAGTATCTGCAACTCATATATGTATGTACGTATTTATAGGGTATTCAGAAGTTTGCATAATTGCATAACAAGAATAATAAATATTACAACAACAACAACAACAAAAGATGAACAAAAAACAGGGCAATTTTCGAAACTAAAAAGAAAAACAAAGAAAAATAAAGAAAATTGAATTATTGTATTTAACTATGAATGTTTGTACCATCATTTTACTCTTGTGTTACTTAAACGTATACTAATATACATACATATGTACAAGCTGCGTATAACTAAATGGAAATAAAATCGTTTTACTCTTTGAAACTCAACAAACATTTATACAATTATTCGCAAATACGGAAATATCATTATCAATATAGAAACAGATTCTCTTAACTGGATAATTGAGTAGCTAATTGCTTAGATTAACGTTTTGATTGAACAAATATTTGAATATGGAAACAGCTTCTCTCAACTGGCTAATTTAGTAGTGAATTGATTGACTGAACAGTATTTATGGCTGATTGATTGATTGAAACTTCATTTATGTGAACATGGAAACAGTTTTTCTCGACGGATTGATTGACTGACTGATTGTTGGCTGGACTGATTTTATGTCAGTTAGTTAGTTATTAGTATATTAGTTTCTCTCAACTGGCTAATTGTGTAGCGAATGATTGATTGATTGATAAAGAAACCACTTACATAATTACTTGGATGAATGGAAACATCATATATATATAAAGAAGAAACAATATTGATTGATTGAAACTTCATATAATTGAACATGGAAACAGTTTCTCTAGACTAGTTGATTGACTGGCTGATTGAGTAACTGATTGATTTCTTAAACTGATTTTGCTGATAGATTAGCTGATTATCTGTCTGGCAGAATGCCTTTCTGACTGATTTTCCTTAGTTAAATTTTTAATATTTACATTCTGCTGTAAATGTAATTATGTCAAGAACGACGTTAAGAATAAGAATATCAAATCTAGAATAGTCATATGACTGCAAGTGTGTTGGCACTCATCCCACCCACTAAATTGAACAACAAATTAATTCAGCTCATAGATCCGATAGGTTTTAAACTCTCTAAAATAAAATATACTTCACCTCTTACAATTTCACTGGCACTTGCTCTGAGTATAGAACGTAAAACCGATAGATGATGCCCCAGAACTTCGGAGTGCACCAACTTGAAGAGGTCCCAATGCAGCACTGAGCCTCGACCAGAGCTGGACCAAATGGCAAACAGGATTCCACTCGACTTTCGACCTGCGCACATCTAAGCTATGTAAATTGGCAACACGTGTAAACAGGGACATTATTTAGTTAAGCAATTGCCTTTCTCTGGACGCTGCCCCACTTGACCGTACCGCGACTGCACCGTGGCACAAAAGCTATTCATGCTTACTGCTTTATCTAAAAGTCCTTGTCAAATAGAAATAGATATAAATTTAAATACAATACATGTATATCTGGAAGTTTACCGGATAACTATGCAAGGTTGATCCAGACTAAAGTCCCAGTTCAAGGATTGGCCAAGTTATAGTTCATAATTTAGGCTAAAAGTTGCAATACAGGGATACACCTACATGTACTTGCTTACAAACATATGTACAACATATATACATGCATATGTATGTCTGTATGTGCATACATATATCTGAGTACTTGAAGTTTTCTGACCGAACGACACCAATTTCCAGGATGATGACACTGTGAAATCTCACTTGGTTCAGTTTTTTTTTGCAGAAAATGACCAGAAGTTCTATGAACGTGGAATCATGAAATTGCCGGAAAGAAGGCGAAAGGTCATCGAACAAAATGGAAAATATATAATTGATTAAAGTTTATTCCGAGTATTTGAACAAATTTCTTTACTTTCTATCAAAAATCCGCAATTACTTATGTAACAGTTCAAAAGTTATTGCTTACATGAATTCAAGGAAAATACCATCTCAAAAGTAGTTATTTGTTTATAATGAATTCAGAAAATTGGTTAAATGAACAAGTAAGCTTTGCATTATTCCTTAAATTCGAATATAGTTAAACTCGCTGAAGCATTCAGTATATCAGTAGCTGTTGCCGTAAAGGTCAGGTACTACGTGACATGCTGAATACAATCATATTTATATATTTTTATAAAGTAGCAGTAGTCAGACATATATAAATATAACTTTAAGTATGGCTCAGGTAAGTTTGAGTAGGTTTCTATGGTAAACGATCTTGATGTCTTCAATGTCTTATGTGGCGTGCCAGCGACCAAGATTCAAGGTGCCCAGCTATGGCATGGGTCGCAAAAGCGCAGTTATTGCTGTACTACAGAAACTTAAGCCAAGCATCATTGAAAAGTACGCTTTCTTTTTGGATAACAAAAAGTGTGATGACAAGACTATAGATGGGGAGGAATTCTCTCCAACTGGATTGGCAACTGAAACTCAAAAACCAAATAAAACAAACATAAACATGTCCGTTAAGGTATCGCCGACCAAGAACATTTGGCAAGTTAGGATGAAGCAAGGTGCTCACCAGCGTCTGCCGACCATTACTAATGTGAACGAGGTGCCCAAAGAGTTCATCGACGGATCCAATCAGGTAGTTATCTGTATGTAAATGCCCCCAGACTAAGATATCCATGGAACTATCACTCACCAGACTGAAAAGAAGAATGTCGTATTAACTGTGGAGCTGCTAAAGCTTCTATTGCCGATTAATCGCTATATAGAGTACAAGGTCAATCAATATAAGATAGCAGAAATGGTAAAGAATATAGCTATAATCGAAAACATAAATATAAGACCTCAATTTGTGGTTACTCTGCCGGAGCCACGTTTCGCTTGGCGCATTGAACTCGATCTGACGAGCAATCCTCTGGACATCTATCAAAAACTTTCCGATGTTTTTTGGATGGAGAACATGAACAACAGTCCCAACACACGGTTCATGCTTGACGTATTCGAGCAGGCGAGTCGCCCAATACTGGACCATATTTGTGATCGGCTACAAGCAACTGGCCAGGACAGCATTGTAAATGCCCCATTTTCCTTTATCGCCAAAAATCAAAAGTTCTTTAATCGCACCCCGAACCGATTTATCAAAATTGTTCTTACTTATTTCGTTGTATTTTTTGTAATTGGCTTTCTCTTCACACTCTTCCTTTGAGGACACATTTCTTTCTTTCTTTTTTTGGTTAGTCTTATTAAGAAATTATCTCGTTCTGCTTTTCTAAAAATTAGTTTCAGACAACTAAAAACAAAAATATGTCTAGGTTAAATAACTATTTTCTTTTTAGCTTAAGATTAAGAAATTCTTTCGTTCTGCTTTTCTAAAAATTAGTTTCAGATAACTGTTTGTTTCTCTGTTGAGAAACTGAAAACAAAAATATGTCTAGATTAGATAACTATGGATGTACTTCATGTAGCTTTAAAATATGTTCGAAATGTATAAAATAAACGAAATCAAATAAATTCCTATATTAAATTCTAAAAAATATTCTATATATAAAGAAAAAATCTTATCAGTCCGCATAAGTTAAGAATAATATGTAATTTTATTAAATTTAACCCCTAATATTAGTAATATAGATCAATGATTGAACAGAGATGAATTTCCAAATACCTTTATTGCATGTATTAATAATAGCATTTTTCTCTTTGTTGGATCACAAACATTAAAGTTTCGTACCACTGTGCAGTGCAAAATTTATGGGAATTTGTTAATGAATATCCGGGCGAAACGGCAAAAAATGCCACAAGCAACGGGAACAAAAGACAACATGTGGGGATGCTGCTGGAGCGTGGAGCCCGGCCCGCAGCCAGAGGATGCTGCGAAATTTTACGATGCAAACAAAGAATACTCGTAACGTGGTAAACTTTATGCTGTTTGTTTGTCGCAGCCGCAGGTAAGCAGCCGCAGGTAAGCAGCAGCAGCAGCGGCAACAGGACACATGCAGCGGCCAATTGGCTCGCTGGTGTCCAGATAAACAAGGCAATAAGCGTCACGCAGGACACTTGTTGCCGTTGCTCCTCATTAGCGGGCGCCTACAACTTGCATATGAGTGGGCGTCTGCTTGGATTGCGCGCCACTTGCCTCATTAGTTCAAATATATATGTATATATATATATATATATATATATATATATATGTGTGCAGGGGTGTTTCATTTAATTATGCAAACGCTGCCCGTTGGCCGACTCGGTTATATTTCAAAACTGGTCTGCACAGCCAGCCAACGGTTCAGTTAACCAGTGTCCATCGTGCTATCCACAACAGCAGCCAGCAAGTGCTCCAAGACAAGCAGACAACCAGACAGCCAGCAAGCCAGCACTAAGGACCACAAGCAGTCATGAGCCAGATCGGCGGAGCAGCCGCACGGCCTCGCAATTGGACACTCCGTGCCGCCGTTCTGCTCCTGGCGCTGCAGCTGCTCCAGACCCCAAGTGCACTGCAGCACACTGAGGAGGGTCTCGAGTTGCTCTTTCGCGAACGGTAAGTCGCTTCAGGGTATTATTTATCTTATTGCTCGTCTAGTTCACGAAACAGAAACAAAAAGGGGGAAAAAAGGCACTAGCACTAGCCTTCGACTTGGGGCTTTTGCATATACACAAATCAATAGCGGTAATTCGACACGATATGACAATGTCCATTATAGAGACTATAGACTGTGTTATAAAGGTCCTGGACTGGACTTGCAGGCATAATGCTCATATTTTCTTAACATTTTCAATAGAAAAAATTAAGTTTGTTCCAAATAAAAGAATATATTTTTTTATTAAAAAAAATTAGCAAAAAAATAAAAATATATTTTTTAATTTCCTAATTAATTTCCAAATTCAAAAATAATGTATATATATTTATTTTAATAAAAAATGATAACAGATATATTTTTGAACTGAATTTTTTCTATTGAAAATCTTAAGAATATAAATATTTTTTTTTATATATTTCACAGTTTTTAAATCAGTGCAATATCAATAAGAGAATGAAAGAGTTTTACAGAAATCATTTTTTAAGATATTCAAAAAGTTTGCTTTAATTAGTATAGTTTAATTTGAGTGAAGAAAATTTTTTGTATTATACAAATATTTTCAGTTTTATAAGTGTTTTAAATTTCTTACTACATAAAATTGTAATTAGGTTTTTTATAGCCTTGCGAAAAGGATTTAATAATTGTAATCAGAAGTTTGCTGCTTATAGAAGGAAACATCTCTTACTATATAAAGAATATATATTCTTGCACCAGAGGGTTGAAACAAAAACTTGTGTAGAATTTATCTGAAACAGTTTTAAAGTTCGAGCTCCAACATTTGACAAATTGTCCAGATATCATATGTATATATTTAAGTATGGAGACGCTTCATGTGGCAAATCGCAAAAATTCTCATACGTCATAGGGTCTTATAATAAATTAATTAAAATTTAAAAAAAAAATATTTAGGTATATCTAAACTGCTTAAGAATAAATTTCTTATTAATTAATAACTTTAATTATTGAAATATATTTTTTAAAAAAATGGTACAGCTCACAGTCGGATTGGGAGAACGTGTGGCATCGGGAGACGCATTCGCGTTGCCGGGACAAACTAATCCGACAGCTTTACTGGGCCTGCGAGAAGGATATTTACAGGCTGACACGGCGCAACCGGAAGAGGGGCGGCGATGAGATCTGGACAAAGAGCAGCTACAATCGTAAGTGACAGCCCTGCGACTAAGCTGAGCATTCATACAAAATTGAAAGTGTTCCCTTTTTAGCAGCTGTGGGTGGGGCAGCCTCCACGTGGCTCCATGTGAACTATGCAAACACGTTGCTGCGCAGCCGGCGCTCCGATGCGCCCTCCATAACCAACGAGTGCTGCACCAAGGCCGGTTGCACCTGGGAGGAGTACGCCGAGTATTGCCCATCCAACAAGCGCCGCAATCACTACTGAGTCCCTACGATTCACGCGGCATAATATTATACTATATAGTACATACATATATACACACGATATAAATCTAATATTTTTTTTGTTGTTTGTTGTTCGATTGTCCTTCGCGTCACACTTGAAGCTAAATAAAGAATTAAATTGTTTGCCACAAAAGTTGGTTTGTTTTCATCTATGGGAGTTATAAAGAAGATGCCCTTAAAAAAAACACGAAAACTTTCTTCATATAGATTTATGGATAGATGACCACGGTCAAAGTTCTACATGCTTTATAAACAATTTAGTTTTTTTATAAAAGTTGTTAACATTTTGATCGATCAAATGTTATGTCAGCATAATATTATAGCCCGACCCATCAAATTGTGACATGCAAATGAACTGACTGTAACTGAGATGCAGATATAATCAAAGCTTCGCGATGAACATTTTAATATGTGATTATATCAGATAGCTTCGATCTGATTATATATAGGTTTATAGTATATGGAATCAAAGATATTACACATTTTATGAAAAGACATAGACGGGTAGACCAAAGAAACTCTCAATACATACTTTTTACGGGCTTTACGATATAGCACTACAATATTCCAGATAATATAAGATATACCACAGAAAGACTACAACTTTTTTGGGAACAACAATTATTAGGCTTGTGTGTATATTTACATACATATCTTAGCCCTAATTTTAACATATCATTTCAAATATTTGAACTTAAAGTTAAATCTGTGGAAGCAGCTAATTTCACAACTTTGCATTTCATATAATCTTATAAGCAATAATCATATATTCAAATTTGGAACGGTTTCTTTGAGGATAACATAAGATTGTTTTATTTAAGAGAACCGAGCGCACACAACAAAGCTACAAGCTTGTCAGATACTTCTTTGTATCACAGATGCATTATTCACTTAAAGTCACAAGATACTCAAACTAAAAATAAATTAAGTAAAGTATATAAAAAACAAAAAAAAAATCCGATATATCTTAAAACATAATTTGGTTCTATTTCGGTTTAGAAGCGCATAACTCTTAATCGTAATAACAATGTTCACATTATTTTGTTAAGCCAATTGATTAGATATATCTGATATAATCGAACTAGTTTTTCGATTCAGTATATGGTATAGCTTAACACATAGGTAATTACAATTTGTGATTTATCTGCAACAATTACAACTAGGTCGCATATAAATACTAAACTACTCTTAAAAGTGACAATCTACATATAACTGTGTGTGTGTGTGTTTATGTATACATATAGAGGCCAAGTTCTACACATATATAGATTCTACATACATATAAATAGTCTATTTCTAAATGTATATGCCATTATGAGGGAGAACGTATTCAAAGTAATCGCAATGGTACGAATGAGAAAGAGATGGCAACAGATCCCGACTGAGATTTGACTAAATCGATACACATATATCTACTATATATAAATATATATTAATATTCAGGCATTGCTTAATTTCGGCTGCTTTTGCCGCTGCTCGCATCGTCGTCCTTACAATCCTTGCGCGTCTTGCCGCACTTGTCCGCATCCGTAGGCTGATGCTGCCGCTTGGAGCCATTCGCCTGTGCTTGATCGTAATGCTTGTCCAGCATTTCGAGCAGCGTCTGCTGCCGCTTGCCTACTGTATGGGCTGGCGAGCTTGCAACAGCTGCTGCCGCTGCTGCTGCAGTTGTGTTGTTGCTGGTGGTGCTGGAGGTGCTACTGGTGCTGCCGCCGCCCCCGCCGCCGCTTTCGAGACTTGCAGCGAGCATCATGGCATTGGCCTGTTCCTGCTCAGCATCATCGTCATCCGACAGCGCAATTCCATTGTTTTGGGAACCATCCGAGTCGGCAAATAGATCAGGACTTTGCTTCGTTGTTGTGCTAGCAGTTGGAGCAGGTGAAGCCACTGCTTCTGCTTCCATGGGCTGAACATCTGGCAGCTTGTGGAGCCTTTTTAGTTCCTCGAGCACAAATGTATTCAGCGTTTTGGCATCGCTCTGTTTCTTGAAGGCACGCAGCACGGAATACAACTGATGCACAGTAGTTCCATGGGCACGGAACAGCTGCCATAGCTGGTGCAAGTCATCCCTTAACTGCCGATTGCCAAACGTGTAGTAGGCCAGTGGTCGTCCATGGTGCGCGCAGACCATGATCTGAATGAGCGCTTTGAGATGCGGATCCCCGCCGAAGGCGCCGCATCCCCAGTTACCGGTGGCTACGCCCGGCGGCGGCGTTGATAGCCAGTGCTTGAAGCCAATGGATGCTTTGTTCAGTTCCCGCAAAATGAGATCCTCACGATACTGATGCGATTGCATCTGCTGGCCAAAGCTCAGCGCATCGATGGCCACAATGGCCGTGTGGCGGCGTCGCGATTTATCGTAGGGTGTGCGCTCCTCGTGGTTGCCTGCCCAAACGAAACTGCTCGCGTAGCCCGTGTAATTGCTGAAGCGCTCGCTGCCAACCATCAGCAGCGCCTCTGTGGACAGCAGACACTCAGTGAAGAGCTTAGATATGAGCAACTCAGGGCAGATGACAAAACGTATTTCCTCCTGTACACAACCATGGCCCAGCACGCCTCCACCGAGAAACTTATTGGCAAAGTCGACCTGCAGAAGGCCGATACCCTGATCCTCGATAGTGCCACCGGCATTAATATGCATGGGTACGCTTGCCAGGATCGCTTCACTCGTATGCCAGTTGACCTCATCCTCCGGCTTCCCGCTGATTCGCATAAAGGTGAGGCAGCCAGTGGGCACGTTGCTGGCATCCCGTTCCGTAGGACAGACACGACGAAAGTAATGAAAGATGCACTTGAGCTTCTCGAGCACTGCCGCACCGGTTGACTGGTAGAGTCTGCAAAGTATATATCGGATTAATTTGCTCCTACTGCAGAAACCTAATTTGATTACCTATTAAAGTTGATATCTGGAAAGTTGCTGTACTCGGATTTGCGCTTGAGCGTATTACGACGAGGAAATGTGCATAGGAATGCGTTGGCCAGCAAGCACGAGACCTGTTCCTGGGTCAGCGACAGGGCAGCTGTTTGATTCTGCTTAAGCAATGGGATTGGCGCCTTGATCAGTTCCGGCAATCGCAGCGCAAGGCGGATAATGCGCGGCAACAGATCCTCGAAGAAGACGCGCGACTCGCTGTCATCCAACTCCTCATTAAAGAGTTTGTGCAGCGCACGGAAGCTCCACTGGCCCTTGTACGTGCTGTTGTACGAGAGAATGGCAGCCTGCAGCTGCTTGCTGTTGCCAATTGGACGCAGCAGAGCACGCTCGATCATACCCCAGCGCGACTCGATGTCCGAAGTTCCGTCCTCCGCCTCTACGGGATACTTGCTCTCCGCCGCACATGGCAAGCGCACATGCTCGGCGTCCCAACGATGTGCTCCCCGGAATGGACGCGGCGGCTCGTTCTCCGGCTCTCGTATGGGATGCCGGTAGAGCACCTTGTGCTGGCTACTTGGCTGCACGGCGCCTAGATGATCCAGCTCGAATGGAAGCAAGCCACGATGTACGGCCTCAATGGGCAGGCAGCGCCAGTGCCACTGCGATTCTGATTCCCCATCACTGCCAGCTGGGGTAGGAATGTAATAAAAGCTGCAACTCTCAAATTTTGCTCAACTTACCATTTGAGCGGTCTGACGCTGGCGGCGATGCTCTGCCCTCGACTGTATCCTGCCTTGGCGCATCTATTTCCATGCTGTTATTGCTCTCACCGTCCATTGGATAATCAAAGCGCGTGTCCTTAAAATTCGCAAGATGTTTAACAAATTGAAAACGCGACAGCGTTCCCAAATGGATGTGCAGTGTTGATAAACGGCAGATAAACCTTAACATTCGTATAATCGTTTAACTGTGTGTATAATATTTAATGGTGATCCTCATAGGGAGTTATGTTTTGTTGACTTGGTTCTTACTAGCACTCCATTTCCGCCGGCGAAAGTTAACCGTTATACGTATTTTATTAAATACAACGAATGTAACGTACTCGCGGCTTGATTACTAATAATCGTTTAGCTTCGATACCACTTTACGATGAATTTTTGTAAGATGTGGACTATCGCCAACAAATGTTTTCAATCGATTAAAAGTGTTCCGACTATCTTATTGTTACTTGGCGCATTTAGTCAATTTTATTTAAAGGCGTTTGAGAAAGTTTGCAATGAGCATAGTGTTATGGGGCAACTTTAAGGAACTTTCTGAGCGACGAGGAATACCAGCAGTATATATTTGATGGCAACGACAATCAGGATATACACCTTGGAAGATTGTGTAAAGTAAATTCAGTATAAAACCACTTAAACTCAATTTTCCGCAATCATTTCCCCATACAGATGGCCTGAGTCTCTTGTTGAAGATGTGACTGTGGTGACTCTGCTTGCCATCAAGATGGACCTCCAAGAAACAACCTTTTACAGTTGCCTGACTATTTTGCGTGTGAGGAGGATGCTTATGCTGTACATCCTAACGAAGGCCAACAAAAATGCCATTTTCAAAGCACCTGCCTCTCTGTGGTGATGTACCCGCAGACAAAGAAAACGCCAACAGGCATCCAATAAAGCTGCTGCTGATTATGGCAAGAAATTGCAACAGTGGAAGAAACAGTTCAAAGCTAAGCTTACTAAAGCCAAGCGTCGCCTGGATCAGTACGAACATCGAAATACTCGTAGTCAACTAACAATAAGTAAGTGCGAAATTGGTAACACCTACTCGACCAAGAAATTAAATTGAAGTCATTTGTCAATGAAGGTTATCATTGTGCTCTTAAATATTTGTCAACTTTTTTCGTCAACTTTTTGAATTTAGACTGTATTATATATAAATATTCGGATATATTTTTTATACTTATACTCTTTATATTAATATTATAAAGCGCTTTATATCAACATATTTAAAGTTTACCTTTGCGCTAAACTTATAAGTAATTATTACGGTATACTAAAATATATACATTACAATATTAAATTGCATTGCATTATCAGACTGCATCAAATTACTCTCAATTGATTCAAAACATCTGTTGGCGATAGTCCACATCTAACGAAAAATTCATCGTGAAGAGGTATCGAATCTACACGACTATTTGTAATCGTGCCGCGAGTGCGTTATCGGTAGCTTTAAATTGATTTACTTAGTCAAATATGCAAAGTTAGCCTCTACCGGCATAAATTGATTACTCGTAAAAAACTAACCTAAAAGAATACTCCTCGACTGATTTGGAAGAAGACTTACTCAACTTGGTTAAAAAAACACCAACCCCAACTGATTTGAACGTTTTTAACCTACGGTCGCAAAAACGAAGATTTACCGAATATCGCAATCCAACAGCGGGGTATCAAATCGTTATCGAAATGTTTCGCTAATCGAATGGTTGTCTGCCTGCCTGCCCCATCGATAGTGCAGCTGCGGCTTACACGGTATCAAGCGGTGAAATAAATAAATAAGTAAAACTATAATCCTTAGCAAAGAATATTGGTGATAGTGCTCGAGTGGCCGCAACAGCAATTTGCAGGTAAAATTATAATAAAAATGCGTTGTCAAACATATATTGCTAATTGCGACTGTAGACAAAAAGACCGCACGGCATTTGGCAACCAACATATCATCGCGTATACCGAAAAGCACATAAAGCCAGCATTTATGAAGTTTGTTAGGTTGTCTGTCTATCTGGCCAACGCAGCCAACTAAATATGTATGTATATGATTGCCTATATAAGCCTTCTGCAGCTGCATCGCCCAAGTTCGTTTTTGCGCGAACCGCAGTCGGAAACACACACACGCATGCATATACATATATATGTGTTAGCGAAATAACTAGTTTTTTCTGTGCAAATTTTCAAGGAATCCTCCACCATTCGCCAGATGAACTTGTAGACATCGCTCGTCGCTCATTTAAATTGCTCTCAATTTGTAGTTTTAAGCGCCTGTGTATGTGCATCGGCTCTCTCTGCCCGTCTACCCAGCCTGCGCCTGAATGGGACAACCGGCCAATGCAGATTTGCAGCTTCTAAGCTACGACGAGCTGCATTCCCGAAACTCCCAGCCACGGTTGCCACTTGTTAAAAACGATTTGTACCTTCAGTCAAATAAAACCAGAACAGGTTGTACCATTCCAGATACATAATTTCCGGCTGGTTTAATATCAAGTTTTAGCTCTTTTTTAAATAAACAGTTATTAGTTAGTCGTTAAAGTTAAAAATAAATAAAAAAAATATTCAATGTAATTTAAATATATGTATGTGTATGATAAAAGATTGCCAGTAATTCAAGGTAATGTACCAATTTTTAAAAGCAGAATCAGTGTACCAAAAAGACTACCCGGTTTCTGTACATTCGTACAACATGTGGCAACCGTGGCTGCAGCTCGTAACGGACAGCCGATGAAACGAACTACCGTCTGTCTGGCAGTGTCGCTGATTCGGCGCATACTTGCTGCACTCACACACACACACACACCCACACATAAATATAGGAAGTCGGGAATAGTTGCAGTTTTCCTCTCGGTTTTTGTGTGTCTACCACGGAGCGAGAAAATTTTTCAGCCGCAGAGTATTTTTTATTATTTATTGTTGGCAGCCCGGGATATTCAGTAGTGCTATTCGCATTCTTTTACAGAGTTTCTTTAACGCTAACGCTTCAAACGAGCATCAATGTTTAACATGGAGAATAGCGAGGAGATTCTACAAATTTTGGAGCGATTCACACAGCTTAAGCAAAAGGAAATACCTAAGGAGCTGGAGGACTATTTGCAGTATGTGGCAAAAACAGGTGATACCATCTTCAAGTGGGCCAGCGTCAAGTATCTGTTCCGCGAAAAGCTTCTCAATGTGATCAAGCATTTCAACGAGGACTCACCGCGTCTGGAGGGTAAGGGAATTCTTCGACTCATTCTCTCCCTGCCCAATTTCGAGCTTTATCTTTGACTTGTTCCATAGAGATACCCAATTACCCGAATGTAGATCCATTCAACTATGAGACGATGAAGTCCTCACTGCTGGAGCGTCTGGATCTGTTCAATGCTGCGCCTTTCACCGTGCAGCGGCTCTGTGAGCTTCTAATTGACCCTCGTAAGCAATACTCGCGCATTGACAAGTTCATGCGAGCTCTCGAGAAGAATATACTGGGTAAGTCTTTAGCGGGTGGCAACAGTAGCTTGAACTCATGCTCACATTCCTGTGGCTTCATATTTAGTTGTTAGCACCATCGATCCGGGTCGAAAGCGAACGGAGAGTGAGAACGGTGATTCGTTAGACTCTGTGGGCAATGGGGATCTCTCGCTAGAGGTCAACATCGATATTGAAATGGAGAACGAAAACATCTTCAATAATGGAGATGAACGTAACGGTGGTAACGAGGAGACTAATAGCGGTGCCATTAAGGCCAGCTGTCCACGCACGGACGACACCGCTACTGTACAGCCGAAGGCCAAGAAGGCCAAGCTCGATTTGGATGAGAATGAAGAGCGAGATGAGGCGAATACCGAAGAAGCGGATGAGGACGCAATCGTCATCAAAAGCAAGTCCAAAGCAGACAAGGCTAAGGCAGAGACTGCCGATGCTGCTGATGAAGCCGGTGACCTGAAGACCGAGGAGTCTGACGCCGTTCAAGAGATACCCGAAATCGAGGAGCCTGATGAAGAGGAGGAGCCAAAGGCCAAGAAGGCATTCAACGGAGGCAAAGAGCCGAAGAAGGCGCCAGAGCCTGAAGCCGACATTCCAACTGTTGCCGAGCCCGATGAGGCAGACAGCGGTGACGCAGAGACTATTAAGGATGATGTCACTGATAGTAAGGCAAAGGATCCGCTGACAGATGCAGATGAGCAGGACGAGCCAGATGCGGCCGAAGAGAAATCGAAAATCGTTGAAAAGAAAGAACTGGAGAGCCCAAAAAAGAAGGCGGACAAGCCAGCAGAAGACGCTGAACAAGCGAAGAAGAGCGAAGATACCGCTGTCGAAAAAGTGGAGGAGAAGGAAAAACCCAAAGATGGGAAGGCCAAGCCGAAGTCAGCTGAAACTACGAAGAAACCAGAAAAGCCATCCCCGGAAAAAACCACCGAATCGGCAGAAGTTGTTGACAAAAAGGCTACAGCTGACAAGGATGGGACCGTTAAGGTCAAAGCATCTAATGTTGAGGCCAAGACTGAGACCCAGCTGGAGACCAAGGCATCGACCGTTGACGAGAACAAAATTGAAAAGACTGAGACTAAGGTAGCAGGAACTGCAGCTGAGCCGGTTGTAAAAGCTGCATCAGCACCAGCTGCGGATGACAAAGATGAGCAGAGTAAGAAGACAGCTGCTCCAGCTAAGAAATCGGATGGCGATGCAGATGTTGCTGCAGCTGCAACTGTGCCCATTGAGCCCGATGAGTTGGCCACGCCACAGTCGCCGGCTGCGCCTGATACAAATGAAGCGCCGGCAGCTGAGGCGGCTAGTTTTGCGGTTAGCGCCACGCCCACATTGACGCTGAATGATCAGCCCATGGAGGATACACCAGCCGAAGAAGACACAGAGGCCTCGCCCACCACAGGCGTCGAGGAGGTAGTTATGGCCGAGAGCGGTGCAGCCGCTGGAGATATGGCCACCGATGAAGCCACCAAGGATGAACCGGCCGCCATGGAGGTGGACGACACCAGCCAGGAGGTAATGGACCAATAGACCAATGGTCCCAATCGTGCACGCTAATTCAAGCGACTATTATGAATACTTACAACTACTCCGCATAAATAGCATATAATGAGAATGAGATAAAAAGGACACAGACACACTTACACAGACAGACTAACACACACACACCCACACACACGCACACATCATACCAATCCCAAGGATCGTGAGATAACATAACGTATAACTTCATTAGGGTATTACCATTAGGCCATAGCTGATATAATATGATATATGTCTTCTTCTACGTATTCCAAACACCCCCAACCGAAGGTACGTTCAGGAGCAGGTTGTAACGAGAAATGCGGGTATTCTTAAGTAGACACTGCTAAAAACAGCCTGTCTGGACTCGTACCCATAGTACCGCATAGCTATAAGTCCGAAGATACACCTACACACACACACACACACAGAAACACAAACAGACAGACAGACACATGTATACACATCAACAATTATTTACATATAAGCTCAAAAGATAAGTTCCGATCAGTTCCGTGGCGTGGCATTCAAATTTTCAAATTCCACATGATCAAAGCCTCTAGTTAGTTCTCTAAGTTGTTGTACGGTCTCGGATCGTCCGTCTCATGTCATATTTTGCGTTTGTGTATCGTTGCATATTTTAATGAACAATTATATATTTTTTTGTATCATCTACTTTATTTAAGCTACAAAGTATATCATATATTTGTGTTTAGAATTCAATATACAAGCAATTGTTTCCACGATTTTGGGCAATTAAATATAGCTGCAAATGTTTCTCAGAAAGTAAAATAAACTATCTATATAAATAAAAAAAAGGAGTACCTTTTGTTATTAAGGAGGGGACTATAGATATAGAGGTTAGATCAGGGCGTAAACATATTATATATTGCAGAGTAGAGATGGGATCGGGAAAGAAGTTCGTTCCCGACCCATCCCGTCCCGAAATAATTTTTGATTTTCCCGCCCGATTGTCCCGACAAATTTTTCATTTTGCCCGCGGGTCCCGACATTTTCCGAAATTTTTTTTCAACATTCAGAACTCTTATGATAGATCAAATGTTTTACTTAAAAATAATATTTTCGCAAAATTTTCTTCTCTACGATGTGTTCTCCTTTCTTCCAAAATTCTACTAGAAGTAGAATACACCCTCTTACTCGTTGTCGAAGATGTTGGAACATCAATTACTTACCTAGTAAGCATTTATAACAATGACAATTCATTGCATTGTCAAAATAATAAAATCTTTAAACTTCTCTTAAATTTAACAGGATTTATATTAGAATTAATTTCCTCGTCAATATCACTCTTCTGTTCTTTGATAAATACAGGGACCCGCGGGAATGTCGGGATCAAGCACTTATCCCGACCGTCCCGGACTTTTTCAGAATCTTTCCCATCTCTATTGCAGAGTTTACCCTGTTCTACAAATTTTATTATGAATTCCGATTTTACCTATAATGAATTTTTTCTCATTTCAATCCATGTCGTAATAGAAACTATTGGGAATACATGTGTATATAGATATATGTGTATTTCATGTTGGGGGGTTTATAGCATAATATAACATAACAATGAACAAAAAATTCATATAGCAAATTTGGTAAAAAATTTGGTAATGTGATAAAGCCAATGGATACCAGAGTGCGGCTCCGCCGCAACAACAACCACAGCCAACCGATGAGCGGTTCCGTTCCGCTTTGGGCCTGGCCGACTGGCTAACGTCTTGTCGACTTGTCGGTTGGGCACAATTCACGGATCCGGTCCCGAACCTTGTTTCCTGGGTTCGCCTAGCCCAGGAGTACCTTGCGCATCATGAAGCCGCTGCTGGCGCTGCTCGCATTGCTAGTGGACGCTCTGGACAGCTCCTCGGGCTCAATGCATTTGGAGGAGCAGAGGTACTGCAGCAGAGGGACGCGGTATTTGCCACAGAAGTCCACAAACTTGATATGCTCCACACGATTGTCGAAGAAAACGCCCTTGCAGTTGGGATTCACGCAGCAATTGGCGCTGTTCAGATACTCTGCGAGGGTGCGCGGCAGATCCCCAGGACCTGGCTTCTGTCCGCTGGCCTTGACAATACGACCAGCCAGCTCCAGCAGCGTCGGCGGCCTCAATGCCATGTCCTGCACGAAGCGCACCACCAACGGATTATCGCGCAAGCTCAGCTAAGGGAAGAAATCGAGTTATATACAGTGATATATGGACAACCGATAGAAGTTGCTGCTTTCTCACCTCGGTCAGGTTCTTCAGTGCGACAATGTCCTTGGGCAAATGCTTCAGTCTGTTCTTGTGCAGCAGCAGCGACTTTAGGTTCTTCAGCCGCGCAATGCTCATCGGTAGGTTCTCGATGAGATTGTCGCAGAGCACCAGCGCCTGCAGCTGGCTGAGAGAGCCAACCGCCTCGGGCACCTCGTTGACCAGATTTCCGCCCAGCGAAAGGACATGCAGACTGAACGAGGAGCAAGAGTATACGGTTAGTGCGAAACGGACATACTAAAGACCCTATACTAGCATGCCTGTCCCCTAACATACATATATTAGCTTCTCCTAACGCTCTAAATTGGGATACTACGAACAGCATGGCTTTCCTATAAACTAAATTGTTACTAACATTTCTTTATTATTGAATATATATTCCTTTCAAGCTTGATCGGCATTTAATTATATATTTATTTGCTTAATTTATTCATTTTATTTGCTTATTTCATTTATTTATTCATGTATTTATAAGAGGAAGTCTTGCCTAACAAATATGTATATAGCTCCGGGTTGGGATACAACGAATAGTCTCCTATAAACCATATTGTCTTAAAACTCTATGCTGCATATCATGCCTTTCCTATAAAGATTAAGGTTGAATACCTTTTAGGGTATTTGGGTACCTATATATTATAGAAACGCAATTCTATGTTGCATCAAATCCCATGCAAATTCTCTGATAAAAATAGGATTACTGAGTATTCTTTAGATATCTTAAGACGCTAATTAAATAACGGTTGTTCTAGATGCCACTAGAAAAAGTTTTTAAATTACCTTATATTTCTTATAAAACATATTCGCTGCCAATTAATGATAGTTGCTATCAAAGGGCTTACGTCTATTTAGTTTCAGGGTCGAGCTCACCTTTGTGTTCAATTCAAATGTAAACACATCTATCTATCAGTTAGTATAAGCACTTAGTACATTAGGTACTTAGGTGTAACTCTTCTACTTGGGGGGTATCTCTCCCAGAGGTAACGTAGCTGATAAGTTTATAGATAAAATATAAACATTATACCAGTATTAAAGTAAAAAAAGAAAGACTAGTATAGCTCCCATTGTTTAGTTCTGAAGAGTTTCTTGAATAGGACAAAAATGTTTAGTATATTCGATAGTAGAGACCTTGATAAAAAGAACTTTATGTGGCACAAGTCCAAATGTTCACTTCTTAATAGAAGATAATGCAATTTGATTTAGTGGTTGCTAAAGTAAGTCCCCAGACAGTAACAAAAAACTATATTTTTTACTGTCCTGTACTGTTTATGGCATTAAATAGATATAAGAAGGCGTTGTCCGAGCTTATCGTTGGTCTTATCTAGTTGTCTAGCGATATTAATCAGACTGATAAAAAGCCATAAGCCAACTGATTTTGGTTACAATTTAGTTCTCGGCTGGAATCGGTTTTTCCATATTCTGTAATCTGCTGTTGCTGGTCACGAAGCTCGGCGTTTGTGATAAGTGTTTCCATTTGGTGTTGGCTCGCATATTCTTTTGTTTTTTATTTATTATTGTGTTTACTTATAAATATGCCCATAGACTTCGCCTACATTTGTATGTATTTGCACATATATATATATATATACCTTTATGAGTGTGTCGAGTGTGTTATTCATTTTTTTCGCTATAGATTTGGCTTTTACAATGCGCACCCCGAGCCACTCGAAAGTCCGCTTATCAGACCATCAAATAGACTTGAACCCCCAACCGCCGTCGTCTAGTCCCCGCCGAAGTGTTACGCTTGACAACAACTGAAGCTGAGCATGCGAGCCGCTGGGAAAATGCAAACGAGCAGGAAAATAAAACAACGGACTCGAATCTACATGGACCGAGGGAAGGGACTTGACGCCTAACGACTAATTTTTAATAGCTGTGAAGTGGGTCGGAAAATTGCAAATAGGAGCTCAGCTGTAAAGCTAAAAAGATCACTCGAGAGGAAGTAAGGGAGAGATAGGGTAGGCAGTGCAATATCTGATTGATCTTATAATGTCTTTATATCTTATAATTTCAAATAGCTTAACTACTATAAATATTACCCAAGAAAGGGACATCAGAGAGAGAGAGAGTAAGAGTGAGATTGTAAACGGCTTCCCAATACTCATGGGCATGCTCGAGATCTTGATGATACAGACATTAATATATAATACCTGTGAAGCTATATCACCCAAGAAAGGGTCAGGGGTAGGGGATTGGAGCACTTTGATTTGTCGGAGCTTTTAATACCTTTGCATCTTCCATATATCCTTGGATATGCTCGAGATCTTGTTGCCGCCCAAATACAGATATTTGAGCTGACGCAGCTCGGTGACCTGTTCGGGAAAGTGGATCAGTTGATTGCCGCTTAGGTTGAGCTCCTTCAGCGTGGAGGTGCCACCGTGCACGTTGCCCGACTGCTTGCTGAGTAGCGATTTGGGCAGCGACGAGTTGGTCAGCAGATTGTTTTTGGCTATCAGCGTGACCAGCGGCAGCTGGCAAATGGCATCCGGCAGCTGGGTGAGCGCATTGGAGCTCAGGTCGAGTATCTTGAGATTGGTGAACTGCTGCAGCACTCGGGGCAGCACGACCAGGCGATTGTGATTGAGCAGCATCGTCTCGATGTCGCCGCTCGTCTTGAGCAGCGCCTTGTGGGGCGAGCTCAAGTGGTCCTCCAGTGTGCCCACATCCAGATTCATGCGGCCAAAGTCGATGGTCTTCTGTTCCCGCGAATCGGTGTCCGAGCTGTCCGACGTGTAGAGCTCCATCACTCTGATCAATTTCACAACTGGCCTATACGCCTCTATCACTGCCTCTATCCAATACGTTTTTTATGACTGCTATATATATATATACATATATATATTTATATATATGTATGTGCGCGTGTGTGTTTGTTGTTTGTTATTCAACAGTGTATTATTTTTTTCTTTCTATAAGCTCTTTATGGCTGTCTCTGCTGCTCCTCTGTGTGCGCGCGATCGCATCGCTTCTTCTGTTTGGTCAGCCGGGACTGCGACGCAAATCGAAACAACAACAACAACAACGGCGGCAATCGTAACACAGAAACAACAACGAAAAAAAAAAGAAGAAAATTGAATATGTATATCAACTAACTATATCAATTGGGTAGAGTCGAACGACGCGCACCAGAGCCAAGCGTTGACTGAACTGCGATCCGCTTCCAGTTCGGCGCCTCAGCTGCTGTACAACGCGACTGTGATCCAGCCCCGCGTCGATGCCGATTGTCGTCTTCGTTGCGCACGAGGCGCAACAGGCGTATGCGTAATATATACACACAACAACAACAACACACACACACACACACATACGCATGCACGGACACAGGTCTAAGCACGGACTCTGTTGTATTCGAGATCCACGCGCGGACAAAGTTGAGCGCCAATTGACGTGGGTCAATCGAACAGTTTTCCCATTCTCTGCCCAAGCCCCAGCTGCAGCTGACTTACTTCCATTTTCCCCTTTTCAACTTTGACGTCATCCAGTTCTTGGCTTATATACTTATGATATATCTGTTTAAGTTGAGCAAGTGAGAGACACAATATAACACTTCAGTTGCCCTGGCGAACTATGCAATTCTCTCAGAAGTGGTTTGGTTTTCGCTTCTACTAACAACTGCTATTATTAACACAGTTTCTTTTCTTTGATTACATATAACAAATATTTATATTTAAAAATAACAACTTTAATTATAGAAGTTTAAGCTGTTTTTATTTATTCTTTCACTGATTTTTATTATTTTTGGCAAACCAAAATATTTAATTTATGAATAACAATTGAAACCCAAAACAATCCCAAGAGATTATTAAATGAGTACAATAAATGAGAAGTACTTAATATTTTTATTAATTTTTTTAGTAGGTCCGTTTGTATTTATAGCGGCTGTCGACTGGAGTGCACCAACAGAACTTGAATAAGCTGCAGCAAATCATATCTTTCCGAGATGTAGAGGATTGTGATTCATAGATGGGATCCGTATTTAGTCAAGCATTCATTCAACCGTATCAATCGAGTCGACGAGCCTACGTTTATGATCGCAACTTATCAACCCGACTGTGGAGCATTCTCAACGACAGCAATGAATTTATCAAACAACCCACTTGAGGAGAGCAACTCACACACACTTACACTCACGCACACACAGATACTGTTTATATTTATTAGCAGCTGGTTGTTGTTGCTTTGTACTTAAGTGCGTCTAATCAAAGACAGCGCAGCCCCTCCGCCGGTCTGGTTGTCCCCTGACTTCAGCTTCGGCGTCTAGTCCGGGCAGCTGAGCACATCTGGGGTGCAAAATTGTTTATTATCGCGTCATTGGACCTTTTTATACCCTCAACCCAGCAAGTCTTTGCAACAGGCAGCATCAACGTATGCTAATCGACAAACTATGGACTTAAAACCTAACTAATATATGTATACACATTTTCCACGATATCAAATGTTGAATAACGAATCAATTGTTATCCAATAAAATATAAATAAAAACAATATTTAAAACAGAAGTTTCTTTCAAAACTAAATAAAACGTGGGATGAAGAATCAGTATATGTAATAAGTTATAGAGGAAATGATGCCGATGACAAAAGTCAGTTAAGATTTTAGAAATTAAAAGGAAACTTTTGATAGAAGTAAATTTAGCAAGTATCTGCTAGTCGCATTTACCCGACTAGAGCACTCTTACTTGTTTTATATTGTACTTATATTTTATTTGTTGCAGTTGTTATTGTTTTGTTGTTGTCTCTGTTGGCGACGTTGCTGATAAGCAACAACCAAAAATACACAAATGCGAGCAGAGCGTTTAACGCGACTTTGGCAGCGATCAGTTTGCGATTTGTACGTACGTACATACATACATAGGCTAACATGACATTTGAGCTATATCAATATATAATTATCACATGGAATTGTTGCAATTTATGAGCAGCTGGAATTCTAAAAAACCAATAACGGGGCCAGTGGCGGCCGTTTGTCTCAGCGTTTAGGGAGGCGAATGCTTGCTCTTATTGCGCGCGTTTTAAGTCGCGTGCGCGTTTTGCGCGCGTTTTTTGCGCACGTATTTCATTATTATTTGCGAGTCGAGCGGCAGTCACTTGTGTGTGGTCCTTATCACACCTAAATTAATGTGCCATCAAAATAAAAAATTCCATATATAAATAGCAACAGCAACAACAACAACAGCAATAGTTGTGTTAACGATTAAAACAGCGGCGGGACAATAAAGTCGTTTTCTTTCTTTCGAAATTGCTACATATGGCGAAAAAAACAAAATATATATGCACACACACATACACACGGGCAGAATAGGTCGAGGCGCATGTTGATAATTAATTTTCCAATAATAATAATACAAAAAAAAACTCAAGTGTGCGGTCAAGTAGAGTTGATTTTAAACCTGGTTCCATAATCAATTTGGCAAATCTATCATCAGTTATCTGTCGCGACGTCTTCCATTTACTGAGACACGTCTTTAGGCGGGCGCCACAATTGCGATAGCCCCGAACTAGTCTCTATAAGCTGTATGGCTAAATGAAATCCAGATCAAGCTTGAATGAATAGTGAGAAATCAATTTAAGCATGCACAACTTAAGTATTTTTGTATAGATATTTAGATATATATATATACATATATATTCAATAATTACATTAGAAGGCCTTTTGACACATGTTTTCAAAAGTATATATTAATAAAGCTTTAGGCAATTTCTCTTGAATGTTATTTAAGTTATTAGGACTATACTTTATATATGTATATGTGCATATATACTATATCTAAAGTTCAAGTTCCATTTGAAATATGTAATTTAAGGCAGACTTGAAAAATTCAGCCCAGCTCAAAAGCACGCAGCAAAAATCTGCAAATAAAAGAGGCACGTTTAAATATTTTGTACTTACACAGGACTAGCGCCTTACGACCCACATTCTGGCAAAAGTAGCCACCATCACGTCACGAGCTGGAACTAACGAGTGCGAAATTGAGTTCTTAACCCGCAAGTGCAACCGACACAGGATTGAAGTCCTAGCTGCCCGTGGCTTGTACTGTTAGACAAGCAACAATTTTATACATTTTAAATGCAATAAACGAATTATCCTGTTTTTTACTTAAAGGAGCTGGCAATTAATATTCAAAAATCAATGCTCAAAAAATTGCAATGTAAAAAAATCGTTGACGATGGGTTCCTAATTTAGGTTAAACATTTATCTAAAGTACCAGCAATAAGTTACAGGTTGAACAATTTTAATTTAACTCAGCGCAGCTCAAAAGTATACTGTAATATATATTATTAAATTCAGCGCAGCGCAAAAGTATGCTACAAAATATTGTAAGGTAACTGCTTACAAATAACTGTTGCCTACTTTGCGGCTGGCAGTTTGTCATTGCTTCCAATTGAAATAAATACAAATTGAATGATTAATTAAATTTTCCATTATTCTTGTTTATTATTAATTAAATAATTGCCTTGTGGTTTGCCATATTTTACAAAGTATACATAAAAAAAACAAAAAAAAAATTACATTTTCCGATAGCAGTGGTTGGTTTTAGTTGTACATAAATATTAAAGTTAAACGTTAATATTAATACGTTATATATATGTAAATGTGTTAGATGTTGTGATTAATTGTTTTATAACCCTCCCAAGTAAAAAAACATAGCTATAAATGCCTTGGTGTGTGTCTGTGTGTGTGTGTGTGTGATTGTGTGTTGCATTAAAATTGTGATTGTTTTTCTGTTGCTGAAATTGGTCGCAGGTTGATATATGGTTTATAGATCGTAATTGTAGTTTAAATGGATTGCCTATAAAGAGTGCAATACGATGTGCATGTGTATGTGTGTATGTGTGAGTGTGTGTTTTTTTTTCTGTTTGTGTGTGTGTGTGGTTACCTCTAGAATAAATGGCCGTGTGCTATAACTTTGGCCCACTACGCACTACGCATATATATGTGTGTATATCTATAGAGTATATATATATATATATATATATAAATATAGTTGTATACATAGTTTTTGTTTTGTTTATATGTTTATATTCGTATATTTATTAGCAAAAAAAATGGGTGCGAACAAACTGTTCGATCTTTTCCTTGGTTTTTTTGATGATGACGATAATGATAATGTTGTTGTTGGCGAGAGATGAGATAAAAAAAACCGCTCTTAACTCAATACTGTTGTTGTTTAGTACACATTAGATGTATTAGCGTTAATTAGCTTTACTTACAGGCTACTAAGTATATTTTAATGTAATAATAATAAATTATTAATCAAATATGCTTGTTAGTGAGCAAGATGGGGCCGTTGGGCACGGGCACGGACAGGGCCGGGGGCGGGGGCGGGGGCGGGGTCGATTGCGGGTGCGTGGAATATAGGTGCGGGCATCGGTATGGGGGCGTGGCTTGTGGCATCAATGAGTGCCCGGCTGAGTGGCTGTGGGCCAAGCAATCTTGGCATCGATGCGCTTGTAGGCGAGCATGCAGTGCTTGCCCTTGGCAGCGAGTCGCGCATCCTGTGGACACTCGGCGTCAGTGAGCAGCGTCTCCTCGCCGTCGACCAGCTTGAAGAGCGCATAGTCCTGCGGATTGGTGATGCGCGCCTTATGAGCGATTATGCGGCACACCTCGCGCGTCGTCGTGTGCGGTCGCACGGGCAGCGTCCGGGTCTGCAGCGAGCCATTGCACTCATCTGGTATGATGACGCGCAACACGCTCGAGCAGGCGGGCAAGCAGCTAGAGCGCCACTAAAAAAGCGACACAGAGAAAGAGAGAGAGAGAGAGAGAGAGATGGAAGATGAGAGTGTGTTCAGTTGTTGCTGTGATTTTGATGCACTTACGTCGAGGGAGCCGCTGCCGCTTTCGCCCTCGGAGGCCATGAACGTCTTGAGCACCTGAACGGCGCTGCAGAGGGCGGTGAGGTAGTAGCCGGGCTCGCCATTGAGTAGTGTCGGCTGCAGCAGACCCCACATGAACTCCGCCTCAATTTCGGCGCCGACAAAGCCGCACTTGGCCACCACATAGACCAGCACGGGCAAAAAGTCGTCGGCGCCCAGCTGCTGGCCGCGCGGGCAGCCCGTCGCATCGAACACCGTCGAGATGACGCAGAGGAAGAGCTCGAGCTTGTCCAGCGGCAGCTCTGCCTCCTGCAGCCGCCACAGCAGATTGGCAATGAGACGCAGCGCCGACTGCGACGGCGGCGTCACTGTGGCGCGTATCCCAAAGTCGGAAGCATCCCGCTCGCAGGCATAGCGCACATTCTGGGCGAGCAGCTGAATGTCCTCGCTGCGCTTGTAGTAGTCCACGAAGATGCCATAGAGATGCTCGCGCAGTGGCAGCACCACCAGCTGGTGCATCACTGTCTCCAGCATGGAATCCAGATTGAGAAACTCATCGGACTTGAGGCGGGCACGCGCCGACTCGAGCTCCGCATGGAACTTGCCCTCGCCATGCTTGACCAAATAGTTTTTCATGCCGCTCATGAATTGGCGCATGTTGCGCATCACCACCTGTGGCGCCGCCTCCCGCGACTCCTTGGTGCAGCTAATGAAGTTCTCAATGTTGCGGGCAAACGTGGAGCTCGGATCTTGGGCCAGCTGCAGCGTATACGCACGCAGCGAGTCCCCAGGTCCCACGCTCTGTATGTTCATCTTGTTGCGGGGGTGGCCTGCAAAGAGAGACAACGCAACAAAAGAGACGTCAGTATGGACCAGATATGGTATAGATAGAGAGAGCAAAAGGGAGACAGTGATAGAGACGGAGATAACTATGTATGCCGAAACCTCCTCAGCTTCTTACCGAATAGCAGTCGACAGAGCAGTCGCAGCAATAAGATGAAAGGCGTGCAACAGCCGGGCTTATCGCAACGCTTCTCGTCGGCGCACTCGCAGCCGCGTCGATAGCGTCGATAGAGACGACGGCTTTGCGATTGGAGGGCTAAGCCCATGGCCTGGCACTCGACGATGTGGGCCATGTTGAGCAAGATGTTGCCCTGGTCGTCCAGGTGGAAGAATTGCTTGATATCATAATGATCACAGGTGTTCCGCTCGCCGGGATGGCAGGCGTCCAAGCTGACGGAGCCGAGGGCCTTCAGTTCCGGATTGGGGCATTTGCCAATGGCGCCCATTATGGAGCCGGCGAGTGCTTCAGTCTTCAGTTGCTTCCGATTGATGCGGCAGTCTTTGAGCACCTGTTGCGGACAGGTGGCCGTCGTCGTTGAGGTTGTCGTCGCAGTCGCTGTCGTCGCCAGGGTCGAAACGGACCCGATGCTGGACAAGCTGCTGCTGGCGTACTTGGACTTCTTGCACAGCGCCGACGACTGCAGCTGCTGATCGACGGCTGCGGACGGCAGCGCAATGCCCGTTCGTATGTTGTCCACGAACAGCAGTTCCAGAAATTTGCGCTTGCGACCAACGGGCGGAAATGGCGATGAGGATGAGCAAGCGGCCAGCTTCTCCTCCAGTGTGTGTGTGCTGCTGCTGCTGTTGTTGTGTGCGTGTGTGACTGTGTGCGTCCGCTGTTGTAGTAGCTCCTCCTCGAAGTCACCGGAAAAGTAATTCTCCTGCTGCGGATGCTCGACAATCTCCCAATCGGCCATGAAGCTGAGGAACTTCGCCTCCTCCTTGTAGTGACGCACGTGGACGGGATCGTGGAAGAATTCCTCTGGCTCGAGTCGCTCGATTCGCTGCTCATCCAGGCTGCACAGCGATTTCGACATATCCGTGCTATTCGCCACGCCCCTCGCACTATCGGGGGCGGGGCGGCTCGCGGGGTGTGCGCGCGACGATCTTCTGAACCAGCTCATGATGGATTCTGTAGCGATTTTTGCCAGCTAAAACGAATTGGCGAAAACGCAGGTTTCTCATGGGCACACGCTGCTGCTGCTGCGGAAGGCTGCGGTTGCTGCGGTTGCTGCTTTTATCGATCGACAATTGCCGTTGCTGATCGATTATTGTTGCGAATTATTATTTGTCGTTGTCGATGTTATTGCTGCTGTTCTTCGTCTTCTTCTTCTTGTTGTTGTTGTTGTAGCGAATTGTTGTCGCGTCGCGTCGTGTTGCTCTAAACGCGGCCAATGCAAAACTAATGCTGAACTTCATACGCATTAGTTTATAAGACTGCAACAACGATAACGATGACGTCGACGTCGACGTCGACAGCGACGCCGCCTCCACGAAAAGATAGCAACTAGCGCGACGTCGACGTCGCAGCTGCGGCCTAAATTGCGAGGCGCTGCGACCTCAATTTGTCAAAGTCCCACCCGCTTCATCTCCCTGCCTGCCCGTCTGTCCGTCTGTCTGCTACCCCGTACAGGTAGCAGGTAGGGATCGAGGCTGCTGGGAATTTCCGGGAGGTGGCTACCTGCCGCCCATCTTTGCGCAAGTCCTCTGCGAAAGTCAAAACTTTATCAGGGCAGCTGCCGAAGCGAGCGAGCGCGAAACTGTGTCAAGAGGAAATGCCAATGACTCAGCGGACGATCGCGAGACTGGGAGGGACTGGGATTTAATAAACCTCAAAGTGGAAAAGTGGCTAACGGCGTTAGCTTAGGTAAGAGCGCGGATCATTCAATGCGCAAGAATACCTGTATCAGGTAACAGTTATTTAGCGGATTGCGCTACATGCCATACTCATTTACAAGCGAGAGAGAGAGCGCATAATGCAAGGCTGTTGAGATAAAGAGTTGATTCATAGACGAGACTTGAGCTCACGCAAACACAGCTGTGAAAATTGCATTAAATTACAAATCAAGAAGAGCAAGAGAAAGAGAGACCTCGCTCACTCACTCTATCTCTCTCTCTATACCTCTCCCTCGCTAGTTCTCGCTTTAAGACAGACTGTCTAATGCTTATGAACGATGACGTCACACTGCATGTGAGGACAACAATGAAAGATTCTTCGATCGATCGTTGCGGGAATCAGCGAGAGCCGACAACAATGACAAGTGCGAGAGATCCCGTTCTAATGCAATCGCACCTTACGATTGCATCAGCTTTATAAGGCCTAAACTCAACTTGAGAAATTGGTTTTTTTTTTGTTATTTTGCTGCGCAATTCGGAAAAACCTTTGAAATGGAGGCTTATGCGAAGGTGTTTAGTTGCGTCTATGTGCAGGAAGTATTGCCTGACCGATTACATAAGATTAAGACATGCGACTCTATTTCTTAGACAGAGATTCAAACCTTTTCAGATATTGATCTATAAGGTTTTCATAGACAGGGATTTAAACTTTTCCAAATAGTGATCTACTGATAATAATTGTATATAAGTCCGGGACTAAGATATATTCGCTTATATGTATTTCTTAGGCAGTGAACACTCTGAGATATTTTTCGAAACTTCTGAGATATGTTGAATTGAAAAGAAACAGATGACATGATCTATTATATATGATATATATATGAGCCTTGAGCCTTTCTTTTCTTCGTACATTCTTTATGCATAGTTGACTTTCAAGTCTTCTAAGTGATGTTTAGATGAGCTGCTGCACTATCTATTGTTGTTTAAGTTAACGGCGCTTCAAGGTGCCCTTCAACAATGTTTGCTTTGATTTTCATCTCGCTTATTTATTGATTTAGCTTACTTATTGTTTTTTCCTTAAGATAAGGGCTTATCAAGGTGCCCTTTAGCGAAGTTTGATTCGGTTTTCTTATTTTATTTTTTTGGCGAGTTCAGCGAACCTCGTCTTCTGCAGCCGTTTGCTTATCCAGTCGCGTAGCTTATCGCCGAAACGCTTGACAACTGAAATTTAGATTTGTCGAGCAAACACAGATGATTTCAGTTGGAGAGCAGTCGAAACACGTGTCGTTTAGAGTGGACCCAAATCTAAAAATAGTATCCAGCCAAATATAAGATGTGTGTGGATTTCATCAGCTGACCTAAAATAGACGAAGAGATTCGAAAGGTCTGGCTGGGGACATTCTAATCGGTCGAGCCTTAGGCTTGGCAAATTACGCATCCCATTGAGCGGCGCAACACGGCGCGTTTTTAAACGCGCGCTGATAAAACGCAGCCAGCGGCAGCGCCGCCGAGTGAGTTTACATTCCAAAGTGCATGACTGCACCAATATTTATATAGTTCTATGTCCGACGCTTTAAACTTATCAAATTTGTTTTAGCTGGCTAACTGCGACGCATTTCATGCAGCATTGCAATGTGGAAGGCAGTCTCAGCATATGAGATGCAGTAGCCATTGCGCGCCTGATAAGTTTCGGCAAAGACTTTGTAGTCTGCAGACCGTAGACCGCATAGCCCTACAGAGGCAGAGGCAGCAGCGACAGTCACTGATAATCTGGTTTAGGTTTGGTTTACCAGTTCGGAGCAGTTCGCTTAATGATAGACTCCACTCGTGTCTGATGCGTTCGCTGATGACTTAGAAAACGGGCTACCCGTGCGCTCAATCAATCAATCAATCAGTCAGTCAATAGGCCTACGATGACGATGTCCCACTGCTGAATCGCTCGTTTGCTTTTGTCTGCTGCCCCATGGAGGCCACAGAGCGTAGTATGATGCAACAATAACAAGCGATTGCAATTGAGCATACGACGAGAACGACAATCGATGCCTGTCCATTGATAATGAGCCGGCGAGACTATGCAGAGTCACATGGATCAGTTATGTGATCTTTAAAAAATGCGGATCAATAGATATGCAGATGTGATTTCCTTGGATAGCCTCAGTCTTACGTTGCGATTATCCACAGATTCTTATTTCTTTTGGTTTCACTATTTGCATCTCTCAAACTCTCAGCTTGATGATCACTGAACACCATCTTCAACTCATAATTATGCAATTCCAATTCCATGTGAAGACTATTTGAATTTCTCAATTCTCAATTCTGCTGCATTTTCCATCCTTTTGAGCACACGAATTTTAGGAGGTTTTCCTCTACATTTGACTGCGATCGTAGCACTCACTTCTCTACTTAGTTTCAAACACAACTTATGTCTTCTAGGCTAGGCTATTCTTCTTTTTTATTTTTTTTATTCTACTTACATAGTATCTCACGATCCCGCATGCTTGGATTCCTTAATATGGTCGCCACCTTGGGTCGCATTGCCTTGTTGTTGTTGCTGCCAGCGCCAGCGCTGCCATTTTTGTTGGCCTTGAGCGTATCCTGGTTGCAGCTGCTGTTGCTGCCGTCTTTGGTGCTGCTGAATTCCTCAATGATGGTGTCGTCCTCCGAGAGCGCAGGTCGGCACTTGGACAAATGTATGGTATCAGAATTGATGGTGGCATCTAAAAGAGCAGAAGCAAATAGATTAGACAATGGATTTTGTAATGACAAATTCGATTTACCATCCTGCATTGGCATGAAGGAGTCCCATTGGGAGGAGTCCCAGGGCTCGGAAAAGACGGTGCCATCGTCCGACTGTGCCGAGTCGATGCCGCCGTAGTAGGTCTGACAGAAAGCCGCACAGTTGCGCTCCACGTTGTCGTAGGAGGAGAGTCGACAGCCGTTTTGGCTCTGGAATGACTTTTGGCTGCCATCGGCATTTGCTTTCTCCTGCAGCGGAACTGTGCTCGTCGTCGTCGACGCTGCCTGAACCTGGGGCGGCGTAGAGCAGCGCACCAGCTCCGGCAGATTAAGGTCGGGCAGACGCTTGGCAATGATCTGGTGCACGGTGAGCGGACGCTTCTTTGAGCCCGAGGCATCCTTGTCGCGTCCCAGCGAGTTCTCCTTCTCCTGCCAATTGGCACCGGTGTCGTAGTCGCCGCCACCGTTTGTCTCCTGCTTGGCCATAAACTCCCAGCTGCTGTCCAGCTGCCAGTGCTCGATGCGATTGCGTCCACGCTTAGCCGCTTGCTGAGCCATGGGCTTCGGCTTCTGCTTCAGCTCGTCCAGACTGCCAGCCAGCTTCTCCAGATCGGCGGGCAGCACCAGCGGAACAGCCGCCGTTGCATGGCCACCTTTGAGCGGTTCCGAGTGCCGTTGATTGGCGGGCAGCAGCTGGCTGCGCTGCTGTCGACGCAAAATGGCCGCCGCAGCGCTGGTCAGGCCAGCCTGACGCAGTGCATCCGCTGGCTCCGCATAAAAAGGACTTCCCTGCTTGCTGCGCGACCCGGGCGTCTGTGCGGCAGTGGGCGTCGTGTCTCCGCCATCATCGCCAGCGCTCTGCTCCGTCAGAGACTGCGTCATAGCTGGTGCCACATTGCCCAGGTTCGGCAAGAGCAGACCAGCCCTTGAACGTGCCGGTGCATCGCCAGAGAACTGCATTAGCTGCTGGCTGGTATCCTGCCCAGCGCTGCCTTCCTCGCAGGGCGACAGCAGCTGCTGTGTGGGTGTGCTAGCTGCAGGATGGAAAAGTTCATAGATAAGCGATCTGTTCTTGCAGAAATGCCAAGGAGAATAAAGGATTCTCCTCTCTAAAAACCCTCTGAGACATCCTAATATCTTTGATAACTTAATTAGAGTCTAGACGGAAGGGCTTAAAAGCTCGAGACAGACCTTAGATGAAAGGTTTCAATTAGAGATGGGCGTCGGGATCGATATTTTCGGGATCACGAAAAAATTTTCGGGATCGAGCGGGATGGGAAAGATTCTGAAAAAGTCCGCGACCGTCGGGATAAGTGCTTGATCCCGAAATTCCCGCGGGTCCCCATAAGAAAATTATTAACAGATAAAATTGCTTGTATTTATCAAAGAACAGAAGAATGATATAAATCCTGTAAATTTAAGAGAATTTCATATATTTTGTTATTTTGACAACAATGCAATGAATTGTCGTTGTTATAAATGCTTGCTAGGCAAGTAATTGATGTTCCAACATCTTCGACAACGAGTAAGAGGGTGTATTCTACTTCTAGTAGAATTTTGGAAGAAAGGAGAACACATCCTAGAGAAGAAAATTTTGCGAAAATATTATTTTTAAGTAAAAAATATTATCTATTATAAGAGCTCTAAATGTTGAAAAAATATTTCGGGAAATTTTGGGACCCGCGGGAAAAATAAAAAATTTGTCGGGACAATTGGGCGGGAAAATCAAAATTATTTCGGGACGGGATGGGTGGTAACGTATTTCTTCCCCGAACCCATTTCTAGTTTCAATAAGCATACTGATATCTGGCTCATACTTCAGTAAAATGTTTTTCTACTCGGTGAAAACTGATAATTGAATAAAAAATGCTATTGCTATTAGACTGATGGATTTTGAGCTACTCGAAATGTTCTTTAAAGAAACTTAGAATCTAGCATAAGCTGAGTAGCGACTCGTCGGAAGAGGATTAAGACTACAGATTTAATCAATTTTCCGTTATACAAAAGGAATCTGATCCTGGTGGAAAAAGTAATAGATGAAATATTGTTTCTACATCGAATAGTACAGCAACTAAGAAATGCTTATCCAAATTAATCAAAAGCAGTAGCCAAATTTCCTATGGACTAAGGCCAGACTTTCCTTTAATATATTGTTTACTTACGTGTCTCGGCTAGCAGATCGGGTCGGCGATTCAAAACTCCGCCATTGTCGAGTCCGGGCTTGAAGCTAGTCAGCAGACTAGCCCGATCGCTGGGATCGTGTGTCCAGACATCCTCGTAGTCGCTGATTTTGTCGCTCAAGGCGCTGGCGCAATATTGTGCGGGCGGAGTCTCCAATATGTCGGACTCCTGGTAGTGTTTCGATTCCTTGCGAATGCGCGACTTGCGTGACTTGCTGCTGCTGCTGCTGGTACTGCCGACGCTCGGCAGGATGCCAGCGCCATTGGGCGTCATTGGGGAGAGCATTTTGCGCTGGCTGTGGCTGGAGTCGCGACTCGACTGCGATTGCGATTGCGATTGCGATTGCCAACGGCTGTCGTTGGAGGAGGAGCCCTGCGAGGAGAGCGTGTCCTTGCACTCGCCCTCGGGCGACAGACGCTTGGCAAAGGTCTGAAACGTGCTGGTGCTGGCCTGCGAGTTGAGGAGTGCATTGAAAGGATTGCTCGAAGCGGGCGTTGTTACCTCCACAAACTGTGCGGGATTCGGCTTAGCTGCTTGACTGGCCAAACCTCCATTGCTGTTGCCGTTATTGTTGTTCTCCATGGAAAATGTGACCGTGGTGGTCACCGTAAAGTTGTTGCCTAGCTGATCCGGTGAATGGGGCTTGGACCAGCGCATCGGCGGCGCCGGCGGCTTGAGATTCAATGTGTTTGGTGGCTTCGGTCGCTGTGGACGCACCTGCTCCAGCTCCGTAATGCTCGCCACGGCAGTCGATGTTGTCTTAAAGGTGCTCAAGTTGTTGGTGCCATGCGGCTGCGATGCCTGCTCCAAGGCACCACCACCGCCCGGCAGATAGCCCTGCGCATCCACCGGCGACATGGTCAATATGACCGAGTCCACAGAATTGGGACTCAGCAGCTGCATGTGCTGGCCGCCGCTGGTCGAGAACGAGCTCATGCTCGAGTTGGTATCCGACGGTGTGCCCGCCTGGCTAAAGAAACCCAACAGCTGGCCGCTGCCTGTGGGGCTGAACAGTGACTGTGGTGGTGGCACTGCCGGTGGCTTAGCCACCAGAGCATCACTAAAGAATGTGGCTGTGCCCAGGCCGCTTGTCTCTGTGAGCGACAGTGGAGACTTGGCATCCAGCAGCTGCTGCTGCTGCAGTTGCTGCTCGGTGGCAGCGATGTTCGTCTTGACGGCTACGGGCGGACCCAGAACAGCCGGACTGCTGGCATAGCTCCAGAACTCCTGGCCGAGCAGCGCCAGCGACGAGAGCTTCTTCCGATTATTGGCCTCGCGCAGGACGCGGGGCAGCATTAGCTGAACTGGCAGCTCGTCGCAGCACTGCGCATAGTGGGCGATCAGGGCTGGGATCGAGCCAAACTTGAAGCGTGAGCTTTCCAGACTGAGTATGTTGTCCTGTGACTGGATCAGATAGTGCTCGATGTAAGGGCCCGTATCCTGGGGCAAACGCACCGAGACGGCCATCGTGTTCGGCTGACTGGAACCACGCACAATGAACGTCTGCAAAGAGAGAAGAGCAGAAGTGGGAGATGAGTAAGTGGTTGGGGATAAGTGAGCTGTTGTCATAATTCCGCCACGTAAATCAGCGCCTGATTCCTTTCACATCGACTTCCGACTTGAAAGCCCCGCCCCCTCGTCTGGCTTGCGCGTTAAATGTTGCGTTAAAAATGCGCGCACATAAATTTCCCATTTTCCATTTTCCCAAAAACAATGATAAATGATAAACTGGCATTGCATACGCCGCGGCGCCTCCGAGTATGCAATGCTTTACCTCCCTCCCTCCTCTTCATCTGTAAGTCTATGTGTCCTTTTGTCCTGGCGGGCAAAGAAAACTTTGCAGACGCTGCGACAAAGCAGCCAAGTCGTGTGGCAAGTGCAAAGTGGAGCCCGGGACACACCCAGACCCAGACCCCAAAAAATGGTCAAGTGGCATCCGCGATGTCCAGGAGCTGAGAGCAGTAGCTGCTCCCCGAATCAGGACCTTGCCGTTTTCTTAATCGCCTGCGAAAACTTTTCATAATGAGCGCTTTCCTTAAAGTCACGCACAAGAAATCATTTCCAATTTCAAGCACAGTTCGTTCCAGTAAAACCTTTGCGCCAGAAAATCGCCAAAGCAAAAGAAGTTTTTATAAAGAATACGCAAAATATATTTGAAATAGCTGAGAACAGATTTGAAAAGAGTTAACAATTGAATACTATTCATTTCGTCTTTTTCCATCGGATCTCCCTTCCTCAATGCCTCCACTAATAATATAAGAATTCTTGTAAGTTCTATAAACAATATACATTAGACCTAAAACTAGATTAAGAATCCACTTAATGTAGTAGAAAACTTGTTTAAATAAAAAGTATAATATTGGCAATACTAGCTCGACGCGAGATATGACAGAAGTTTTACTTGTGCCGGAGTTGGATGAAATATTTTAAATATACTTTTTACATATGCTTGCTCCCCTTTCTAGCTAGTTAAAAAAAACCTTGCGATTATTCAGACTTTAACTAGAATTCCAATTTATATTAAGTTGAGTATCGTTCCTTCAGCTCGACTAAAAAAGAACTTACTAAAATTTAGAATATATTTCTATGAATCATCTCCTTAATTATATTCTATAAATATTAAATATCATGAATATTTTCTTTATTTTAAATTCGAATTGCTGGCGAAAGGGATTTAAGGAACTCGAGCGCTTTCTTGCTGCCATTGTGTGAGACTGTATTCTGTATTCTCTTTTGCTAAGCAATTCAGCGTGCGTGTGTGTGTGTGTGCGTGCTTTTCAATTTTGCTCAGCAACCCTAAAAGCATGCAATTATATTTTTTCAGATTTCAATAAATGCCAACTGTAGCGGGGGCTGCATGCTACATAGGTTTCAAATGGGAGGGGCTGATAAAAAAATAAAAAAAGGGGCGGGTGGGTGTTTACAAACGAATATGGACGCCCCGCGGCGTTGTTTATGATTTCTGTGCGAGTTTTCAATAAGCAGCTGAAAGCGAAAAGCAGAGCTATCAAGAAGATAGCAGCAGCAGCAACAAAAAAAGAAAATGCTTCTTGATATGATGAGTTGGAGGAATGGATGGAGGGAGTGGTGGATGGGGTCTCTGAGTGGATGCTAGCCGTAGTAACAGCAGCAGCAACAGCAGCAGCAACGGCAGCACCCTAGGCCAGGGTATGTTTATTTGATTTGGCTGCATTGCAACGTTTTTAAAGCATACTTTTCGGCTGTTGATTTTATTAGACGCAGACGATAGACTGCAAAAGGGGGCGGCTGCTGGAGAGCTGCAAAGCACGAAAGAGCATTACACACTGATTCAATAATGTGGTCAACTAGCAGGCGGGATTGGGTTGACCCGTCACGGAAATGCAATTTGCGATGGACAAAAACGAGCGTAAAAATGTCTTAACAAGCGACAGGGCAAGGATAAAAGAGTAAAGAATAGAGCCAGGGAGAGAGCAAGAGGCAGACTGCTTGTGTCTGCATTTTATGAATGCCTTGACAAATTTAACAATAAAAAGGCGTAACGCCATTTAAAAGGCAGCAGACGCATTACGATACATCAACATGTATGCATATATTGTATATATAAGTGTATTTTATATATGAGTATACACTCAATATGTAAATCGTTGGCTTTGTTTGCAGCTCAAACAATAGTTGCAATCAATGGCCTTTTGGCTTCTGCATGTGGGCGTTCAGTCACGCCCAGTTCATTGCATTGCATCACTCACACACACACACACACACGCACACAGGTGTATAGGCAGCTTTTAAGCGCTCAGACGAAAAAGGAAGCCCTAGAAATGCATTTAACTCGCATCGCAATTCCAAATGCATTTTCACTTAACAGTTCGTTGACAGTCGTCTGTCGCAGTCCCATTCCCAATCCCTTTTCCCCTGCTGAACCTACTCCCCTCGCTAGTTCCATTTCCATTTCCATGCTTCGGTCAACAGTCCGCAAAATCTTACATGCCGTCAAAATTTCACTTGCACTTTTGCCCAGACTACGAAAATCCCCCAAAATACCACAAAAGAGGCGTTTATTGGTCTCGTTTGGCCAGTAGGCGTGGCCGTGTCTCGTAAATTTAAATGTTGTGTTTGTGACAGCGAGAGAAGCAAACAGCAAACAGAAGTCGGCAGAGCAGCTAAAGCAAATTCTATTTGTCAAGCATTTTGTGTTCCGAAAAGCAATTTCTACTTTTTGAAAGTGTAAAACATCGCAATACAGAATATGTATATATATATGTATATATATAATAAGCACACTCAATAGCGAAATCTAGGCGAAAGTGTTTTCGGCGCTGTTTGCGGCTTGTTCATTGCATTTGGCTGGGCATTTAATTGCATGTAAATTATTGCATAGCGCACAAATCACATAGCACTCGACACTCACACACACACACACACACACACACACATACCACTCCCCCTTTTGCAGAGCCTTGTCCTTGTCGTTGTCACATTTGCGCCCATTTCCGGCAGAGCTTGTGAGCCAACTGCAGTTTTCGACTCGGGTGTGGGCTAACAACATTTCCGGTTTCCATTTCTCGACTATTTGACGCGTTTGCCTTTGGGCCGCATTCGCTGAAATTGTCCGCAGCGACAACCCCTTTTTATTTTCTTGGCGCTCCGGACCTCGAGGGCCCTGCCGCAAGGCCCAAATGTTCTTGTTGTCCTTCACTATGCGCCATACGTGACGCAGCTGCTGGCCCACTGTCTGCCCGCTTTGCGGTTCCCGGCCACGAATCGAAAGTGCAGGCATCTCGCCCCTTTCTCTACTCCAGCCCCACTACTATTGGGATGTCGTAATCAAGTTTTGGGCCGCAAATAGACTCGTTGCGCTCGCTCGAGCGCCAAGTCTAGTCTATAATCATCAAATCATGCTTCAACTTCATATATACATCCATGCACTTGTCCCTTTTACACAAGCCGTTCTCCCCTCTCTCTCTCCCCTTCTCTCTCACTGTCTGTGTTTTCAATCGTGGCGCATATCAAATGCTTGACATCAAATCTTTACAACTTAATAGTCTCCAAGTAGTAAATCGTTGCAAATATAGATAGAAGCGGCCCATGGGCAGGACTTAGAAGTGTTTCAGTTTCGTATGTGACATGCTGGTTAGTTGCAATACGCAACATGCAACATGACATAAGACAACTGAAAATTATGCTTTATGACATGCCAGATTTTGCTTTTTCTTAAGACTTGAAACTTTGCGCTTAATATTTATTTATTTATTTATTTAATTGCTACAGAGAATTAATTCTAATTAGCAATTTATTGTTTTTTTTTTACATTTACATTTTTTCATATATTACATAAATTTACATAATATATATTATATCTCTAGGTGTAGTTTATTAAGTATTTTAAAAAAAATTTCTATATTTGATATATCTAAGGATCTTGAGATAAGGATGTTGAGTGTGGGAGAATGCGCTTAGTATATTTATAAATTATATCTATAAATATGTTGTTGTTTCTACAGCCAACTATATCTAAGATTGTATTCAACAAAATTGATTCGACTCATAAAATCTTCTCAAATAATGTGAATATTAGCGATGGTCATCGGGTTTGGGATTTTCAGGACCCGATATTTTCCCGAAACAATTTTCGGGCTTGTTGGGAAAGATTGTAAAAAATTCTAGGACGGTCGGATAAGAGCTTCATCCCAACATCAAGATGGCATAGTAAGAGATTCTAGAGATATGCTTATGAGCAGAGGTGAGCGTCGGGATTTCGGGTCCCGCGGGTATCTCTGAAATGCCGCCATCTCAGAGCATAACTCTAGAATTTTTTATCATGATCTCATGACCAAGCACGTATCCCGACGCCCATCTCTAGTTAATATACAATAAATGCAAACAATTTCAACACACTTTGATGGCTTAAGCTAAGAATCAACAAAAGATTTAGTTTGCATAAAGGATAGTTGAGTCTTGAGAAAAGTGTTGCCTACTTATGCGGGCCATTGACAGGTTTGAAAATGTCCAAGCAAAAATTTGCATATCCTTTCAAAACTTGAAATTGAAACCATCTCCCCTGCCATGCTGAGCTGCAACAGAGTTAGGGTAGCAGCAATTTAACACCAGACAGTGGTGCAGCCCAAGGGAGACGCCAGCGTAGCCGCCTAATGAGTGTCGGCGGTTTGTGTGGTTAGGCGGCGGCCAGAGGGCCACAGGGAGCCCACGAAATAAAAAACTGCATAAAATAATGAAATTATGCCAAGAAGCGACTCCGACTGTGCCACAGAACTGGACCTCTATTATCTAGCCATTGGCCAGCCATTAAAAAAGAAAAAAGGAAAAGTCGAGGGCGCTGCCGTCTCCTCATAATCGAACGCCGGAGCCGGGGTATATAATAAAAATCTCATATTTTATTCAAATTGGTAATGTGAGCTGCGAGCTTTGGCGATTGTTGCCATGAAAATGTAGCGTTCACATTTCACGAGACCCCAACAAGAGGCAACCGAGAGGGTATCCAACCCCTGCGTTTCATTTGCATAGCATTGGCATTCATTTGGCTGTTTTTCTTCTTCTTCTTTTTAGTTCTTTTGTTTTACTTGCGATTTGCGTTCTTTGCATAGCAAATTGAATTTGAAGCCAAAGTCCAACAATGCGATGCGACGCTTTTCACTTTCTCCCACAAGCTGGCCAACCCCTAGTACTATTCTTGCCCCAACCACTAATCACTTCTCTCCCGCTCTGTCTTAAGCGGGATCATAGTCGTTTCATTTGGTTTCTGCTGCCCACTTGGCTGTGGCTGACCTCCCTACACCCCATTTCAAATCAGCTCTCCTCTGCATCCCCCACCCATCTACAATCCACTCGTTGCATTGGCCACTAAGCGGCTTTCGCTTTGCAGTTCAAGAGTCTTTCCCTTTTCCCTATCTCTCTGCTTCTTACCCGTTGCCTTAAGCTGATTTCCCTTGATTTCCGTTTGTATCGCAGAGAGCTTTGCTTTTCAATTTCGCTTTTCCATCATTGCCTGACACACACACACACACACACACACACACTCACACACACACATGCAGCTGCTTTGTTTTGGGTGCTGGCAAGTGCATTAAACTCATTTGCCAAACGGCTTTCAATTATAATTTTTGTTAATAATTCATTAGCACAATGTGTCGCCTGCTGTTTGTTGTCGTTGCCGTTGTCCTTGTTGTTGTCCTTGTTGTTGTATAACGAGCATGGCCAAAATGCATTCAGACAGCTTCTCCTGCCGCCCGCATGCAGCACGTTGCGCATACGCCACGTGTGATAAGGCTTTAAAACTGATTGACGCAGCAGCCAAATATTTAAAGCAAAATGTGAAAAGCTTAAGGCAGAGTGAAATGATGATCACATATATATAATATAGGTATATATATATATGTGTGAAAAGGACCAAGATAAAGACTTAGATATCTATGTGTAAGGCCAATGATTTAGTTCCAGCTTAATATATTAAGCAATAAAAGTGAATGACAATCACAGCTTTCTTTAGTTTTGGCAGTCTCCAACTTTTGTATCCTTTAAAAAGGATATTGGCGTATTTTGGCAACTCTCCAGCTGTGTTTATGGTATGTTAACTATTCAACTTATGAGAGTTGTTCAATTGGGAGCTTGCTACTTAGCTATGGAGCTGAGGCCCCCACTGTTAGCTATGGTGTCGCTAGCAACCCTTTGGCTTTGCTTGTCATCTGGACTTACCCCCAATGTGTGAATGTCTCTGCTCACACACACACACACACGCACATAGATGTATGTGGCACCCACACTGCAGCTGTCTGCGGCCTTATCGCTCATCAGCTGTGGCTGTGGCTGCGACGGCTGCTGCTGCTGCTGCTTTTGCTGCTGCTGCTGCTGTTGTTGATGGCATGCACCCAAACCATTTTACATGCCCCTTTCCTTTTCATCTCCCTCCCCCAAAAGCTGCACTGCGGGTGATAAATAAAAACTGTCTGCGCCTATGTGGCTGCTACTGTTTCTTTCGCTTCAGCTGCTGTATTTTATTTCATTTTACATTTTTGCCCTTTTTTTGCGCTGTGTTTTGGGGAGGCTAAAACTGACTTTTTGCCATGTAAGCCGAGTGGCTCAACCGCCAGGCCGAAACACATGCCAAACGACAAAGCCGAAAAATTCCAAAGCCATGGTCGAAAAAATTCAATTTGATTGCTTTGTTCGCTTGTCTATTGGCCATTTAAGCAGCCAAAGCGCTGATTGGGCGTGGCAAGTGAGGAGGCGTTCGTTGCAGCTTAACAAGTTCATTTTGGACCAATGCCTGCGGCTATGCAATGCAACGCAATCCGAGGCATAAATCAAATGCACTCAAAGAGAATACAAATAAAATAGCAAAAAAGCTAACTAAAAAGAAAAAACCATCAAAATACCGAAAGTTTCACTAAAAAAACAGATAATCGATCAACTGCAGTTGAATATTACGTATACGTCTAGTATTGCAGCAATGAACTAAGGTGTGCTTAGTTTTATATCAAACATACTTTCAGTCGCCTCGCTCTTTCAACTTGACTAATGATGTCCCAGCTGCACGCCTAACTTCCAAAAAAAAAATCCAATCGGCTGCACATATGGAGCCTTCATCATTCGCCATTTGCTGCTAATTACATTCTGTGGTCGGCATAACAAATCCCTGACGCAAAAAAAAAACAACGAGCCAGCGAGAATGCCAAAGAATGAAGGACTAGAAGTTACTTAGTAAAATACTCAAAGTGAGCTTTATAAAGTTACATAAAATAAATAGAGAAAACTAACGAAGTTTTATTTAGCAATATTAACAATATTAGTAACTGCACTTTCGAATTCGATATCGAATTAGTTTTATGATCCTTAGATATATTATGCTTTATATAAGACTCGAAACTTCATTTCGCTTAAAAAATTACTCAAGTAACTGCTGAGTTCGTAATGGAATAAAAAGTTTATCTTCAACTAATAACTAAGTATACCCTAAGCTTGCCCATTTTACAGGGTAAACGAAAAGAGGAAATTACTGGAAGAATCCTACACGCATATGTGACCAAGCGGGCGGCCAGATTCTGGTTTCAGCTTCATCTAGCGCATCCGGTTCGAACTGTTTATGATTGATGGAGTTGGAAGCAGAGAGTTGAGAGAAAAGAACAAAACAGAGAGAGGGAGAGAGAGAGAGAGAAAAAGAAAAAAAAAGAAAGCGACAGCGGGCAAAACAAGTAATTAAAATACCAGGCAGGCAAATGGACCAAAGGCCAGTCCTTGTTGTTGTTGCAGCCACATGTGTTGCCACAAATGGGCAGCCAGAGCCGTGGCCATAGCCGTAGCCGCATTCGTAGCTCAAACATATTGATTGATTTTTAATTACAAACATTTACCAATGCAGTTTACACAGAGGGTCACATCGCAGGCGGTGGATTGAGTGGTGTGCATTGGTGTGGTGCGTGGCCACTTGAAGCGGCTGCTTCAATTTCAATTTCAATTATGCAAATACTTTTTTATTAAACGCATAAACAAATGCGTAGCAACAACTGTTCAAAGCGGACGAGAGTTGCCACCTTGGCGTGGTGGTGGGGTGGTGCGGTAGTTCATTCCTGCTGCCTGCAGCAATGGAGTGACGGGCCGTGTAATTGCTGGCGGCGACGCTTACGTCGACGCCGACGTCGACGCATGCAATTAGCGTTTCAATAGGCAAATAGCTAGTGCAAGAAAGAGCCAGATAGACAGAGAGAGGGAGTGAGTCGGACTGAAGTTGCAGCAGTTGGCAAAAAAGTGAAAAGTTTTTAGCCCCAATCCCGTCTACACAACTCCCACCCTCCTCCTCTCCGCCGGCTGCAATCAATGCGCCATTGTTGCGACGCGTTCGACAATTGTAAATTGCCAAGCTGAAAAACGCTTTGCACTTTTTACTTCTGCCAGGATCGTAAGGACTGGTCGTCGCGTGCCGTGTTCAATATTCATTGCTCGACAATTTTAACTTTCACATTCACACAATGCGTGCAGCTTAATTGAAATTTCCGTTGCCTGCTTTTAGGCGGCACAATAAACTTAACTGGCAAGAGGGTCATAAAGCAGGCCCAAACCATATCAGCAGAAAGGAGCTCAAGTCAAGGCTGCTTTAATTGCTTTATTCTTCTCTTTAAAGTGACATTTTTCAATGGGAAAACTTTGGCAAAAAAGTTAATTTAATGTCGACGGCGAAATATTTAATTTTATTTACACAGCTTTTTTCAGTATCGGCTAAAGTTGGCAGTTATCAAATTGGGTAAACGCGTGTCTGCAGCATGCTTGGTTTGGGAGCGATTGAACTCAGTCTTAGGGAGTGTCCTATACAAGTGGCGAGCAGTATATATATACATATATATATATTATTCGGAAATATAACCTAATTTATTCAAGCTGTAGTTTAAAAAGTTCAAAAAACTTATTTTATTGGGTTGCTCACTAAGTAATTTCGTTTTTTTAGTGCAATTTAAACATGATTTTTTTATTTTATAAAATATTGAAATGAATCGAAATTACTTAGTGAACGACCCAGTATAATCATTTGATTTCATAGGCAGTTACGAAGTGAAAAGAGTATATTGGGTTTCTGTTCATCTCACTGTCCGCTTGTCTGTCTATATGATATTTTATTAAACTTAGCTTTTTTAAGAACGTGAACGAGAATTCTCTATATTCAATTGTAGATATTGTATGTTGACTTTTGTAGATACAGATATAATGAAAAAATATATCCATTTTTAGCTCATTTGGCGTCAATGAAGATACCAAGTTAGACTTACTAGACTCCCCCCATAGCCAAGTAGATCTGATGTGATGTGTGTGGGCCCGCTTATATAAATGTTAGCATATAATTTTCAATTTCTGATTCATTTGCCACGCCCCTTTTGAGGGGTCGCTAGTGGGTAGTGGGTAGTGGTTCGCCTTGGGGTAACGAATGGAAAGCAATTTAGTTGGCATTCAAGCGATTCGATGAAGCATTCATTGGAACCATTTGCCTGTTATCCGGCCAAGCAGCGCCCGGCCTGTCTGCAGGACACGTGATAATTGCTGCGAAGGACATTGCGACTTGGTCCTGTTCGGCATTGTCCTGGCAACTTATTGAATCTGTACAATTTGTTGGGCGTTTCTCCTGTTCGCTGTTCGTTGTAATTTCAATTGTCTATGCAAAGCGACTTGAATCACAAAATGACCAGCAGCCAGCCCAAGCTGCAGGACGCCCCAACTGCCGCAGGACTCCCCATCCAGACGTTTGGCTAAATCCCATTGGCTGGCTATTGTCTCTCGGCGCCTTTGTCATGTGGCCCCAAACGTCGTCTGCCTTTTGCTGGCAGCCAGATAAATTTCAATGAATTTGCAAGCGCAGCAGCGCGAGTCCTGGACCTGGACGACGCGTCCTCCAGCTGCACGCCTGGCAACATTTCTTTGTTTATCTTTATACATTTACAATTAAAAGGGCTTCGCATTGTTGTCGCTGTCGTAATATTAATGAATCTGTGTGTCTGTCTGCGTATTTGTGTATTTGTCCTGGACACGCACCACAAATCCCTATTGGCCTTCCTCCCCCTCCCATTTCACATTCACGTTAATTGATTGCAATTTGTATATGTAAATGCGGCTGTTTGCATGCAATGGGCTTTTTTTTACATGTTGGGTTCGCAAATTGTGTGCAAATTTTGTGGTCAGATGTGTTTGCTGATTTATTCAGCCGCTGCTGATGCCCTGTCGCCCGCATTTCTTTTTACATAATTTTGTTTGTGCATATTTTTTGCATACGCCAGCAATCGGCTCATTAAGCGCTATCAATAAATTCATAATTATCACTCACCCCCTCCTCCTTGCCCTGGAGCAAGTGCACGGCACCAGAACGCTGAATACCGGGCAGAAACCACATGGGATGCGTTAGCAGCAGTCGCTCCATCAGGCCCAAATCGCAGGGCGGCGAATTGTCGCTGGAATCGCGGGAGCTCTCCTCGCTCGACGTCTCGCCCTCGGCCAAAATGCCGCCCTCCGAGCTGGAGACGAGAGATGTGCGTGACTGCAAAGATTAGATTGCGAAATGAAAAATTAAAAACTGTTATACAAATGTTTAGCTCAGCTCTAAACTAATAGTGAAGATATGTTAAATAGTCTAAGTCTATACTTTTTATCTAGGAAACATTTTTCGTATGGCATTTGATATTTGGAAAAAAAATATAACTAAAGTTATACTACATGGTTAAATCAGAAATTAGTTAATAACTGTGCCTCTGTGTAAGTGTCTTTATGATATTCTTCATATCTGTTATACAAAATCCAATAAGGCTGCAGCAGAAATAAATATAGTAAAAATATAACTGATAGCGAAAATATGTTAAATAGTCTAAGTCTATACTTTTTATCTAGGAAGCATTTTCCTTTGGCATTTGATATTTGAAAAAAAAAACTAACATAACTTAGATTTTGCTCAATTGTTAGACTAAAGCTAAGGCTACAACAAAGTTAAATCAGAAATTAATTAATAACTGTAAATGTCTTTGTGATATTCTATACGTGTTATAGAAAAGTTTACATCAGCTATAGCTAATAGTGGAAATATTTTGAGTAGTCTTAGGTATCTTATCATTTGAAATTATAAAAGAGAAACTAAACATTACTTAGATTTCGCTCATATCTGTTATACAAAATGCAATAGGGATGCAGCAGAAATTAGTGATTACAGTTACAGTTACAGTTACAGTTAAAGTTGTAACTGTAACTGTAACTGTAATCTTTCACTAAGCGTCTGTTCTTATCTGTTATACAAAATCCAGTAAGTGTTATACAAAAGTTTACCTTAGCTATAATTAATAAAGGAAACTTGTTAAAGTGCAGAAGACTTTTTATTTCATTCATGAAACTGGAATAACCTAAGCTTGCGATCATCACTGTTATACACAAATCAGGGCTCTAGCAGACATAAGTTAAAAAGTTAAATTGCTTATAAATTTGGCTGCAACTTCGATTGTGATCCAAAGTTCTTGTGGTAAAATGAAGTGCAGTATGCACATGCAACTGTTATACAGCTGCCAGCAGTGCGGGCTGCTGCAGCAGCTACTTGTTAGCTTAAGCTCTTTGGCTTAGAGCTAACAAGGGGCTAGACAATAACAACGCACTCGACCGCATTTAGCCACGTTCTCGAGGACAGCTCAAGTGAGCTGCTATAGAAAACCAGGGCCAGGACATTCGTTTGTTTTTTTTTTTTGTCAATGCTTGACATACGCAGTCGTTCGTCTGTCTGTCTGACATATAGCTGTTGGCCATATTTTGAGCGCAATCTTGTAAAGGCGCAAAAGACAGACAGACTAACTCACACACACACACACACACACACACACACTCGCACATGCTGTCAAATCTTGAGTGCAATCTCATGTCAGGCCATCATCAAATTTTTTGGGCACAACTTTAAAAGAGCCCGCGGGCAGGCAGGAAGGCAGGCTAACCCGCATGCTTTCACACATTTCTCCAGCAAACAAAACCGAACAGCAATTTCTGTAGCATTCGCGTAGGCGTTTTTAATTGAAAATTGCCGTGGGCGGTCTTTTGAAGTTCAGTCTGTGTTATTTCTTTTTTTTTAACGTTCATCTCGAGGCCTCTTACACTGGCGTAGCATACTTTTATGCGCCTCGAACCAAAAATGCAGCCGCAGGGCCACAAACTGCAGGGTGCTGAGCCCTTAATGGGAGCAGGGGTCTCTCTCTCTGTCTCTTTCTCTCACTCTCGCTGTGTGTAAAGCGTAATGATGCCAGAGAGCTGATGTTTGCCAACTGTAAGCGATGCCAAATTGATGCCAAGGCAACTGCGCCGCAGCTTATGCAAATGCAAATTTTGAGTAGACAAACAAGAGAAGTATATATGTACATATATGTATGCGTATACAAATACAGTCTATAGTATGTGGTATGGGTGGGAAATAGCAGCTAACTCAATAAACTTGCAATATACCCTTGCAATATGCTGCATGAATCGATTTTTTGTGATTTTTAGATTTCATTATAGATTGTTGCTTTGGCAAAATAAAGGCAATTATAAAATATAGCTATTTACTTTGATTTACATTTCAATTAAATTTACTTTTATCTTTGAACCGAATCTTCAATGAGACCTGCTGTAAAGCAGGAATGAAATCGAAACTCGAATCAAACCTAAGGGAACATAAAAGACTAAGTAGCATTTGCAAGGAGTGCACGCACTTCAATGTATGTGTGCACACGCATGGAGAAAAGGCATGCGCTAAGCGCTTGCTGCGATTCACAAAATGATTCCTTTAATAACTTCTGTGTTACAAAACGGATTTTGATAAAATTTTCAGCACTGAATCCTTTTATTTTATATAAAATTCGGTTTTACTTAAAAAATAAATTGTGGCTTTGTTTGCACCTGAACTTAAATTAAATTTATTTTGTAAAATTTGGAGGAAGTATCCAAAAGAAATTGAAATTTGATATACATAAAGCTAAATCCAAATTTTGGTGACCAACTTTAAAGATTTAATAGATACGGAAAAGAAATAAGCTCGATATGCGCGCTGTATACAATCACCTTCGTCTAAAATTTAAGTCTCTAGCTCATTTAGGTCCTGAGATCTGAATAGGGCTAAATCTACTCAGCTCGTCGTCCTGATCAAGAATATATATACTTAATAGTGTCTGCCACGCCTCCTTCTGCCTGTTACATACATTTTCTTAAAAAAAAAAAACAATAAAGCCTGATTTCCCTGAATGGGTTCAGGGTATAAAAAACAGAAAGTCAAGTAGCCTGCGCAACCCACGCAATCGCTCGTTACCGCTAACAACGTCACGGATAGGGTTGACCTTTTTTATGAACATATATATACCTATATTTTTACATATATATATATATGTATATACAGCTTTTTTTTCTACAGTTTGGGTCCTGTAAAAACTTGGGCCGGAAAAAAGGTCGCGGCACTAATTGAGTTATTTCTGGCCGACTGTCAAATTAGGTTGCTCTGCAGTCCAAAACACCTTGTGTGTGTGTGTGTGGGAGTATCATTGGTATCTGTGTGCAAATAGAAATTTGATTTACGCGCCAGCAGCGAGTTTTAATTTTTGATGTCATTTATTAAACGAAGTTTTTCTTTTTGCACTTGCTTCTCTTCCTTTTACTGAGTTGATATTCTACAGGCATTAATCATACGCAGCGTTGTCAAGCGACGGAAACGAGCTGAAAGCGAAAAAACTGAAGACAAGGCAACGCATTGAAATTGAAATTGGGAATGGAAAATGGCAAATGGCAATGTTCATTTGCCAAGCATTTAAATGCAAAAAGCGACAAACAGACAGACAGCAAAGAAAAGGCAAAATGTGGGTAAGAAAAAAAAAAGGGAAAATTGCGCAAATCCCTTGAAGAAATGTTTGAAAATATTTCAAAGCGCACAGCAGGACACAGCAGGACGTCCCGCCAAGTGCCAAGCGCCAAGCATTTTGCAAAATTATGCTTAAATCAAAAATCACAGCGTACAGCAGAAGAACAAGAGTCCGGACTGCGGTTGCGACGGTTGCACAACCCTTATGTGCCCCCAAATGGGGCATGCTCTGCAGCGATCTGCTGTGAGGTAAATGCTGCGCATATTTTATTCCCTGCATTAAGTCTTAAGTATTGCTTATTAAGGAGACGAGTCCCTTTTCCTTTCTTTTTTTTATGTATTTATTTTGATTGCACAAAAAACTATTTGGTAGCAGGACGAGTTTGCTCTCGCTGTTGGGCAGTCAGCAATAATGCGTTACTTATTAAGTTAGCCCTGGCTCTCATTTGTTTACAGATTTGCCACACTCACACACACATATATATTAGAGTGCCTGGTGCTGACAGCAACCCCTGGCAGCAGAAAAATGAAAATATATATACCTATATATATATGCCGGGTAAGCTTTCTAAGTAGCTCTACTGCAGTTTCAAGGGCCACTGGGGGTTGCTGCTGCCGCTGCTTCCTGGTCGCATGTGTGCTAGCAGAATGTGTTTGATTTTGGCTAAAATGGGGAGAGAGAAGCTGGTTTGGGCTTTCTGACTGTCTACGCGTAATGTTAAGCAAACAGTCGCGACTTTAAATTTGGCTGCTTTTGGCGCTATTGCAACACAAACGCCAGCCAAGCGAGGCGGCCAGACAAACAGCCAAAGCCTTGAGCAGACGCAGCTGCTGTAGAGCAGCTGTGGCAGCTGTAACAGTTGAATCTCTGGCAAACATTTCAGGGTCAGAAAGCAGCAGACAGCGTTGCAGACGTTGGCTGCTGCAGACAACGAAAGTAAGTTGACTTCCGTTGCCGACGGCTGAAAATGAAAATCGCCATTGCTGCTGCAGCTCCCCCTCTCCTCCTCCCTCTCTCTCTCTCTCTCTCTCTCAGAGCTGGCCAAGCAGTTCACCTTTTGTTAAATATTGGCCTGTCTGCTATTTAGATTTCCAATATTGGCAACAATTTCGCTATTTCAATGCCAATATCGAAATTCCCCGCCATACGACATAATATTTCAATGCATTTATATATAGTATATATAAAGGGAGAAACAGTTGGGTAGCTTGGTCTAATAAATTGCAGAACAAATTGCGACCGCACAAAAGTATGCAATGAAATATTTGCAATGCGACAAATGCAGAAAAGAAACAAAAAAGAGAATTGCAAGCAAGCAGACAACATTGCAAATAGATGGGTTAGAATGTTGGAGAAAAGCATACAAGAAGAAGAAGAACAGCAGCTGCTGCGTCTGATTAAAATCCATCCAACTGTCAGCAATTAATTAATGCATGTAAGTCAACATAATTAAGCTCTGCTTTATATAATTTATTTAAATTTAAAAAATATATTATTTTACTTTATTTTTTCTTAGTTTTCTTAAAGCATAAGAAAAAATTCTTTGAATGATTGAATATAAATATTTCACAGATTCATTTTTTATATGTTTAAAAACTTTATTTTTTTATTTTTTTTTGTTTTTGAAACATATTAATTAAAATATCATTTTTTAGTTGATTCCTGTCAAATATTGTGTATTAAGTTTACATTCTTTTTCTTGCATCGTGTTAAAAAAGAATGTAAATAAATATTAAATATGTATTATAAATTCTCTATTATATTTTTAATTTTTTTTTTGTTCAAATCAGATTAAATATAAAATATCTTTTTTTTTTTCGTTTTAATTTGAATATTTTTAAAGAAGTCTTAAACAAGTTTTCTGCTTGTTACATACAATATCATCTTGCTTTAGTTTAGCTAACATTTGAAGCCCACTGTGCGTATCCAGCTAATAGTTTGACAAAAGGTGAGCGAGATAAGCCACGTGTGTGCGAGTGACTGTGTGTGTGTATTTTCGCCAAATTGCACTCGAGACTGAATTATTGCCTGACGCAGCGGCAACACACAACTAACAACAACAAGAAATGGAAACGTGCTGGGCGACACGGCAAGGGACATGACGACAGTGGCAGCAAATGCTGCAGCTGAAGAGGGGAGGAGCAGGGCTGGGGTCGAGGGTCATGCCGAAGTGTGTGCCGAAATAAAAGATAAATAGCAGCCACGTAAAATGCTGTTGAATGTTTTAAAAAACCATAAAAACCACAGAGAATTACATTTAATGGCAGCAACAGAGGCGCGCCACAAACCGCAATGGCAACAACTGCGCCAAAAGCAGCAGCAGCAGCCACAACAGCAGCAACAACAACAACAAAACTGGGCACAGACAGTGAAGCATTTGGTAGTTGGTGACATATGTGCCTCTGGCTCTGCTTCTGTTTCTGCCTCTGCCTCCGCCCCTGCCTCTGCCTCTGCTTGCGCCTTTACGTTCTGTCTGCGTTTTTAGTTTGTAGTGTGTATCAAAGCTGGCTGCAGGACTGCCAATATTCTCTAGTGTGTGTGTGCTGGTGTGTGTGTGTGTGTGTGTGTGTTGGGCAGCCTAAATGCGATGATGTAGCTGGCTAATTGAAGCGCGATGTTGACATGTTGTCGATTTGTTGGACAGCCGCACTATGAATGCATAATTAACTGGGTTCTCGCTGAAGTCTGGCAACGTTGTGGCCATGAGTTGAGTAACTGTGTAAATTATATATATATTAGTTACCTTTCATGAAATTCGGCAACACCGCAAAAAGGGACTTTGTTTTAGCAAGGGAAAGGAACATAAGCATATGCTAAGAAATAAAACTATGATCCGTGTGAAGTTTGGCAACACTCATGCCCGAAATTTGGCAACAATGTAACATATATTTATATAAGCAAGAAATATGTGAGCAAAAGTAAAGTAAAAACTAAATGTTAAATTTAAATTGAAAATAGTTTGTGAAACGAGGTTTGGGAACATTTATGAATGAAATTTCAACTAAAGGAAGAAACAAATCAATAAATTGTTTTAAATTAAGTTTGACAATTTTTAGTTTAGTGAAGTTTGGCAACTACGCAGCTGCAAAAAAAGAAGCTAAAGAAATACTAATTGTAATCTGAGCAATAAGGATATTTATGCCGCAGCCAAAGTCAAATACAATCAACATTGAGGCCATGTAATAAGCTGCACATAAAATCTATGGCCATAAAACTGGCCACTGGCGAGACGCAGACAAAACAGTTTTTGCAGCCGGGTTCGGGTAGCTGCGAAAAGGACACAAGAAACCGGACATGGGACACAGGACGCAGGACATGGGAAACAGGACATGGGACACTTGGCAGTGGCTGTCAAAAAGTCACAGCCATTAGGCGCACGATGTCTGGCCAAGGAGTCGAGTAGTCTGCAACTTGACACCCAGGATGCGAACCACCCAAAGCATCAAATGGAGTGACAAACTTCCTTCCAGCTGGCCGAAGGACAAATGGAAATGGCAGCTGAATTCGAAGTTGAACACAGAAATGAAGAGCGCACTTTTTTTTGGTTCTTTTGCTTCCTTTGGGCACACTTCATTAGAGCGGCTTTAAAGCTGTGTGCGTCCGAGCATCCTGCGGTGTTGTCCTGCTGCCTGCCTATCTGTCTGGCTTTCATATCCTGCTGCTGGCATCAGTAAACATGTTGTCTGAACGACACAAATGTAAAAAAATGGAATGCCAAGAGTCACTCGCCTGACATGACAAGCTCAACATAAAGGTGGGCGTGGCTGTAAGCCGCTGACAAAGCGCCACTAATACCACTGCAATTAGTACACGTGCACCTGGACATGGCCCGCAGCTGCAGATTAGACTCGAAACTTGTTTATGGACTTTGCCTGCCGGACTTATCTATCTATCTATATATATAAAAGGGCAGTCGTGGGTTTGTAGGGTTGCATGCAGCAGGGCATGGGCGAAATGCCGGCAGGGTTGTGGCATAATGAAAGTAATAAAGTTGAGCAGCATAGCACGCCTCTCCCACGTCCTCCTCCTCCTAGTAGCTCCAACTCCACTTTTGATGGCCGGGCGAGCGATAAAAACTTTTCACAGGCAGACATCGCATCGTGCGGCATGTGGCATGCGGCTGGCTCATGTGTTGCATGCTGCTGTTGCTACTATTGTTGCTGTGAAGCTGTCTGTGGTTATGGCAACGCGCAGCAGACACTTTTATCGCCAATGCATGTTGTTGTTTTTATTGAATATTCATAAATGGCCGAAAACGCAGAGAAAATCGTTGCCTAGGCTAGCCGGCCGCTTGGAGTTGCCACAGCTGCTGCTGCTGCTACGGTTGCTGCCGGTCAGTTGCTGAAGTCCATTGAAATCAATATTTTATGCGCCAGTCGAGACAGCAAAGATGCTTGTCCTTGCGGCGAGTCCTTTGCCAAGTGCAACAGGAAATGCAACACAAATTAAAATGTGAACATGTGTCTGCCCAGACAGCCCAACCGTTTGTGGTTGCCCAGCTCGGTTGCAATCACTGTACTGCAGCAAAGCACACACACATGCATACATGCATATATTGGTATTAATTTGGTCTTTGACTTTGAACTTGGCCAACGGCATTCGAGCGGGCACAGAGACAAAGACTACCCTAAATTACTTTCAGCACATATTTTACTTGTGTTGACTCTTGCCTACTTTGCAGCGCATGAAAACTGGCAACGTTGCAACATTGCGAGCTGAAGAACTTCGGCAACAGAGCATAACTGGTTAAGTTTATTCTTCAATCAGATGCTTCAAAGCCTTAAACGAATATGAATTCGAATTACAATCTATTTTTAAGATAAGTACTGTACTTTCTTTTACCCTTGCAAAAAGTATATTAATTTTGGTCAGAAGTTTGCAATGCTCAGAAGAAAGCATTTCCGACCATATAAAGTCTATGTATTCTTGATCAGCACGACGAGGTGAGTTGATGTAGCCATATCCATCCGTCTATCTGGCTGTTCGTCTGTCTGAATCAACTCAATCTCCTATATTATTAAAGCTACAGAGCTGAAATTTTGCACATTGTCTGCATTGTACATTGCATTGCATATTTTGATTATATCGTTTTGCTCCCATAGGATAGATCGATTTTAAGAGCTGTTTTTAGTAGGGAAAACTTCGGCGCTATTGATGTCTAAGACTTCAAATTAGGAATATATACTTGTGTATGTCACGCCCCTACAAAGAGATATTATATGCACTGTTTGGAGGGTGTGGCAAATCGGGAAAATCTGTATCTTCTACAATTTTACACTTAGAAATTAACAAATACTTCAATCTGAATCTCTTCTTGCAAATCATAAAAAGCTATTTCTGTTTCTCAAGTTTCTTATAATCTACATATAAAATAGGGTAAAAACTGAATCAAAGCGAGTGAAAAATACATATTCTTCTAGGAAATTTCGGACCTGAACTAATTGCGATATAGGCTAATCCATTTTCAATTGACTCTAACAATTCTCCTAACTAATTAACAGAAAAACTTCGGAAACAATGTTTGAAAGATTAGTTTTGCTTAACTAAGCTTTGAAAATAGTCATAAAAATGCAATGTGCATAAAATTGGCAACGTTGCAAGCTTGACAACCTTGTTAACTGTAATTAGTTGATGAAGTTTGGCAACAATGCTTTAAGTAATATAAAACTAGTCACAAGTGGCTTCGTTGCTATGTAATTTCATATATGTTATGGTATTAGAATAGCTAAGCCAAGAAGTTTGGCAACGTTGCATACTTCTCAGTGCATGTATATTAAAGAAATTTGGCAACAACGCTTAAATTGTGTGCCATTTAAAAAACTAAGTTAAGAAGTTTGCTTCTCGTTTATTAGACGAAATATTTTGCATACTTCGACGCGTATGCTACATGCAGAATAGTTGAAGAAGTTTGGCAACAACGCCTCCAGCTGCAATATGCTGGCAATCTAACACATTATTAAGCAATTATAGAGAACATACAGCTGCGCTTAACGCTTGAGCGAGCTCTGAATTGTACACAGTCGATGGGTAGATGATGAATTGATGGGTGAAGTGTGGCATGCGGATCGAGCTGGCATATCAAATTAACTAGTAAATTGACTTGTCAAAAAGAGTTTTGTGTGTGTGTGTGTGCGTGTGTGTGTGAGTGTTGAGGAAAGAGTGCTTCATTATTCATATTAGGCAACGAGTTGCCTGTAATTTCCTGTCAGACATTAGAAAAGAGGCGTCGCTTTTAATGACGACGACGACGACGACGAGGATGATGATGGTAAAAGGATTCGCAGTTATTAATGAAGAATGCCGGAGCAGAGAGAAAAGCAACGCGCAGCACGCACGAATGCATGTAAATAATGAAGCCATAATGGGTAAGGGTATCAGAGAATGGGGTGTCGGGTGTCGAGCATGTCGGAAAGGGAATCGCCTGAGAGCAGTGGGAACGTGGACGTGTATTGTAATTTTTATTTCTGTCGGAATGGGCATCATTCGATGCACAGTTTATGGCAGCAGCAGCAGCAACATTATGATTATGGCTGGCATGGCAACACGTAGCAAATAATGAATGAATGAATGAGTGCCATATACACAAAGGGACAAAAGGACCAAAAGGAGTGGCAAAGGCTGCTGATGGCCCATTGGCAGCTTGCGTAATTGCCACTTACTGTGGCACAGCCCTTCCCACTGCCGCCCGTTGGAGGCCGGGCGACAAATACAAAACAATACTCATCAATATGCTCAACAGTTGCCACGCACAATTCCCCAGCTCCTAAGTGATTCCTAATTATGTAATAACAAATCTGGCATAAGGCTTTATAATTTGAAAGCCAATTTTATTTGCCGATTGCTATAAGTTATCTAATAAATATTTCTTTATGAATTTTTATTTATTTAAATACTTTTTTTGATATTTGTATACTGATTATTTGAATAGTTATTGGAACGTATGTCTATAAAATGAGTTATGATTCGTATCAGAGTTCTGGTTGTTCATCCCAACTGTATTATAATATAGGGTATTATAGCTTTATCATGAAAAGTATTAATTACTAGAAGATTTCTGTGAATTCATAGAGTTTAGTATAAGCAGCCGAATAGATCAAGATCATATACCAAAGTTTGCTATTAAAGGATTTCGTCTACAATATTATTTTATATATATTTTTATACATTATATAGACACAACATCAGTCAAACATCTCATCTATCCTAAACGGTATTTTAACTCTTTTTTAGGGTATTCAATCATATTTTTCTTCTTCTAATATATATAAGTATTATATTTAAAAAAAATCAGTAGATCTCAAAAACTACAAGAGCTTGACACTTGATATTTAAAATATTTATATAAAACAAGTAAGAACATTACTGACGGGCGCAACCAACTTCATACCTACTCGTTCGATGTCAAAAAACGTAAATTTAATAAAATATTGATTTTTTTTCGGATTATAGCCGACCATATACAATAGTTTATTTGACTATCAGCACGAAGGATCAACAGTTATTTTACTGTCCAGGTATAGAAGATGTAGTAGTTATAGAAAAATTTTGTTTTGCTCAATCTAAGGAGGTGGTGAATGGAAAGTTTTCGTCAAATGTTATGTCTCTAGCTCGAAAATTGTGGAAAATATAGCTTTTACCGATTTGCGTCGCCCCAAATGGGCGTAACTATATATACCATGTGTCAATATAGAAGATTTCAACATCGTTTTTGTTGCAAAAGATATAGTATTTCCTGATTTGCCACAGCCCCAGTGTGCGTATCGGAAAAACACTTAAACTTGATCTGATGCGGGTACACACGAGTATATGTTCAATGGCTTAAATCTCTAGCTACAAAGGTATTCAAATGCTGTGCTTTTATTCAGACAGGCGGACGGACAGCACTTCGTGAACGAGTATAAAAACTTTTCTCTAAAAAAAAAAACAATATTGGCATAATACTATTGCTTGAAAAATGTATTGATGTGATTGCTTCTGAGATTTCATCAAGCTATCGGCTTTAGCTACCCTCTTCGTCTTGTGACTTTCAATATCATGTTATCGGATTGTTTTATTATATCATATGGATAAAATCTCTTTAGTCTTTAGTCTCTGTCGAGAAGAATTCATTTAAAACTTGGCTTGCTCTCAGATAACCTTCTATATCTCTCTCTTTGTAGTTGTCTTTCTTCGGCTCAACTGTGAATATAAATTCAAATTTTGTGTCTGCTTCACTAACCTGACTGAGCTCATCTCTCGAGCGGCGCGTGCATTTGGGCAGCAGGGCCTGCATATCGTCCTCGAAGGCTCCGCCATGGGCTAAATCGACGACGTCGTCTGCATCCGGTTCTAGGCTGCTGCTGCGGCGACTGTCGCCATTTTTTGCATCCGTTTGGCTGCTGGATGTCATTTTGTGGTTAATGTTGTTGTTGTTGTTGTTGTTGTTCGAGCTGAGATGTGATTGGCCATTTAATTTGTTGTTGTTGTTGTTGTTCGATTGCTGCAGCTGAGATTTTTGTGACTGTTGCGCATTGTTGCTGCCGTTGTTGTTGTTGTTGTTGTTGCTGTTGTTGCTGCTGCTGCTCTTGACTGCAGCCACAACAGCCTCTGTTTTTTCAGTTAAGGGCGTGGCAACGCCCACTGCAGCAGCAGCCGACGTCAGCTGTTGTTCACTTGTTCTGCAAAGGGAAACAGAGAAATAGATAGAATAGATAAGTAAAAGAGAATTCCGCAAGAGTATGGGTAATGGCAATTGCTTGAAATCTATTTTTGTTAACTCCCACTTCATTTGCTCTGTACAACTTCCCCTGCCCCAGCTCCATTTGTCAACTCCATTCGCCTGCTGGGCTCGATGCTTGGCTGTCAAAAGGTTAATTTGCGACACATTCTTTTTGCTTGCCCTCTTTTTTTTCACAAGTGTCTGCAAGGACGCCCACGACGCGTGTCACAAACTGACGCCCAAAAAGCTGGCAATTTTACGCCATTTTAACAATATATTACTAGACACTGCCAGGAGGCGGCCAGTGGGCGGGGCATACAGAAAGCAAAAAAAGAACTTGCCGCACAAATGTTATTAATGAATTTGCCACAAGAAAGAAAAACAGAATGGAAGAAAAGCAGTCGAAGAATAAGGCAAAAGAAATGGCTCTGAAACTTTGGGCTGGCATGTGCTTCCGCTTCCGCTTGTCTAACGCCCGCCCCCGCCTCAAGGACGCGCACAATGACGCAGCCCTAAAGGACGAAGGCCGGAGTGCCTCCGATAGCTGTGGGAGGGGGAGGAGGAGGGTTTTCGCTGGCAAAGCAGCTGCCCCTATCAAGGCAAGAAAGTTGCAAGCAATACTTGTGCCAAGACATTTTTGCGCCATATGACAAGTTGTCAAACATTCTGACATAATCATGTCAAATTAACACAAACAAGCAACGGCAACAGCAACAACAACAACAGCAACTACAACACGCAACGGATAATAAAACACTTAGACGAATTAGTTGGGTCGCTGTGAATTTATGCAGAAGCCAAGGACATGACAGCAAAAAAAAGATAGAAGCGAAAGTATCAGACATCTAAATACCCTATCAAAACATTTTTTTTTAGAAAAAAAAAACATATAGAAGAAACCATATCAAATATTACAGGCGATCTTTCTTTTTATCATGAAAATTCCAATCAAGCTATGTTTATATGTATGCCTATACTTTACGTATCCCAAGTCTGCAACATTTTCATAATACCCTAGAGAAGGATATACAAAACTGCCATAAGATAAAAGCATTCGAAACTGAAGCACGCATAAATTTCCAAGCATTTTTGAAAGGCAAAATAAAAACTATGCGAGTCAACAAAGGCAAAATAGAAACTAATCTAGACAGCACGACTAGCAAATGCCCTGTAATAAAATATTTCAATTAAATTTTTTTATAAATTTTCTTGGAATATCAAATTAAGTAAGTAAGTAATGAAGGGAAATTAAAATATGTTTAGCTGAAATACAAATGTCTTAGAAATAGAAATGATATATGTATCTTAAAAATATTATAAATTGAGTGATAAGTAAGAAGCTCCAGCTGTTATAGAATGTCTGATGCTTGCATATTGTATTGCTATATTGTCTGTCTTTGCTAAAGCAGTTCTACCCACTTTCAAAAATTACAGGGTATACAAAGTTGAAGGATATTGTGAGCGTGTCGCTCGCGACTTACAACTGTTTGCCTAGTGAAGAACTTATGCATATATTTTGTGGCGCCGCATGTAAATTGCCAACGCATGGCAATTAAGATAAAATGTGGCAAAGTGGACGATGTCGAATTGTGGTGCGAGTGGCTGAAGGTGGTTCTCGTTGTGAGCAAAGCGGACTGGGACTAGGGCAATTACGACTGCTGCCTAGGTCAAGTTATGCAAGAGACTAGCGGTTGGGTAATTCACAGATAGGTTATGGTTCTCAAGATATGACGGATAGAAGACAACCGACTCGAGAGTCTAGACATTGAGGCAACGAGTTTGTCAGCCTGATGATAAATGAGAGAACGAGATGGAACAGATAGGCAGAAAATGAAAACATGAATCAACGTTAAATGTTTGTGCGGAAAAATATATGCTGAAACTCTATAATTGTAGGACAAAGATTATAAGTAGAGACAAATACAACTCTATACTTTAGGATACTCTCTACTATTAGTGAAGATTTTTACAAAAAAAAAAAGAAGAAAGATCTTAGCAAGATCACATGAGACATTTGCTTGCCTTGGATAGTTGCATAATACAATAGTTATCTGGAGCTCCCAAAGATTCTTAGATCTAAAAGCAAGATCTTGGATCACATCTCAAGAACATTTCACCCCTCTATCAACTGCTCAAAATTTGTTGAAGATTTATCATTTTTTCAATTAAAACTTCAAACTTCGCTTCATAAATACATATTTTATTCAAATATGAAAATTCCATTTAACAGAGCTGGCTTAAGAAGAATAAAATTAGCTTAAGCAAAACAGCAAATGTCAGCAGAAGCAGGAGACATCTTAAAACTGACTACAGGGTAGCTTCTAGTCGTGCAATTTCGATAAGCATTGTTATTTTTATAACTCTATGAACTCTTAAATTTAAATTGCAGAATTTGCCAAACATTTGGCCACCTAATCAGAGTTGTTCAAAAAATATTTTTCTTGTGGCAAAAAACTTTTGGAAGCCATGAATATTTGTTAGCCAACAAAAAAATGGGAAAAAGACGAATTGGGAGTTGAACGCAAATCAAAGCCAAAAAGCACAACAGGCGGCAGGAAAAACAAATATGGAACAATATGTAGACAGCGGGCTTTATGTAGAGAAGTTATGCGAGTGTTGCCCTTGTTGCTGTCGATGCAACACGGTTGCCACACGGCTACGACCAACAGCAGCAGTGTGCGTGGGTGGCCAGGGGGCTCTATGCAAATTAGTTGTGACAGCTTTCAAAAAGTTCAACATAGTTGTCAATGGCAAAGAGTGGGGCGGAGTGGATGCCGAGTGGATTGCCGTACTAATCCATAGAGTACCTTGCATTGGCACCGCTCGTCCTGTGGCGTCTGTCAGTGTCGACGGACGGAGGGCGAAAGCAAGCGTTTTAACTGAGTGCGAGCTGCAAACGTTGAAAGTTCATAAACAACACAATGCACATATATATATACATAAATGTATACATATGCATATATGTATGTATATATATAGGAGAGCTGAAAAGAATCGTTGCATTTTAGAGTTATGCATGGTTGGAATATATAGTCGTAGGGTCTTGAGAGAGGGTGGGTGCGTGGGCAGGAACTTGTCTGTGCCCGTGGGACATGCACAAGTCGTAGTCGTTTTTGATATGGTAATGCGGCAATGGCAATGCGTGTATGGAATGTGCCATTATTAGATTTCAGGCTAAGCTCTGACTAAAGGGATGCGAGCAACGAAAAGTGGGTTTGCGGTCTCGACAGCATCGTCGTCGAGAGTGCTATAAAGTTATAATACTAATTAAGTTGTGTATTATGCATGTGCAGTAAGACGACGAGGCGATGCCCTGCGGCCCCTCAAAAGACTTTAAAGGCGGCTATGCCGGCGTGGGCGTGGCTTGCGAGTGCATACTAGTTTAGGGTTTGGTTTGTAGGGGATCTGCACTCAAGTTGAGTGAGCAATTGACATCGTTTAGTTCAAGCACGTGTAGGGTATCGAAACAATGCAGTTATTCGTTGGCAGCAAAGTGCTCGAATACCGAAAGAGACAGCGAGAGAAAACAAAGCGAGATGTCACACATACATATATATATATATATAAGCAAAATGAGCCACAGACAGATTTAAAAGATAGCAGGTGGTGCAAAGTGTTAGGAAGTCCTTGAAGGGTGACTAGGAAGCACTCGGTCAGGACTCTAATGAGCTACAGGTAAGAGAGAAAGGCGGAAGCTTTGCCAGCAAAGGTAAATTAACAAAATGTAAAGCTGGCAAATAAAATGCATGCATGCAGAGAAAATGAAGGCCTAGACTAACGGAAGAGACAATTTAAGATTATTAAGGACTTTACATTGGGCCAACAAAAGTATATAAAGTAGGAATTCTTCAATGCAGAAATCTAATGTGGGTCTTAGAGAGTCAAAGATCTCTCTGAGTTAACTGTATTGAAAAGTTTTCATAATAATAGAAAAAGAGAAAAAAATATATATAATTAAACAAGAAAATGTAGTGAAAAGCTCACTTGAGTTCCAGGTTAAATGTTGATTAAATGAAAACAGAATTCAATAAAAGTTTGTTCATACAATTTCTCAATTTGCCTTCAGGGATTTCACAGGGAATAAAGAACTTTTTAGCGGACAGACAGATTGAATGCTGTAAAGTCCCAAAAGGCGAATTTGAAAAGAGCTGCAAACATAAAGGGAAAACTTTTAATGAATTGTGTTTTCATAAAATAAACATATAAAACGGACGCCGACTAAAGTAATCAGATAAATTAAAAACAGTAATTGATCAAATAATCAAATGAAAAGCTGTCAACTCTTGTCGAGTCCTTGTTCATCAAGGACATCATCATAGTAATAAAGCATATAGAAGGACTGCAGTTGAGCAGTTGAGCAGCTGTTGCCAGTTGTTGCCTTCTGCTTCGGCACTCACCTCGCCTTGCTGTGACCTTTGAACTGCGCCACCTCGGCGTAACGACGACCCAGCGGCACCTCCTGCGGACTGAGCAGCGCATCGCAGTGGGCCGCTCCGCTGGCCGCCTGCTCCATGGGCAGGCTCATGCCCTTGAGCAGCTGGGCAGCTGTGGGCATGTCATGATGATTGATGCACTTCAGCTGCTCCTCGCTGCGATTGGCATAGTTGTGGAGCTGTTCGCGCAGCGAGTAATCCACCGAGCTGCTGCAGGACGTCGACTCCGATGTGCTGGAGCAGCTGGGCGAGTGCATGGCCACCTCGAGCTCATCGCCTGCGTTGCCATTCTGTAGATCCTGGTAGGCGGCATGGGCATCCTCTGAGCTGGTGCTGGAGCTGGAGCTGGCGCTCGACTGATTGCTCTGGCTGGTGTTGGTGGAGACGCAGCTATCCATGCTGGCTATAGAGTTTCGATTGCCGTTCTCAGTGAGCTCCTGCTGCTGTTGCAACTGCTGCTGCTGCTGCTCCTGCTGCACCACCGCTGTATCGAGAATGTCGTCCACCTGCTGTGGCACTATGATCAATGAGGTGCGCTTGCGCAGCGTATCGTCCTTGGCATTCATGTTCTGTTTGAGCGTCTTGTCCGACTTGGTATACACAATCACCTCCACTTTGGACGTGTCCTCCATGGCGTCTCTGGACGTCGCCACTGGGCTTGTTAGCTCCTGCGACATGCTGTAAAGTTTTATTTTACTACATCAAAATGCTGCGGATAGACTTTCATATGATGCTACCAAAAACAAAACAACAACAACAGCAGCAGCAAGAGCTGCTTGCAACATGCCACTTGCAACTCAATTGAGGATTTGACGCGCAACATTCAACACACGAGACATGTGTCAATCAGTTTTATTGAATTCGATATTTAATACGCCGGCCAAACTCTTGCTGGCATCAGCCCCATGCCACGCCCTCCTGCTCGGTCGCTGCTTCTGTGTGGGCTGCAGCCAGGTTTAGGTATCGCATATCGCATATCCCAACACTCACAGCACTCAATGCATGAATTTTAATTTAACGACCATGTTTGAGGCTTTCAAAATGTTATTACTTATAAAAACAGCAGGCCCAAACGAACTACGCTTGGGGGTGGGGGCGGCAGGGGGATGTGTGGTCTGTCTGCTCGTATTATGTGACGCACCGTGCAACGCTTTTATAGATATAGATTCGGGCCCAGCCACAACACCTGCCAACCAGCCCACCTCCCCCAATGTCGGCTGCTTGTCAAACATTCGTCCAACTGGGCTGCGGTTGTGTTCGGAGTTGGGGGTTTGGGATCTGGTAATGCGTTGCCTTTCTCTTGTTGGGTCTGTCAACTTTGTCAGGCAATTAGCTTATACAGATCCAAAAAGTATTTGATCCAAGCTTTAACAGCCAGTTAACAGCGAGTTTGACAGGCAGTTAACTTAATAAGCAAAAGTTAGCTCTGAATGAGGATTCCTCCGATTACTCATTTTATATTATACATGGAATATATTACTATATATAATAAAAAACTTAATTATATTGAAAATAATAAACTTCTTTTAGAATTCTATATGTATCAACCTGTGAAAAAAACTTCAGTCATTTCTATTCTATCTTCTAGCATTATATTTATTTTGTTGCCTATAAGAGCATTTGAAATTCGTTCTTTGTTGCATAAAAATGTTTATTTTTTTATTTTATGGCTGGCTTTATGAACTTTTAACAATAATTCTGCTGGCGCAACGCATGTGTGTGTTTGTGTGGCAAGTATCCATTTCATTTTGTTGAAAATATGAAAAAATGTTTCATTTTTATTTTATATATTTTCTCATATTCACGTTTCTTTCTCTTTTTGGCCTAAGTGGGTCTTTTTATAGGCATGGACATCATTTGAATTACCCAAAAGGAAGTCGACTCGGTCGAGTTATGCGCGTGCCCTACATATAATTCCACAAGCACACACGCACACACACACTCACACACTCACACACTCACACACTCACACACTCGCACACGCACAACAACAATTTCTAGTGATAAGCAATTATAAACATTTGCTACTGAGCTTTTTTCTCCATTTTTTTCATCTTTCATCTGTGTTGCTTGCGATGTTTTGACATCAAAAGAAATTGAAAAGAAACCCCAGCAAAAATAATAAAAAATAAAAAAAATGATGGAGCGTTAGGTCGAGTCGCGAGTCATCTCTAAGGCCGAGACCAAAGTGGGTTTCATTTTGCGTCGTTGTGCTTCACTGAATTTTTAATTTATTTATACGACACATACATACACACACACATATACACCCGCACACATATTTCGTCACGAGTCCAAATGCTGCTTGTAGATTTTTTGCGGCATTGCTTCCGCTTATCGTTAAAGCCGATTTATAAGCAATCAATTGAAATGCATATTCGTAATTGTGAATAAATTTGAATAAAATTCACACATGGGCATTGTTTTTATTAGATGAGAAACGCCCGAAATGTCCTTTAAAGGCGGAGTACATATAGTATATCATATTCATAACTGGGTCAGAACTATAGATATACACACATATAAAACAAGGAGCTATAAAAGTAAATACAAAGAATATTGCTATTAATTGTTCTTTTCTTTTGATTTGTTATTGTAATTCTACGTATGATTACAAATAAATGCTATGTTTTTTCTATGTTCTATGTTTTGCTGCTCTATTAATTCACATGTGTCATCGATGCTAGATTCATATCAATTGTCTTTGAAGTGTTTTCTAGCTTTCAGTTGCAATTTACTACATTCTATGTTTTGCTGTATTCTGTTTTCTTTTATATATTATTTAGTGTAAGCTTCTTTAGTTGAAGCCTCGCATTCTATGTTTTACCATGTTTTAAATGCTTACTATTCTATGTCAGTTTATTATATGTTTTCTTTAATAGATATTTTACTGTAAGCAGCTGTTAATCATGCTGTGCATCTATTGATAATGAAGCCTCGGATTCTATGTTTTATCACGTTCTATTTGTTTACTTTGTAGTCTATGTTAGTTGCGATTTACTGCATTCTATGTTTTTCTAAATGCTATGTTTTGTTTAGTTTATAATATAATGAAGCCTCGTATGCTATGTTTTACCATGTTCTTTGCGATAACTATATATTCAATCGCAATTTACTGCATTCTATGTTTATCTATACTCTATGATTTCTTTAATTCACACAGCCTACACTTAATGTAGGCTACTTTTACTTCCTGTGCATCTATTGACAATGAACCGTCTTATTCTGTGTTTTACCATGTTCTTCATGTTTACTATATATTCTATACCCATTCTACATTCTATGTTCTATTGGCATATGAATATTCATTGAGTATTACAATTGCCATCTATGTTTTTCCCAGTCTATGTTTGATTAATTTACTAAATGTATTCTAAAATCGTTTTTCCTCATAATCAATTAATTGTTATTTTTCTATGGTTGCGATGTTTCATTCTATGCCTTTATTTGTGCTTCGCATTAGCGGCTCATTCACATTTCACAGGCATTATTCATACTTGGCTCAGTTCACAATTTTGTGATAAAATTGGCGAAATGCTTGCGATGTTTCTTTCTTTCTCTCTCACTCTCTCTCTCTCTCTCTCTCTCTCTACCACACGATCGTTCTCTGTTGCCCTCGCACATGTTTTAAATTTCCATTCCTTATCAATGCAGTTTCGTAACTTTCACGACTTGTCTGTGTTGTTGTTGTTGTTGTTGTTGTTCTTTGTCGTGCATTGGCAATTTATCAGCTGGTTGTCTGAGAGGGGTCAGTCCCAGCGGGTGGGCGGGTTGTTAATGGTTGCGAGGGGTTGGGTAAATTGAGACGCGACATGAAAACATCGCGAGCATTTTGCAATTAATGTCGCATTTCTGTTGTTGTTACTCGATTCGCAACCGCACAACAACGACAACAACAACAACAGCTACGAGAATAACAACAACCAAAGCCAATTACAACAATTTGAAACCCAATTACAATTGCAATTTGCAATCAAATGCAATGTTCGTGCCCGATATATGCTTATAGATGTATATATATTTAACATACACATATACGTACGTATGTATGTATGTGTGGATCTACTGGTAGGTGTGTCTTAGACATTTCATTCGAATCGATTTCAAAATATTCATTCGCATTCACAACATGATTCATTTTCTTTGCTCGTTCACTTCGTGGGATAGAATTCCGCATAAATATTGTTGTCTACACGTTCTTCTTCTTCTTCTTCTTTTGTGTGTGTTTCACCCTCAGCAAAAGTTGAACATCGCCGGACTTTTCAATAACTGCACAACTACTATACCCTGTACTCGGGAGTGGGTAACATACTGTTGCTCTAAAGACTCTTTTACTATAGATGATAAGATTTTCAAAAGACCTTAAGATCATATAGAAAATAGATTATAAAGGATCCACTTTTAGTTTGGTATTATGCAAAGTACAAAAAGTTAAGTTAAGTTTGTTGGAGCCAAAAGTCGAACTATTCATCCTAAATTCAAAGTCTTAAGTACAAAAAAAAAGATTTTATATGTTGCCAGCTTTCCCGTCGAATACTCTTTTGCATGTGCGTATACATACAGTAATCACTGTACTAACCTATGTTTATCGTTTAGCTAAGTTTGTCCGAATTTTTGTAGGTATCTTCTAGTCGAACTCTGCAAATATTCAATTTGCTTAAGTTGCATGCTCCTATATAGTATATATATACATGCATATATAGTCGACCCACTGTATATCGTGCATAGGCACTGTATCAACATGTGAGGAGTTAGAGTTGAGATTTCTGTTTGCCTGATTACTATGCAAAGTGTGAAACGCAATTGTCAACAAATTGTCAACCAAACTTGGGCTAGTTGAGCACAATTTCGACAACCAACGGCGAAGAGGTAGGGAAGGGGGCGTGGCTAGCGAAATGCGAATCGCGTTTCATTTGGAGCCAGTAGCGCCTCTTTTTGGAGCCCATTCGCGATGGGAGCCAGCTGCTCCATTGTAGTTGACAGTTGTTGTGGTTGCCGTTGACTGATAGTGTTCGATTTCAAGGCCAAATTGGGTAGCTTGACTTGACTGGCTTTATGCGTTTGCATATTGGGACCGTTAAATGAAAATGCCGGCAATGGAGCACAATTATATAAGAATGTCAGCCCAATTGGGCAGCCAAATGGGCGCCATAAATTAGCTCAATTAACCGATTCGCTATGAATATTTATTTATCATCGTCTCTTTTTTATTGGCTATTGAGGGCTATAAAACAAACAACAAATAGCCTGCAGATATGGAGAATTCGAATAGTTAATGTATATATGTACATATATATACATGTATATAAACTGCTGATCTGAACTTTAAAAGTAATCTTTTTTTATTATCCTAAGGAGCTTTTCGAATTTAAAGCTACTTTTTTTTATGTAAAACGAAAAGTCTGAAAATTAAAAAAAACTATATATAAACTATATAAAATACATTTTCATGAACTATTCAGTTAAGTCTCTTTCAGAAGTATTCTAATGATGCGTGAGCCAAGACACATTTGCTTATATAAAGCTTAGTTATACTCGTATATATAAATCAAATATTTGTAACCAAATCATATTTAATATAATCGTATATATAAATCGAATAGACATAATCCGCGGAAATTCAAAATGTTCGATAGTTTTTGAAGAAACATCGTTTACATTTGTATGTAGACAGCTATATGATTGAGATACATCGTATTTTTGTATGCTTAAGCCTATACGATGTTTCAGCATACACATATATATGTATACCTATATATACGTATATATAGTTAAGCTTGATCTGTAGCACAACTAAACTGAATGCATATACTAATATGTTCTTTCGTTTACAGGGTATTTCGCTGTCCCTTATATATATATTCCCATATTAATATATTCATATTCAAATATTCATATTGATGGATGCTCGACACAAAGCAAAGCTTGTCAATGAATGCATTTATTCGTTTCTAACAACATATTCATTGTGAGTGCATTTCGAGTCGACAACTCGGATGAATTTGCACATCCATGAATGTGATTCATATGCATATGAATGATTAATGAATGATTATCGCTTAGATTTACATATACATACATGTGTACATACATACACATGTGATGTATATGCGCGGAAAATTCCCCATTGACTGAAGTCCCGTTAGGCGGCAGCCCCAGCTTAAGCGCCGCATAAGTGGAATGCAATAAACTTTCGAGTTTCGCTTAGTCGAAAAAGCCAAAGTTATGCGCTCGAAACTTGCAAAACAAAATATTTTCACATTTTCCATTTTCACATTTTCTTTTTCTTTTTTTGCTTTTCTTTATATGCTTTGCTTCTTGATGCTTAATGGGGCATATTAGCTTTAGCTGATTTAAGTTTTTTGTTGCTGTAGCTTTCAAAGCAGTTATATTTTAGTTTCAAAGCCAGCAAAGTGAATTTATTTCAAATCAGGCTTAAACTAACTGAAGATCAAGCTGTAAATATACAATATAACCCCCGAATAGAGTTGTTGCCTTACAGTTATAAAGTCTCAGTTGTGGAGTATATTTTATTGCTCGTGATCTATTTTAAGAAAGTTTATCTTTGGCTATTTCATTAACAGTTTTACAATCATGTCACAGTTTTGCAGTCACATTGAGTAAGTCACAATTGTGGAAGTGATATTGTGACTTGCTCTCTAAAGACTCGAGTCCATTAAGTCACAGTTCTAAACTAAACAGAGTTTGACTTAACACAAATAGCATAATCTAAGAAAGTTTTAGAGTCATTGGATTTCAGTTTTAGAGCTACTGAATTAAGAAATTGATGTAAGCCAGGCTTAGCCACTAACCATTTTTTGAAAAGAAAAATTACATTTAAGATTAAATAATGCCCGAGAGCTCGGCCAGAGACTAGCATAAGACTAAAACTGAATTATACTTCTATTTATTAAGTCAACCAACCCAATTCATTATAATAAATAAAATTAAAAAAAAGAAAAAAAACTTATTTAAGCTTGTACTCTGCTTACAGGGTATAATCGCAGTCGAGCAAAGACAAACTTGTTTTCCTCTTTCTTTATTTTTTGCATTTTAAAAATCATTTTTATTTATTTTCATTCGTTTTTTTTTTGTTAGGGGTAGCACACTATATGGTGTATGCCATAGACCGTTATGTGCTTAGTAATTTTTCAAATTCTCTCGTGTGTTCAGTGGGGGCGGAGGGGGGTAGGTGTAGGTGAAGGCATGGCTTTTGGTGGTGGCTTCGTTGCTTGTTCGCTTGTTACAACAAATTATTGGCGTTGCGCTTGGCACGTGCGCGACGCTCACCCCAAAGCAATGACCAAGCAGCCACCCACACGGGGCTTTACTGTAATTGATTTCGTATTGTTGCTACCGCTGCCACTGCTGCTGCTGCTGCTGCTGCTGCTGCAATGAATGCGATTGCTGCGTGCCACGCTTAACGTTTACAGTTTTTGCTCTTTGGCTTTTGTAATTGCCCACCAAGGGGCAGAGGCGAGGGCGGGTTTATTTGCAGGCTAAGGTTTATTTGCAGATCCATCTAGCCAAAAGTTGGCCGTCTGGTGACAACATTAGCAAATTGATTTCGACAGACTTTGAATGGTCGTTGAGACGCTGCTTGTTGTTGTTGTTGTTGGCATTGAGGCAGCATCGCCGTGCCGCTATCCGAAACCGAAACCACATCCCGCATACACACACACACACACACACACACGCATTACATCTATATATACTATATAACTCAAGGCCTGCGCACTTTGGCACGCCCACGCTGAGCGCCCACATCAAAATGCCAGACGGCGCGGCGTTCAACAGCGACAACAACAACAACAACAACAGCAACAACAGCAACAACAATGCTGGCGATAAGCAAAGTTATCTAAATAAATATATGGCCTGCGACATGCGTTCATAAATTGTGTAAATGTAAATCGGATTTTTGTATTTTATTATTAGAGATTTCATTTGATACACATTTTTTTATATTTTTATTGTTATTATTCGTGTTGCTGTCGAAAATTTAGAGAATTTGATTTTAGTTTTGGTCTTAATGAATTTTTAATTTGTCCTCTGCAATTTGTTTGATTTGTGAACTGCGAGCCAAAGCCCTGAAATACATTTATTAAAAGAAAACATGAAATGGGGGAGGAGGGGGCGGGGCAGTGTGTGACTAATTTGTGTTGCCTCATGCATGCGGCAAGATGCTTACACAATTCTTTGCATCTAACAGATACATTTTGGCCTTTTCTCGCGCTGGCTGGTGAAAGGAGCAGCAACAACTAATCAAAGGCGTTGAGATATTTATGATAAAAGTCAGCTACAAAATGCAGCCGCGCAACATTTCGATGCGAGCAGCGGCAGCTGTTATTAACAAAGCTCTGTATACAATGGATAACAAGAAACTGCAACAAAAACAAAATATGAAAGTGCAGCAGCAGTAGCAGCAGCAACAACAACAACAACAACAACAGTGCAATCGAAAAGCGCAACAAAAAAACAAAAAACAAAAAATTAGAAAAAAAGAGACCGAAACAAAAACCTGCTAAGCAACTTTTACGCTGCAGCGCGCGTGGAACGCATTGTGGATGCCATTTTGACAGCGACTGACAAACGGTACCCACCCAAAACACCAAAAATGCAGCGGCCCATTGCGAAAGCTGCGACGCCGACGGCGACTGCACGATTAACATGCAGTTGGAAAGAGAGCGCCTTAGCTGCAAAGCTGCGCCACGCAGTTTCCCACTCGTTTGCAGCGGTCAATTAATAGACCAATAAGTGCTGTAAGAAGAAGCAGCAGCTAGGCTGACGTCATGGAGCAGAGCTAGAGCAGAACAAGCAGCGACTGTGCTGGAGTGGCAGGGGAAACGTGTGGATTCTAAGCTAAGATCTCAATATGGCAACTAGTTCTAATTAGAAACGCAGCCGAGGCGCAATTAGAAGCAACAGCAAAGACTGTAAGGTGCCAAAGAGGGGAGGCGGAGGCAACGGCAGAGACAGAGGCAGAGGCAGCTGCTGCCCTACGTACAAGAAGAAGTGGGCAGTAAAAACTAATGAATAAAAATACCACAAAGCAAAGGAGAAGACAAAAGTGGGAGCAGCGGAAACGGTTTAATTTGCGCTGTTAATCGTATCAAAGATATCAATCAACAGCGGGCGAACGTACTAAAGAAGAGTTCCCAGATCTGCAAAAATTGGCAAATGTCATATCTGCCTGGGAGGCAGCCAGGCTGCATGCAAGAATTAATTCATGATCCTAGCTCCCAGCAGAGTGTTGCCAGATCTGCAGAAGTCCACTTCCAATATTTATGATAGACTTTCTGATCTGCATATTTTTTGTCAGCTGTATGCATATCCAAAGTTGTATTTATGTTTCTAGACAAGAACCACAAATAAGCAATTGACACTTTCGCGTCGTTCGATTTGCATATGAATCGAATTAAATCGATATACAAACGAAATGCCGTACAACATTTCATCGCTGGGGAAATTAACATAAAAAGTCTACGATCGACGTTTGTTTACAGTTTCTACACTTCAGTAGAAGTCGTTGAGCGGGTATATTAGTTTTGAAGATCATATCTCAAATCGAAAAACCTTTTTAGCAGGCAAATAAATTGGGATTTAATTAATTATTGGCATTATTATAATACATATTATTTTTTTAAGTGTAGCAATATTTACTGAACTCAGAATTCTCAGTTAACTAACTAACAGATCAACTGAGTGTCAACCTTCAGTCAACGCTCCCCAATAGCATTTAAAATATTTTGAATTTCTTTGTTGGTCGCTAGGTCAAGTTGTAGTACCGTTAAGAACTCGTATTCCCCTACCCATACCCCTCATCCAGAAGCGCGCTATCTTTATCTATAGCGCATTAATTAAGCACTCTACCTTTTGAAATGGTATTAAAATGCTTTCAATTTGCCAGCGTCTCACGTTCCCCCAGCAAAATCAGTGGGGCAAATAACGAAGAAATAGAAAATATAATAATAATAAAAAATTGATAGCAGGCATTTTGTAGATCGCGTGCGCTATAAAAACTTTTCATTTCAATCGCTGGCAACGTTTACCAAAAATATTTTTATAACAATATTTTTAAGTGTTTTTACAGAGCTTACAAAAACAAAAACAAAAACTAAGTTGCTCGTGTTTTTATGTTTGTTGTTATTTTTACGCCTTGGACTTGTTGAATCATCGAAAACAGAGCATTAAAAAAAAAATAAACGAAATATGATGCACACACACACACACACGCACAAGGCCCACACATACATAGATACAGTCCACAGCAGCAACAACAACAGCTGCTGCTGCTGCCAGGCAATGTTGCAATAATTATCAAGACCCCCAGACCCAGCAATAGCAGCCCCTCTCTCTTTCTTTCTCTCTCGCGCGCGCGCGCGCGCTCTTCCTCTTCATCTTCTTCTTGTGCTTAGCCCAACGCAACTGTAAAAGTTCAACACAAATATCTGACGATGACGCCGACGTCGACGACGCAGCTTGCTCATTTGCAATGCCAATGCTGCGCGTGGAATGTGCGAGAGCGCCGCAGCTCACACACACACACACACACACACATACACTTACTTTGACCTGCCACTCGCTCTCGTTCAGGCGCGATCTTCCGCTCGCATTTTGCATTCTCAAAGAGGGTGGGTGGGTGTTCGGTCAGCTGCCACCCATGTTGCAAGCTACAACTGCTGCAGCTGATCAGCTGATGCTCATTAGCTAACTGTTCATAGAGTTCAACAGTTCAATTTAGAGGAAGAAGAAGAAGAAGAAGAAGAAGAAGCAGCAGTCGAAGTAGATTCGGCATAGATATAAGCATGAAATTCGATCAGTGCGTGACTAAGAGAAAACTTTAATTATTTCTTATCGATCGTATTCCCATGCAGAGATTTCAGAAAAATATACAAATGTCTATATAGAGAGATTTGGATTTCTAGCCTAATTAGTTATATTAATTTAAGAAATATTCGCTATGAATGCAATTGCAATGAAACATTTTCCCGGAATCGGAAACAGTGAACGTCACAAAGAGCAGCTTTATTAGCCCCGTCACTCACACACACACGCACACACACACACAAACACACACACACACACACACACACACACACACACACCTAGTTGAGCTGGCAACCTGCATTGCTTGCACAACGTCATATGGTCAATGGCATCCACACACGATCCACAGGCGCAAGCCCAAGCCCAGGGCCAGTTACAGTTAAAGTTTTAGTTACGTGAATGCGGTTGAGCGGCGGGCGGGCGGCTGGGCGCAAGAGAAGGCAGCTCGTATCTGATTACAGTTTGAATGCTTGCAATGAACCAGAAAATTTGCTTTGTGCCCAGTTTTGTTCGTGCTGCGGCCGCATCAAATGGTTGCCCGTGCAGTCCAGCCGGATGCCTCGGACGGACAACGGACAGCGGAACAGGTGCTGCCAGGCCATAGCCACTGGAGTTTTGGCACACACACACTCCTCTCTCTCTCTCTTGGTTAGTCTTTGTCATCCACTTGGCTTTGTCTGCACACAAAAAAAGGAAAAAAGTGCAAAAGCTGGCAAAGATTTGCGATAGCTGCCAGCAGCAACAACAACAGCAACGAGATTAAAACGTGACTGGCAACAAGTAAAAGCCGAGGAGTCGAAGCGGCAGCAGCGGCTCCTGATGGATGCCAGGCTTGGTGAAGTGCGGCAACAGTGCCTCAAAGCAAAAACTACGACAATTACAGTTATTTTATGAGTTTGCAGAGCATAACCAATGCATTTGCCGTCGGCATCGCTGTCGACGTCAGCTGCAGCAGCGGCAGCGGCAGCGGCAGCCACTTCATTTTGCAAAGAGAGCGGAAATTTAATGAGCAACACCCGCGTGCAACACCCCCTCTGCGTTTCATCAAAATTTCTCTCTATGCCACAAGCCCAGCTTCCCCCCCCCCTCCCCCTCTCACCCTGCAGCAGCGCTGTAATGATGCATTTAGCTGATTATGAGGCGCAAGCCTCGAGTTGCAATTTGCAAATGCCAAACTGGAGCAGCGAAACTTGCAACAAGCAGCTTGCAACTTTTGTGGTCATTTAGAGCGCAGCGAAGGATTTGTGGGTGTGCTTAATGGGGAACGCGTGCTTCGTGGAAATTCCAAATGCAAAAAAATCCAGAAAAAAAAAACATTTCAGCGTCTATTTTTCAATTAGGTTGATCTCTGCTGGTGTTGACAGAGTTTTAATGGGCTTGACGTGGTTACACAACACTGGTTAAATGCTTTAAGCAGCCGGAACAACCTGCAACTGTTGAAAATACAATTTCCGCTGCTTTGAGATACACCAAATTGAGTTGGAGCTGAACAGCAATAGACATCACAAATATTGCTGCACTCAGCAACACTGAAATGCTTTTGACAGTTTACATATTAGATTTCACCGCTAACCAACACATGTTTAAATAAACATAGTTTAAACATAATTTAAATGAAAGGAAAGACAAAAGCATTTAACAACAGCTAGACAGCTGTATTCAAATGAAAATAAACACCGTTTTCCAACACTTACGTATTTGACTATCGCACAGCAATGCCTGAACTCCATAGAGTCTTCGTTTTCATATGATTCTAGTATAGCTGCATATAGGATATAGCATATTAGGGCAAACTATAGCTTCGAAAACGTTTTGCAACACTGGCTTTTGGGTTAGTTTATAAAGAAACTTAACAGCATTAGTGATAAATTCGTATTGAGACTGTAAAAAGGTATTATCAATTACTATAAAGTTATCTGCCTAAAAATATAACTCATTGTATGCATTGGGAAGCACTTTGCAACACTGGCTCTACAGCTTACTCCAATTAAATGCTACTAAAAATTTGATTGGCTAACTTTTATGTTAACTATGCTCGGCAAAGGATACTTAAAGGCATTCAATACACATTCACACTCACACTCACACACACACACACACACACACACACACACATATACACCCAGACATAGCACTTAAAACATAAACTTTGTTTATATCATGGCTCTTTTGGGCCACGTTTATTGACTTGGCGTCGCACGCGACTTTCACATGAATTGTGTGGCCAAAAAAACCAACTGTTGCCAGGTTACTTGCCACCAACTGGTGCCACGACATGGCGCTGGAGAGGCAAATCAATCGCTGTAATGACCCAAATGGGATTTTGTTTCGCTTGGCGGCATAATTCACGGCTGCATAATACACTCGACAGCGACAGCTAGTGAGAGAGTGAGAGAGAGAGAGAGAGACTCCATTTGATTTCTGCTGAAGTGTGGCAACAATGTGTGGCATGGGCTGGCTGGCCTGTCAATGTTGCCACCATTTGCGGCAATTTCTTTTCTGCTTTTCGGCTCGGCTCGGCTCGCACTTTTATTTGTGTTTATTGTGTATGGCAAAAGGTTAACGCAACGCCCTATGTCTACAATAGAGCCCCGGCCCCCTTTCCGCTCCCTTCCCCTCACGGCGATCCTCCACACCTCATCCCACTCTTTCTCCATTTTCGTTTTACGCCTGCTTGCCTCGCCTTGTGGCCGCTTGCCGCTTGCCGCTTGCCTCGTGCCTCGTTTCGTTGCTGTTCGTTTAATTTTATTGCCTAATTTTCAACTTTGATTGCCGGCACAGCCCGCAGCTGGCACGCCCCCTGCAGCCCCTGCATCACTTTCACGCTCGTTGACATTTCTGTTTTGTTTTCTTTTTTCGCCTTTGAGTTTTCCCCAAAGTTTTTCTTTGTTTCCCCCCGCTCAACTTTCAATTCTCGACCGGCTGCCTGCGAACATAATCAATTTTTATATTTATTTTGCATTTTTATGCGGCCGTTGCGGCTGTTAATCGAGCGCCCACTTCTATCACTCGCTGCCACGCCCACACGCATTAGGCCGCCCAACTGAATGTCACGCCAGAAGCAGAAGAAAAAGCGATAACAATAAGCGTTAAACTGTTTCAATGCAATTTAAACAATTACAGAGCAATTAACATTTCCAAAATGTACAAGAACTGTTCTTCCACGAGAAGTACTTTATAGCTAGTTAGAACTGTGATCTAATGGAGATGGAGAAATTATTATTCTTGAAAGTGTATATGTAGATATTCCTAGGAAACTTACAGCTTATGCAAATAAAAGAAAATATCTAAGATATAAGATATATCTTATCTTAAGTCGCATCGTTAATCTTTGCCTTACGAAGTTTGAATTGGGACCCATTCAATGTTTGCTCTCTTAGTAGGCTTCTGCTCCTTGATCTTCCATCATTAATCAACCGTAGAACTTCCCTTGGTGTTATCTTTCTACATAAGTTGATTATTGGTGATATTAACTCCATCTTCTTCTCCATCTTCCTTTGGGGCGTCTCAAGTTCTCTGTTCCTGGGAGACCAACCAGGTAATTCCGTCCTTTACATTTATCACAGTGCACAACAGATTACTCTCTGCACAATTCTTTATATGTGCTTTGTCACACTTATAATCAATTTTATAACGTCTTCTCTCTCTCTCTTCCTATAATAAAATCCTTGCTTTCAGCTCATCTTCGGGAAATTCACCGACAGTACCTAGCTATGAGAAGGGGCATAGCCGGCCGGACTGGCAAAAATCACCCCATCGTTGTCAGTGATTTCCCAACTGAAATCACTATCTACTTTTTATTTCTATATACTTACACTACTAAATTTAATACGTACCAATTTTGTTTAAGTTTTTTATTAACAAAATCTTTAGTTTTATATAGCCCAGTAATATAATATATAAATAAATAAATAATATAATATAATATAATAAAATAGAAATTAAAATTGTGATCAGCTCAGCTTGTTATAAACTGCGAATCAGGAAATTGATTCCAACCTCGCCTTAAAATAGAAGGATTTCTTTTTGAGTTTGTAGTCCTATTGGGACTTATATACCATGCCATGCTACACTATATCATACTATTCTATTTCAATAACATAACTTGACCATGAATTGGAAGCACAATTTATAATGTTCATAGTATTTCAGATATATTGCTTATAAAGATATATATAAATATAAACAAGCTTAACCGCATTCAAGCCAACAACTCTGGCTGTCTAAAAGCTGAATTGTAAACCACATTTAACCCACCAAAAACCGCATGAAATTCTAAATCCATTTATGTTGCAGTCAGACGAATCATCTCAAAATTTGTTAAACAACTTAAACACCTTTTGTGGCCGTGCAACCCACTTTGGGGCAACATGTTGCTGTGGGCATCTAGCAGCAGCCAACGCTTGGGCTTGCCACGTTATTGATCGTGCAACTATTTGCATGCCACAATGTGCCTACATACATAGACATGCATATACATACATGTGGCATACACTTATATAGATATGCAGCTAGATATACGCATGCATATAGAGTTACATATACACATGCACATACATATGTATACACATACACACACACACATACAGCAGCACACCGTGGCAGCCACCCACTTCTCAGGGCTTTATGCCACACTCCTTTAAAGCTGTCGGCGCCAAGCACTGAACTTTGCTTTAGAAAATCATAAAAAACATAAAAAAAAAAACTATGAAATTCTTCACACATCCGCATGCCCAGCGAGCGACCCACTCGACATTCCTCGCCGGCCGCCGGCCGCCGGCCGCCGCTCACCTGGCCACAGCAGAAACAGAAACTGTGGCAGCAAGCAACCAATGTTGCTAACAGTGACAGCAGCAACATTCGAATGTAAAAGCCATTAGCTGGGCCTATGATCGCGGCCAATAACAAACCAGTCAGAATATATATATATATAAGCTATAGCTATATATAGACACCTGTTGGCGTGGGCGCGGCCATGCGCTGTCAGGGCCAAAAGCGAGCCGAGCTGCAACAACATATGCAGGCTGCAGGTGCATTGTTGTTGTTGTCGCTGTTGTTGTTGTTGTTGGTGTTCCTTTGAGAGCAGAACGCCAACGCAAAACCAACAAAAAACGCTGCAATAAATCTTTCAGAGAGCTGCGTATCTGCGTATCTTTGTATCTTATAGATACACGCACTCGCGGCCACGATATCTGCTTCCCATGAACTATCATTAGCATCGCAACAAGAAGTTTGCTTTGTTTTCCAATAACAAACCCCTGTCTCTGTCTCTGTCTCCGCCTCTCTCTCCCTCTCTCTCTCTCTCTCTATCGTCGCTTGTAGGCGGCGTCTTCCACTTGGCTTCGCGGCTTGATTAAATGTTGCCAACGACAACGAACTTGAAGCTCAATCAGTTTCTGTCTGCCAGCTCAAATATGAAAGAAAGTCGCGTCGCAGCCCCTTACCCCCTGGCAACCGCAATTGAGCTGCCTCATCATCAACGTCGTCGTCAACGTCTCAAGAATTTAAAACACAATGAAAAAAAAAACACGCGAAAATTGCGAGCGGAAGTGCTGCTAAAAATTAAGAATCCGCTTTGTCTCCAGCTCATCTGCCGCCTCCAGAGCGTTGCCACCCCGCTCGATTTCGAACTCCTCGCAAGACTTGTTCAAAATTTCATAAAATACAATTAATTATAAACGTTTTCTATTACTTTTGACTTTTCTCAAGAAGAATTTTATTTGATGTGGATAAATGAGTAAAAAAGTGAACACTTTTCTTTTATCATTAGCATTAATATTGTTATTACTGTTATTATTTAAATATCATTATGTGGATAGAGTTGCTGTCCCGTCTTTGTATCTATTCACTTGTCAATTATGTGGATGTTGAAAGTTTGTTGTTACCCCCGAATTTGTTGCAACATCATCAATGGGTCAATAAATTTCACATGTTACTCGTATTTTAAGCTTCAATCGAAAAAACATTTAAGTAAATTGACAGTTTTTCTATCCCTATCTTTCCCTCTCTCACTCTCACTCTCTCTCTCTCTCTGTCTATCTTTCTCTATCTGCGATGATAAACGAGGCAATTGACATCGTGTTGAGCCACAACACAGGCCAAAAAGTTTTGTAATCGCAAACGCGAAACCAAATCGGTTACCAAATAGGTTCGAGTGGGTCTCAGAGAGTTGTGTGGGCCATAAGCTGGAGGGAGCTGGGGCTGCGGTGCTGTGGGGGGAGGGCCATTGATAAGGCAGGTGCAGCGAAGCGCTGGGAAATAACGAAAATGAAAGTCAACTTTGCCTGCGGCTGATAAAACTTTAACGCAGAGTTGCAGAGCGAGAGAGAGAGAGGGAGAGTTTGACAGTATGGTAGAGTGAAAGAGAGAGGAAGAGGAGGGGTCACCTATTTGGATTGCATTTGCTGGCAATTTGATGTTGTTGTTGTTGCTGTTGCTGTTGCTGTCGCTGTTGCGTATTGTTTGTTGTTTGCTATTTGCGCCCGCGGCGAACAATTTCATTTGACTTTAGCTGCTTCGCTTGACACCCCCCCCTCCCCACACACCCAAGCCCCTCCGCCCCCTACTCATTGTTTGCTCAGCGATTTGTGTAGATACAATTCGGTACATCGCATAGATAAACATGCACTCTGCCACTCGCCCAGGGAGCTGGCGGCGCGCTATGTTGTTGGGGGCACTGGTCTAAAGACAAACAAATTACAAACAAATTGTCGTTGTCGATTGTGCCTGCCCATCTCTCTATCTATCTCTATCTCTATCTCTCTCTCTCTCACTCCCTCACCTTCTGTCTCTTGCGGCAAACAAAACTTTCGACTCGCTTCTGTTATCGGCAAGCAACTTGGCGACATTCGTTCGCAGGTGGCAGCGACGGGTCACTGGCCAACTGGACGCACCACTTAATGTGCCACAACATTACACTGAGCGAAAAGCGGAAGTGATATGCAAAATTAAGAATTACTTGTCAAATTGAATTTTCTTGCACTTACAGCTGTGTGCACAAAAATAGCAGTGCAGGAGATGATAACAGAGATTTCAATATTTTTTGCATATTCTTTCTTTCTTTGATCTGCTTGTGAAATATTTATACAATAGTCAAATATATATATGTCGGAGATAGAATTGGGAACTTCTTATCTTTTGAAGTATGCCCCAAGCTTTTGAGGCGAATTGAGCAGTGTTGTGTAATGCATAACCTGAGTGAAGTTGTACAACACCAAAAGAGTGAGAGAGACAACAACAATGAAGATAAATGTGGTTGTTATAGATGAGTGTCTATGAAATAGTACAGTTAGATGCAGAATGTCGACAGAGAAGCGCGCTGAAAGTCTTTGCACAAATATTAGGGACAATGGATGCAAGAAGATACAACAGTCAGCCCTTCACAACTCAACTCTAACATCTCATTAAGTCCCCGCTATATACATAGTCTAATATGACATACTGTGAAACTATATATTCCACTTATTTCTATATCTTCTCCCAATATTGGTAAGTAAATTCCATAAGTATTATATGTAGAACACAAGCCATAAAGAAAATTGTTCCCACTCACGTAAGTGCATAAAGATTTTTATACTCTGTTTCCAAAGGGGAAATAGAGTATATTGGTTTTTTTAACATTACAAATCAAACAGCAGTTCGAATTGTAGGGTAACTTCGAGTCGAACCTTTCACATCTAATAAACTTGTATTTGATTTGGGCTTGGAAAAAATTAGTATTTTCTCTGAGTGTAGTTTCCAATTGTAAGTTCTGAGTTATCGACAGTGCAAAGGCACTGATAACGCAGACAACTTCGTCTTCGCACAGTGTCTATGCTGTGTGTGTGTGTGTGTGTGTGTGTGTGTGTCGACCCCACATGCGACAGTCTAGACCCGAGTTGAGTTGTGGGTAAGATACAGTATCTAAATTGTGTATTGCCATTAAAACTAGCCAATGTTGTTTTGTACTTGCAACACTCTGTGTGTTGCATGCAACTGCAAGGATGCTCTTGTAATAGTTAAGATCAAATAGCATTGGATTTATGGCTCATTGCAATACAAATACTTTTTGCATAGGTTAAAGGTAATACGTTTGTTAATCTAAGTTTTTTGTGGTTTGTGTCAAAAAAAGTCTTAGCACAGTTAAATATATTAGAGTTATTGTATAAGCTACAATAAGAAGTACCTATATCATCTATTTAAAACTTTTGATATGCTTTATTTTAAATGAATTTTACTTATATTTAAAATGAAATTGAAAGAACTACAAATTTCCATTTCCCAATGGGTTTTCATCATATAATCTAGAGGTATATGTGTATATGAACTTTATCCTCTGGTACAGTTATGACAAACAGTTTTATTTGAATGGATATATATTGCATAGCTTTACTTATCTATCTATCTCATTTATGTTGAAAATTCTATTGAAGGAATTACCACTTTAACATTTTCCATTTCTCAAAGGGCTTTATCATATAATATAGAGATAGGATAAAGGGTTTCATTAGATAGTTGTCCTATATCCTCTGAAACAGTCATGACGAACAGTTATATTTAGATAGATATTTATCTTATACCAATATTTGTATTAAATTGAAGGAATTAATCAGTTTCCCAGTTCCCAAAGCGTTTTTATCGTAAGTGGGGTATAGGACATATGATCATAGATGATGGGGTATAAACTCTGGTACAGTCATACCAATATATAATATAGCTTAATATTCTCTTGTATCTCATTTATATAGCAGATTCATTTGAAGCAGTTAATCAATTTCCCAGTTCCCAAATGGTTTCACCGCATGATCTAGGGAACAGTGCATATAGTTCATATCCTATATCCTCTGATACAGTCCTGATAAACAGTTATATTTAGATAGATACATATACATATATCTTATACCATTAATCAATTTCCCAGTTCCCAAAGGGTTTTCATCATGTATGGTACAGGGCACATTATCATAGATGGAGTATAGTCTCTGGTACAGTCATGCTAAACAATTTTATTTAGATATATATTTGACGTATTTATAGTCACTTCTATCTCATTTATATAGAAAATTCATTTCAAGGAATTTAACAATTTCCCATTTCCCAAAGGTTCCACCATATTATTTCAATATTATTTTCTTGACTCTCTTTGAAATGTGTGTCGAGTGCAGGTGGCAAAAATAAATTTGTTGTTTTAAATTGAAATTTTCTTTTTTTTTATGTTTTGTTTTGGTAGCATCAAATTTTCTACGTGGTAAGCGTTTATTTTTTTTTTTTTTTTTACTTACGTGAGCGTAGAGTGAAAAAAAACTTTTCTTTATTTGTTGCAAGCTATGCAAATCTCACTCTCTCTCTCTCTCTCTCACTCTCTCTCTCTCTCTCTGTCTATCTTGCTTAGTCTGTCTCTGTTTGACTTTGGCAGATGTTAATTCTTTGCTTTTATTATTTGAATTCTTAATTTTTACTTTTCGGGAACAGTTCGTTGACGTTTTGTGTGAATTATTTAGAATGCAGCCGAGTGCATAAATTTGCAATGCTGCTGTTGCATTTTCATAGCGCTGGCGTTTTACATGTGTGTAAGTTGTATGAATAAATATATATTTAATTATTTAAACATATTCGTTTGTGTTTCAATTAAAACAAATATGATTTAAATTAAAACTTTTTCATTTAATTTCGTTGTTGCTGTTGTTGTTGTTGTTGTTGTTGTTGCCGCAAGCATTTGCATAATGCACTCAAGCGCTCACTCAATCATTCATACACTCATTCAACCAGTCATTCATTTAACAGCTCGCTCAAGCTGTTGTTATGGCCCCCTTTTCCCCGCCCATTTGCCTCTCCTCCTCCTCTGTAAATACCACGAAATTCAGTCGAGCGCACAATGCAAAACAAATTGAAAAAATTAAAATGAAAAAAAAAATAAAGAAAATACTGAAGAAATTATTTTTTCTTTTTATACAATTTGAGCTCTCCGAAGATCATCTTCATTTTATGCTCTACCAGCCTGTGCTTTGAGAGGAAGTTAAGCTAAGCTTGTTTACAGATTGCATCTTGAGCTATATCTCTATAAATTCATATCTCTATCGTCAATCGCCAATTCATACCTTATATCATTGTCTAGTTAGGTTTTCTATCTATTTTAAACTAAGGTTATTGACAATTTTCCAATTTTCAGCAAATATTGATACAAAATACTATTATACTACTATTAGTAAATCGGTATTAAGTTTATTTTCATATTTTATCTAAGCTTTTTGATACTTTAAATATATTATAAGCATTTATAAGCTCAATGAACTCGTTTACAGGGTATCTGCTAGCTGTGGATACACACATATATACTCCTATTATAGCTCAATATACTCGTTCACAGGGTATCTGCTAGCTGTGTATACACACATACATATATACGCCTATTTTAGCTCAGTAAACTCGTTTACAGGGTATCTGCTAGCTGACACACATATACATATATATATACGCCTATTATAAACTCAATGAACTCATTTACAGGGTATGTGCTGGTTGTGCATTTGCATTCTTGTGCAGTCTTGCGGTATTTTATGCTACGCGCGCGTTTTGCCCGCGACTTTTGCAGCGCCTTTTGCATTGGCACCGAAAGCAAGCCAAGCGCAGTCGACGCCGCCGTCAGCGTCAGCGTCGCAGTTAACGCCGCCACTAACTGCATTTGCTTATGACTTTGGTTGTTCTCTTCATTTTACAGTTAATAAACGTTAACCGCAAGTGGTCCGATGGGGCGCTGGCCCCTTAACGGTGCCCATCTCAGTGTGTGTGTGTGTGTGTGTGTGTGTTGCAAGTGTCGAGAGCTTCATCAACGAACACCCCTCCCTACCGCCACCCCCTAGGCTAATGTGTTGTCACATTTGTTGTAAAATTGATTCGCTAATGATTAGCTGACATTCGAATTACAAAAGTCGAAAGGGAAAATCAAGCCACATGCAACACATGGTATATGAAGACTATACAGAATTTTTCCTTCACACTCACACTCACACACACACACACACACACACACACTTACACACACGCAAATACTCTGAATTGGTATTTATTTTTAGAAAGTTAATCACATGTTAAACACTTCGCAGGCCCATTGGGACATACGAACGAAACAAAAAAATAAAAGAATCTTAAGTTGTGGCACGCACTAAGAGAAACAACTTTCAGGTAGTTAACTAAACCGAATCTTTACAACTTTTCGGTTAATTGTTTGCCCAATGCACACGGCAACAATTTCTTTCGCTTTATGGGCGTGGCTCAGGTGAGCGTAAAAATCTAAAAATTTCCCAAGTATCTAATTAAGTTATTAAACCAAATTTGCCTTCTTTTTATATGCACGCAGAGGGAATACTTTACTTTCGGATTATAGTATATATTCATATTGAAAGAACTATATTTATTCAGATCATTAGATATTATAGTATTTCAGATTGTGGCTAAACTAAAGTTAAAACACTCGACTATGAACCTAAGCTCTATTATATAAATATTTATTTTATATCATATACATTTTCTGCATTTTAAACAAATGATCTTTAAGCTAAATGCACTATTAAGATCCACATAAATTCCAATTAGAAAATTTTAAACCAATTGAACTAGCTCTCGCTCAACTGGCTTAGCATCCACACATCTAACATATAATCCAATTGTAGATCATAATGATATTCGCCTGTAAAACTCAACTGACAAAAACAATTGACAAATTTAAACAAATGAATGATCTTTAAGCTAAATGCACAAGCTATTAAGATCCACATATATTCCAATTGGAATGTAGTTAACCAATTGGACTAGCTGTTGCTCAACTGGCTCAGCATCCACACATCTAACATATAATCCAATTGCTGTAGATCTTAGTGATATTCGCAGTTAAAACTCAACTGACAAAAACAATTGCCACAATTTGAATTGATTACAATAAATATGAATAAAAAGAATTATGAAAATTGGCCAAAACTAGCTAATCTCTGGCATCTAGGCTTTGTGCCTATGGAGCATATCTCTTCTACTGAGTCAGAGTTGCGATTCGATTTGTTGGGGAGATACCACGAAGAGCTACAAACGGGTTAAATATATCGTGACTCAGAGAGTCGGCATTGTCAGCGTGCTGCCCCGCCCACCGCCCGTCGCTGATCCGCTCCAATGCGCTCGCTGCAAACATATCAAAAAACTAGTTGTCGAGCACCAAAAAAAAATTGTTCGACTTGGACATTTTTCAAAAGCAATTTATATGCTCAAATTCAAAGACATATGAAGTTTTATTTGCTGCAATCAATTTTGCATTTATTGCTAGAAAAACAAAACGAAAGAGAAACAAAAAGAAACACAAACAGACGCACACACTTCCAATTCAGCATTCAAACACAAACAAAACAAATTTCGGGCAGCAGCGGCAGCAGCGCTGCCAGCGGCAAAAGCAGAGCGCAAAACGCAAATGCGTTGCCAGCTAAAGCAACAACAACCACCGCAACAACAACAACACGAGCGAACGCTTTGCGTTCCCTTTTTGGGTTTTTTGTTTATTGGGTCTCTTTCATTATTTTAAGTTAATTATTGTTTTATGATATTATATAATATTTGATTGTTGTCAACTAATTATTAAACTCAAAAATAACTGAACACCAAAAACAAAACATAATAATATGTGTAAAATAGAGGCAATTAAAATTTTTGCTCAACGCAGCGCAATTTGTAACAATTCGTATTTGGGTTTTCTTTTTAGTTGGCGTTTTTGTTTTTGTTTTTATTTTATTTTTAATTTTTTGTTTGCTTAGCACACAAACGTTAATTTTGATCGGAATCGCGAACACACGCACACACTAGAGTTACAACAACAAGAAAAACAACAACACAAAAACAAAAAAAAAAACAGAAGACCAACCGCACGCTGCGCTTACAAAACTTGCCGTCCGTCGCCTGTGGAACGCAAAACACAACTGAGCTAACCGAAGCCGGCTGTGGCCGGCCGATAGCAGCAACAGCGGCAGCGGCAGCGACGGCGACGGCGACGGCGACGACGAAGCTCGTGCGCTCGTATTTGTTCGCTCTTTTGCGCTGCCACCCGCTTACCTTAGTCTCCAACGCACACTGGGCTCTCTGCTATTTGCTTTAGATTGAAGTTTTTGGTAACAGATGGCATTACATTTAAAATTTTATATATTAAGAGACAATGTCTATCTGTATGCTAGATGAGCGACATATTTGAATACAATACGAGCCATATTCTATACATATGTAACTTATTAGGCTTTAAAATTAGTTACAATTAAACGACTTCTAAGGCAATGTGCATTGGTGCGCGCTTGTTGTTGGTGCTTCTTTTGATGCTGTGTGAGCGAACGGGTATCTGTATGTGTGGAACGAGTTGGCCGTTGGCGTTCATCGCAGTCGCAGTCGCTGCGTTGGCAGCGTTATATATTTGATATATTTGTTGTTGTGGTTGCTGCCGCTACTGCTGCATGCGAACAAATTGCGCAAATCGCATGCGTTTTTCAATAGCTGCAGATCGCTGGGCGTCGATTGCGTATGCGTGCCATATGCGTACGGGCATGCAACTGCAACTGCAACTGCAATTTGCCACGCATTGCAGGTCGTGTGATCAAAATCAACAAACAGCAAACAACAAAAGCAACTAATAACAAAACAACAAACAAAGCGTCCGCATTGTTTTTGGTCAACCGCATTGCAGACGCGCATTAAACGCGTGCGTTTTACAACACATGCGAGCAAAAAATTACAACAAAAATAAAAACTATTAAAAGATTCAGTGCACTGTGCAGAAGTGAAGCTCCGCAGCCTAAAACAGACGGCCATATCGTTACCCCTTGTTGCCTACTCTTCAAGTTGCTTGTACATTAACATACGTATGTATAGATGTATTTATGTACGCACACTCATGTGCATGTATGTATGTATGTAATCTTGTATGCATAAAGAAGTGTAAGTGTGTGCTCATTAAAGTATTACACTGTCAGGCAACAAATTGTGAATTCGAAAAAATTCAACGCCAAATAATTGAATTTACATAAGTTTTAAACATTGAAAACGTCATAAATATTTTTACGTTTATAAAATATTATTATTTTCTTTTTTCTTTTTAGCAAGAGTTACTAAATCAAGGAGTTACTTATTAAATCGCTTTAATTTGGTCAAAGTAATGTGATCGCAAAAGCTGTGCAACAAAAACTTTTGTTAAGCTGTGTAAAACGCGCCCAATTCTGCTGACGTCGCTGCTGTTGGCCAAGAAGCTTTGCGAAGCGTGCGAAGCAGAAGCAGCGGCAGCAGCAGCAGCCGTAGCAGACATAGCACTGAGAGAGCGGCGGCGAACAAGAGAGTGGGAGCCACTGAAGATCGTTGTGTGGCGCTGAAGGCGGCCGCCAAGGAAGTGGAACATGTGTGCGCAAGTGAGCGGTTTTGCGTGTCGGTGTCTGTGTATGTGTGCGTGAGCGTGTGCTAGTATGCGTGTATTTAACATTGTCATGGCAACTTGAACGTGGGAGAGCCCTTCGCTAAGCTGCTTTACAGTTTTGTTCTTGCAGCGGCCTTTGTTCTTGCCGTTGTTGTTATTGTTGCTGTTGTTGCTGCGGTGGCCTCGACCGATCAAGCAAGCAAGCAAACGATCGACCAGCTGTTGCTTTGTTGTGACTAGAGCAGCGCTGCCGACAAAAGAGACGAAAAAAGTAATGAGATAAAAAGAGAGCAGGAGTTGCCGTATTGTCAGCTATTTAGCAGGCAACGATGACAAATTGCCTGCGCTTGAGTGTGAGAGAGAAAGCAAGGTAGCCAGAAATAAATCAAAATTAATGCCACACAATTATTAATTAAAATAATTAATGTGCTCCTGCTTAGAAAGCTTTGAGTAGGCCCATTGCCTACAATTGGCTGAATGCCATTATAACTCACAATTCTTGGCCATTTGGCAATGGCAGCCAGTGCGAGGGATTTCGCCTTTAATTACATATGGAAAGCTCACCGCACACACACACACATACACACACACATACAAGCAGTCAGAATAATTGAGAGGGGCAGCAGCAAGGCGACAACATGTGCTCACAATTGCAGTTGCTGTCCCGCTCCCACTCCCTCTCTCTCTCTCTCTCTCTCTCTCTTTCTCATATATTACACAAATTGAAAAACTATTGACAAGGCAGCGTGGCTCCCCCTCTGCCCCCCTTGCCGCTGCTAACGGGTCCTGCGGCATTATCACATGCGATAAATATTTATATGGAAATGTAATGACTGCCCCAATTCTCCCACTCTCTCGGACTCTCTCTCCCTTGCTGCTTTACTATCGCCGCTTCGCTTTGTCTCGAACGTTGCGCAATTAATGTCACCACATCCTTTGGGCCTTATTAATGTCCTTGGGCCTTATGCCGTCTGGCCGGGCGGTGGGGTGGTCGGCCCATTAATGTCGCCCCATCGCTCCGGTAAAAACAATTAATTTGCCCATAATGCAATTTATATCGGTTTCGGTTTCGGTTCGCTTTCGGTTTGGGTTTGGGTCTGAGGTCTGGCCAACAGCTTTCTGGTCCATTGGCTTACGCATATCCTGCGAACAGGCATCCGCCCGTTCGCTTGCTCGGTTAGCCACATAATGTGCATATTTCTGGTTGCTTTTTAAGGCCAAATGATTAATTATTAAACCGGCAACAATTTGCAATAAACAATAAACAGTTAGCGCAGTCTCTGAATGGCTCAAAACAAGCCAAAGCAACAGGAACACAGACATCCTTGACAGATTGCATGGTTAGACAAAGGATTTACTGAAGCCAAACACTTGTGCAGCTCCACAAATAATTTTGGCAAATGACTCTCATTTCCTCATTACAAAAGATAACAATTTCATAAAGCATAATGAAAATCTGGAGGAATGGGCTAACTTCGACCATGTCGAAGTTTGATAATACCCTTGTAATTGTAAAGGATTTTGTTTTGGTATTGGGTTTTCTGATTCGTCAAGAAAAGATTCATTTGGATAATTTTTAGATCTCAGCTTTAAAATTGTAGAAGATAAAGTTTTTACCGATTTGGCACGCCCTTAATAGGCTTAGCTTAATATACTATATGTTTTTGTATGGGGTGACTCATTCGAACATATGTTGCAAGTCTCTTGCTCTAACAGCGCCCAAAATATTAGAAAATTTATGTTAAACACTAGATAGACTTCCTGATTTGCAGCACCCCTAGTGGGGGTGAATATATAACTGATTGATTAATCTTAAGGAAAATTAGGATGTTCTAGTTCTTAAACTGTAGAAGATATAGTTTTACGCGGTTTGCCATGCCCCCAATTGACATAGCTCTATATATTTTTATTTTTCTATGACAGTGGGATACATAAGTAAATGGTCCACATTTCAAGTCTCTGGCTTTAATAACGTCGAAATTTACCCACTAAAAGAGCTATAGATATAGTTGCCCGATCTGTCAGATTCCGAGATATACAATGCCTGCAGCAGATTGGAGCCTATGTGCAAAATTTCAGGTCTGTAGCTCTAATAGTCTCTGAGTAGATTGAGTTGATCCAGAAAGACGGTCAGACGGACAGTGCCATACCAACTCAGCTCGTCGTGCTGATCAAGAATATATATACTTTGTATGGACGGAGATGCTTCCTTTTGTGCATTGCAAACTTCTGACCAAATTAATAATCCCTTTTTACTAACTTGAAATTTATCTGCTTTATTTTTACAAATTTTTGAAGCACAGATTCTTAGCATATTGAATATTAAATTTCTCAAAACACATTTAAAAATAATTATTAGTAATTAGCTACATCTCATGCCCTTTAAAAACCCTTTAAGATCTCTTATATAAGAAACACTACTAGTTTATGTTAAAGTATTAGCAACAGCCTAAAAAGCCTAAAAGCATGCATTAAAGTTTTTTTTCTCACATTTTTAGCTTTTGTCAAATTGAGCTTAAAATTGAAGCTGCCATAGGCCGAAAATTGAAAATTCCAAGAACAATTGACTGAGAATAAATATTGTAATACAATTGTGAATGGTAGACAAAGTAGGCTAAGGTAGATCTTTGTATGCAAATATATCAGATATATATAAACAGTAATTAACCGTTATACGATTTTGTTTGGACTTGGGTTAATGGGCATATATCAGTCCACTGGCGGCAGGAATGGCAGATCCAGTGGGTGTCTTCTCTGTAAGCGCCTGGTGAGATGGCTGTTGTCAAGAAGACGTATATCATTTCATGATACCTTACGCTTAGTCTGCGTACTTCATCTTTCACGTAGGGGATATTAACGTCTGACGTATGGGGGAGCGTCTACAGAGCGGCGCAGGAACATGTTTTGGAAGCGCTGGAGTACCTCCGTGTTGGAATGTGAAGCCGTTCCCTATAATTGAATGCCGTATGTCCAGACGGACTTGAGGATGGTTTTGTACAACAAGAGCTTATTTTTCACGCTGAGCTGCGACTTACGGGCAAGCAGCCAGTGCATTTTGCGGACTTTTAGGTTGTTTTTGATATGAGCTGACCAGTTTAGCCTTCTATCTAGAGTGAGGCCCAGATATTTAACTGTTTCTACCGTCGAGAGCATTGTGAGTAGTAAAGGTTATGTGCTTGCTCTTTTTAGAATTGATTGCAATGTTCCATTTCGTCAGCCAATGCTCGATTAGTCACATTTGCAGCTGCGAGTAGGCAAAGCAGGCAGTGTCATCAGCGTAGGTGGCGATAACGAGCTTGTCGTCATTCCGTTGAGAGAGATCAGCGGTAAACAGTGCGTACAGTATGGGTCCCAATACACTGCCCTGCGGGACTCCAGCTGGGATTCTACCGATGTCAGATAAGGTATTGCCATGCCTCACGTAGAAGCGCCGATTTGCCAAGTAAGACCTCAGAATGAAGTATATCGGAGCGGGGAGCCTCAGTTTCAATTTGTAGATCAAGAAAGACTGCAGAGCAGTACTGCTTGTTTTCAAAGGTGAGTAGAATTTCTTCTACTATCCTGTGGTATTGCCCGGGAGTACCATGATGCGCTCTAAAGCCAAATTAATACTCGGGAAGCAGGTTTATTTCAAGCAGTGGCAGCACTCTGCTCAGAAGTATTCTCTCGAAAACCTTGGAGAGAGTGGCCATAAGGCTAAGGTAGATCTTTGTATGTAAATATTACAGTTACTCAAAAAGATAGTCTCTCTCTTTCGCTTCTCTAAGATCTTTATAGAAATTAAGGAAAACATACAAAAATCTTTAAGTTTTCGAATTTCCGCAAATTGAAATAACGTCTGCAGTTGAGTTCGCTTTTGGACATAATTGGAGCCACCCATGAATCGAATCTTAGACGTTAGCAGACAGACAGTTTAAACCGGCAGCACAGCATATTTTCCCATACTGTAAACAAGCTGTCAAATCAAGAAAATGGGTGGGAAAACCCAAAGAAAAAAAGCGAAATAAAATCGACAAATGTTTTGCTGCGGCTGCAGGCATATGGAATAAAGTTTTTGGAATACATTCTGCGGGATGTCAGCGCATTATAGAACATGACATCTACACGCAAGTTGATTGGCAGAATGTCGCTTGCAGTCGCAGCTACAACTATAGCCAAAAGATACAGATACAGATACAGAATGCTGAAAAACTTTGTACTTACGAGTCGCAGCAAAAGTAAGGCACAAACTCACCTGCAAAAGAGAAGCAAAAGAAATGACATTAATTAAATTTGTTGCATTGCAACTAACGCTTTACACTTTAGCCATAAACAACAACAAAATAACATTAACAAAAAACAAAAAAAAAGAAGAAGCAGCAAATGCTGTTGCTTAAAATAATTAAAAACTTTACGGCAACATTTTCAAAATTGTTTTGTGGCTCCCACAGGCCATTGACGGGTTCAAGAAATTGGCGTTCTTCGGGGACACGCCCACTAAAAGACGCCCGCTGCTCAAAGTAGCAAGTGCCCCCTCGACCCCTTAGCCCCTACGTCCTACTTCCTACTGCCTGATAGCCATCGTCAGCAGCTTAAAAATATTTTTTACGATTTGACTCTCCCTTCTCTCCCTGCCCCCAGGGCGGAGCAGTTCGGGGGGGCGGGCACTCGGACAACACAGGACAACTGTAGCCTGTAATTAAATAATGCCCATGCCCACTTCCGGGCAGCGGCAACAAAAAGATACAAAAGTATCTTAACGGCATGCGGCGCCATTTGAAGTTGAAGTAGCCAACAGAAAAAAAAAATATATATATATATATATGTGTGTGGCACGCGGAGTCTGTCTGGCCAGCAAAAAAGAAAAGGAAATAGAGAAGCAAATATAGCAAGGGGCAGAGAGAGAACGCGAAAGAGAGAGAGGGGAGGAGGGAGTTATACACACTCCAAACTATTGCTCCCATAGGATAAATTAATAAATTTTAGTTGCCACTGAAAAAGAGAGAAAGAGATAGAGATAGAGAGAGAGAGAAAGAGAGGGCAGTGTTAGGGATATGAGCAAGCTGCAGCAAATAAACAAATAATTATATCTAAGAGCGCAAAAAAATAGAATAATAAAAGTTTTCAGCTTAGTAGAATAGCCACGAATTTGGAATACTCTAAGAAATTAACTTTTACTTTCTGGAAACTAAAATGATTAGAAAAAATAAAATAAACCTAGAAAAACTTATAAAAACAAAATATGAATTTGGAGTAAGAAAATCGGAATATCATAAAAAAAAATAAATATTATTTTAAGTTCTTGAAATGAAAATTTATAGACAATATAAATTAAAATGTCTTAAAGAAAAGAAAATTAAAAGCCGTTCTTATAATAGGATATAGAAATAAGATAGAATAGTTTTATTTCTAATAAAATGAAAGCTCAAAATGATTTTATGAGAATCTCATAGAAGAGCAATGCCAAAGCAGTGCAGCAAATTACAAAAGATAGTTGTGAAATATTCTTTCACTTCGACGAAATACTATAGTAAATATATTCAAGAATTAGTTTATTTCATATGTGATCTATGAAATGGATATGGATGTATAATATCTATAAGTTTTCCAGGTCGCACAATAGATACTTAACTCAGCATACCCTGCACAGCGCCCAGTAGAAAGAAAACGCTCCTAAACTTCTGCTGTCTCATCATGATAAACATCATAAAGATGATGATGATGTTGATGATGATGGTGTCTATGCCCGGTCATATGCGACATTGTAAGTTTACGAATATTATGTACCGCATATGTATGTATACACACATATGTATATGTGTCTATGTATGTATGCATGTGTATTTGTAGACAGGCATTAGTATTTATGGATGGGTTGTTTCGAGCGCCTCGCGAATGCAACTCAGAAATTATCAAATATGGCAAACGGCAATTACAATTTGGACTTTCTCCAATCAAACGTTCGCACATGGACAGCGAAATGCGACGGGTACATAAAAAGGGGGAATGCACCAGGGATGGGCATTGTTTAGTATTAAGACCATAACAACAAAAATGTATCTAGCATGAACGACAAAAGACTTATCAACGTGCAAAATAGAATGATCTTACATAAAAGATATAAGACAATATGGACATGGATTAGAACTTTGCTTAAGTGAAAGTATTTTAATGGGGATAAGGTTGCATTACAGATTGTAGAACTTCGATTTCACAACTCATATTAAAAACTACATGTCTGAAAATTGTACTCTTGTTTAATTACATATATAATCTGCATACATGAATATTTGTATATAACAAAATACATTCATCAAAGGCTGCATGAAATCCTATTTAATCTAATTTATATGGATATATGTTTCCACATAAGTTTTCATAAGTGGAAGGAGTTACACATACATATACATACATACATAAAAAAAAGTACATAGTCAAAGAGAATTTTTGAAGATATGTAAGTCTTTGAGTTCAGACATGAAAGCCTGCAGTGCTTTCCAGAATTCATGAGAATCGCATGGAAGGGCAGTGCCATAATAAAGTTTTCTAGCTACATATATATACATAGATATACCTATATACATACATACATACATATACCTATATACATACATACATACACCTATATACATATATATATATATACATATGAACGGGTATCTCTGCAATGCCACCATCTCAGAGCATATTTACCATGATCTCGTGACCAAGCACGTATCCGATAGTCCCGGACTTTTTTTTAAATCTTTCCCAACCCGCCAGATACCGAAAGTCGTTTCGGGACAATTTCGGGTCCCGAAAATCCCGATCCCGACGCCCATCTTTACTTTCACGTAGTCCTTTACCCTGTAGATGCCATTAAAAACCATATCTCTCCTGTTATTTCCATACATTAAGATAATAACAAAAAGTTAATACCAACGCAACATTTCAGCCCTGACAATTGCAGTCTTATTAAACTCATGTGTGTGTGTGTGTGTGTGTGTAATCTGTGTGATCTGCCCCACTCCCGGACAGTGGGTACAATCCATAAACAGTTTCGTGCATTAGCCCTTTAACCCGCTAAGTCAACCCCCCCGCCACCCACTAATGGCACTCTTTAGGCACCCCCCTCCACCCCCGCTAGACATCGCTGTCCCCAACCCGCTGAACAAATGAAAGCAATAAAATTATGGGCAATGCCATTTTTGGTATTTTCACACTGAGAAAGCGCGTCTGCGAAAAAAGTGCCTGAGAGCCGAAAGGAAAACTCGCGCGAATTTCCCCAAACTTTGTTTTTCTTCTTCTTTGGGCTGTCGGTTTTTCATCTTTTGCATCTTTGATGGGTCTCCCAAAGAAAGACAGAGAGAGAGAGAGAGATAGCCCCAATACCATTTGCTTGCTCCCCTTTCGCTCGCCATTTAATCAAGAAAAACACTTTTTATTGTGCAAAATTATGACAATTGTTGTTATTGTTGTTGCCGTTGTTGCTATAATGATTGTTGTTGGTTGTTGCTGGTTGTTAATGTCAAAAGTGTTATTGTTACGCAGACAATTATAGCGAGCGATAAAAATGCTTAGCTGTTAGTTGAGCTTGGGGCGCGTGGAGAGCTGGTGGAGGCCATGGCAGGGGGAGGACGGTGGGCGGGAGCTTATAATGAGCCTGGGCAAATAGGAAAATATGTTTATTAGCCAAAAAGAAAAGTAGAAAGAAAAAGAAAAGGATAACGACTTGGGAAGCATTTGGCCTGGCAGCAGCTGCGACCTTTTGGCCACATTATTTTTTACTGTTCTGCTTCGATCAAAGTCAAAGCGATCGATGCAAAGTATTTATTTATTTTAGCCCCAGATTCTTTACATGGCAGCGGCACGCAAAGCGCCAACAGCTGCGCTCCGCCTGCACCACAAGAAAGCAAAATAAAATACAGCTGTTAACAGCCAGTTCAGCTCTGTCTGTGTGTGTGTGTGTGTGTGTGTGGGGATCAACTGAAAGCACATTCCATTGGGGCAGCATCTCTCTCGATCCAACTGCATATGACAAATGTCAAGTGGCTGACACCACTGCAACACTGCGTGGATCAACGATCGTGTGACGCTTCAGACTAACTGCAAAATGGCAGTCAACTTGTGATCTAAAAAAGAAGTTTTAGACGATGCTCTCACAATTATAAATTCTGACTTCTTACAGCCTCATAGGCAAGATCAAACGATCGTAAGTACTAAGTTTCAGTAGCTAAGCTTCAGAGTATCGGTGTTAAATGATCTTGTAAGGCAACGATCTCAGCATCTCATTCATCATATTTAATTATGGAAAATAGAGTATCCTGGCAAAGCAATCAAGATCAAACGTTGCACCTTTTGCGTTCATGCCACACATCAATTATAGCCTCCATTAATGGCAGGAACAGCAACAGCAACTTATCGTTGTCAGAATATAGAGTTAAGCAGCCAAGGATCGTGCCCAGCTTCAGGGCAACAGCAAAATGTCATACATCATCACAATTAAGTTCAATTAAACACCTTTGCAAGAATGCGTGAACGATCATGTTGTGATGCTGCGAGATCAATGCACAGGCAGATGCTCGATCATTATGAATATGCCAGCAATACAAATTTGAGTAGCTCTTGGCACTAAAAGAATCGGGAATCATCTACTGATCGCGGTTAGTTTAAGGAATAATCGTGAATAGTGGCCAACTTTGAAAACGAATTACTTTTAGCAATGACAACAGAAACCTGAACTCCGATCGTGGTTGGTTAAAGAAGCAACTGATCGTAAAAAATCATCTACTGATCGCGGTTAGTTTAAGGAGAGCTAAAAAAGCAACTGATCTTCAGTAGTAGCTAACTTTGAAGATGCAATAAAAGTAGAACTGTAATCTGTAAATAGAAACTAGAAACATCGACTGATCGCGGGCAGTTTAAGAACTGATCGTGGATAGTAGAAAACTTTGAAGATGCATTCAAATCGAAACTCTGAGCTTTAAGTAATAAAAGCAGAACAGTTTTGCAGAAATATATTGTTTAAATAGCAACTGGAATCATCTACTGATCGCGGACAGTTTAAGAACTGATCGTGGATAGTAGCAAACTTTGAAGACGCATTCAAATCGAATCACTTTTAGCAATAAAAGCAGAAAGACTTGCAAACTTGAACACTTCAACTGATCATAAGTTAAAGGATCAACTGATAGTAAAAACGCGTGATCAACTTTTAGTGCATATCTATTGAGAATCGTTCGACCATAGATGTGCCGGTAGCATCTTTGCAAGCTCATGCATCTTAGAGTTGAAAAGGAAAAGAAATAAATAAAATCAAACTGGAAGCAGTTCCTGCTGCTGTCGAGGATCAGCAGAGAAGATAGATCGTTGCTTCAGTTGTCGCCACAATTTCCTGCGCTTTGCAAATAAAAATAGCAATCAGGCACTTGACGCGAGATGCCGTTGCCAGCAGTTGCAGTTGCAGTTGCCACAAGTTGCAGTGGGCGCATTGTCGATCTTTTTGCGCATCGCCTGACCCATATTTATTTTTGGCATTGGTATTCGCTTATTTTAAGTTAGTTTCAGTTTTCGCAACAATTTTTCGCTCACCGAACTTTTCCAGAAAATGTCGTCCCAGGCTGGTCGTTGTCATAATGTAACGCGGGGCGGATGGCTGGCGCCCAAGAACAAGAAACACTTAACTGCACTTTTGTCTCGCTATAACTCCATATATATGTATATGCATGTATAGATGAGCGTCTGTGTGTGTGTGTGTGTAAAGCGCTGTGCTGCGAACTGCGCACAATGCAATGGCAAAGACGCTTTAATTAAACTAATCAGACTATATGTATATATATATAGATATAGATATATGTATATATACACCCAAAACACACAATGCACAACAGACGCCCACACACACACAGCTGCAGAAACTTTAGTTCTACATATATTTAAATGGGCTTCTGTGATGAGCGCTTTTCATTAAATTCAACATTTTTAAGCAATAACAACAAATACAACAACAAAAAACAATAATAAACAATTGAAGCTCGCGTAAGAGGACGACGCGTTTCGCTAGCGATTTGCGCGCGTTTCGGAACTCGCGCGAAAACTTTGTTAAGTGCCAGAACTATGCGCTTTCGATGATAAATAAATCGGTTTCAATGATCATATAATTCATATACACATGTATATATATATAAAGTGGGCTGCGTGTGTGTTTCCAATGACTAAGCAGAGACAAAGAATCGTTTGCTTGGCAGATTAATCTTTATCAAGTACATACATATGTATATCCCTAAGCTTATGCCTTCAATTACTATGAAAATTTTCGAAAAAAAAAACACATTTTTAGTTTTCATTTTAACTATAAACTAAAATGATTCGCCATTTGGATGATTAATGAGCTGTTTCATCTGAGTGTGAATATATAAATAGAGTGGGAATATCCAAGAATTACAAAGATTAAAAGAAGCCAGCGCTGGACCTTAGTCCCATTTCTTGATATGTAAAATATAAAGAAAATAAAACTTTTTATTTATTTTCGATAATAATAATTGATTTTAAAATGTTGTTTTAAATTTATCGTACCTATTCTAGTATATTTAAATTTATTTCATTCCATTCAATTCTCTGTCTTTCTCTTTCTCTTTCCCCGCCATGGTTAAACCAACTAGAACAGCCAAAATCTACATTTATCTTAACTTTTCAACTGATCTGAACTCTTGGTTTGAACTTTGCTGGCTCCAAATTTGAAAAAGAAGAAGAAAAGACAATTGCAATAACAATAACAACAGCAATAAAACAAACATTACATAAATGGCGAATTTCATTTACTGAACTTCATTGTTGTTGTTGTTGTTGTTGTTGTTGTTGCTGCTGCTGCTTCTTCACTTTGTCGAAAGAAAAAGAAATACAATAAAAAGATCTGTGTGTTTTTTTGTCGTTATTTCTTAAGCTGGCTGCTCAGTTGAGCGTTACCGTTAGGCTACAGGTTACAGCACAAGAGCAAGAAAAAAGACAACAACAACAACAAGCACAACAGCTGGAAGATGTTTGAGGCTGGCGAATTTCGCTTGATTTGAATGAATCACAAACAATCTGCGCGGGAGTCAGTTTGAAGGGTTAGGAGTGGGAATACACTCACACACACTCACACACACACCTTAAGATCACACACTTTGTTTACGCCGCGACTAAGAAAAGAGCCGCGCAGCAGCGACAAACAACGACGACCGAACAGCGAAGACCGAAGACGACGCCGCGCGCGTTCACATTGAAAGTTTGCTAGTGACTGAAGGCGTCGTCGCGTCGTGTACGTTGGCTGCGCCGCCCCCAGAGCCATTGGCGCAGTCAACAAAACAAAGAGAGCGAGAGCGCAAAGGCCGTGAAAGCAGCAGCAGCAGCAGCAGCAGCAGCAGAGCGGCAGAGCATGCTGGAAAGAGCGTAAAAATAAATGCAAAGCTATTGCCGCATGCGTGCGAGCAGGAGGAGAAAGAGGAAAGAGGAGACGACGCTGAAGGAATTGGAAAATGGAATTTAAGATTTTGTTTTTGTATATTTTTGTTTTATTCGGGCCAGGAAGCCATTTGCCTGCTCTACCCGCTGCTGAGTCACAACTGGTGGCAGGTTCAATCAACTGCAATTTAGCTGTGCGGCAATCAAATCGATATGCGAATAGCCACACAGCGAAATGCAAATTAATTAGCCGCCGCATGTGCAGCAAAATGGGAAAATGTAATTTCGCAATGAGAGCGAAATAGTTCCAGTTTCCAGGCATGGCTTACCAATCGCTGACCGCGCTGCCCGCTGCCCGCTGCCCGCTGTCCACATATGTTTGTATGCATGTTGACCGGCTTGGCCAGCTTGGCAGCGATTTTCTCTTGATGTTGGGTTGACGCGCTTTTCACCAGGGGGCCGCCGGTCTGGTTTTTCCGCGACTGGCATTGCCCTCCGCTGTTACTGCAGCTCTACATGCGGAAATGTGTGAAAGAGAAAGCGCATAATCCAATAAAAGCCAGCCAAACAACAACAGCAACCTGTGCAGCAGGCGTTAAGGTTTTCTGTTGCAATTGTTGCTGCTGCTGCTGTTGTTGTTGCATTGATAAAATAGCGAACAACAAGTGCAGCAGCCCTGAGGCAGAGGCAAGTGGTAAGGCGAAACCCGTTGCGGTCTCCACTAGGAAGCAAATAGCAAGGCGATCGCCACACAAAAGAGAAAGAGAGAGACAGAAAGAGAGAGAGAGAAAGAGAGAGAGTGCAAGAGAGGAACATTGACAGAGTGCTGAAGCGTAACTGGAACTGGCGACTGCAACCAGATCTAAATGCAAATCCCCAATACCAACTTTAGAATGCAACAAGAACTCAACACTGAAAATCTAAAAAAAAAAACTGAAAATTAAAATTGTAAGAACATTTGAAAATATTACGAAATTTGTAGGCCAAAGGAGGCATTTTTAGAACTGTGACTAGGTTTTAATTAGAATAAGTTAAGTTTGGATGAGATAAGTATGTATAAGATACATACATACATATAAATGAATATGAAGCTGGTAAGAAAATGTCAGATTTTAACGAGAAGATAAAAGCAGTTATTATATGTCATTAATATAAGAAAAATTTGTTTATTTAATTTAATAAAGTATTTTTTTGATAAATCGGAAATATTTGAGACTGCCCTCGATTGTATATGATATAATAACATTCTTAAACAAAATTTAACTATTCCCTGCCGTAAAAATGAAACAGAAGTTTTTGACTTAAGCTTCTTGCAGCTCCAATAAAAAATGAGAGCAATAATTTGATTACTTTCCAAAACTTATATCTTGAATGTGGCAAAAATAAAAATTGTATTTCAGTTTGAATTCATTTAAAATCCACTTGTTTCATTCTATTGGTAAAAGCTTTATTGTATAGAAAGCTTATATGTACAGTGGTGCTCATAGACGTAAGCCACTGCCATTACCCTGCATAGATTTTGTTGACCAGGAGGGAACTTCTGGAGAATTCTTAAGCAAGTCGTTGCCCAAAAAAAAACCAGAAGAATGGACAAAAATCACCCCTCAACAGTGCGCACGTTTTGAGGAATCAATGTCAAAGCGTTGCTCCACTTTTCTTAAGCGGAAAGGTCATCCTACTCAATATTAAAGTAAATTTATTAAAAATACGAGGAATACTGGGCAAATTTTAAACATTTTTTTCCTTAAGTAGGTGATCTGAACATTTTGGAGATGGTTTCATATTTTTTTTAGGATTTTTCGTTCAATATATATTTTTATAACTTGGTTATTGTTGTATTAGAATACTGAAATTAAAAACTAATGTTACACAAAAAACTAGAGATGTGAAATAAAAACTCTTCTTGATTTTCGTTTAAGTGCTTCTTTAAAATCTTGTACATATATATGTATGCATGTAGTTCTCATATTAAAACAATCAAATTTATGAAAATGTATAGACAGATACAGTAGTGTTCACAAAAATAGCAGCGCAGTAGATGCTAACAGAGATTGCAATATTTTTTGCATATTCCTTCTTATGAATTCAATTCTTGGACTTTGCTTTTGTAAAATGGAATATAGACATAAGAAAAACGTAAAAGTCCCGTTAGTTTTGATTCGTTTTGGACCGTTTTTCATACTTTTGTGATTATGCACACGAATTTTGCGGTTCACAAAAATAGCAGTCTTTGGTTTAATTTTTGTGAACACAGCTGTAGCTATACATAGATATAAAGTGAGTGTGTGGATATAGATTCATATGATAGATCATAGCTTAATGTCTTAATGTCTTCAGATAAAGCAAATATTATATTATATTATTATTATTTATATTATATCGAGTTGACATTCAAAAGAATGGCAGTAAACTTTAGGCTATACTTTGAGTATTTCAATATATAATATATAATGTGATAAGCAGAAATTTGTAGCTTTTTAGCTTGCGCAACAGATACCAAAACGAATGCGAAAGTTGCAACAATAATTAGCAGCAACAATAACAACAGCAACAACACTAACTCTTAAAATTAATATGTGCTTAGCAGAGGCAACTAGCCATAAAAGTGATAGACATATTAACCCAGTACTCCACATTTCTCTAGCTCGACGACGGCGACGATGAACAAAGTAGCAATTTTCAGCTTTGTTGCGTGTGGGAGGCGCACGGACGGACGGACGGGTTGTGGCAACTGGCAGCCCCCCTGCCACAGAGAGCGAGCGAGATAGGGGCTGGGGGTTGGTTGAGACTCCAGTATTGGCATAAGTGAAGCATGCATGCCAGACACGCGAATGCGATAAAAACCGATGCTGACGCCGACGTCGACGCTGGCGTCGGCGGCAGCGTGGAAAATTTAGTGGCAGCCATTGCATTCAACGAGCCAAAAAGGAACAAACACACAAGTGGCAGCTCTTGTATCTGCTTGTTGTTGCTGCTGCTGCTGCTTATTTACGACACAGCTCGATTCCTAGCCCAGCCCACCTGCCGCACACTTTCCAATACACTTTGCAAAAAGTGGCAAACCTTTTCCTTTTTTCCGCCGTTTGCATTACAAATTGAAAAACTGGTTTATGACTCGGCTAACTTTTGCTACGTGCACTGAAAAACCAAAAGAAAAGGAGCCCAAAACAAAAACTGTTGCATGCTTTTCGGCTGAAAATTATCTGCCTGCATAGCTGATGATTCGTGCGGCCGGGCATGGAGCTAACTGCTCGGTGTTAGTGTATTTGGGGTGCGGTGGTCACTGCGCCACTGGCTAATGGCACGATGATCGGCTAAGCGGCTTAGCAGCGTGTGGGCGGTGGTCGGCGGTCGGCGGTCGGCGGTGCGTGGTGCGACAGCAAAGCCTAAGCCTGCAAAATGCGACGTCTTGGCTTTATACATTTGCTTTGCCTCTCGATATTAGTGTATAATTAGGGTTGAAAGTGTGTTGACTATGTGGTTAAGGTTGTCATATTTGGAAAATATATACATATATACTAATATAGCTATATAGATATATTACGCAGAGCAATAACATGCTACAAATATCTAAGGACAAAAGACTTCTTTGCTATTTTTCACCTAAGTCAGGGAATTTTATTAAAAGTAATATTAATATATAGTATATAAAAGTAATATATTAAATCGATGATTTGCAGAAATTTAGAATGAATTTAGTCTTTTTTTCGATCAGTTTTTCCATCTACTTGCGAGAGGTTTATTTTCTCAACTCTACTTCATTAAGTGTGTTAAATTTAATTGATGCATTTAGCATCAATCATAGCTGATTGATCTGTTGATAATAAAAAATAAACAGATTTCTGTCAACAATTGAAATATCTATTAAGCTTTTATTTCAAATTTTCAAATGCAGTTAGCTACCATTCGTGTTATAGCACTAAGCTTTTGTCAATCAGAGGGCATTCAGGCGTCGTTTTAGCGTTTTTTAATTTTATACTTTTTGCTTTCACTTCTGGCTGAGGATTACTCAGTTCAATGAAAAAACGTTGCGGCACGCGTGTCTGGTTGCTAAATTCCATATCCTGCACCACCTGTCTAGGCATCTGTCTGCCTCTCTCCCTCTGTGTGTGTGTGTGTGTGTGAGCGAGTGTACATGCGTGATAAATGGCTTTTATCTTTTTAAAGCACTTCAGTGCACGGCTTTGCTAACTTTTCGATGTTCGGGCCTCATATAGCTTTGAACCAAAAAAAAATGATAATAATAAAAGAAGAGAATCCGTTGACGCGGCTGCTGCCAAAAAATTATTCCATGTAAGTGGCACGCCCACACCAGGGCATGCAACTGCACTCCAGCCAATCCCAGGCGCGGATCCTGTTTGTCCTTGCCGTTCTTTTCATCCTTTGTTGGGTCGACGTCATTTTGTGCGCGTTATGAGCCAGTTAATTTTGGGGTCTCATATTTTTTCTTACACGCGTTTCAATGGGGCATATTAGCTGTAGGTCAGCTTGGGTATTTTATTTAGCTTAAGATAAGCGAAAAACTAAAATTTTACTTAAGATGTTAAAAGTGATGGAAGCCTATGAAATAAGAGCTGAAAGTTGATTAAGTCAAGGAAGATAAAAGCTAAAGCTCAGCTTGAAAGCTTCCTTTTTCCTAACAGCGATCTATGTTGATGTAAAGCTTATTTTGAGCCCCAATCTCGGACAAACTTACGTTAGCAGCTAAGCTTTTTGAATTTTGATTAAAAAAGGGATTTCTATGAAGCTCAGTAAAAAGTTGCACATAATTCTGGCATAAAGCTCCATATAAATAGGATCGTTAGTTCGCCTAAGTATAAGACTTAGTCACATTCCTTAGCAAGCTTTTTGATCTTTGATTGGTAAGCTCTTTCTAGCCTTCTTTCTAAAGATCTTTAAAAGCCCTCTACAAATCTCTTAAAAGACTACAGCAAAGATCATAAGCAAGTTATTGACTTAATTTATATCCACACTTAAGTTTTTATGATTATTGAATTGTTTTTTTTAAAGCTTTTGACAAATTGTAGGAGATTTTGCTGACAATTGAAGCCGAAACTAACGAATCATGACTCGTATGAGTCATTCGGCAAACTGCGCAAAACTTTTGATGCTGCTTATGAAATGCGTTGCAGGCTCCACTACTTAGATGTGGGGTCATGGGGCAGCCAGAGAGTTGCCACCGTTTGCTTCATTTTATCATTAATATTTAAGCGTCGTCGATTCAATCGATTGATGTCGTGAACGAGGACGAAGCGATGGCAAAGACCGAAAGCAGCATCAAATGCGCAAAAACTTGCGAACTCTGCACGCATGTGTGTGTGTGTGTGTGTGTGTGTGTGTGTGTGTCATGTATCTGCTAAGTGCGCACTTGATGGACAGGACGACAGGGCGTTTGGGGAGAACAACATCAAGTCAAATTGAAGTTGAATTTCTTGCGTCGCGCTTAATGAGCGAAAAGTAATTACTTAATTAGTGACTCGCTCTCTCTGTCTCTCTCTCTCTCTGTCTCACTCGCTCTATGTGCGTGTGTGAGTGGGTGAGCCATTAAAGCAGCTTAACATTGATGCCCAACTCGCATTTAAACTTGATTAGTTTTATGGATTGGCAGGGGTTGTAATCACTGGCCGCCGCGTGCGACGCCTGCCAAGCAAATCAAAATCCAATCAATGGACAGTTGGCATATTGATTACCACGCCCCCCCCCACTGTCAGCCATTTAAATGGGCAAGCAGCCCGGCGCGACATCGGGCATGCATAAAAAGAACTTTATGCGTGGCAGATAAAAAGCGTGTTGCCTACTTTTGAGCGGGCGCTGCTTTATGGCCTAGCCGAGACACACACCCCCCGCCCAGCCAGATGACAAAAAAAAACATTTTGCATACTTTTAAGCGCGCACATAAAATTCCACTTTTTGACATAAACACCACAAAACGGAACGTCGCAACACCTGCGATGCCGACGCCCGCGTCGACAACAACAAATCAAAAGCACGACTACAACAGCAAGGCAATTGGGAGAGAGGGGCGGCGGCGGTAGGTGGGGCAGGGCGGGGGCGTTTAGGTGCTGGCAGTTATGTCTAGTAAATAAATAAAAGCAATAAACAGACGACAGACGACAGCAGGCGCCTTAAGTAGGTGAGCAACGCACACACACAGACACATATATATATACCAATCTACATATATATATATATATATTTTATATTCTTTTATTTCAATAATTTTTGCAAAAAAAAACCTGCAAACATTTTTGCTTTTTCCTTGGCAATTTTTTCAGCCTTGAAAGTTTGTCAAGTCAATGATATAATGCCTGTCATGCGATATGTATGGCAAATATACACACACACATATATATATATATATATATTCTCCGGCATTATACTCGTCTAGGATTTCTAATAAACGCTTTCAGTGCTTGACTGAGCACAAGTGGCATATATAGTACACCATATAATGCGATTCAATTCATTTATTTTTTGTGCGCTGTAAAATTCCTCTATAGATAAAGTTAGGATCGGCATACCTAATGTTTAATGATAATATAGCATAGCTGTATATATGAATAGCTGTATAATGATAGTCAACTGTATAATAATAATTAGTTAGTTGACGAATATTTGAAATAATACTTGATTTTAGTTTATAATACTCTTCAAGTAAAGAGGAATTTAATCTTAAGATTGGTTTTCAAGAATTTGATAATATATTAAATATATATATATATAGTAACTGTAATGTATATAAAAAATAATATAATTTTTGAATTCAACAGCTAAAACTCTTCAAAAATGTCAGTACATATGGCTTATATATCTAAATATTATATTTAAGGATTAAATTTTTAAATGATTTTCAAAATTTTATGTTTTTTATTCTTAATGGAAGTCAACTTTTAAAGATCTAATAAACTTTTCATGAATTTCAGGAAATATTATTTTAGTTTTCAAAAATACAACTTAAAACCTTAAATTCTTAGCTCATAAATTCGTATTCCGTTAAATTCTCTAATTTGTATAGTATTAAAGATATCATAAATATATATTTTTGTGAGAAACTTTTAAAAATAAAATACCATAGACTATAATTTAATGCCATATAGAAAATACAGTTAATTCTATAGCAAAATAGTATATATACTTGAATGATATATAGAGAATTTAGCTAATATATATGTATGCTTAAAATGTTCACAGCACTCTCAACTGAAGGCAATAAACATCTTTTTTTGCCATCTTGGGATTACGAATTCAGGCAAAATGGCGGCCCAGCCAACTGTCATATGTACGTATAACTCTATAAGAGAATGGGAGAATGGGGGTTGGGGTCGGGTGTTGGGGGTTGAGGTTTGGGGCTGGGACTGAGTGGATTACACGCAGAGAACAAGCTAAAGACGTCGCGAATGAGATCTATGTGCTTTTTATGCTGTTGTCCTTGGGAACCTGGGCACGAGGCTGAGTTTTAGGATGGGGCGGGGCGAGACGGGGCAGGTGGTTGAAAAACAACAGTTGGAATTCCCATGGTGGAAAACTTTATTCTATTACGACTTGCGAACACAACAAACAGGGAACAATTGAAAGTTGCGTCTTCTTGGCCATGTTCGAAACTGCGGTTGTCTCTGAGCCAACTTGATGCCCAGCAGCTGAGGCTCAAGGAGACGGCGCCCAGGGCTGAGGCATAGCGCCACATTTATGGCATTTGGGATTTGCATGCAGCTTAAGAGTTGCGCGGGAATTAGTTGAGTTCGAATAGCTTGGGCGCGGCTGAGCCATTAAAATGATTTAAATTAGTTAAGCGAACACAGTTCTCTACAACACTGCGACATGGGGTATTAGCTGTTGTGGCAGCTGCAGCATTTTCTTCCGACTTACCCAAGCCAATTAACTAGCCAAGCCGCTTAGCTAAACGTAGCTAAACTTGCTGAGGAGCTAATAAAGCTTGGCTAATGCCAATTTTAAAGTCCTGAACGGACGATTTTCTTGGCAATATTTGCTGGCTCGATACCCTGCAATTGGTTAATTTTTCAACTGTTTTTTAAACAGTTTATAATACCAAATATCGGGCTTATATATTTCAAGGAATTGCGTTTTGCTTGGGGGAGAAAAGAGCAACTATTTGTCTGCTTTTATACCCTGAACTAGAGATGGGATCAAAAAAGAAATTTCTCGTCAATATCATTCTTCTGATTTTATCGATTTACAATTTTCTTATCGGGACCCGCGGGAATTTCGGGATCAAGCACTTATCCCGACCGTCCCGAGCTTTTCCAGAATCTTTCCCATCCCGCCCGATCGAAATTTTTTCGGGAGCCGCGGGATTCCCGAAAATCCCGATCCCGTAGACCATCTTTACCCTGAACCCATTAAAAATGGTATTTCAGGGTATAATGGTTTTGTGACAATGTATGTAACCGGCAGAAGGAGGCCTGGCAGACCCCATATATATATATATATTCTTGATCAGGACGACGAGCAGGGTCAATCTAGCCATCTCCGTCTGTGCGTCCGTCCGTCCGTTCGCCCACCCGTCCGTCCGTATGAACGCAGTGATCTCGTAAGCCACAAAAACTAGAGATTTTAAATTTGAAATATATATTCTTATATACCATACGCAGTACAAGTTTATTTTTTTTTTCGATAACTTATCCTATTTCTTCATTATCGATAACAATCGATATTTTGACTTTGTTTTTTAGCTATAACTTAGAGACCATAATAGCTTGAGACACCAAATTGACTATGTAGGTTTCTGTGATGAAAATACAGAAATTAAACATGTTAAATTTTGGATACCTCATTTGCCCCAAATAAGAAATAAACGTATAACACATATATTTTCGACATGATCTTTGATGTCAGCTTAAAAAAGATGTTCAGAATAAGCTCCTTCCAGCTGTAAAAAAAGCTTTACGTTTTCTCTGAAAGTGAATTCTGAAAACAAGGATCCTTTCCTATTCCAATTCTTTCTCTAAAGTAACCTTTTGTTTTCTATGATAAAAGTGAATTTCTTCAAACTACAAAATAGTCGAATAGTGTATATAAAAGGATTTCTTCTCTTTATTCATAATTTACGATACTTTAAGGTAAAAGAATATTCCTTTTGGCAATACAACAATACAAAGAGCACTTCTTATCCTTATTATTTGCTCTTCATTTGGCAAAAGGGTTTACCTTTACCTACACTCTTAGGTTTGTATGGCAAACGCCTCTTTAAATTAGTTGACAGGTCTATAAGTGTGTTTTTAAGTTCGTTCAGGTGAACCCAAATAGCTACTTGACCACTTCAGCTGCTGGAAAACTAAACGAGTTTTTCGCCCACCTGTCCGAATGTTTTACGGCTAATTTCAGCTGTTTGTGGCAGTGGCTCACCCCTAAGCGCTGGGCAAACAGCATTCAAGAATACTCGAATAGCCGGAGACGACCCCAACCCTTGAAATATATAAGCTGACAGGCACTTGAGTAACACTTCATGCAATTAGCAGTGGGAGCTGAGCAACAGCAGCAGAAGGAGAAGGAGAAGGAGGCGGATGAAGCTATAATTGTTGAAACAATGCGCAGCGGATAGATGCTAATAGAAAATGCAAACAACATATTAAACAATTAAACGGAAATTAACACAAAATATGTATATTAACACATACATTTTGCTAATTGGCTCCGAGAAAGAGATAGCAACAGTGACAGGGGCTCGAGCCACTTCATTAATAAAGGAGTCGAGGCGTGGAAAGTCGAGTAGAGTCGAGTCAAGGCGAGTCAAGTCGAGTCGAGTCGAGTTCATAAAACAGGAAGACCATTGAGAAGCGAACGGAAATGAGTGCAGCGTCCAAATGAATGTATGAAAATATGTTGTGGATAGTGCTAAGCGGGCGCCACGGCAACCAAGGAGCTGAGCATCTAATGAAGCTCCGGCCACCAGGTACGGCTAACAAGAACTAACGGAAATGTGCAGCCCCAAGCCGGACGTGGCAAAGGGGGTGAAGGGAGAGCAGCAACAGCAACAGCGACAGCGACAGCGGGTAACTTAAATATGCAAGACAGCGCTCGGCTGGGCGCCAAATGTGCCAGGTCTGCCCCCAAACCCGGAGCCCAACCTCGCCTCCAACCCCTACAACCACCCTCTGTGGCAGCTGTGGCAAGCGTCGCCTGCGTGTTGTCTCGAGCTTTGGCAAACAACAAAAAAGAAGAACATAAACTTGCAACACTTTTACCTCATCATCGTGCGGAACGAGCGCCGAAACGAGCGAAAACAAAAGGCAAGGAAATTGATTTTATGCAACGGGTAAAAGACGTTCGCGTTAGGATCCAGCACACAGGCTGGACGACAGACAGACAGACAGACAGACGGCAGGCAGTATGCTAAAGCCGCAAGAAAAATGGTCCGCCGAAGGAGAACAACGGCAAAAGTGACATAAATAAAAGCCGTGACTATAAATCTAACCCATAAGCAGTTAAAGAGTCAGCCAAAAGATGCGGCACGTAGGACGCTACCCCCAAAGACCGCAGGGCCCCCAACTCCCAGCTCGCAACGAATACCGCAAAATGCAGATAAATATGTAAATAGATACAACTTGGATTACGTTTCGACAACAAAAGTGAAAAGTATTTTACACTTGGGTAAAAAGTAGGAGTCAAAAGGAATAAGAATAAAAGCAGAAGCGGGAACAGGAAGAATACCACTCAGCGCTGACTTTTGATTGGTCTGAGGCAATGATATGTCTAAGTATTCATATCAATTGTGAATTGCAATCAAAGTATATGCAGACCTTTCTAGCAGATGCTGACTGGGTAGCTAGCTTTAGATTAACATTAAAAATCGCAGAAGGAAAGGAAAAGCAAAGCCGAGCTAGCCTTGAGATAAAGCTCCGAGCTCCCAGAAGGAAAGCAAAGTGCTAAAAAGATGAAGATGAAGCGCTGAAATCATGATGGTCAAGCGGACTTATATCTGAATGTCTTAACTTGATTTCTGCAAAGGTTTTGATTTGAGTCAACAAAATACTTGATTTCGCTTTGTACATATTTAATTATGAAGTCGGATTTCACTTCTAACACGCCGGATTTTGGTTTTCTGAGAGTTCATTTACTTGACACTATCTGGCTGGAGTTACAATCTAGTTTCTTAGCCAGCTTAAAGCTGACTTTGACTTGGCTGATGGTTAACCCAACCCCATCAAACACCCCCTCTTAGGCCAGCTACGTGGTCGCACTCTTTGTCACGCTCTACTTGGTCACACTCTGGCACAGACTCATTGTCAGCTGGGAGGTGGTTGTGGGAACCACAACCTGAACCCAGACACACTGCAAACACTGTCACCGTCAACAGTCAGCCAGTCTATTAAAATGCCAGTCGAGGCATTGCGTACCAGCCCGTGCGACCTTATCAGTTCCATGTTCACAGAAGGATGTGCCAATAGCCAAACAGAAACCCTTCCACCATGTCGTCTCTAAAAAACGTAGCCAAACGATTGATCCAATGTTTTTTTTTTGTCTACTTTCTTTTCATTCTGTTTGTTGTGTTGTGTTTTTCTCGATGTTTCAGTTGTTGCCTTAACATGCGTTTTAATGTGACCCTTGCGGGCTCATAAAATTTCAACGTTTCTTTGATGGTTTTTGGGGTTTCACGCACAACCCACAGCAGGACTTCCTTCCTAGCTACCTTTTTTCCCTGGCTTTTTATTTTCCACGTTTTTTTTTTGTTTTCCTGTGAGCTTCGATTGATTTTGATACGGCAAATGACAAATAGCATGGGGTTCGGGGACTGGTAGATAGATTTAGATTCTTTCTGGGGGTGGTTCATAAAATGAGGCTGGGCTACAGGTAGTTCCTGTTGCTGGAATGTATGCTAGAGATAATGACTTGTAGGATTTAGTGCGCAGATCGAATTGGTTCCATAAAATGCCTTTACAATTAGCCCTGAGCTGTTACATGCACAGAAAGTTAAAGGAACTTTTCTATTTATAATACCTTTACTTCATTTACTTTCACACAATACACTATATATTTAGTTGAGATCGCCTTAATTACATATAAATAAATATTTGGACAACACTTCTCTGCCCAGATGCTGCACATCGGACAGATTTGTATATATATATAGAGAAATGTGCTTACAGACATACACATTTTTATCTATAGCTGGCCGTCCGCTAATTCTGTCGCTTGTGAGCGACAGCATCATCATTGACACCAAATGCAACAGATTTAACTGGCGGCCAGTTACAATCTTTAACAGCTGACGGCATTAGCCCAGTTGTTGGATTTCGTTTGAGCTCTCTTTTATGATACTGACGCATGTCGGGGCGCAGTCCTCCATTGGGTGGCATCAACTGACGCACCGAGTCCAGGCCATTCGATATTTGCAAATATAGTTTATCCGCTGTTTCCGTATGTCCCCAAGCGCCGACCCGATTCGTAAAGTATATGGCCATGGTAATCGCAGCAGTGCGTGCCGTCAATGTGGTAAACATATTGGTATCCACACGTTTTTTCTTAATTTTGATAATAGGCTCTTTTCACGCGCACTAACAAAATAAAATTTAACATTTAACGATTAACACAAACTGACAAACTTTGCACACAATCAAAAATTAATATAAGAAAAACTCAGCTTACTTGACTACGAGATATATTTTATACACGTATACACCCAGCGACAAAAAAAAGCCGCACTTTAAGGTTATTGCAACTTTTGCCTTCTCCAGCTCGGGGTTTCCCAAATTGTATTCTAGTCGCCTAACTTTTATTTTGGGGAATCCCCTCGATTGTTTTCTTCACTTTTTGCTAAATTTTCGACTTGTCGGTTGCTAAAATTTCATTTTGCGGAGATTCAATTTGGTGAACATTAAACATTATGGTTAAAGGAAAACAGATGACCCTCACTGAAAAGGCCAAAATTATTGCTTTGGCTCAGCAAAACGTGTCGAATCGTGAAATAGCTAATAAAACTAATTTTAATGAAAGTTCAGTTCGACGCTTTTTGAAAAAATATCGTGAGACGGAGGAATTGGGGAGGACGAAAGGATCAGGCAGAAAAAATTGCACAAATGAACGGGAGAATCGCGTTATTATGAGAACGAGCCTCCAGAATCGCTTCAAAAATGCCGTCGAAATTGCATCTGAAGTGCAGCAACGATTTACGAAAGAAATTTCGGCTCGGACTATTCAACGTCGGCTCAAGGAGATGGGTTTGATAGCAAGGACACCAGCCAAAAAACCTCTTCTCAACCAGAAAATGAAGGCAGCTCGCTTAAACTGGGCGAAAAATAAGCAAAATTGGGGTCAATTTGAATGGTCACGGATGATATTTTCTGATGAGTCCAAATTTAATCTTATTGGACCCGATGGCTGCTTGAAAGTTGGGCGCAGAAACGGAGAGCGATATTCGGAAAACTGGTGTGTTGCCACTGTTAAGCATTCGCCTTATGTTATGATATGGGGATGCATTTCCAAATACAAAACAGAATCACTTATTATGCTTCAAGGGATGGTGAATGCAGAGAAGTACAAAGAAATCATTCTCAGTGGACTTGTGCCTAGCATTGAGTCGATTACTGAAAGAGAAAAAGAGCCCATATTCCAGGACGATTCTGCACCTTGTCATCGGGCGCGCTCTGTAAGTGGATTTTCAAGAATTAGTCATTCCGATCATTTTTTAATAAACTTTAACTATCCGCTAACCACAGATATCAATTTTGAAGTCAGAACTTGGTATTGAGTCCTTAGATTGGCCAGGGAACAGTCCTGACCTCAATCCTATTGAAAATGTCTGGGCCCTTATGAGTGCCAAAATACGAAAGGAAAAGCCAAAATCATTACAGGAATTAATGAAAACGATTGAAAAAGTGTGGTTCGAGGATATAACGGCGGAGTATCTGGAGACTTTGTACGAGTCCATGCCGAATAGGGTCAAATGTGTTATAAAGGCCAAAGGTGGCACTACCAAATATTGATAACTTTATAATTTAATTTAAAAATTCAGAATGAAATATTTTGGACTATATTATAATTTATATTAACAGCAAATAGTTTAATTAATATGAAAAAATTTTGTTTTTGTTGAAAATTCTTTGTTTTTTTACTTAATAATTTTTTTACTTAAGAGGACCAACTTAGTGAAAAATCAATTAATTTGTGTGATTTCAGAAAAATTGTTTTTTTTAATTGGATAAAAGACGTATAAAAATTAAATTTTTAAAAATGTATGTGGAATTGATTGATTAATCCAAAAAAATTTTAAATTAATCAATGCATTGAAATTTAGATGAATCTCTGAGCAAAGAACGCACCAATTTGCAAAATTGCCGGGTGCGGCTTTTTTTTTGTCGCTGGGTGTATATATATAGCATATTAGAAATATGACATAAAACTATTTGTGGAAATCTTAATAAACTATATGATATATATAACATGAGTCAAGGGCTAACTTCGGCGAAAGTTAGCCAAAGTTTGGCAATATCCTTGCAATTGTAAGGGATACAAATTGAAGTATTTGCTCATTTTTGGGTGTAAAATTGTTGGATATATATATAAAATTTTTGGTAAATCTATAGGGAAGGGCAACAGTTACATATATATCAAATTTTGGGGCTCTAGCTTTATCCGAGTTGCCTCGCCGCAAAGAGGCGGATATATATAATTTTTCACAATTTTGTCGAAGCGATCTATAATAACTCAAAGTTTTTGTCAATTTTTGAGTCTCTAAGTATTAAATGTTAAAGATACAGTTTTTACCGATTTGCCACAGCCCAAATAGGCGTAGCTATATTTTATATATATTTTTTCTAGAAGTGGAAGTAAATATAAGTTTTAAGTCTTAAGACACTAACTCTACCTCTAACTAATCTTAGAAGATATTCATTTGCTAAAAATGTTATAGATTTACTTGATTTAGCACGCTCCTAGTGGGCAGTAGCTTACTTCCCAAATTTGGATGTTCTAGCTCTAAAGCTGTAGAAGATATACTTTTATAGTTTTATATATACTATATCTTTTTGTATGGGAATGGGTTAAGCATATATTCCAAATTTTGGTGGGTTACATAAGTATATATTCCAAATTCTAACTAGACTTCAAAACAAAAACATTTCTTAAAACCGATCTGTCGTTTGGGAGCTACAGGATATAGTCTTCCGATCCGGATGCAAAATTTCAGCTCTGTAACTTCAATTGTCTAGGAGGAGGTTACGTTGATGCAGACAGACAGACGGACAAATGGACGTGGCTATAACAACTCAGCTCGTTGTTCTGATCCTTACCTAAACTGCAAGATAAGAATATATATGCTATATAGACTTTTTCCTGTAAAGCCTTTTAACAATAACACACTGTAGCACATATGGATCAATGCCCATTCTATCTTCTCTATGTTTATGGGGTATATGAAGATAAACCCAACTGCAAGTTTGTGTTTCCTACGTTTCACAAAAAAAAAAGATAACACTTCACACACGAGTACGCAGTGCGTAAAAATCAACAGGAATGCGCTTCAATATGGGAGCCTTGCGGTCGAAAAGGGGTTACCCAATTCCCCAACAGTGCACCACATTTTGTGGACCTCAGACTTTTGGAAAAAACAAAATAAAATACCTGAGCCGAAACATTCTTTAATACCGAATGCTGAATACGGTTATAAGATGATATTGATTTCTATAGTAGATCTGATAAATGATATATAAATTAGCATCTTTAAAGCCCATTTCGAAAAACAAATGTTTTTACATAAAAATCTAAAAAAAAAACAATCGCTAAAGATATCAAAAGATTATAAAATCCTCCCGACAAGCGACATGGCATTATCATAGTATGCCGTCTACCGGCAAGGGCATAACAAACCACTATCAAAGGCGGGTGCGAAAATAAAGAACCGGCAAGGAGTCAACGTAAACCAATGGAGCAGCCAGCAGCGAACCCAACAAGTGAATAAAAATCTAATCCATTACTCAAACCCAAAAAGCAAAAGTAATGGTCGGACCCAGGCAACGGGCAGAGAATGTTTTGGTACTGAGCTAAGGGTAGGGGTACGAAGGGGTTTTGTTGCGTCGAAAAGCGGTGTAAATCTTTTGTAACGTTTTAGTGTCCCTTTTGTTGTTGGCTGCTTAGTTGGTTGGTCTGAAGATGAGCTCCTAAAAAAACGAGGAATAAGAAAAGTCTAGTCGATAAAGAACAACTAGAAGATACCATGGAATAGGGTAGACTTGAGCATGATAAAAATAAATAAACTAGATATACGCGGTTCGAGAGCATTCCTAATCCTATATAATATAGTTATATATGTGTATATGATATATGTACATAATATATGGCATATATCGAAACATCGATAATCTCTAGCTTTCATTATCATAGAGTAATAGGCACGAATTTTAAATTCCTATCGATTTTTATCGATTTTGTGGAGGTTATCGATTGTGTGAGTTATCGATGATTGAAAAAAGTAGTACACTAGCTGTCACTATCGATTTTTTGGAATCACAGAATTAGGAATACGAATTTGTTTTATAACAAATATTTTTCTGCCTCTTACACAAACACACTCATTTTAATCAACCCCATTTTGAAGTTTACAGGGTATTGGCAGCCAACGCTCAATTGAATGGCCCGTATAGGGAGCCGTGCCTGCTACGTGCAGCATATGCGGCACGTCGATGCGGAAACGGAAATAAAATTGCAATTCGACAGACCAGTTGAATGTCATTTGAAGTCCGCAAAGCGTTGCGAATTGCCGGTCAGCCCTTTTGTCCCGTGACACCAACTTTTCCAATGCTCAAAAGCCAAGTTCAAGACAACTTTACCGAATCCGAGACGTGCGAAATGTTTGTGGCATCATCATCATCATCGACATGTGTGTGTGTGTGTGTGTGACATAGAGTTCAAGTTCGAGTACGCTCTGGCGCCTTCGATTGAGTTTGGGCTTTTTTAGTTTTTTAATTTTCACAACTTTTGACCCAAATTCATTTGTCACACGAAAGAGCCAGCCAACCGACAGCAACCAATGTCATTTGACCGGTGCAAAGTTTACATAAATAACTAATAGTGCGTCCGGCAAGGGTTATCGGGTCTATAGTTGTGCCCCTGTACGCCGTTGGCCCATAAACTGTAAAGCAAATGTGCCACACTGAAGTTTGGCAACAATGAACAGAGTGCTAAAAGATTGAGTTACGAACGTTACTAAACTAAACACTAATAGCTACTAACTAAATTGTTGTAAAAGTGACAAAAATTGTTTGACAAACTAAAAGTTTTACTGGTTTGCCAAATGATGCCAAAAAGTTTAAGTGAAGTTTGGCAACAGCGCTGCAATAAATTTGACTGACTCTATAAAAAGAGCAACATTGAAAATGGGCTCTTAAAATATAATGCATGAGAGTGCAGTATGTGGAGTGCACACTGTAAAATAAAGTATAACAAACTGCAATTTGGCAACAATGTACAAACAGCAAGTGCTTACAGTTTAGCAAATTAAAGTACCATCGATCACTTACTCTGTCAATCGCTATTAAAACATGGTGTAGTTTAACTCGACAAAATATTTACACCATTGCTAAATGTGGGGAAATTTGGCAACAAGGCATAAAATGTTTGCAAATTGCAAAGCTAAAGAAAAATCGAAGCGAAAAACCTATGTAGGTTGACTTCTGTATAAGAAATATTAAAGAATATAAATAAAATAAATTCGGCTAAAATTCTAACTCTGTTGAAATTTGGCAACAGTGTCTGCTTTAAAATATAATATTTTTAAGCTTAATAATGCATTTCAATAATATCACATACAGGAAACGCTAAATATTTATGCTACTAAGGCGTTTCCAAGAACATTTTACAGCTCTCCAATGAAGTTTGAAGAAAACTTACAAATTTGTGATATTTATTAATGACATTTCACTTCTCAAAAAAATAGCTGTTTACCAACACTGCCAATACTTGTGAAGTTGGGCAACAGGGCAAGCATTTCAAGAATATTGCAATCAGGAAATGCTATATATTCATACTAATAAAAAGCTTTAAGATATTGCAAAGTGCTACCGAGCGTTTTGTTGTCTCAAATGAAGTTTCACAACACTGGCAAACATAGTTAAGTTTGGCAACATGGCAAGGAGTGCTTGTGAATTCAACAGCTTAAGAAATAGCGCAAGAAAATTTAAAAATGTAATTATTATTAATTAACCTTCTCAAAAAAAGCTGTTTACCAACACTGCCAATACTTGTGAAGTTGGGCAACGGGCAAGCTTTTCATGAATATTGCGTACACAATATATTTATACAACTAAAAAGCTTTAAGGCATTGCAAAGTGCTATCGAGCACATTACTGCGCTCAAATGACGTTTAACAACACTGGCAAACATAGTGAAGTTTGGCAACATGGCAAGGAGTGCTTGTCAATGACATAGTTTGAGTACATAGCTTAAAAAATTTGTGATATTTACTAACGACATTTGACTTGTTAAAAAAAGTGTTTACTAACACTGCCAATGCTTGTGAAGTTGGGCAACAGGGCAAAGAATGCTTGTAAATTGCATAGTTTTGCGAAACTATTTAGCCATTGCTAATAACACTGAAGCAGCTGGAAAGTTTTTACATTCATTCTACTAATGAGCTTTAAGTCATGGTAAAGCACAAATCCTTTTTGGTATGCACGAAAGCCACAAATATTTTTGGCTGGCTGCCATTTAAGCTTAATAGTCGGAAATTAAATCAAGATTTGCGTGCTTCACAAAAAAGCGGAAACGGAAAAAGTGAAATGCCAGCTGGCAAAAAAGGGAAATTGCAGTCGAGGTATTTGCATATTTGTCGCTGCTGTAAACCCAAAAAGCTAGAAGTGTAGACAGCCCAACTCCGGCTCACTGTCATTTTGACCATGAAAATGAAAATATGTTCGAGTTGTAGCTCATTCTACTTTATTTTTAGCATTTTACGTATTTTTTGTGGCCAGACTAAGAAAAATGTTGTGCGTGTATGTGTGTGTGTGTGTGTGTGTGTGCTTGGACTTGTAAAAAGCGCAAGTGTAATTAGTGTGAGGCTTAACGGGGCTAAACAAACTGTCGGTGAGCGTGGGCCAAAACCCGAGACCCAGACACAGACCCAAGCCACAGTGAAACCCACAAAAGCTCCAAAAAAAAAGAAACCTCAGAGTGATACCAGTTTCATGTGGGTTCTGCTTGGTTTTTCTTAATTTTTTTTTTTTACTTTTTCATCGCTGACAGCAGATTGTAAAACTATTGCCAAATTGCCATTTGAAAAGTCGCGGGCTTTGAGAGCTATGCACTCAGTGTTGAGGGTCGAGGGTCGAGGGTGTTTGCCGCAACAGCTGATGGCTGCTGCAACAGCAAATGCAACTGCAGCAACTGCAAATGCAACTGTCTCGCTGATAAATCGCTTGTGCATTATTTACGAGCATTTTTCTCAGTTTTTTTTTTTGTATTTTATTTTTGTGTGTCGCCTTTGACGTGTGTATTTTATGCATGGTTACTTTTTATAGCCGGCACCCATGACGTATGCGTGATATGGCGCTCCCTGCCTCAGCCGCAGCTTCAATTGCAACTGCCGCAACTGTTGTCTGCCGCTTGGACATTTGTTTAAGCCCCCACCACAACAATTGTGAATCGGCCTTGGCAAATGCAACTGAAGAACAAAAAAATGATTGCCATAAATTATGAATGCATTTAAATCTCTAGTTTATGAGTGCGACAAAAGGCAAGCGGAAGGGAAATTCCAGGCGTCACAGAAGAAAATCAGCACTCAGCTTTAACTGCGCAGAAGTCATAAGAAAGTCGAGCAAACTTTCCATGATTGTATTTTTTAGCATAAAGCACAATTTATCATGCTACAGTTTCTAACTTTCTTCCAGAAAAGATCTAAAATATTGGAGCTTTCCAAGAGAGAAAGAGAGAGAGAGATAGAAATAGAGATAGAGATAGAGATAGAGATAGGGATAGAGATAGAGATAGGGATAGAGATAGAGATAGAGATAGAGATAGAGATAGAGATAGAGATAGAGATAGAGATAGAGATAGAGATAGAGATAGAGATAGAGATAGAGATAGAGATAGAGATAGAGATAGAGATAGAGATAGAGATAGAGATAGAGATAGAGATAGAGATAGAGATAGAGATAGAGATAGAGATAGAGATAGAGATAGAGATAGAGATAGAGATAGAGATAGAGATAGAGATAGAGATAGAGATAGAGATAGAGATAGAGATAGAGATAGAGATAGAGATAGAGATAGAGATAGAGATAGAGATAGAGATAGAGATAGAGATAGAGATAGAGATAGAGATAGAGATAGAGATAGAGATAGAGATAGAGATAGAGATAGAGATAGAGATAGAGATAGAGATAGAGATAGAGATAGAGATAGAGATAGAGATAGAGATAGAGATAGAGATAGAATAAGCCTTAAAATTTATACCGATTAAGAACACATAATATCGCAGCTAGTCGACTAACAAATGATGTACTAACTACTCAATCTGGCTAACAAAACATTTAATCTTTCGAATCAACAGTCAATTGTTGCATGCTTATCAAGTTGTCAGCCATGAAAAACGCATTCATCAGCCAGTCTCAACTTTTGGTCTTGTTTATGGAGCTGTCAGGGCCAATGGGGCGCTGTTTCATGGCAAAACTTCCGGTCATCAATGAAAGATCTTTCCATCTCCCTCTCGCTCTTATTGTGTATTTTGTGCAGCAGTAATAATTATTGGCAGCACTCGACAATTCGGTCAACAGCACCTAGGCAGGCCAATGTGTTGGCGTGCAAGGGTCCCATCAAATATGGCCTTGATGCCGGCTCAAAGTAAACAATATGTGAAGCAAACTCTGCAGCTACTGGATGCGAAATGCGCAATGCGAATCATGCATGATGCATAATGGCCAAAACAGAAATAGTAACAAGTGCGGAGGGAGATGCCAAATATCATGTCTATGGGTGTGTGTGCGTGTGTGTGTGTGTAGGGGGAGTTGGAGAGGGGTGGGGCTAGGGGGTTTTTCGAGTGCACAGCCAGTCGCTCACAGACGGAGAGTGAGAGCAAAAGTCTTTTGATTTATGCGCCGCAATTAATTTTTTGCGCATTTTACTGCCCTGGACTAAAACGCAGTGGGTATATGCATACAAACATAAGAAAGAAGATGTCAAAAGTTTTGAAAAAAATTAATAAACTATTTGGTAACTGTTTTAAAAAATAAATTTATTTTTATTTAAAATCTGTGAAAAAAAAATTCATATCATTCAAGTATTTTACAAGGTATGTGGGAAGTGGATAAATAATATCATAACTGAAAGCTTTTTTCCATATACTTCTACGTATTAATTACTTAGAATCAAAAACATAAAAAAAAAGTTATTATTTTTTGATACGAAACTGGCGAAACTGCATAACAGGGTATTATAGCTGTCTGCCAGTTTTTGCTGAATATATTTTTAATCATTTTACAGCTATTTATTTTTAAAATTATATATTATATATTATTTCTATCGCGGCTATAATAAACATTATTTTACAGGGTAGTAGCTAGTCGCTCAGATAACGAATTTGTAACATTATTTTCACAGCCATTCACTTTTGATGCTATTTTGATTAGAATAACACTTATTTCTATATATACAGGGTATTTGCTTGTCGCGCATGTTACGAACTTGCTGCTGCTGCTGTTGCCATGGGGAAGCTGGCGTGGCCAACGACAGCGACATGGACATGGAACTATGCAAGAGGCGACATAGCATGGAGCAGCATGGCATGGCAATACACACACACACACGCGCGCACACATACATGTACACCTCGCACATAAGTGTGCGTCAGACAGAGACAGGGCGAGTGTCAGACAGACGCACAGGCAAAGGTGCGTTCACGCGTTGCAATGCTGAATTTTATGCCCCTTACAGCACACACCAGCATACACACACACACACATACGCACACACACACACACACGCATTGGAGTTTGTCATTTCGCCAGTTCGCAGCTTGCTCGGCATTTTTGTGCACGGCGAGTGCGGCAGAAGTTTTTGCGGCTGAAATGGGCAACGTTTTGGAATTTTAGTTACGCTTTGTTGCCTCTGTTGCTGTCTGTGTGTGTTGTTGTTGTTGTTGTTTGTGTTGTTGTTGTCTTGCTAAGTGTTTGTTATGATTTATATTGGTTTTATTAAATGTTTCAACAACCTTTGGGCAAAAATTATTTACTGCTGCGAGCCGAACACGCAATCCTGAGCACATGAAATGCGACAGCCTGCGTTGGCATGGGGCGTGGCTGCCCCTGAGTGACACCCAGCAACAGCAACCGCAACAACAGCAACAACAACATCTAGAATGCTGCAAATTGCGAAGCTGCGCCTTGTTGCCACTTGTGTGGCAAGCCGCCCGCAACTTTGAACGTGGCCAACGCGTGTGGTTAATGAGTTTTGGCAGCAGCACTCAAAGTGCAGCTCAGGACAGGCCCTGGACAGGTAACAGCCAGCCAGCCAGCCAGGTAGCATCTGTGCGGCAGCCAAACCTAATGGCAAAGCTCACTTAAGCTGCCAGCCAAAAGACAACGCTCACCTCATGCACACCTCAGCTTTAATGCTCTAACAAAAAGCGTTCTATTTGCTGAGCCAAAGATTAAATTGTACTAAAATATTATAAGTAGCATTCGTCCAAGTAAGTACTAAAGACAGACTACACTAGAGCGGGATTCGAACCCGATTTCTAGTGAATTTAATCATTCATTAGCTAACAAGAAATAAGATAAATGTCCATAAATTTATGGCTCAAGCTTGGCTTTGAGTTGCGATTAGTGGGCCATATTTAAGCTTAAGTTTATGGTTAGAACGTAAGGCTTTGCCATGCTTAAAACTATATTCAATCAAATAAAGATTGATTTCTTTTTCATAGACTATTATTTTTTATCATAGACTATTATACATTAATCAAATTTTTCTTAAAAATGGGATAAATAAAATATTAATCACTTGCTCGTATCGTATACTTGATATCTAAAGTTTTTTGTTGAATACTTTCAACACTTTCAAATGAGTACTGAACTTTTCATAGAATTTTTTAGAAGTTTTTTGTTTAATACTTTGAACACTTTCAAATGAGTACTGAACTTTTCATGGAATATTTCGGTGAAAATAGTGATTGCGAGCCGAAGAATGCATAAGACAAATATACTCTTCTTCAATTTAAAAGCGAGTAAAAAAATTGAAAGAATGTTCTTTTAAAAATAACTGTCCTACTTTAATTTTTGAGAAATATTTCTGAGAAGATTTTATATTTGTGGTAATTTATTGAAGAACTATGAGAAAAGTTTAGGCCCGAAAGGATGGCAAACAAATGTTTCAACTTGAATTTTATTTAAAGTTTCTCAACAATGTTAACGACAATAAAATATATTGCATTCTAGCTTTAACAGTTAAAGCAGACTCTGTTTTATTCATATAGTTTTATATATATATATATATATATATATATATATATATATAGTATATATCATAGACTCTTTGCAAGCAGTCTCACAAAGTGCTGATGCCATTATTTCATATTTATTTACAGTGTCTAACAACTTGGATTTGCCGCCTAAGATGACTGCGACTACGACTATGAAGATGGCGACGACATCGAGGACATTGAGCACATTTAAGGACAACATCCTTGTCGACATGCACGTTTCTGACGGCTTTATTGTCAGCCAAGTCTTAGACCCGAACCCAGCCACCTGGTCGCACTCCTTGTCGAAGCTGTCTTTAGTTTTTGCGCTCCAAAAAAAAGAGGAAAGCAAAGAAAAGCACGCTGAAAATGAGAACAAAGTGCTCCAAAAAGTCGCCAAGTTGTCTCACAGAATCTCACACTTCACAACTATTCGACTCTCACTCTCTCTCTCTCTCTTTCTCTCTCTATTTTTGTCTGTTTCGCTGTCTCTTTTAGAGCCACGCACTTGAATGACTTTTCATAACTTTATAAAACTTTTCACAATGCAGGACGAAGGCAAGGATGTGGCTCAGCAGCGACAATGAAGACGTTCCCTGACAATGGCCAAATGAGTGCCGGCTAACAGTGTGTGTGTGTGTGTGTGTCTGTATTGAAAGTTTTGTTGGGCAGCGTGAGTAAATGTGGGGTCAACTTTTGTTCGGCACGTTTCCGCTTCCGTTTAGCGCCATTTGCCTGCAGTCTACACTTGAGCATAATGAATATTTTGCTAAATTGAAATGTTGTTCTTGTTCTGTCTCACAAAAAACCCCCACTGGCCCACAGCTGAAACCCCACAGGCTCCACCTCGACCCCCGCCTGTTTAAATGCCATTTGAGTCACTTTCACTTTATGAGTGCGCCGCATCGCCGCCTGCATAAATATGAAAAATGTAAAATTTAATATGCAATTTACGTCAGCTTCAAGTTGGTTATACTCTACTGCGGGGTATTCTAGATTGAGCAACAAATGTGTTACACAGTGAAGATGTCTTTGCAGATGGTCTAGTATATATCGTATATGACTTACTACAATACATAAAGCCCTATACTATAGCTACAATAGTTATAATTTTTATAAATATATAATATAATATAAATTTTTACTTTTTATGCTGTAGTTTATGTTAAATGGTTGAGTTAAATGGTTTTTAGAAAAATTTTCAATCAGGAGACAGACACTGTTATCCCGAAATATATTTTATGTATATTATGAGAGCTAAACATAAGAAATAGATTTATTTATTTATTTAATTGTTACATAGAATTAATTCTAAATAACAATTTATTATAAAGCCAGAGCATCAAAGGCCTTCAGGCAGAAGAAATATATTTAATTTATGGGATCTTCTGTAGTCTGCAAAGTATTTGAATATTTCGCTACTTTCAATATTATTTAAAATATATAAAACACATTGAGATATTGTTTTGAAAGTGGTCATTGAAGATATTTGGTATAATATTATATATATGAATATATTATATAAATATTATATAGTTCCACACTTTCGCTATGTGCAGGGTATCTCCCAGTCAGTCAAGTCTTAAATATCGCCTATCTATTACAGTTATATACAATATGCACAGCTATCTAATATACTCTACAGCCCCGAAAAAGAGTATTTAGCAATCGGCAAGTGCTGCAAACACTTTCTTTCTGGGTATTTTTCGCTTTTTTTTGGCTTGTTTGGGGGAATCTTGCCTCCTACTTTAGCAGACCCATGGCCAGTTCTTAGTACTCGGCTCTCAGTTCTATTCTTGGTTGTCCTTTCAATTTGCATATTTCCTGCTTTTTGCGTTCTTGCTTTTAATGTTTGCACTCCGAAGGTTGGCATTTTTTATGGTTCTGGTCATTCTTTTGGTCTTGCGGTCTATTGTCAGGGGAAATTTGGCGCTGTGCATAAGTGAATGAGGTGTGAGTTAACAGCGCCTTGTCTGTGTGTGTGTGTGTGACTGAGAAAGCAAATCAGTTCTGGCTAAAAGAATTTTGGGCTAATGAGACGCTTCAATGGAGCTGACCAAAGGCTGCTGTCAGCTTTACAGCTGTCAGTTGTACAGTATTACAAAAAAAAAAAAAAAACAGAAAACAGAAAACAGAACAGCCCTCTGTGACCCTCTTGAATAATTGCGAAATTCGAGCTTTCACAACACTCAAAATTTGACTGACTTGTCAGTTCTTCAGTTTGTCAGTTTTCGCTCGAGTTTTGTGTTGAGTTGACTAACTGAAGCATTGAGCGACTGACAGTTGTATGCTAAATATGATTGATACGATTGCTGTCTGCGCTAATGCCACGAGTCTCGATATCATCATGCAGTCAAACTATGGAACTTTTTTTTTTTTGATTGGCATTTTGGATTTGAATAACATTCGTGTCTATTACACGCCAATACGCTTGTCATTCATTACACAGCAGCAACGATTGCCCGACAAACAAAATTCCAAAAAGGTTTGGCCTGCCTTCAGTTCATTCAAATGCATTCCACGTGTCAATTGCCTGGCTCAGACTCAAAGAACTCAATCAGACGCCAAATAATAGAGTAATGCTAGAAATTAACTTAGTCTGGAAGGTAGTGTGAGACACTGTTGCCAAATCAGTTTTTTTACCGTCAAATCTGGCTTTTTTGAAAGATCAATTGCGGGAAAAATTCTGAATCAGCGGGCAGCGGAAAATATAGCTTTTTGAAAAATCGATTTAGCTTTTATCAACTTTTTGTGATTTGACTTAATATTTTTTTTATGATTTTTGATAAAATTGAGTACAAAATGTGAAATTTTTTGTGGTGAGTAAATAAAAATGGTTGTCAAATTAAAATGGCTGTATTATTGAAGTCCTACCAAGAAATCGATTTTCTTTTTCAGGTAAGATTTTTTTTTGCTCAACAAAAATTTGACGGACAAATTCAGAAAATCCATCAATTTTACTACAAATTTGCAGAAATCATACAAAATTTGCTTAGAAAAGTAAGCCTTTTCCAGCTATTTCCTCCACAAACTTCGCTTTTTTTGCGTCTTTTTTCCTTGAGCTAGTTTTTTTTACTCAACAAAAGTTGGCAACACTGGTGTGATAAGTCACTATATATAAAAATATAGCTTTATAGGCTTAGCTCATATATTAGTTGATAATTTCCAATCAATCAAAAACTGAACGGGTTTACATCGGTATCTCAAAAACTTCCCAAGGAACTGGTTCGCCTTGCTACTCTTATTAGGCTATAACCAGTTGAGAATTCGAAGCTTACAGCTCTTGTTTTTAGCTGTAAAACTTTATTTTGCTTATTTTGGCAGTATAAATCAAGTATAATCATCATTTTATACACTAGTTTCAAAATTCAGTAGTTCATGAACTTTACATACTATTTAGTGACTCATAAACTCTTATATTTGTTCAGTTATTCAGTTTATCAATGGTTCATGAACAGCTGAACAAGTTATTGAAATATAACGTTCATGAACGTTTAAACAAAATGAATCCTTCATGAACAATTGGCCAACTGAACATAGAGTCTGACATTGACTAAACTATTTAGTTCCCTAATAAAAGAACTAGTTCAGCAGATCATTTCGAATTACTTGATTAATCCGAACTTGCTCGAAAGGCATTCATAAACTCAGACACAAAGCTTCAACTGAATCGCCTCAAAAATTAGTTAGATCAAGCATATACACACACACACACACACTCACTCACACTTGCTCTATTTAAATATTTATGCACTTTTAATTAATGTGCGCATGCAATGCTAATTAATTTGATTAGCCGCTTGACAAAAAGCTCAAATTAGTTTGCTAACAATGAGTGAGAGTCTCAAATGCTGTTGCTAGATGAGACCACCAACAACAACAACAACAACAACAACGACCACGACAACAATGCAAATAAATTAATTATTTTAATCTGTTTACATGTCAACCACATGAGCTGCTTAGCAGGCACTAAGGCAGCGCGAATTGAGAGTTAGTGGTTGGAAGCTATGGATGTGGGCGTGGGTGTGGATCTGGCTGACATTTTCAAGTTAATAAAGCAAGCACCTGTCGCAGTTTCTTAGCGCTCCATTTGAGTTTGCAAGATGCCATCCATTTTTGTTGCTCATTCGCAACGAAAGTTTTTCACTGATGACGCAGACGCGCGTCTGAGTGCCAGCTTGTCTTAGATGTCATCAATTTGGTTAGCGAGCAGCAGCCAATATCCTGCAGTCCCACAGCCTCCCACTGGTCGGATCCCCAACCATAATGCTCACTCCTTTCCGTTTAATGTTTGGGCCCATTGCCTGTGAACCACAAAACACTTTGAAGCAAAAAGTTTTCTGCGGCTGCGGCGCTTGTTGTGAAGTGTATAAATAAGTGTGTCTCTGTGTGTGTGTGTGTGTGTTTGTGTGTGGAAGTGTGTATCAGTTTCACAGTGGTTGAAAATAACTGAACGCCACAAAATAGAGGTTAGAAATACTTTATACTTTATACTTCATATTGAAAACCACAAAAGATATTTTTTCTATTTCGAGACACTTTTCAAAAATAGTACAGACTTTATACTAGATATGCAATCGATTGTTCCTATAGTAGACATATGATATAGTATATACAATTTAAACGATATATTGCTTAAGAAATACCCTGGAAACAATCAAAAGTTTACCATACAAAAAGTAGTCTTCTTTGCTATACTAACTATAGATCAACATATAGTATATAGTCGGGTTTCTGATTACTATTTTTCCTCAGGTTGTATATATATATATGGAAATTAGCCGAACTGAAATACTATATATTACAGTTACCATAGTTGCTTTTCTAATAGAAAACTTTTAAATTTTTAAAGATTATTTATAACTTCTTTGCATAATTTCTTATCCCAAAGTTCTCCATTTCATATATATCTTTTTTATATTTTATTTATATACACTATAACAGGATAGTTTTAGTTAATTAAGGGATAGGCGCGCTTGTTCTTAAACAAATAAGCGATTTACATTGTATTTTACATTTACATACATACAATTATTGGTTAATTAATATTTTGACTAAATTTTTAGTGGAAAAGGTTGAGTTATTGCTGTCGCCTTAAGCGGCTTATGGTCAGAGACCTGGAAAGCCTGTTCTTATGTGCTCTCAGCCTATCGTTATATCGGCTGGAGTCATCTATATCATACTGTCTATATGTACAATATTTTTAAAAATAAACTTTTTCCCATAAAAGCTTTTCTAAATGTTATATAAATTCAGTGAATTCTCTCAATCGATTTATAGCTCTAACATAATGTGAAATTCTATCAATTTCTAGGCTATTCGAATCCTTGTTCGAGATATTGTAAACAGTTTAGCATAGCCTTGCACCACTGTGCCATCATTGTCGCTGATGAGCCATCGTGCACTTTAAGCAAATTAGTTACGCAGCTCATGTTTTGCTGGTCCTGTTTGCTGTTCCTGCCAGCCCACAAACATACATACATATACATATACACATACATGCATATATATGTACATATAACAAGAGAGTGTTTGTGTTGGCAAACAAATTTAATAAATAGCTAAAGACACAAAAGTCACAACCCTTTGCAATGCCATACATGCAACCCCCTCACACCAGCCACGCCCCCCAGCTTCAGTGGTTGGGTGGGTGCGGCTCTGCTTGGCTGGGTGGCTGTCAACAAGCTGAAACTGAAGAAGCCATCGTCATCCTAGCCATGTCCATATTCATATTTACTTAAGTTTATGGCCCGTTGTATTTGTTCTTGTCAGGGATATTGTTGTAAATTGTTATTGGTTGTTGTTGCTGTTGTTGTTGTTGTTGTTGTTGTTGTTTTTGCGGCCAGCCACATAAAATATATAACACTTCATTTAAACATATTTGCCAGGCCCTGCCTCCCATTTGTTAGCCGTTGTTTTGCTTTGTTTTCTTTTTTGGCCGAAATGTCTTGAGCCAAATTCATGTGACGCCTACGACGATTACGAAATAACAGCAAAAACAACAAAAATAACAACAATAACAACAACAGCCATAAACCGCGACGAGGGTCTTGTGAGGGCCCGAGTGGAGGCCGGGTGCAAGGGCTTCTGGGATTTGTTTGTAGTTCTGCAGCATCTGCCGTTGACTGGCCCCATAATTTATATGCTAAACATATTTCGCCTTAAATGGATTACAAAAATATTTTTGTGTTTAGTTTTTGACGGGTCGGTCTTGGTTTTGGTCTTACTTACGCCCAAATCCCTGGCACAACAAGCTAACTGTCAAATGCCAAGTTGCCTTTGACCTTTCAAAACAGAAGTTGAAGCATCAATTGAGACAACTAACTAATTGGAAAAGGTCGAGTTAGCTTCTGCATTATGAAGCAAATTGAAATTATAATAAATTAAATTTAAATATATTATTAAAAACTAAATAATATTTAAATAAATAAACTTAATAATGAAATAAAAATGAATGAATGTACAAATTAATGGCTGTTAAATATATATACATATATATTATTATGCGACTGACCTGAAAATACCCTACAATTACATACATATGTACATACTCTGCTTGTTCTTTTGATCAACTTTATGTTGCGGCAAATGAATATTCAAAAGCTTCCACACAGAAACATATCTGATAAAGTCGACAACAAAATGAACTCTCAAAGCACGTTCAAGGTGTAATTTAAGCTCAAATTATCCTTGAATGACAGAATTCTTGACTGAACATTTAAATACACGCTTGTAATTCTTGTAATTAGATAAGGAATTCTCCATTGTCTCAAACTCGATTGTTTTATTTGTGTATACCCTGTGCAAATGTAAAAAAGAGTATGATGAAGCTTATTTAATTATCTTAATGAGAAAAACATCATTGTCTGTCTATCTAACTGGATAGCAGTATTATTATAGATTATAGATAACTTTTTTCCCGAATTGATAAATATGGTTTCCTCAATTCTTAACCATATCCTTAAGATTATATATAAAAAATTTCAAAAATCTTTGGTACATAGTTATATCCACAATTTTTAAAGTGAAAAACTCTCAAAACAAAAATTAGTAATAAAATATAAAGAAACATAGAGATTATTGCTATACATCTATATAATTTGATATAACAGGGCATCTGCTAGTCGAGCGCGCTCATTTAATTGGGCTACGCTGCTGCCCTGCAATTTCAGACTGACTGCCTAGGTAGGCACCTCGTAGGCATTCAAGCATTTGCCATTCGCATGAAGCGCTCAACGATGCATGAACCATTCCGCAGACTGAACTGTGACTGCGACTGCGACTGTGACTGTGAATGTGACTGTGACTCTGTGTATACATAGCTGTCTGTGTGCACATATGGGTCTGAGTCATGGCTGGCACACCCACGAAGCAGCACCTTCCTGGGTCTATGCACGGGCCAAGCACAAGGCCATGCTCATCCCGCCGTCGCATTCACAATGGTCAGAGTTCGTCAAGTTCCCAGTATTTCGCTGCCCCACAAATTTAAATTTTGCTTGAAGGGGCAAGGGGGGAGGAGCGTGGTCTGGGCGGTGCACTTACCTGTGGTGCAGCTGAATTTGACGTGTTGTTGTTGTTGTTGTTGTTAGACGGCGTTGCGCTGCTAAAACGCTGACTGCGCTGCTGCTGCTATTGTTGCTGTGGTTGTTGCTATTGTTGTTGTTGTTGTTGCGGCACCAGAGCGGCAACTTGTGCAGCTTCTTGACGTCCGGCGACAGGCCAATGATGCGCGTGGCAGCCGCAGTGGCACTAAGCGGTGACGTCATATTGGCCAAATCGCTGGCATCCGTATCATCGGTTTCAAGCTCCTCGCGCAGATGCTGCTGCTGCTGCTGTTGTTGCTGCTGCTGCTGCTGCTGCTGCTCGCTGCGCATTCGACGCGTTGAGCGACGCTGCGGCGGTGGCGGCGTTGGCTTTGTGGTTAAGCGACGACGCTGAAAACCATTCACTTGTTGTTGTTGTTGTTGCTGTTGTTGTAGCTGTTGCTGCTGCAAAGTTGTAGTTGCTGCTGTTGCTAATACGCCCGTTTTGACAGGCCTCAATTTGATATCACTTAAGTATTGTGGGCGTGGCAGTTGTATATTGCTGTTGCTGCTATTGTATTTGTTGTTGTTGTAGCTAAAATTGTTATTATTGTGGTTGTTGTTGTTGTTGTTGTTGTTAATGCTTTGCCAATGATGTAGCTGCAATTGCCTTGAATGTTGCTGCTCCTGCTGCTGTTGTTGCTGGCTGGTTGCTGTTGTCATTGCTGCTGCTGCTGTTGCTGCAGTTGTTGTTGTTGTTGTACTATGATTGGGCGCTGAGCGCAAATCATTTAGCATTACATCCAGGTCGCTGGCCAGCGAGCTGAGCAGCTGCAAAGAGCAAATCAAATGGAATATATATTGTAGAACCGGAAAAGAAAAACTCTATAACAGATATGAGATAGTTCAAACTAGAGATGGGATCGGGAAAGAAATTCGTTCCCGACCCGCGGGTCCCGACATTTCACGAAATTTTTTTTCAACATTTAGAACTCTTATGATGGATACAGTTTTTTACTTAAAAATAATATTTTCTCAAAATTTTCTTCTCTAAGATGTGTTCTCCTTTCTTCCAAAATTCTACTAGGAGTAGAATACACCCTCTCACTCGTTGTTGAAGATGTTGGAACATCAAGTACTTCTCTAGCCAGCATTTGTAACAATGACAATTCATTGCATTGTTGTCAAAATATTAAAATATTTCAACTTCTCTTAAATTTAACAGGATTTATATTAGAATTAATGTTCTTTGATAAATACAAGCTATTTTATCTATTAATAATTTTCTTATCGGGACCCGAGGGAATTTCGGGATCAAGTCTTATTCCGACCGTCCCGGCCTTTTTCAGAATCTTTCCCATCCCGCCAGATTCCGAAAATTTTTTCGGGACCCGCAGGATTCCCGAAAATCTCGATCCATCTCTAAAAATGCATTCAATAATTTGAATACCGGGCAAAGCCGGGTGGTATTAGTCTATTAAAGTATATTCTTCCATAAGAGAGCAAGATTATGATCAAGCATATATATATATATATATATATATATATATATATATACATATGTGTGAGTGTGTGTGTGTGTTCCAATGTGTATGTGTTTTTATGTATATGTTTGTGTGTTCTCTTAAGCCAAACACATTTTCAGTTTTCGCCCCTCTTTGCGATTCTCAAAAATTAAAATTAGCTGATTCGAAGAATAACTTCAGCTCTGTTCTCATTCTTTTATTTCTATTTGTGCTCTTGCATTCTCTACTTCACTTTCTCTCTTTTTCTCCATCTGTCATCAAATCAAAGCAAAAAAAAAACTGTTAATCTACTCTGATGTACAGACATGCATACATATAATGAACATATAATTGTGCAGTGGCAGCGAAAGAATTGGTGAAATTATTTCTTGCGAAACATTGGCAAATACTTTCCGGGTACACTTGGCTTCCCAAGCAATTCGCTGTGAGCTGGAAAATTGCAACAGCTATCAGAAGCGATTGGTAATCAAGTTCTATGCAAATCTGTCAGGTTTGTGGGTTAATGAACGGATGTCTCAAGCAGCCATCGACTTGACACAGACAATCAAGTGCTAACGCCCCGGCTGGCCATGAGAAACGGCTCGGCTGCCGTTGATTTTCTTTCAGCTTATGGCTTTTTCTCATATTTTATGTGCTCTACAGTTGTTGTTGTTGTTTTCTTTACTTGCCAAATCATGGCCCCAGAGTCTAGGCAGTTGAAGCCTCGGCCTCCGCGAGGAATTTCCGTTACACAAACAAAGCGCCAAAAGGCAACAGCGCGACTGCAACTGGCGGCAGTTAGAGTCGCCACCGCCGCTGCTGGACATGGAACGAACTGGTCTTGACTTCCGGCCGGGTTGCCATCGAGTGGGGCAGGCCTTGACGAGGCTGACGATAACGCAACGCCTCAAAATAATTACGCGCCCATAATAACGGGTTTCATTTTTGGGGTGGCGGGAGGTGGAGTGGGCAGCCCGTGGCTGGGGTCGGTCTGCCATCTCTATATGCAACGTGCAACGTGCAACGCGCAACGCTTAATGCCAAAAATTTATACAGCTGCGTCGACGCCAACCGCAACGCAAACCGGCTCCCACGCTCTGTGCTAATTTGAGCTCCACTTCTGTTTTCTGTTTTATTTTATTTTATTTTATTTTCCTTTTTTTCGGTTTCAGTTGGCGTTTATTTTGGTTTTTATTATTATTTGTTGTCTGTTTTATTTTATTTTATTTTATTTTATTTTATATTTTCCTCTTCTGCTTATATATGTATTTTGTTTCAGTTTGCTGCTGCTGTTGGTATTTATAAATATATTCGTACAGTTTGTGGCCTTTGCTTTGGCTAAAAGCTTGCAGAAGTTGCGAGCTCTATGCAAATTTTATGCGCTCAAAATTCAAGTGGAAAACTGAAACGAATCAGAGCTAGCAGACACTGGAATGCACTTTAGAATATTTAGATAACAGGGTTAAAAAATAGGGAGCTATTGAACAACTTGCCCAAAACAAAGGTAATAGCCATAAGTAATACAAAATACAGTAAAAGATAACAGCATTGCATTCTTATAAGTATAAGTCATTAACATACATTTAGTATATATATATATATATATATATATATATATAGATATTTATAACAAGACTTCAAGTATTATTTCCTAGTATTTTTTGTCCCTTTCCAGTCAATTTCAAGCTTCTCCTGCAGTTGCTACTATATTATATATATATATATATATATACATATGTATATATGTATATAGTAGCAACTGCAGCTAGCTATGCGTGTCTCTAATTTGCTCAGGTTTTAATAGCCCATTTATGTGGCACACGTGTTGCAAGCTGCAGCACAACACGCATACGCCTCATTGAACGCTTAATGTGCAGCGTGCAGTGTCGTTTTATACCTCAATATGTAAATTCAAAGGAGAAAAAAGGCCTTAAACACATGGCTTAGCGTGTAATGTGCAACACACACTTAAGCACTTAAGCACACACACACACACACACACACACATACAGAGAACATGTAGACAGGCCAGCCAATTGAGCAATTGCCACAGCAAACAAATTCAAATTGAAAATGTGGGCAAAGCAGCGCAAAAAAAACACACACAAAAAAAGAGAAAAATGAGAAAAACGACAGGGACAGAGATAGAAAGAGAGACAGAGAGAGGCAGAGAAAATATATATAAACGACAATCACCGAGTTTCTTGTTTGAAGTACAAACAAAACTTCAATTGGCTGCGACTGCAATTTCAATTTAGGAATCATAAAATTAAAAAAAGAAAAAAATATATATCTAGAAAGAACTGAAGCTCAAATACCCTATCTAGATAAGAAGTACAATACCCTTTTGTTTCTTTGTTCCAGCAGGAATTCAAAAATATATCAATTCGATAAGTTTCGTTCGATTTTAATCAGAATATCTTACGTATCTAGCTAAAGACCTATGTGATATAGCTCTTTTACGAATATTTAGTCAATTTATATAGTAATTTGATGTACATAGATCAGATATGCAGATAGCATGATAAGGCTTGAGTGTATGAGGATCGCACCAGATATCTTTAGCAACAAACACGTTTTCAACCGATCATGGGTATATGCTATATGTACAATATATACTACCAGACATATATATACTATCTGATATATAAACTATATGATTCTTGATATTCTTGATATATATATACTACCTGATATATAGGTGATAATTGATAAATATACTACTTAGTATATACTAACTGATATATATTCCACGTTTACTATATACACAACCCGATAAATATTCTATCTGATAAACATATATAGTACCTGATATATACCTGATACTTGATAAATATACTATCTAATATATACTAACTGTTTTATATACCACGTTTACTATATACACAACCCGATAAATTTACTATATATATATATATATATATATATATATATATATATATACTACTAGCTATACTATGATCTATATACTTCTGTATATATATGCTATTTGTATATACTATCTGACATATATAATATCTGATGTATATAAATACTGATACACATATATACTATCTAATATACATATACTAACTGATATATATATACCACATATACTATATATCCTACGCGATAAATATACTATCTGATATATGTATATACTACAAGCTATACTATGATATATATACTATCTGATATATATACTACCCGATATATATACTACCTGATATACATTTATACTACCTTAAAACAAAAAGACGGATCTAGGCAAAGAAGTTAGCTTGAAACTAAGAAATTTGTCTACAGTACCAGAAATACCTATGTGTATATATATTGTATATAAGCTTGACATATTTTGTGACACGCTGATGACACCCTTTGTAAGGGTATACGAAATAATATGAATATTTCGTTCGTGTATTTATTATAAAATTAAATTAAACGAGCTTGGGGACTTATTACGCCGACACTGGATATGGGACAACTGGACGAGTGGACGACTGGACATTGGACATTGGACACTTACCGCAATGGCATCCATCACTGCATTAACCATGTTGCTGCCAGTTGTTGTTGCAAGTTGCTGTTTGTTGTTGTTGTTGTTGTTGTCGTTGCTGTTGTTTCGTTTATGTTGCGCGCTTCTTATGATTTATTTGACAGTCATGCAAACATTTTGCACAATTTCAATTCGTTGCTGTCGTCTTTTGCTGCTGCTGTCGCCTCCTCTGCTTCTTCTTCGGCTATTGGTTTCTGCCTCCGCTTCGATTTCGGTTTCAGTTTCGGTTTCAACTCCGCGTCCTTTCGCGACCCGCGCGCTTCTCAGCTTCCAAGCTGTTGACATTTAATTAACGTGCTCGATTTGCCTATGCGGCAGGTGGGTAGCTCGTACAGCACACACACACACACAAACACACACTCAGACACACACGCACACTCATACATTCAGGCAATATGATTGGAACGTGCTGGGCAGCTGTGAATAAAAGATTGACAACGAGTTAGTGCTGGATTTATAACTACTTCAAGGCTGTTTATCGATGGAGAGTGAGCGTTATAGGGACTGCGAACAAAAGCGAATGACTTGGCACCTTGGCACCTTTGCTAGAGTACATTAACATTAAGAATACTGGGAACAGCTTACAACATTTAGCATTAGCACTTGAAACTGATCAGTTAACGATCATACTCATAATATCATAATAAAAATATATTAGATATATCCATATGTATCTTCCATGTTATTTTCTTATATAATAGTATAATATTTAATATATTTTCTTTTCGCACTTCACAGAAAGTTTTCGGTTTTCTCTGCGATTCATCGAACTGAAGTTAGATGCCAGCCAATCAGCCCGAAAAGATATCACACAGAGCGTATTAGTTGGTTGATTGGCTTTAAAAATTGATAGTTATGATTTATGAAGATCATATGCTCATTATGAGCTTGTGAAGTGCTGGCCAATTGAGTGTCAGCTCCGCGGCTGTCGTGGAGCCTCACACACCGAGCGCAATAAACCAAATAAAAAGTGAATGTATCTGGCGGATACTCGTACTTTTAATTAAAAAAAAAAAATAAGATAAAAAAAAAACCTGCGCCACGGCTAACGGTTAACGGAGCAATCGGACTGTCCAAACATTGGCGAGATGTTTGACGATGTCTGTCCGTCTGTCGGTTCATCTGGTCTGCAGCTCTGTGTGTCTATATGTCTGTCTGGATGTGCTGAATGTCTGGCTCTGTCTGGCTGTCTGGCTATGTGTCCCATTCGCATTGCGCGACGCATGAAAAAAAAAAGGAAAACTTGTTTCACGTATATTCCACAATTTTCCGCATTTTATGCTCATTAATTACATTTTCATTTTCGTTTCCATTTCCATTTGCATTTACATAACCACTTTACTTATTTTGTCTTGCCTAATGCCTTTTTTATATGTTTTCATTTAATTTTTTCTATAATCACTTTGTTTTTTGTTAACTGTCTCTGAAAATTCAACAGCCTGCTCAAAATTCCTCGGCAGTTGACGGAAGTTGAATTGCAAATTAAAGTGCCAGCGATTTACACGATCTGATAGCGGACAACAGCCGAAATCAACTCGAACTGCATTCGAACTACGCACACTTTAAGCCATCAAATTAATGTAAGTTAATAAACTAAACGTGTGGATACCCCGTAAACTGCTCTTTTACTTTTGCTAGTTGTTTTGCTAGTTTATGATTGATTTTTTCGCTTATTTAAGCCCCTCTTAAGCTCATCTGATTGTTTTGCCTTGACCAAAAACCATTTATAAAGCTCATAGCTCTAAAGTAATTGGAGCTTAATGAATTTAACTGACATATTGTATATATATAGACTACTTATTGCATATTTTACATAAAGTTAGTTTAGTTTACGGTTTGAAACCACTTCCCGACTTAAGAGTCGCGTCGTATAGCTGATAAAGCTATCAAAAATTTACCCAATTATATACACTTCCCCTTTCTAGGGTATTTTAATTCAACCAATTAAAGATAAAAATGTGACGAGCGAAAAAAATAAAAACAACAATAATAAAATTGTGTGACACGAAAAACGCGTGAAAAAAACGCGTGAAATCGACGCAGCTGCCGCTTCGCTTTGCGTCGCAGTCGCTGCGCAGTCGCAGCTCATTACCGAAGCTTAAATGCATACGAAATGAGATTTTGTCTCGGGAGTTTTATTTATTTAAGCTCCATTGTGTATATAAATTGTTTATTATATGATTTACACTCTATGCACATTGTCGAGTGCTTTGAATTTGTCATGAGGTGCATTCCCGAGCCACAAAATGGATTCGCAACAGATCCATATCTGAACGGAAAGTGAATTTATTAACTCCAAAAGTTTAATCTACACGCTTTTATTACTATATTTGGTCAATGGTCGAGAACTAGCTAAACGTATATGTATGTATGTATGTATGCATGTGAATAAGAAGATTATGGAATGCGGAACACATCGCTGTGAAACAATCGAAAGTGAATCTTGGAAATTAGTTTCAGATGTGTGGGTTATGTAGTAATAGTAGTGAGCATAATGGAGAGCAGATTGGCATTGGAACAGATTGGTATTGAACAGGCAAGTATGGATTAGACTGGTATTGAGCAGACTGGTATGGAACAGACTGGTATGAAACATGCGTATGTTTGTAAATATGCAGGAAAAGCGTGTGGAACAGATTGGTATTGAACAGGCAGGGATGGATTAGACTGGTATGGAACAGACTGGTATAGAGCAGACTGGTATGGAACATACTGGTATGGAACAGACTGATATGAAACAGACTGGTGTGGAACAGATTGATTTGGAACAGACTGATATGGGACAGACTGGTATGGAATAGACTGGTTTGAAACAGGTATGGAACAGACTGATTTGGAACATACTGATATGGGACAGACTGATATGGGACAGACTGGTATGAAACAGGCTGGTATGGAATAGATTGATTTGGAACAGACTGATATGGGACAGACTGGAAGGAACACACTGGTACGGAATAGACTGGTATGAAACAGGTATGGAACAGACTGATTTGGAACAGACTCGTATGGAATAGACTGGTATGGAACACACTGATATAAAATAGACTGGTATGGAATAGAGTGATATGGAACAGACTGATATGGGACAGACTGGTATGGAATAGACTTGTATGAAACAGGCTGGTGTGGAACAGACTAGTATGAAACATGCTGGTGTGGAACAGACTAGTATGCAACAGGTTAGTGCGGAACAGACTGGTATGGAACAAACAGAGACAGTTGAAAATGTATCAATCAAACCTAAATGTTGTCTTAATTGTGAAACAGAGGGAAGAGAGATTGGAATAGAGAAACAGTGGAAATGGAAAAATAGTGAAAAATGGAAATAAAACTATCCTAAAAGAATAACCTAAAAATGTATTTCATATACCACAGCTCAGTTAGCTTCAGCTGTTATTCAATCCAATCTAATTTCAGGCTCGTTTCGAAATCTTGGTACAAATATACATCACATATACTATTCAGTATTTCAACAAAATTGAACAATCCAAATATTTATTAGACAAAGAGCATTTGGACTTCGCACTGGGCATATCGAGTTTTACAAACTTGTTGATGTTTCTTGTTTATGTTTACCATTTGGTGGACCGGCTCATTAGCAAAAAGCGACACATGAGACAGCAACAGCAACAGCAGCAACAACAACAATAGCTGTTGTTGTCTGTATGACAAAAGAGTTGAGTATGGCTTGAAAATTCCAACCAAGTTCCAGTTGGGCCCAGTTGGGCCCAGTTGGGCATGCTGCCCCCGCTGGCCCAGTTCAAAGTTGATAATACAAAATCTGTGCGATTGTTTATTAATTCCACTTTTATTTGTGTTAAGGTAACAAGGCACAAAGAGGTTAAAGCGGCGTTAAATTGAAGTTAATTAAACGATATTGAGCCATATAAATTGAAGATGGCGAACGCGTTCCCAACCATAAGATACAGATAGATTGTTTATATATACATATGTATATATACATATACATATACATATATACAGATATTGATGGGGCAGATATGGCAGCAACAGGCCAGCTGCGCACAGCTGACAGCTTGAGCTGAGGCACGGCTCGAGATACATATGCAGAGATAAAGATACTCAGCAAATACAGATACAGATACATTTGTATGCTGCTGTGCCTCTTATCTAACATAGCCGCAGTTTCTCGCCTTTGTTTTGAGTAGCTGCGCGCTGTGATAAACGCGCAACACTCGCTGCTGTTCGCTTGTTGATAAGCGACGGCACGCACTGGCAGCGCTGCCGGCGTCGCTGCCGGCGTCGCTGCTCTGGCGCTGTAAATTGAGGCTGAAGGTGAATTTGCGTTCGCATCTCGAGTGTCGCCAAGGCGATCGCATTCTTCGCATTCAGCCAATTGATGCCTCAATAAATCAATTGAAATGTTTTCTGATAAGCGTCAATTCGCCATAATTGAAATGCATATAACGTGCACCTCCTCCAACCCCCACCTATATATGATATGCATACGTTCTACCTCCCCTCCCATAGCTAAGTATCCTTTGCAATAAGTTTTGTTGTTTGTTATTTAGTTTGTGTCATAATAAATGTGTAGTGTGCTGGCCATCAATTGAGGGCCGATATGGTTGCTTGGTTCGCGACGTATCTTTCAGATAGTGTATCTATAACTGTTCGCCAGCGACAATGCAAATCAGTGTGTGCAAGGTCAGTGTTCCAATTGGTTGGAGACATGTTTAAGACACATTTGACACACTTTTCGACACGTTGTCATGTCAGCCAGGCCCAAAGAACTGGTATTTTTCCATATCGAAATCGATCTATCTGTTAGTTGAGTTCATTATACAATATCGTGCAGTAAACATATATATATATATATTTATATATATGCTAAATAATTGTTATATAATACTCAGATTTATGAAGCCTAACGAATCTTGAAAAAAAAATTCAAATTTTCAAAAAACCTAAATTCTTCAGCAATAAAAGATAAATACAAACAACAGATCTATAAATATGCAAATACTTATGTAAAAAATGCCAAAAATAAATTTTAAATTCTTATATAAAATTAAAAGAGATCTTTAATCGATTTAGAGGACAAACGAGTGATAGAAAGATCTGTTCATCAGTTTTATATAAAAGTTTTTGGTAGAAGTCTTAGAAACTTTACGTGTTTATTGCATAGAAATCGAAATTTATTTATAAAATAGAGAAATTATCATAAGAAAATTCGGAATTGAAAAAGTTGTGTGCACTAAATTGCTGCTTAGAAAATGATGTTGCACAATTCATTGCGCACATGAACTTGCAACTTGTGGCAACTCTATTAGGCCACACCGAAGATGCAACTTTTACTTTCTGCGCTCCGGCTAGAGCTAAGGAACCAGCAACAGAAACAGAAACCTCTCGCAACGACAAACAAACAGTCAAACAAACAGGCAGGCAGACAGACAGCCAGACAGACAAAACAGAGCGTAAGAGGGAGGGGGTAGGGGGTGTCGGGCTGGGCTTATTTTCTGAGGGACACATGCAACATAAAAATATGACAATACAATGACGACAGTTTGCACGGACGCCAACAGACGAATGCGTTGGCAACAGTAGAGCAGGGGGCGTCAGGAGAGATCGGGGAGAACACATTCGTACATATCAGCGAAGACAAACAAAACGCACGATGAAAAAAAAGCAACACAAGAGAAAGAGCTGTTAAATGCAAGCTAACCGAACTCTTAATGCCCTAACAAGGCAAAAGTAATAATATATTCTTATGACAATTATGTGATATATCATAATATATCAAATCATTTGTCGTAAGATAAATAATTTGTATTAAAGCATCTTAGAAATGTGGAAATTACATATCTGAAAAACATTATAGAATCTATATATTATACAGTGGAGTCCCGAATTTTTTTTTGATTTTTTACGAATTAGACAGGAATTCGATTTATGGAACAGGAATTCAAACGAATTTTTTTTTCAAGAGAACAGCATTTTTTACGAATCATTGAAGTTTTTGATTTAACAAGGGGACGATGTTTTCAAATATATATACATATATTTTCTATTTGGCCGTAATTGCGTATGATACAGAAGTAAGCTACAAAGATTTAGCCACACTCATAATTCGTTTATCTAATCAAATTATTTGCAAAGCAAAGTAACCTTAATGTTTGATTGATTGCTTAGAAACATTTAGCTGTACGATGTTGATAAGATTTTTCATAATCAAAGAACAGATAAGTCTGAATTCTGTTTAAAAATTTGCAAAAGAAAATTTGGCTTTAGATCATTTAGCATTTAAATAAAATCTTATTAGAGAGAGCACTTAAAATGTAATCATCTAAAGTTTAGAGATTGAATATCCTAGAAGAAGATAACTTATCTGGTATAAGCAATTTATATAGTCTATATATGCATGCCTCTAGTGTTGCATACCCTTTGCTAGGGTATACAAAAAATGTTCGCAACGGCGCATGGCAGCCCAGTAGAAGTGGCAAAGTGGCACCGGCAACAGCAGCAACAGCCACGCTCGAACTAGATGAGGGCCTGCGGCTGCCAAGGAGTCACAAACGGAATCGGAGTCGGAGATGGAGATGGAGATGGAGATGGAGTCGCCTTGTTTATGAATACGCGGGCATTGTGTGCCGAGGCGACGAGGCCCAAAAGATACGCAGTGTACAGCATACAGATACAGATACAAATACAGATGCAGATAGACATGTGCAATGTTTGAGAACTAAACAAGGAAATATTGACAAATAGATTAAAACTTATTAAGGCAGCAGCAGCAGCAGCCGACGCAGAGGCAGCGCCTGCCGCAAAAATGTTGCATGCCGCGTGGGGGCTGCTGTCTGACATGTTGTCGCGTCTGTTGCGCGTGGTTTGACGCACGTGCAGCAGCCACAGAAACAGCCGCAGCCGCAGCAGATACAGATACAGATACAGATACTTATGGCTGTGCAGGTTGAGGTAGGTCCGGTTGTCAGTCGGAGCCACTCATTGCCAATATTTATCATCAAATATGGTCGAAATCTATATTTAGACGCTGACGATTGACGCTGATCAAGCGAACGAGATCGACTCGCATTCGGTTTTATTTATTTTCATTTTTTTTCTCCATCAGCTTCTTCTTCTTCATCTTTTTGTGATCATCTTCAGGTCTGACCTCGAGCGCGATCGCGGCTTTCTATTGAAACAATTGGCCACAAAGCGTAAACACGAGTCTGTCAATATTTTTTCCCCCAATTTTCGTTTTTTTTTCTTTCTGCTCTTTTTGGCTGCTTGCTGCCCACACGAGAAGTGATCGGCAACTGATCGCAATTCGATCATGCAACACATACATAGTTAAAGCCTCGCATATTTGGCCAACAAATTTGCCACTTTATGTGATTCATTTAAGACAAAATATGTTCATATGAAGTGGGTGTCGCAAGTGTAGATCACTGGGTAAGGTCCATTATGCGATACATATATACATATACACATACACATACACATGCATATATATACTGTTTAAACAAGTGAAGGCGAAGTTATGCGATCTACTGAAAATCGAGAAGTTTGGCAAACTTGAGACACTCCATTCATTGTACACAATCAACTTGATTGTTTTTATACCGCAAATTATAGAGAAAAGATCGTAAATATTATAGCTCTAGAGGTGTAAACAAGCCATTGTTATGTATATCAGTTCAGGTGAGAAATTGATATGCTCCGGCAACAGGTAATATAAGGTATAATAATATAATAAAGTACATATTCCAAGTCCATATTTCCATTTCTATACTAACTAACCTGCAATATCCTAAAAGTAACTCAGTTGAACTTGTTTTTAAGTATATTTTCCCCTATAATATCAAGCCAAGGCCGTTTCACAAAATCTTCTAGTTTGAGTTGTATAAAAGAGAGAGAGAGATTTGCCTAAAAGTAATATTCTTTTTTATATACATATGTATATCATCAAGGGTACTTCATTTTCTATATATCAAATGAAACTTTTTTTCTTGTGACTTAATAATTTTGTTAATATCTATTATATCTTTGCAAGTCTCTTGATTACTTATTTTTTATTATAGAGCATGATCTTTTTTCTCTGATATTTGCAATAAATATTATATATTTCTAAGAAATCTTTTATTTTTTATAGTTTTTACATTCCATAATATTCTTTTACCTTCCATTCTATCTGTTCTATAGATCTTTTTCTATATCACTTTACCAAAATCCACAGTAATAAATCTTTTGAATATTTGAAACCGTAAAGATGTTTCTTTTAAGTGATTATAAATGAAATATTTGAAAGATAAAGCTCATACAAAATTAGTTTGCAGTGTAGCGAACATGTTGTCCAGTGTCTTGACAGACTAGTTCAATTCTCATTTAAGCCACAAATCTCTAAGTAAACACACACCGGGAATTGTACCTGATTGACCAGCGGTACTCTGGGTAAGGATCCGCTGATAAGACAGTGCCGTCTATCTACAACTAATAGACGATGGTAAATTGCATGTGAATGGACAATTTGAAGATAGACATATGAATATATGTATATACATACATCCACCACAGACCCCATGTAGGTAAACGATTTGAAATATCTGAAGTTATGAGGTAATGCGTTCGCATTTCTTAACAACAACATTGGGTTACCTTTTGTCATGGCGAAAAGAAGAGCGATAAGCAGAATTCGTTGACTTAGCCCTCGGGGCTTATCTAACGCACAGAGAACAATGCAAAAAAAGGTAAAAGCAACACAAGCGGGCGACAAGCCGAAAGCAACCAATAGTCAATTTGCCAAAACAAAAAAAAATATACAAAATAAAATACACGAATTACTTATCAAATTTTATTTATCTAAGAAAGTTGTTCTTGCTGCTGCGGCGGCGAAGGAAATGACAAAAACGCAAAGAATGCGAGCGCCAGGGCGAGCGCGGAGAGAGCGAACCGTGATGAGCTGCGCTCTCTCACAGGCGGCGAGAGGTAAAAGAACGATGAGCAGATCTTTGTGTGTGTTCGTGTGGTGAGCGTAAGTGTGAGTGGGTGGCGCATGGATGTGCGCATGTGTGTGTATGTGTGAGTGCGAAATACCGCGGCGATTAGCAATTCGCTGTCAAAACGCATCGAAAGCGAAAAAGCGAGACAACAGCGAAGGCCCAAGGCCCAAGGAACAACCAAACAGGCAAAGGTGCAATGCACGCAACGAAATGCAGGAGAGAACACCAGCTAAAGAGAGCGTCGGCGAAAAGAAAGAGTGCGTGCGTGTGTGTAAAAGCAGTGAGAGCGCGCGCCTGTTGCTTGTAAGTTCAAGTGGTGGGCGCAAAGTCAACGCCGAATGCAGACGACAACGTTGCTAATTTTCGCCGGTTAAGTAGCTGCAAGCAACAACTGAACTTGAACTTGTGCGCAACGTGGACGAACACACACAAGGGCGAGCCGGAAAGAAACAGTTAAGCGAAAAGGAACAGCAACAAGGACAGGAAAAAGAACGGTAATAGGGACAATAAGAGGAACAACAAGAGGCACAGAAGGCCGTTTACACTTACAGCGCAAATATTGCGAAGAGTTGGAAAATTGGTGGCGTCGCCGATTCCGTTGCGGCTATTGCTCCAATTCCGAATTGCACGCACAAACTCCACACACACTTTACATTAATTCGCGTATCGCGCTTGACTTTACGTTCGCGCACTTCACTTGCTTGGCAGCTGACGAGGCTGCTGTTTGGTTGTTATTTCTTTTTCCACAATTAAATAATATTTATGTTTGTGTGTAGATTATTTAATTGCGCCACATCTCAAAACAAAACAAAATATGAAACAAACAAAAAAAATACAGCAGCGCTGTAACGACGATTCTGTTGCCTCGGCACCGGTCACAACAACAGCAATGCCACCAATTATTTATGTAGTACTAGATTACCCAAAATAATTTCGTACTTAATCGTATGAGCGTGATTAACAATCGCAATCAAATGTGTTAAGCTGCCTTTTTAGCCGGACAACTTGAACTCGCGACCGTTTCTCCGCTACACTGAAAGAGAGACACACGATCTTCGCGTTACAATTGCGCCAAACAGACTAATCTGCGACAGCAATCGATGGCTTTATCGATATCATCATTTCGTGCTTGCCGCTATCGATATAAAAACATCTTGCCTTGGCATTCGCTACGATACGCATTTACTTGACGTTTCCACTGCACAGCAAAAAAAAAAGTAGTCAAATGACTCTCAAAAATAATAATAGTTTTATGCTTGAAATACAAAAATATTGTAAATATAATAATGAAAATATCTTTTTACAATCATATATGCTTTTAACTACGCGGCGGCTGTTGCACAGTGACAACACCGCAAACCGATGATGATCTTGGCCTATCGATAGTTTTTCTCAGTTAAGTGTGGCGCCAAAGCTTAAAAACGTTTAGAATCAAAAAATATGCCATGTTTGTTGAAATTGGCTATACATTTTCAATAGTTTTTAACATTTCAGCTGGTTAAATAAATAAGTTGGTTAAATAAATACAATTAAACACTTTCTTTTTGAATGTCAGCAGGAGGACAACTTGCAAATGACAAATAAAAACAATTTTGTTATCGTGCTTTCCCCGATGCAATCAGAGCAGATTCCCCATTGATTACCTCGCGGCACGCTAAATGCAGCGTCATCGCGGGGAGTGGGTGCGGGGGATTGTGTTCGATTATGCAAGTGCCAAGTGTACCAGCATAGAAAGTTCGTTAGGCGTAATAAACAGTTCACGTCGTAAGCCAGATTTTTTGTTTTTCGCTTTGTTGCTGTGTGGATTACGCACGATTACATTTAGTGGGTCAGTGGGGAGGCTGCATATATACTGCTTTATGGATCATAAAAATCATTATCTGCATCTGCTAACTATATAAACAACTGAATGCGATTTTTTGATGAAATAAATATTGTTGGTTATTCTTTAACAACAATTAGATACAGATATTTTATTTATTTATGTCTTACAGATATTACAGACTTTATAGAGTCAAATTATAAAATTATTTTTTAAAATAAGAGCATATGCATGTTTAAGATATGAAAACTGCTTTGCTTTGTGTGTGTAAATATTCCTATTTTAAACATTTAAGTAATTTAAGTTATAAGCATTGCGCTTCTATGCGATTCTCATGAATTTAAATAATGCCTGCTGAGCTTTTATATGTGGAAAAAAGGTGATTTTTTAATCTAGTTATGTTTTTACAACTACAACTCTTCACTTTCTCACTCACTCTCTCTTTTATTGCCTGTCTCCCTCTAATGCTTGTAATATTCTTTGTTCTATAGCATAGTCAGCCGCTAGGCGCTGACTCAATTATTATTAATGTGATTGAAGTAAACAGTTTCTCCTTTCCTGAGAATCTCAGAGAGGAGATCATCCCAAATCCGAAACCCCTTCTCAGATTTTATTCAGTTAATATCTCTTTCGGTTGCGTGTCTGGGAATACCTGCTTAAAGGTATATGGCTCCACCTCGTTGATCTTGATGGATTTTAAAAAGCAACTCGTCCGGAGTCTCTGGTCGGCGTCATTGTGGCTGCAGTCGTCATTCTATCGTGTCGTCGATCTCATTCGCAAATTATCTTTGTTTGCCAAATTCGAATTGTTTTTCGTGCACAATTCAACAACAAACGCAGCAACAAAAATAATTCTAAGCCTTAATGGTTTTTCTGTTTACTTTTTGCTTTGTTTTTTTTTTTTTTTTAAGCACGGCGTCCACAAGTGGGGCGTGTTCTTTGTTTAGCCCCCAGAAGCAAGCCGAGTCTGGAATCCGGTTACCTCTCCGTATCGCCCCCGCACTTTCCCCTCTGCTTCAACTCAGTTGTGGGCTATGCGACTGTCATTAAATAGTTCGCTTGGCTCATTTCTCTTTTTCCCCCCTTCTTTTATTTTCTTTCATTTTAACAATAAAACATGCATAAATGGGGAAAAACAAAAACAAAAGCTGTTCAATTAGCAGCAAAGCAACTAACAATAAAAAGTTTGAGCTTTTTTTTGTTTTTTGATTTGGAATGTAAAAACAAAAATCATCTTACAATAGCTACCGGGTAGCTGGCAGGTCTCTCGTGGCTGAAATGCCATGTGAACAGACGCCACCCAATCATGAAAACTTGCGTCTCATTATGCTCGCAACCATGGAGGTCATGTGAACCAGTTGGACAAACACAATTGCACTGTGAATTGGACATTGGACATGGAAGCGTCACAGTTACCTGCAATGGGAAGCTGCTGTTAAGATCTCTGGCAAGCCAAACCTAATAGAAGAAACGAGCAAAAGTTGGACACTCTGAGAAACACTTTATATGTTACTTATTTACACCAAAATTGTACACTAAATCAAATTAAGATAGCATTTTGCATTTTTGAAATTTTAAGTGTTTAACTTAAAAACTGCAAACAAATTTTAATAAAATATCTTCGAGTCTAGAAATTGATGGAAAATGAACTTGAAGCTAAAATTTAACATTTGATATTTTTAATAACAGCAAAAAATTTAAGATAAATTCAAAAACAAAAAAAAATTTGAAAAAAAATTGTACATCTGAATTAAAATCTAATATCAAATTAAATTTCAATGAAAATTTAGAAAAGTTTTGACAAAGTTATGTGGACTTGATATAATGGACTCGGTTGCCAGAGCTTTGTCAAAATGATGTAAAGGTTAGAGGGATATTTTCTTGTCGAGCAACCCCTTTGGAGCACTCATACTTATTTAAGATTAAGAGTAAGCAGATATTTACATATTCTATACATAAACAGGTAAGAACGCTCTAGTCGGGTCTACCCGACTACGAGATCCCCTGAACGTTTGTTCAAGCTTGCAATTGTACATATGTACATACAGACTGATTATAATATGAATGAAACCTGAGTGTCCTCGCTTACAAACCACCGTCTCTGCACGCATTTCAATGTATCTGTGCACACGTATAGAGAAAAGTCATGAGCTATGCGCTTGCTGCCGCGTGCTTTTGCCGATTCACAAGATGATTTCTTTAATAACTTCTGCGTTACCAAAGGGATTTTAATGAAATTTTCAGCATTGAATCCTTTTATTTAATTTAAAATAAAATAACTTAAAAAATTCAAAAAATAAATTGTGGCTTAGTTCATTTTTTTTTAAATAAATTAATTTTGTAAAATGAGGAACCGGTATCCAAAATACAAAAATAACGAAACTGTATTATATTTATTAAAAGCTAAATGAAAAATTTGGTGACTGTAGCTAAACGGATGTTAAATATATGGTCAAAAACTGAATCTCGATAACGTTTTAAGTCGATATCATCGAAACAGGAAAAGTTATCGAATATCTGAAACAAACTCGATATGCGCGCTGTTACAACCACCTTCGTGTAAAATTTCAGCTCTTATAGGTTCTTGATCGACGCCTTCATACATACGGACAGAGGGACGGACGGACGGACAGACTGACGGACAGGGGTAAATTGACTCAGCTCGTCGCCCTGATAAAGAATATATACACTTTTTGGGGTCTGCCACTCCTCCTTCTGCCTGTTAAATTTTTTTTTTTTTAACAAAAACATTATACCCTGAAATCTCATTTTCAATGGGTTCAGGGTATAATTAGAATATGCATATATTTCAATCCAGTTTCAGAGCTGTTACTATGTAAAAGGGAGCCTATTGAGCAGTTTTGACAGAAAACAGCTTTTCTGATGTCCTTATTTAATGGTTAGAAGTGTAAAAGCCCAGTTTACATATGAAATAAGCTATGCTTACAAAATGTTTCTAGAAAGTTGGAAAGTTTACTATCGGGCGAATTCGCTGGGAACCCGAGCATATTTGGCACAGCTGAGTCGCCGCGGCACTTAAGCATCTCATGGCTAGATGGGGCATAATTACAGGTATTATCACGGGGCAAACAACACCTACAAATCATAAGGGGCACAGCGATAGAGCCACAACTTTCCAGCCACCATCCTGCAACAGTTCATTGTTTGGCTAATGGAATTTTAACGTCAGACGTCGTGGACAAGCGACCCCGCCCACGCTTTGCGCCCACTCCAGTTGCTCCGGCACCCTCCATGTAATGGACGCTGGCTGATGCTGAAAATCCACATTGAATTAATGCGAATGTGGACGAGGATGGGGACATTGATGTGGATGCGGATGTGGATGTGGATGTGGATGTGACGCATGCTGCTAATGTGGCGCTTATTAGCGGGCGTGCGAGCGAGAGCTCATCGCGTAGTCCTTGTCCTTGTCGCTGGCTAATCCACTGGAAACATCATTTTGAGCACCTGTTTAATTGCGTTAATCACCGGGAGCAAACATTATTTGCCATCGCCGTTGCGTAGCTGCGCCGAATGATGATGTGCAATCGACCTTAAAGCTAAACCTGGAGTTGGAGCTGGAGCTGGAGCTTGAGCCATGCGCATTAGAATGTTAATTTTATGTGTCTTGACGCGCAGCTGGACTAAATTGTCTTTAGGGGTCATTACCCACGAGCTCAATGTCTCACTTTGAAGTGCAGCCAACTTCCCGTTACTTTATAGGCAGAGTGCGTAAGGTGAAATATAAATGCCCTGAAAAGGAGAAGCCAAAAAGGAGCAGATGAGTAGTTGATGAGTAGAGCTCGGAAGGTTACTTAAGATAAGTCGATGTACAATATGAGAACTTAATTTTATATATATATAATGTATATAAGTATGAATTTATTCACATATTTACAATTACGAGTAGTGGCTTGTTACCAGTTTTTGGGCAACTTAATCTAATTATATTTTTTGGTCAGAAGTTTGCAACGCACAGAAGGAAGCATCTCCGACCATACAAAGTATATATATTCTTGATCAGCTGAGCTGAGTTGTTATAACACTCGAACCGTCCGTCTGTCTGTCTGTCTGGATCAGCGCAATCTCCTCCTAGACTATTAGACGTACAGAGCTAAAATTTAGCACATAGGCTCCAATCTTTTGCAGGCATTATATATCTCGGAATTATATGGATCGGAAAACTATATCTATAGCTCTTATAGGATAGATAAACTTTATGAAATGTTTTTGTAGGAAAAGCCTAAGACTTTAAATTTTATAGTATAGTATATAAAGCTACGCCCATTAGGGGCGTGCCAAATCGGTAAAAACTTTATCTTCTACAATTTTTACTGAGAGCCAAAAATTACCAAATACCTTAATCGCGAGTGCTTTGACAAAATTATAGAAAAATTTTTTACATCCGTCTCTTTGGGGTGTGGCAAATGGGAGAAACCTATACTTACCAAAGTTGTATAACAAAATCCCGAAAATTTGACATATAGTTTACTGCTGCCCTTCTCCATAGATTGACTAAAAATTATATATATATCCGCCTCTTGCGGGCGTGGCAAATCGGTAAAAACTTTATAGTCTACAATTTTACACCCGAGATCCAAAAATTAGTAAAAACTTAAATCTTGATCTAATCTTGGCAAATTAGAAAAACAATGCTTATATCCTTCACAATTACAAGGGTATTACCAAACTTTGGCATGGTCGAAGTTAGCCCATCCCTCTAGTTTTTTAAATATTAAATATTGAATTGCAGGGTTTAAGCTAAAAGAGAGGTCTTTAAATTGGAAAATAGTTAAAACTTCTAGTTTCTATGAAATATCGGCAGAAAGCTTACATAATTACCTTTTTATTCCGTAGATATATGCTTGCTTGCTTTATAATAGAAAATTACCTATATTCAACAATATTTTGTATACATACTTTAAAAGATATTATTTAAGAATTTATTATGCATAATTATAAATATTATATTAAGTATACATTACATTTCTATAACTCTAAAACTTTTTTTTACACAATATTCAAAAATTCCTCTCTTTTATTCCTAATGGAAATCGGGTATAATTGTTTGATATGGAGATTCATATAGAAAAGTCATATTTGAGTGCTCCTTATTTCAGATAAGAGATAATTGATAAATAGAGAATTCATAGAGTAGTAATCCTCCAATACTTATCATTCGTCTTTAGCCGTCTTCTTTCATTCCCCTTTCATGTTGAAAAATTCAATTCAGCTTTAATATAACAAGAACTGTAAACCTATTCAACCTATAATAAGAACTGTAAAAATTTTCAACCTTTGACAACGGATAAACAGATTTGTTTACGAATAGCTTGCTACTGGGCAATTCAGGTTTGTTGTTAAGAGGTGTCGATTCCAAAGCTTTGCAGAGAATCGTTTTCCGGAGAGGCTCAAATGAACCCTTGACATCGACTGAGATGAAATTTCGGGATATCTAGCGGCACTATCGCTCCAAGATGAGCTTCTATTACCTATATATGAAGGCATCTGCTGTAAGATTTTGTACACCAGAAATCGATTGGTTAAATTATATCCCATGCAGGACAAAGCTGCAGTTGCTCTGGAGCCCAAAGCATGGGCATATGAAATTTCTGTTGCTAAGCTCAAGTTATGTCATTTTGCTAATGCTTCCAGAATTGCATGTCACACATTTACTTAAGCTGGACACACACACCCACACATACACGCCTACATCCAGCTATAAGCAAAACCCGCCCTTGTATTCCAAGCAACATCAAATCATTCGGCAATAATTTGCTTAGGCTTACTTTGATGTGCCCCGCCCGTCGGTCGTTAAAGTGGGCGTCAACAGCATCTAAGCACAAACTATATTTGCTCCACATGCCGCATGCCACATACATTACAATCCTTAAGCTGCCAGATTTGTTTTTTTTTCCACTGCTTTTCATTTTGAACACTTTTAATATTGAATTGTAAATAAAAAAAGTTTATTGCCAGTAAAAAAAGTGAGCTACTGCAATTTTTGATTTCACTTTGTTGCAGTGTAAAAGTGTATAAACTATATATGTAATAATTATAATTATATAACTGAATTTTCAAGCTACATTCGCTTGAAGTGTCTATGTATACATTTGAGGCAGAACTTATGACTTAAGCATAACTGTATGTATATATATATTATATATCATATTTACCATATATCGTATGTTTATGTATATAATCATATAAATTTCTAACATAATATTTAACAGGCGCCACAGTTGGCGTTGCAAGTTGTTGGTGTGATGAAAGATACTAATGCTAAATTGGGCGAGGATTGGGTTCCAATAACGGCGTTAACAATATTGTCCAGCCATTTTTGTATATATAAGGTAATTGTTTAGCATTAACATTAAAATAATAAAGACTACGCGTCCGGATCCAAGTTGAGTTGATTCTCATTGGGCTGATCTTCTTGAGTTTCCTGTTTCTGTTGCTGCTGGAACTGAGGCTGCAGTTGCTGCTGGAACTGGGGTTGCTGCGGGGGCTGCTGCTGTTGCTGCTGCTGGGACTGGGGCTGCAGTTCGCCATTGCTGAAGTTGACTGGCCCCGCACTGGGCCACTCAATGTTTGCCAGGGCTGCGTATTTGGCAAAGATTTTCCTGAGACTTTTACGCAGAGTTTCCCGGTTAGAATTTGGCAAATCATTTGCCGCATAGCCCCAGTTCTTGACCACCAGACTTGGCTTGCATGTAATAATATTAATTTCGGGCACATAGCGCTCTGGATATATTGTCTCCGTGGGCTCAAATAGTATTTGATTCAAATTTTGTGGTGTCGGCGCCGTCGTCACCCCACCAGTCTTAACCTGCGTGAAAATCTCGTTCAAGTGGCGATAATACTTATGGGACAGCGAACAACGTCTATTCAGATCGATCGATTTTAAGATGCGCATTTCGCGCAGTGCATGCTGCAGAGACAGACGGCACTCGGTGACTGCAATAGAGTTTGAAATTAGAGATATGTTTTGGGAGCGTGGCATATTCGCTCACCTGAGGTATTCAGCTGCTTGGCAACTTTCAACCAGGCACTGCGCTTCTCCAAGGTGCTGACTTTGCTATACGTTTTGGGATGGCAGAGCAGCAAGCGAGTCAGCTGAAATGAATCCATGCTGGGTAATTTGCGGCTTTCAATGTACAAATCATTAACAGTCGGATGTACGTCCATTCGGAGCTCGGCTTCGGCCTGCCGTTTTTTCCTCTGCACGCACGCGGCCAGCTGCTGCTGCTGCAGGTCGTCTTTCTGTTCCTGCTGTCTTTGCAGTTGCTGTAATTGATGGGAGCGGTTATTATGGGAGAAACTAAATCGAATTGTTGCTTTTCTTTTCTGGGCCTCACCTGAACAGCGAACAGTTGCTTGGCCTCCTCTGTCTCCCAGGGCATAGGTGAATTGTGGGCCAATGATTTAGTCAGTACGCCGGTAACAGTTGGCTGCATCAGCGCCTCGTACATGCTGCAACGCTTCACCTCCTCCATAAACTTGTTGTGCACCATGTAGTACTGGGGCTCCAAGGGATGATAGCGCACATTCACAAGAAACTTGAGCTGCTCCAATGCATGCCACCAGTTCTGCGGCCAGGGATTCTCGATGCCGCGCTCCAAGTCCTCCATATATGTTTTAAAGGCAAATTTAAACATGGACCAAACGTCACGATGATTCACTGCCAAAAGGAAAACAAGATTAATTAGTGATTAATTACCTAATCTAGACAGCTCTGACCACCTACTGTGGGGAAAACGTTCACGTGCTATCCGCCACACCTCCTGTCGCTCTTTCTCGCTATATTGGCGCGGCGGTCGCACTGGATAACTGCGATCTCCCGGTCGTGGCCGTCGCAGGTCCCAGTACAGATGTTCGTACTTTTCAAAGTGCTGCATCAGGGCCGGCAGCTTATCCTTGTGCAGCATCCATTGATATTTGCGCGCTATCTCGTCAAATTTACTGAACAATCGATGCGATTTCTCCCACACCCTGAAGTTAGTTTTGAAAGGACGCATCAGATCCTTCATAGGCGCTATTTGCGGAAACAGACTAATGTTATCCGCCAGAAAGAGCCAGATGCCTCGACATACTTTTTCTGCAAAATAGATTAAATTTGAAATGTTCGACTAGAAGATACCCATTCAAATGAATGAAAAAATTTTGGATATTGCCGATATATAAGAATCTATATTTGGAATGGGGAGCACTTCTAAAAGTGGAGAAATGCTCAAAAATAGGCAAAAATCGATATTTATCGATCAAGTTAACGGACATAAAAAAACCGAGAAACGCTCTAAAATAGGGAAAATCGATGTTCATCGATCAAATTAACGGACACAAATTGGTCGTACTGGGATGTACTCAAAGCAAATCATTCAGCTGCGTTAATTTTTAGAGTTTACGATAAATCGCTTTCCAATAGCGAAAATTTCGATACATAAAAACCCACTATGTTTGCTCAAATGCTCAAAAATAAGGAAAATCGATATTTATCGATCAAATTAATGGACACATACAAACAGATGTTTATCGATCAAATTAACGGACACAAATTGCTCGTGCTGGGAGCAAAGCTAAAAGTACAGCTGCGTTAACTTTTAGAGTTCACGATAAATCCATTTTCGATAACGAAAATTTTGGATATTGTCGATATATAGGAATCTACTAATCCATATACTACTACTATCTAAAACCAGAAAAAAGGTCAGAAATAGGGAAAACCATATATTTATCGATCAAATTAGACGACACAAATTGCTCGTGCTGGGAGCAATGCAAATTTTTGACTTTAAGAGTTTACGATAAATCAATTTTCGATAACAATAGTTTCGATATAACCGATAAATAAATATCTGCTGTTTGGAATACCTAGCACTTCTAAAAACCGATAAATTCTCAAATACTAGAAAAATATTGATATTTATCAATTAAAATCGATAAACAGCTTAAAAGTTATATCGATTAAATTAAATATTATAGATCATTAGCACTTGCCTGGCATGTGATACTTTCTGGATAGTTGCTGCCAGATTTCGGAGGCTTTGTCACTATGTTGGGGCTCCGTGCTGTGCAATTGCGGTATGGCCATCACCTCGCGTATAAAGATTGCCGTTCGCGCCATCGTCAGATTTGGCGAAAATGGCACCGCTTTGCCCTCTGCATGAATAATGCGTCCCATGACCGGGCATTCGCGGAGCTGGACTTTAACGCCGGGCACTGACTGCGACTTGGAGTTCAGATTCGCTAGACAGGTGGTTATTTTGAAGATATTGCTGCGCACAGGTGGTGCTGGTGCCGGCGTCCGTGCCGGCGTCGGTGCCGGAGTCGGTGCCGGCGTCGGTGCCGGAGTCGGTGCCGGCGTCGGTGCCGGAGTCGGTGCCGGCGTCGGTGCCGGCGTCGGTGCCGGAGTCGGTGCCGGCGTCGGTGCCGGCGTCGGTGCCGGAGTCTGTGCCGGCGTCGATGCCGGCGTCGGTGCCGGCGGCGGTGGTGGCGGTTTCGGCATGATGTTGTTGCTGGCCGGCGAGTTGGGCCCACTGATGCTGCTAAAATTCGACGAACAGGTGGCTATTGAGATGGTGTTGCTGGACGGAGCTGGATTGCTGCGTATTTCATCCCAGCCGCTGTGCAACGCATTCTGCTGCTTGGGCCCGAATGTTGTTGGCGTCAGTGTTGGCATCGGTATCGATGGAGGCCACGGCTTGGGCACAATGCTCACGGGTGGCAACGGCACCTTGTCCTTGCGCACGGTCAGCGGCACGAGCTTGGGCAACGGTGGTCCCAGTGCTCCCAGCGTAGTCCCCCAGGACTTCATGTTAGGAGTGGGCGATAGCGTTGCCAGTATGCTGGACACATGAGTCACCTTTGAAATGGCCACCGGCTCTGACGACGTTATGGGCTGTCTGATTGCGCCAGTTGGAGCTGAAGTTACAGTGCGTATAATGGTGGTACCGCCGCAGCTGGGGCTACCTGTGGCGGCAGGTGGCATCAATGGCGATAGTGGCATACGAGCTTTCGGTCTCACCACTACCTGCAGACCGCTGCGCGGTGGAACAGGTCGCACGCCGGGCATTGAGGCCAGCTGCACAGTGGCCGGTATTGGCAATGCCAATGTTTTGGGTACAATGCTTAAGAAGGTGGGATTAGCAGTGGGTGTGGGTGCTATTGGCGTCACTGTCAGCGGTGCTGCAGGAGCTGCAGGTGGTGCAGGCGCCGCAGGCTTAGTCACAACACTAATGGCCGCCGTTATGCGCGGAATGGCAAAGCCCGGGATGTTGCCTGTGCCACAGCTGCTGTTGGTGTTGCTGTTGTTGGTGATGGTGGGGGTGAAGTTGTTGTTGCTGCAGCTGCTGATAGGTATAGCGGATATTGTGGTGTTCGGCGCACTCGTGGTCGCCGGGTAGACAATGGCCAGTGGGAGCGGTGTGGCCTGTGGCATGTTATATGTCAGGTTGGGCAGCGCCACGTGTACATAGTTAGAGGCACGTTTTCGAGCACGACGCGCTGAGCGCATTGACAGCAGCTTGTACAGGCAGCCAATGATGTTCTCGAAGAACCATTTGTCCTGCAACTGATAGCCAGCTTTGCGCATCTCGTCCAGCTCCAGGTAAAAGTTGCGCAACACCAGCCAGGTGACCTCACAGCGTTGACTGCTGCAATTCACCTGCGACGCGACGCGCAGCCAGAACTCATGATATCGCGCTGGCTTCTCTTCCTTGCCCTGATAATCATCCACCATCTGTCCCAGTTCGGGCAAAGTTTTCAATACATTGATCAGATTGACGACACTGCGAAAATGCTCAATGGGATCAAACCAGGCGTCCTGCAAATACGCCGACATCTTGCACACGGTGTTAGGTGTGTTGGGTATGTGCGGACCCAAAAAGCTGAGCTGCTTCATTAGCTGCGAGTTGCCGCTGATTTGGTGCATAAACTCCCACTCGTAGCGCGTCGTTAGCTGCAGCCAGCTCTTCATTAGCTTGGTTGCTTTCTCGTTCAGCTCATTGGATATGGCACTCCAGATGATACCGCGATGACGATAGTTCCCATAGCTTGGATGCTGAACATCGTACAGCTGTGGATAGGCGCGCACGGCATCGATGAGATGCTGCTGTTCCGCAGTAATCTTAAACTGATCACAATATTCCTCGTCTAGGTCTATGATAGGAGCTGGTTTGGCTGGGATTATGGTCACATCATCATCCATACTCATCGCTTCTAAATTGTGCACCTCGCCGTGCTTTTCCGGCTGCAATGGAAACTGGGCCACATGCGTGTACAGAAACAGAAGATCCTCCTCGTGCAGCATTGTGGGACGGGCACGCGCCTGACTGCGACACGTCTGCACTTGTCGGCGGTATCTGCGCAGGCGGCGGACATGCTGCTGATATTTATAGCGCAGCTCCGCCCAGGTACTCATGCATGTGGTTAGCTCTAGCGACAGCTGCTGTGCAATGCTCTGCCACAGCTGTTCCTTGAATACGTCATCGTTGAAGCGCCGATGGTGTCTGTTGTAGAGCGCAGACTTCTTTCTCACCAGCCGGATGAGTCGTCGTTCCACGCGATATGTTTCCAGGCTATAAGCGGGCGTTTCACTAACACAGGAAGCACTTCTGTTCGGACTCTGCATCACGGGACTCATGGCAAAGTCCATGATCTCTTCATCTAGATCTGGTGTTGGCTTCCTCTCGTTCACTTCTATAAACAAAACAATTGTTTACTGCATGCCGACTCCTTAAGAACTACTCACCTAAAATCTCCAGCGGATTTATTTCAGCCTTCGCGGCAATTTCCAGAGATATCGCTGGCTCCTCCATAGTTAGTAGAATATGTTTAAACCCCTTGCAAACACTTCTGCCAGTCCCAGGATATTATCGCGTGGGTTGGCTAAATGCCGCTACAAAAACAATCAAAAGACATCTACACTGGACGCAATCCAAAATTCGATGCACCCCGGTGGTCAATTTAGCCGCGCTGCACACAATCCATCATTGACGTCCAAATTCCAGGCGATTTGCATCTTTCTTTGAAAGCAACACATGATAATCGTCTACCGAATATTGAATTAAATAAAACTGACTGCCAACATGTGTTGTATTTAGTTTTTGACGCTTTGCGCGTGCGACTATTGCGCGCAGTAGACAACAATTTTGCGATTAGGCTGAATTGCAGCTATCGCTTTGCGATATATATCGATAACAATCAAACTGTGTTGAGCAATGCTTGATGGGCGCGTGTGTTGTGCGCACTGGAGAATATGATTTAAATTCAATTATTACACTTTGAAAATACATGTTTATGTTTAATAATTAAAGGCTAATCATTTACAATAATAGTTAAGGCAAATATAATATAATATTAGTCATGCTTATATAAAATCAAAAAAAAGAACACTAATTACCTTGACTTTAGCTACACGTGGAAATACAATTACTCTTGTCAAGATCTAGAAACTTTAATTATAACCGGACAGACAACACAGAAGCCATTCTAGTTGACACATATCTCACCGACTTTATGTCAGAGCTAATAGACCTGATTTTTATGCACGAGATGAGCCAATTTTTAGAAATTAATCATTGGGTAAGTTTTCAGTCAGAAATGTATTAACCGGCTATCCTTGACACTGACTGCGATCGTTCACAGCGCAGCCCCACCTGCCATGTACCAGATCTGTGTATGCAAAACCAAACCCATTTCAATAAAGTTACATATTTATGTGTGCATATATCTATATCGATATATGTTTGTACGTTAAAAGAAAGGAACAAATTGAACAAATTAAAAAAATCGAAATGTGTGGCAGCCACGGCGGGCGGCAGCTATAAACGTGTTTCCATGGAAAGCACCAACACGAAACAATAATAATTTTTCAGGGTCAGCTGTTAAGAAAAAGAGGAAAAAAACAAAGTAAAGCTTTGCATGTATGTGTGTATGTGTACAACGACTTGGCAAACACTCAAATTACGTATACGTAACCGAAGCGCATCACAGGAACGTAAAGAACAAAGACAATAGCCGCCCCTAAAACATACCCCTCACCAAAAAAGTCAAGATAATTAGAAAAAAAAACTTAATTGAGTATAGTAACTCCTAACTTTGGGCAAATGGTATCAGTATTTGGTTCTGGTTTTCAAATATTAAACGTCTTTTGTTTTCGTCTAGATTTTGGTCTAGCTTAACTATTTAGTATGCGTTACTTACCTAGCACAAGCAATCAACAGTTTTAGGGCTTCCCCATTCATACAGGTTATTCAAATGCTTTTTAGGTTTTGTTTTGTTCCAAACACAATCAAACAGGAACTGGATTTATAGTATCAATTAGTATATCTAAATATCTTTTCAGCGTCACATTTTGTTGCTATACAAAAATAGTAAAGAGAACAAGAACGGACTGGCTGGCAAACAGCTGATTGTCCTGAAAAAGAATCTATATATCTGATGAGGTCTACCTGCTTCAGCTTGAAATCACATTTTAAATGGACAATGGGTATACACAGTAAACTAAAATACCCTGTAAAATCTATGGCTGGGAATTGGGTTGACAGCACAAAACGTCAATAGCTATAAAAAGTGCAAAGGAAAATACGCGCAACACCTTCTGTAAAAGGAAAAGCCTATTAGCCCGTAATCGTCTTAGAAAGTAAAAAAAAACAATGCATTGTTGCAATGCAGAATTACAGCCAGGGATACACAGCTATAGAACCACTATAAAAAAATCGGAAAAAAATTGAAATTGAATAATTAGCCAATTTTCTCAGAATCGTAATGCAAACTAATTAAAAGTGAAAAAATTACGATTCAAACACATATATCATGCATATTCAATTAGTTGCCATAATTTTGTTGATATCAAAATATTATTTCCATATATTAAATAAATTAGATCGCGCGATTCGCTAATGTGAATCGAACCGCAACTGATATTGAATTCGAGTTCGAAGTCGAAGTCGATTCGAATTCGTTTGGCTGCCATCTCTGGATAAGCGTCAGCTTCTCAGTCGCATTCGCTGCTGACGTCGCAGCTGTTTGTGTTGTTGTTGCTATTTCTATATGTGCGCTGCTTGCTCCGTTATCGCAGCGATTGCCGGTCGACGACGTCGCGTCGTCCGCTGTCTTCGTGTCGCCTGCACTAAGCGGCTGTGAATGGGTGTTGTTGTTGTTGTTGTTGTTGTTGCTGGGTGGTTGTTCGGCACCTCAAATTGCTGCCGCCAAAACGTGGCCAATTCAGTTTGAATTCTGCGTTCAAGCGCTTTAGAACACTATTTAATAGCTTGGCAAGTTTGTTTTTTTTTTGTTTTTCGTACTATTTGTTTACTGTTTGTTTGCGTGAGTGTGCGTGTGTATATGTGTGTGTGCGTATGATTAAGTGTGTTTAAAGAAATTTATAAACTGAGTTGCTTTAATGTTCTTTTTATTTCAATTTGTTTCACGTGTTTTTTCTTCAATTTTTATTTTTGTAATTTTTGTTTTTGTTGTAGTTCATTTCTGTTTGAGAATTGCATTAGCAATTATAATTTTGGCGCATTGTCAATTCCCACAGAATTATTATTATTATTTATATAAATCTTTGTGTGTGTGTGTGTGTGTGTCATTGGGATGGGGCGAATCACAGTGGAAAGCGTTGTTAATTAGCAAAATAGAAAGAAAAAAAAAACAGCAAATATCGTCTTATTGCTCATTTTGCTCAAATTTCAGCGCCAAATAGCGCGTAAGGCGATAAACAGTCCACAGCACATACACGAGAACGAAAGCCCAGGAAGCCATGTGCACCTCTCCGGTGGCCCACCAAATGTCATCCAGCATTGCGTCCGGAAGGATATTGCCTCGTCGTCAGGCGATACCCGTTCTATATACCCGTGGCACTCACTATGAGGTCGGCTTCGATATGGTAAGCAGCAGTAAGAGGTCATTCGTGCCTTCGCACCTTCGTACCTTCCACTTCACCTTCGCACACACACGCTGGCCGCTTTTCAGTCGAAAGTCACGCAATGTCCAATTAAAAGGTCCCCCACACACTTAAGGTAGTTAGCTGAATTTTTAAGTTTAGTAACTGGTCTAAACAGTACAATTTTTTGATTGCTTGTGCCTGACTGCGTTGACAATCGATATGAGGTAAACTTCACATAACTGTCATTACATCGATTTGATTGCTTTTGCCAGGCTATAGTGATCATAAATATTTTAAGCCATTTCACTTTAACTCTTCAATCCACCTGAAAATTGAACTAAGTAGTCCAACTGCACAGATCCCATATTCAGGCTCAAGAAGCAACATAATTATAGACTACTTAAACAATTTCTTTCAACCGATCAATCCTTTGGGAGCTATATGATATAGATATATACAATATCTGCGTAAAAACTCCTGGGAGGATTTTGTCTTGACGAACGGACGAATGGGTGGACGGACAGACAGACATGGCTATTTGAGCTCAGTTCGTCAAGCTGATCAAGAATCTATATACTTTATATAGTGGAAACTGTGTCCTTCTCTGACTTCTGACCGAAATTCATATACTCTTTTTAGAAGGGTATATATAGCTGGGAAAGCCTTTTTATAACCTTTTTACAAGGGTGTAATAAACTAGGAAACCTTTTCTTATACCCTTGCAATAAGTATAGATCACTGTTGATCTCCTCTACAAATAGAACTGATGAATTATATCTATATTTGATTAAATTGAGCTTATTTTTTCTTAGGCCCTTGTACTAATATTGTCTCCAACTTCAACGTTTGTTTCTTGTGCTCAAATATTGATTTTGTGCACATAAATAAAATTTGGAATTTGCAAGGGTATGCAAACGTCGGCACGACTGAAATTAGCCCAGCCCTCTAGATTTATTTTCTTTGTTGTAATCATCGAATCCGTTTTGCATTCGAAATTGCCATTCAAGCAAGAAAAACTTATATATATATATATATATATATATATATATATATATATAAATTGTGCATATAATTCATTTATATGCGACTAATGACTATCTTCGTCACAATTGTGGAGATAGGGCTTACCTAAATCGTATATATACATCTATATTTATATATATAGCAATCTCATTTTTGTATAGTATAGCTCGTGATTGTGGAGATTAAGCCAAACTGCAACAGCAACAACAAGATCCATAGAAAAGCATATAATTTTCCATAGTTTTCTTGATAGATAATATTAAATACCAAATAAATACTAAATAAATACTAAATGAACTCTTAGCAAGGAAACCTGCTTAAGCTGACAATTGGAAATTTTCCACATCTGTCCCAAATAACTGCTTAAGCTCTTTAATAATACTCGACTTTATATGAGATATACTAAAACGAAAAGTATCTGTAAATTTCTTTCAAATATTTGTAGATTCTTATGGCTGTACTCAAGTGCAGTCTGCTCTTTCTCGCTTATCAGTTCGGGTAATTGTAGCTATATATATACCCTTTATATATACAAATGACAAATAAAGATAAATGGCAAAATGCTGATAAGCAGAGCCACAATCAGCTGTTGATTAGTTAAAGTAGTGTAGTTTTTGCTTTGTTTTTTGTGGAGGCGTTGGCTATGCCAATTCGTGACCTAGTTCCTGTTTAACCTTCAATCTAACTAACACTAACCGGAATTGTTAGCGGAAAAGAAAGAAAAAAACTGCACACAAATGGCCTGGCCAATATCAAGGGCAAATGGCAATTAGCATATCCAGGCCCGGAATTCGCCGTGAGACGCTTCGGCGGCTGTCGATGTCAAATGGGCGAGGGGTGGGCGTGGCTGTCAAGACCAGAGTGTATGGACCGAAGCAAATAACTTACAACATGCCAACAATATCCACTAACAATGACTATTATTCATAATGTTGTTGTAGTTCGTTTTGTTTGTTTGCCCAGCGATCGGTCGTGATCGATTATGGTTTTGTATCTCTATTTTTTTCCAATTTATTATAAATATATTTTAAAAACTTTTACCAGGCGGCCAATTAGCATACAATACCATTTCCATTAAAAAAAAACAACATTTAGAAAGTTCCAATTCAAACGATTCTAATAATCATTGTAATAATAGTTATAAAGAACAACATACAACACTAATTGCTTTACAGGGTCGCACTTTTGGCTCGATGATCAAGAACTTTCTGATCTTATCGCAACCGCTAAACGAAACCTACTTGCCACTCTATAGCACCGCAAAAGGCAGTAAGTACTCTAGCCAAAAATGATTCAACTTTCCATTATTTCAATTTGAATGATCTGACTCATATCTCTCTTCTTTCCCCTCTTCTTCTTGTTTTTTGCAGGGCAAATCTATAATGAAACTCTCGAATCCGTCAAACAAAGCTTTCCTCAATACGTACGCGAATTGGAGGGCGTGGCCGATGGTGCCGAAGTGGAGTTCCATAAGGTGAGCAATCAATCAATATATCCAAATACACAATTATATATATACATACATATGTATATATACTGTGCTATAATTAGCACTCTGATAATTGCATCGCTCGATAAGTATTACGAGCACCTAATTATTTATAATATCTGAACAAAACACACACATATTTGATAAATAATAATTATTGACTTTGGCCTGAACGTTGGCAGCGCACTTCAACTTGAGCCATTCTAACGGTGAAGCTAATGCCAAAGTCGTTGCGCGCCGTTTGCGTGTTGCATGTTGCATGTGTTGCAAGTTTGTCAATTCAATGACAATCAAATAACTTCAAATTATTCCCACATAATTGTTTATATATTTATTTAATAATAATTATGGCTCGCACTCGACTATAACGAACGAATATAAACATAATTATCAATTAGATTTGTTTAAACAATACACAAATTCAATTGTTTTTAATTGCATTTTAATTAAAAGTAAATATTTGAACTGCTTAAAAGTATTTCTCACACATTTTAGCGGCCCGACAAAAAAGCATTAAGTAGAGCCGACTGCATGATACTCGTTCGCGGTCCCGAAACAGCTAAATACTAATATTTCGAAATCGATATATATCGATTTTCTACTCCTTAGTGGGTGGACTTTGTGGTTTATAGAACAGCTCTAAGAGTCTTAAAATATTGTTTTTTTTTTTAATTTGCCACCCCCAAAGTAATTTTGGTCGATCTGTGGAGAAGATCTTCTGCCAAATTTTGGGCCTCTAGCTATAAAACAGTATTAGATATAGTTATAGCCGATACACCTAATGAGCGTAGCTATAAAACCTTGATATTTTTATCTGACGATCTATATAACTAAGTATATATTTCAAATTTCAAGTCTGTAGAACAGAATAATTACTTATTTGCCGTATATCCAAAAAATTTCAACTCTCTATATATATATCTATGCTTTGCTTTGGACAATGCCCAAACCCAATAAACTCCACACACTGCGTGATCGAGTATAAAAACCAGATTAATCTAAAAGCTGATAGATAAAAAATGCATTGAAATTCGTAATTCTGCATTTTTATCAAAAATATTGCTTACAGCTACTTAGCCAAAGTATTTGGCCAATTGAAACGTTCATTTAAATTATTCAATCGCATTGGCCTTGCAGTGAACTAAGCATTGAACTAGTCCGTTTTTTCTTGACATTCTTAGTAAGCCAATTTGTGCTTGGACAAGCTGCCAAAGTTAAGGAAAGCAGAGAGGAACGAATAGAGAAGCCTGCAAAATAAAATAACGGATCATGTAACACAGGTAGGGAATCAGTTCAGGTGCAATGATTGGCTTTGGCCCGCTCAGCGATTTTCATGAGTTGGTTATGCGATCCGATTGCCAGCTCATTAGCATGGCTAATTAGACGCTCGATGTAAACGTCTATTATGGTCTAAGATATTCGCAGCTGCCAATAATTTGTTATAATTTTTGCACTTTAGCAGTTGGCCAAATTAATGGCCTTGTCTCTGTCGGCAGTCAGCTTATTGGCTTATGTCAGTGCATAATTAATTTCACATCCATTTAACAATATTATTCCATCTACAATGCAAGCTGATGTTTTACATATTCATAAATTGCAAAGAAAAAAACATAACTTTATTCAATAATGGATTTCTCACCGAAAATAACTTTCGCATATACTATAAGAGAATTTTTTTGAATGTCTGTTATAGGGTATATTTACAATTCTATAAAGAGAACGCCCTGTACGTGCGACTCATAATAATTGATCAATTATTTATTATTTATCACATTTTGTGCAACATTATTTGGGCTTTTTCGTCAACAACAACACAATGGAAATAGCAATTAATCATTTTGGATTTTTGCCATATTTTAAAGGTCCATTAAATGGTCTTTAAACTCCAGCTTAACAAAAAAAATAACCAGCACAATGAATATGGCAATTAATCATTAATGGAAAATAAATTAATCATTTTGTCAGCATTCAAAATGACAGCTTAACTAACTGCCAATCGCATCCTTTCGATTAATCGATATAAAACAATAGATACATAACTCCATTTTGCTATCGCACTTATATTCTTATCAATCGATAACAATACTCAAATTTTTAACGGTTATGGGCAACTCTCTCTTCTGCAGTTATTCCTGTTGCATCTAGACGAAATATTACCGCAGGCCGTAAAACATCAGCCACGTAGCAAAAATCAACCCACAGGCTGCTCCTCGATAATTGTGAATCAAAAGCATTGCGTAAGTCGAATATAGATTATGGATTATAAATCGAAATTCAGATTGATTACTTTTTGTCCTCAGCGTCTGCTGGGCCACACCGAGGATGCTCTCACTGAGACACTTAATCATTATTACTTTGTGGTCGCTCACATCATTAGCGACAAGCCGCAGGGCAAGTATAATGTGAAGGAGGAGCATTTTATGTCGCTTTGCTATGCCGGCCACCTGCCTGGCTACACCATGAGCCACAATCATCATGGACTCGTCTTTAGCATCAACACAATCAGTGCCGAGCTGCTGCGCAGCGGCAAGACACGTGAGTCTGCATTAGGTGCACACATATACATACATAAACTTATCCCTCTTACCAACAGCTCGACATTTTCTGACTCGGGCTCTGCTCGCCACAAGCAACGTGGACGATGCTTTCAGGGTCCTGACGGATGCCGGTGTCGGCGCCGCCGATGCTTGCTCCATCAATTTTTCGTTTTTGGCGTGAGTCTGTGGCAGGATTATGTAGGTCTATAAAGTGAATCTAAATATTTTGCTTGCAGCGATCCACGTCAGATGTTCTACAACGTCGAAATGGCTCCGAATCCGGACAGAAAGAATGAATCCCACTTGAGCATCAAGGAGGTGCCGCTGGGCGGGCATAACTACCACACCAATCAGTACGTAAGACATTGGTAAGAACTGGATAATATATATAACTCTTGTGTGTGAACAGATTCGACCGCATACTTTTGGATCAGGCCAACGAGCCGATGGTGGAATCTAGCATCTCGCGCATGAATGCCTTCTGCAGCTACAAGCCGCCGGCCAGCGAGCAGGATGTCCGCAATATGCTGGGCGATGTCACTGGAGGATGCTATTGCGTGTGGCGCGATAACGGCAGATGCGACGAAGTGGTCAAGACCATAGCAGTTGGCCTATTCGACTTGAATGCCAAGACCTTTTCGCTCTTCTCCGATAATCCGAGTCTTACCGAGCCGCATTGCACGTTGCCTTTGCTTTACAAATAGTCATACAACAATTCTTCATTATAATATATATAGCAAAAGTTTTTCTGAAATGTAAGCAGTTGGGAATCAGTAAATATTTAACAATTATCAATATTATAATATTTTCATGCATATATGTATTTTTTTTGTTCGCTATAAGCAATAGTTTATGTATACTTGAATAAACTTCAAACTTGAAACTTCAAATGTGTTCTTTCAATCAGCGTTGCCAGACTGTGCGCTAGGCAAAATGCGATAAGGACTGGCAGGGTCAGTGGTGGGAGAAGTTATCGATTAGCCCTTGACCGTTAAAACAAAGTTGCAGAGCTAATCTGAGCTTACGCGATATTAGCAAAATAATTTTAAAATCAAATTCCTTTTTCGTATTGCTCGTAGTGTCAGCCCAGTAGCCATTTTTGCGTACATCAATTTTCAGTATGAGCTGAGTTTGATTTTTAAAATTTGATGCTAAGTTAGCTTTTGGCTTTGGTCTAACTGGCATGGTTTTGTTCCCTTTTACTTTTAAACTTTGTTCAAAATTTTAGGTTTTAATTAAAGAGTTCACCACAATAAATAGCGATTTGATAGAGAAAAAGAAGCACGCAAAATGTGCTCAACCAACAATCCACAACGACGACAGGCAATACCCATACTCTACACGAGGGGCTCCCACTACGAGGTTGGCTTCGATGTGGTTAGTAGAATTGAAAGATTTGTTAGGGTAAAGACGCCACAAGCATTAATGCCTATATTCTATAGGGTCGTACATTTGCCGCGATGATTAGGAGCTTTTTAAAACAATGTCAAGGTCTGAACTGCACCTTCTTGCCGCTCTTTAAGACCCCCAAGGGCAGTGAGTACTAATGAGATATGTATAAAATTGATCTTGATCGAAATTATATTTGGAATAGAACAAATCTATACGGAGACGCTGGCATCGGTCAAGCAAAGCTTTCCCCAGTACGTAAGCGAATTGGAGGGCGTGGCCGATGGGGCCGAGGTGGAGTTCCAAAAAGTGAGTATAATCTATAAAAAAATGTATATTAACGAAAGGCCGTTATTCAATGTTAACCAATTAGTATGCCACGAATTGGCAGCTGGTCGTTAAAGCAAATATTAGTGCATAATTGTTATCAAGCGGCTGCGGGGGCTGTGTGGCAGTACACTTCAACTTGAGCCATTCTAACGGTGAAGCTAATGCCAAAGTCGCTGCACTCCGTTTGCGTTGCGTGTCTCGATTCGCGCTGCAAGTTGTGTCAATGTTCAATGACAACACCAAACACAATTTACGTCAATATATTCGCACATAATTCTTGATTTCTGTAAATGTAACAGTATCAACAGTAGACACTCGCTAATAACGAACCCACTAATTAGCAATTATGCATTAGCAATCATTTATATTTGAAGTTCTGCCAATCGTTTGCTGCCTTAGGCAATCAGAACTGTAATAGAAGTAATATAGACATATATATTAGATATATGTATATATTATATATATATATATAAGCACATTGGCCGTGCAGCGAACAGTCATTGAACTAGTTCCGTTTTCTTGACACTGTTGTTGTTGTTTCGTAAGCGGATTTGTATTTGGCCAATCTGACCAAATACACGCACACACACATATACATATACATATATGTGTGTGTAGAGAATAGTAGCTGGTCTTAGCCAAGTCCAGAAGTAGTTCAGGTGCAAGGGTTTGCTCTGGCTTCGCCTTCATTGTAAATTAAATTAAATTTGGATTTTTTTTTTTTAATTTTTTTTTTTTATCAATCGACTTGGCTTATTAGCATTGGCAAGCCAGGCAGCTTGACGCTGTAAGGCAAAAGCTGTTGCGCAGCTGCCAATAATGTGTTTCTAATTTTGTTTTGCGTTTAAGCAGTTGGCCAATTAAATGCACGCAAATTCGCACCAACCTTGGCCGCCTGCCGATGTCAGCTTATCAGCTTATGATGCCGTTTAGAACCAAGCCAAGGGAATGACAAACACGTATTCTTTACAACAAATTCCAAACACTAGACATATATTACGACTTCAAAGCGCCCGACCCATATTAATAGTAAATTCCTTCAGCTATTTTTGATACAAATGGACGAGATTTTGCCACAGAACATGATGTGTTGTACGAAAAACTTTGCCTGCGGCTGCTCCTCAATCATATTAAATCAGAAGCATTGTGTAAGTGATATACCTGACTAGCATCGGGATCTGACAGTTGTCTATATATTGCTCAGCGCCTGGTGGGCCACACGGAGGATGCTCTGGCGGAGACGGTAAATCATTATTACTTGGTGGTTGCTCACATCATCAGTGCCAAGCCGATGGGCAAGTATAAGGTGAAGGAGGAGCACTTTATGTCCCTCTGCTCTGCTGGGCAACTGCCTGGCTTTGCGGCTAGCCAAAATCATCATGGACTCATTTTCACCGTCAACACAATCGCTGCGAAAAAGCTACGCAGCGGCAAAACACGTGAGTGGATAGAAATGTTTGTTTATACAGTCGAGTCCCGATAATTCGAAATGGCAGGGGGATCATATTTTTAACAAATCACACAGAAATTCGATTTAGCGAACAGGAATTCGAACAAATTTGTTTACGAATAATTGAGGTTTTTGATTTAGCGTGGAACGAATTATCAGGATTCGACTGTATCAATAGAGAGAGAGAGAGAGAGAGAGAGAGAGAGAGAGAGAGTGAAATCTGTGTATTTACAGCTCGATCCTTCCTAACCCGAGCACTGCTCGCCTCCTGCAACATGGACGATGTGTTCAGGGTGCTCACGGATGACGGTGTGGGTGCTGCCGATGCATGTGCGGTTAATATAAGCTTCCTGAAGTAAGTTGCTGGCATTTAAAATATATTCATGCATTTCACTAGTCCCCGTTTGCCTTGCAGCGATCCGCGTAAAATGTGCTACAATGTGGAATTGGCTCCATGTCCCGAGGGCAAGAATAAGTCAAAAGTATGCGTTAAGAAGATTCCTGTTGGCACTTACAATTACCATTTTAACAAGTACATAATCCCACACAATTCAACAATTTTAAATGCATAGCAGAAGAACATTTGTTTTTTTAATTTGACAGATTTGAGGGCTTGTGCTTGGATGAGGCCAATGACCAGATGGTGAAGTCAAGTGAGGCGCGAAAAGTAGCCATGAAGGCATACAAGCCGCCAGTGAGCGCATTCGATGTGCGTAACATGCTTGGAGATGCATCTGGCGACAACTTCTGCGTGTGGAGCGACAGGTGTACTGATGTTTATAAAACAATATGTGGTGCCCTTTTCGACTTGAATGCCAAAACAATTGCGATCTTTTCGGATAACCCAAGTCGCACAGAGCCCCTTTGCACTTTGCCGTTACTTCAGAAAAAGTTATAAACTTACTTTCAATTTCGATTTTGTGGTCCGATTTTAGGGTTAATTACATTTTCTTAATACATGATTTTAAAATAGAATACAAATTTTAAAGATTTTCGATAAATGAAAGACTATGAAATTATTATATCGTGTATTCGAATAATCGTTAGCTAACTTGTCTCGTTTAATAACACTGAGCTTGGCCGTTAAAAAAATTGAGTGCTAAACAACACATCACAGCGCTGCCAGAGTGTGTAGTAAAAAGGTAAACAAATCAATAGAGTTGCCACCAACAGCTGTTAGCAAACCAAACTCACAAGGTTACGCTTTGCGTAACTATCGATAGGTTCGCCGATAGTAGCAAGCTAAACTGAATAAAAACCCAATTGAACAATACATTTAAAAATTATTACGAATTAAAATTTAAAAAACAAATATATAAATTAAATATAATGTTTATTTAATGTGCAATGCCAATAAATTGTTCGTTAAAGTTAACTTATGACGTAGATATTTAAGACAAAACCTGGATGGAAATCTCATACGTATGCTGGCACCATTCTGGACAGAAACAACCCTAGATTGTGTTATTATTTTTATTTACCTGTTGTTGTTTGTTGTTCATTTGGTATGCAACTTAAACATTGCTCAAAAAGCTAAGCAAACTCCCAAGATGTACACACTGCTGCACGGCTTCTACAAATATATTACACAAAAAGACGAGTACTGCGTCGTCATTCTAGGCCTGGACAATGCGGGCAAAACGGTAAGCGACTCCTTCATATCCAATTCAGACACGTCTGCAAATGTTAACTAAGTTTTTGCTGACAGACCTATTTGGAGGCGGCCAAAACAAAATTTACGAAGAACTACAAAGGCCTGAATCCAGCCAAAATCACAACGACAGTCGGCCTCAACATTGGCACCATCGACGTGCATGGAGTCCGCTTGAATTTCTGGGATCTGGGTGGGCAGCAGGAGCTGCAGTCGCTGTGGGACAAATACTACCAGGAGTCGCATGGCGTCATTTATGTGATAGACTCCAATGATCGCGAACGCATGGACGAGTCGAAAGTCATTTTTGGTAAATATGCCCCGACAGCTGCTTCCCTAATCAGCAGCTAACCGATTCCTGATCTTGCAGACAAAATGATTAAGAACGAGCTGCTGTCGGGCGTGCCTCTGTTGATACTGGCCAACAAGCAGGATCTGCCCGATGTGATGGGCGTACGCGAAATAAAGCCAGTATTCCAACAGGCTGGTGCCTTAATAGGACGCCGCGATTGCCTTACAATACCCGTCTCTGCGCTCACAGGCGAAGGCGTCGACGAGGGCATCAAATGGCTAGTGGAGGCGATTAAGAGACATGCCTTAGTGCGGCCGCCGCGTGAAAATGATTGAGAGACTTCCATGACGACACGAAACTCAAATGCAACGAACGACACAACAAATTCCAGAACAGAACACATAACAGTGACAACGTTGTACAATAGCATCTTGGCTTTAAATAGAGCATATATTGTTAAGCATGTATGAAATACAAATTACAAATATTGTTATCGAAGGATAATCGGAACCCAAACTGGATATTTATATATGTATTTATATATATGTATGTATATACCGTGAGCAACGGCTTTCACCTGTCATTGAGTTATCAGCAGCGCAGTCAGTGACGACTTCGCTTATCCATTAACGAAATATTTTTTATTATAGGCATGTACGTGTGTGTACAGCATTGTTCTCACGGTTTTTTTTTCTGTTATCAGCTCAAAGATAAGTTAGTATAGTTTCTGTGTGTTCATCGAGAGCTCAGAGCGAATGCCATACCATGTCCATGCCATGCTACCAATGCGAACGTCTATTGCGATAGTTATCGCATATAGTTTATCTATGTGCCGCCAAATGCAAACGCTAGCCATAGCTGTGCAGCAGGCGTCGATGATGACTGAGGGATCCGAACTTCACGGTTTTAGTCTTTTGCCAGAGTTTCAGTCGCGCGGGCTGCTCATTATAATAATTGTGGTTGGTGTTACAAATCCTGTCTAGAACCCGCTCCGCTGATCCGATCGTTAGCTTCTATAGACTGCTGTTAATCTAGAGAATATGGTTACTCAGTCCGGGTAAATCTAAAAGCGCATCGAGCAGTAGCACTTCGCGAGCGTGTGTGTGTATGTGTGGAGAGGAGATTGGAACCGTAATTACTTATAAATGTACATTAGATAACACGTACGCACACTGTCTATGTGGAACACCGTAGCCGCTTATCATTATTCCAGTGTCAGTAACTGTGCGGGGTTTTTGTGTGTGTAAACGTTTGTGTGTTTAGTTAGTGTCCACTGTTGTTTGCTAGCGGGACAAGCAAGAAAGTCACGCTGCAAGCATGTATCCGTACTATGAACAGGATTGGAGTGTTTTGCCACCGGAAAACAATCGCAGGTAAGTTGCAAAACAAACATGGGGGGATTTGTTATTTCAAAAAATGACGTTATGCGCGAATACATCGTCTTGGCCAATAGGACTATCGATAACAGTGGGCTGGCGATAGCTGCGCTGCTAATGTCAAAGCGAAATGTCAACGGCTTGCTAGCGCTCTCTCACTCTCACTGCTGCTACAACTACTATTACTACTACTGTTGCGCTCATCATCAACATTCTACGAGCATTTTTGTCGCGTTGTTAAAATTTGCATTGGAAGTCCGAGGCGGCAGGTGGCTATAAAGCAAACGTATAAAATTTAGTGCGAGCAAAAGATAAATCAACAAAGAAAGGCAACTTGCTGTGTTTGTGGCCAACATTCAATTAATTTATGTTTAATTTTTCGTGTGGCCAAAAAGAAGCATACGCTTAACTCAGTGGGCGCTTAAGTGTGTGTGTGTATATATGAGTGTGATGTGTCTGTGTGCTTAAGCTTTCCAATGAAATTACTTTTATCGAGAAGAGCGAAAATTAATACAATATTTTACAACAATACTTGTTAGGTTACAGTGAATGTGCACATAGAAAGACAAACACAGGCGTGAATTTTCGTGAATTAAAAAATATTAATTATATTTTTTGCAACGCATGCAATGCACTCGATACATGGCCCATTGTGCCATATCGATATCCAATTATCGATATGAAGCAGCAATGACGGCAGCTGTTTTGGTTTTAGCCATAACTGGTGACTGTGACTGCTTTTTGGGCCTTTGAGCAAAAGCTGAATTAGTTGTTAACGATTAAATTAGGAAATAAGATTGAATTGTGTATTATTTCATATTTGAAAGTATTTGACAAAGAATGTAATTAGAATTTGAATTCATATTCCAATTGGATTTTAATACGCCTCTCTTGATGTTTGCTTGCGCGCGTGCAAGTGTGTGCGTGCGTGTATGTGTGTTGTGTGTTGCTGTCAGCTCAATGCGCGCTAATCGTCGATTCGGCTCGGCTCATGCTTCAAGTGCGGTTTTCGCATTATTCACACAACTGAATTAATCATTTCATTTTCATCAGCAGCAGCCGCAAATGGTTTTGCATTTGTGTGAGCCTCCACCTTTTTGTCGTCTTAATTAACACCCCACACACCTAGCCTAGTTTTTTTCAGCTTGTGCTGGGCTGCGCTTCGTTGGCTAGCACTGGCAGCTACATAAATACAACTGTATGTATGTTTGTATATACGTACATACGTATGTAACTGATGCCAGTTAAAAGGCACTTCAATGTCCATGCATATGAACTATATATACATACATGTGGATGTATGCATGTGTTTATGTGTGAGTAAGCGTAGAGCTTTTTGTTTGCATTGAGCAGCGACAGATCATGTGTTTTATGTATATATGCATGTACATACATATATACACATTTGTTTAAGCCTCGGCAAACGCACACACACGCACCATACGTACATAACAGAAATAAGTTGATTAGTAATATTGTTTGTGCACTGCGATTTGTGTTAATAAATACATAAACACAAGCAACTTCATGGGAGAGAGAGAGGGAGAGTTCATGTGCAGTGCTAACAGTTTCGCAAAGAGAGCGCAGCAAATGTGTGTGGGAGAGTGCGAGTGTGAGAGAAATATATATAGTGCGACAAGTGAAGCAATAACTGCACTTTAATAGCAGCCGGCTGTTACCGATATTATTGTTGTTGTTATTATTGTTATTCGTATGCTTGGCCGCGAGTGTTGCAAAGTGATCAAAACGCGAGCGACTTAAATCGAAAATTGTTGTTGCCACCTCACCAAGTCAGCTGTAATAACAATAATTAAAACAACAACAACAACAATAACAACTGAATGCAAACTTAAAAGAATAGGCCGGCAAGTAGTAGAAGAAGAAGAAGCAAAACCAGAACAAGATAAAATAAAAACCGTCAACAACAGCAGTTAGTCTGCGTGCCACAACCAAAGTGCTTCAGAGCCGCAGAAGCAGCAGCCGCAACGCCTCACAATGAATTCCGAGCATGGGTATGCAGCCTTAATACATATTATACACATAAATACATATACAGTTGGAATTTTATGTACATGTATTTATGCACACATCTCTGTAAATTAGACGCTAATCAGCTTCTTATTATGCACTATTCTTTATGCCCAATAGATTCAATCCAGCCTTCAATATGGCCACCATACGCCAGGCATTCACAGAGGCTGTGGAGAGAGGTAAGCAAACAGTATCCATCCCCACCACCCACTGTTTCTCCATCGTCAACTAACTGTTTGCTCTTTTTGTTTTTGTCTCGCCCACGTGCAGTCAGAATGCCGACGCCCACACGACTGCGTGATCTTATACGACAGATTCGCGCCGCCCGCACCGCTGCCGAGGAGCGGGCCGTCGTTAACAAAGAGTGCGCCTACATACGCAGCACATTCCGAGAGGAGGACTCCGTCTGGCGGTGAGTGGGCAGTAAATTGCATTAATAAATGTTTTTCAACCATTTTAACCCGTTTTCTATCTCACTCACTTTTTCTCTCCCTCTCTCTCTCTCTCGGTCTCTCATTGTTGCATGCAGCTGTCGCAACATTGCCAAGCTGCTGTATATACACATGCTCGGCTATCCGGCGCACTTTGGCCAGCTCGAGTGCCTCAAACTGACGGCCAGCACGCGTTTTACAGATAAACGAATTGGCTATCTAGGTGCTATGCTGTTATTGGATGAGCGTCAGGATGTCCATTTGCTGATTACGAATTGTTTAAAAAAGTAAGTGCAACATTGCTCGAATAGCTCCCAGCAGGCGTGTGGAATCTTTGCCAATATTTGTAATAGCTTATAATCATACGGGCACGGGCTCTGTTTGTGAAATGCGTCAAGCGGGAGATTCCGGTCTTTGCGATAGGAACACGTAAGGCAAAGAGACAAAGCTAGCTACAATACTTAAAATTGCATTTAATTTTTTTTAGCAATTATTTTAGGTCAGATTACAAATTGTAAAATTAATTATCTTTAATAGGAAAGGTCGAGCATCACGAGCTACACTCTCTCTTTCTCTCTCGAATGCAACGCTATTGCGTGATTCCCCCCATAGTAGTGATAACAATTAAGAGCTCTATGAACTTTGTACTTATCTAACATACTATTTACTAGACAAGGCTGTTCTGAATGCTTATAAAGTATGATAGTCTTTCTCGTGACTTGTTCAACAGTTAGCATCCTAAGAGTCTTTTATCTAGCTACCATTATATATGATAAGGTGTACAAACGGATATACATATTTCGCCTAAATCACAATAGACCCAATTAATCACAATGCAGCTTTCATCCAATCCGGTTTAAATTCGAAATTCCAATTTGGTATACTATGAAAATGTGGATTAACTATATTAGTCAACTGCAACTAATTTATGAGCACTAGTTATACCCTGAACCCATTGAAAATGGGAAATCAAGGTATAATGGTTTTGCAAAAAGTATGTAACAGGCAGAAGGAGGCGTGGCAGACCCCATAAAGTATATATATTCTTGATCAGGGCGACGAGCTGAGTCGATTTGGCCCTGTCCGTCCGTCTGTCCGTATGTATGAACGCGTCGATCTCAGAACATATAAGAGCTAGAGAGTTCAAATTTTGCATGATGGTCTGTGTATACAGCGAAAATATCGAGTTTGTTTTAGATATTCGATAAATTTTTCCGTTTCAATGATATCGATTTAAAACGTTATCGAGATTCAGTTTTTTGACCATATCTTTTACATATTTTTAGCTACAGCTACCAAATTTTGTTTTTAGCTTTTTGTAAATAAAATACATTTTCTATTTTGGATACCGGCTCCACATTTCACAAAAAAAATTTATAAAAAAAAAAAATTATCAAAGCCACAATTTAATTATTTCAAATTTTTTAGTGAAAACCGTATTTTCAATAAATTAATAGCATTGAATGCAGAAAATTGCATTCAAATCCGTTAGGTAATACAGAAGTTATTAAAGGAAACATTGTAAAATCACGCGGAAGCAGCCTGTAATCGACGCGCGTGCTTCTGTGTGCATGGTATGCATATGTGTGCATGTGTATATGTGTGCACGTGTATATGTGTGCATGTGTATATGTGTGCATGTGTATATGCGTGCCTGTGATTATGTGTGCATGTGTATATGCGCAGAGGTAATATGTATATATAAAAGATGTAAGCTAGGTTGTTTAAAACATCAGCTCGGACTTGGTTCAGGGGATCTCGTAGTCGGGCAGACCCGACTAGAGCTTTCTTACTTGTTTTTTTTTATAATATTACTTTAATTATTGTTAAAACATTGTTTATTACGATTGTAACTTTTTTTTGCTTTTTGCTTTTTTAGCGATTTGAACAGCTCGACGCAATTTGTGGTGGGATTGGCGCTGTGCACACTGGGCGCCATCGCATCGCCGGAGATGGCACGTGACTTGGCCAGCGAGGTGGAGCGCCTGATGAAATCGCCCAACACGTACATCCGCAAGAAGGCGACACTGTGTGCATTCCGAGTCATTCGCCGTGTGCCCGAGCTGATGGAGATCTTTTTGCCGGCAACACGTTCGCTGCTCAGCGAGAAGAATCACGGTTAGATTGAAACCTTATACCTAGCCACATTTCAATTTATATATAGTATTCTTGCAGGCATCCTTATTACCGGCGTAACGCTCATTACGGAAATGTGCGAAAATAGTTCGGATACGTTGATGCATTTCAAAAAGGTAAGTTGTTGGCTAGTCGGACGGATCTGATAGACAGGCCAGACGGGCAGGCAGACAAACAGCTAACGGTATTTTAAATGGAAAGCGATTATTATAGAGCTTTAACGGCCCTTTAAGCCCGAACTATGTTTGAGTTCCGATCCACCCCCATTTTAGTTATTTGGGCGGCCCTCTCTTAATGTGTATTGTAATGTGGTTACTTTTGAATTTGAACATATTTTATGACTATTTTGTTTTTTGGCTGCCTTTTGATTTTGCGCCTTCTGCTAAAGAAATTGTAATTATTTTTGTATTGTTATCGTTAATGTTTATCGCTTTGCCACGTACTACTTTTGACACCTAACGACATTTTGTAATTACAAATTAACGCTTCGTTTGTTTTTGATCGAATACCGCGCAAACACAAAATGAAATTTGTTGTAATTTGCTTGCCAGGATAGCGGAAATCGAGAGGTATGATTGTGATTTGTGCCTCAAATTAAACTTTATATTCCTGTTAATATATTCTTGTTGTTGTACTTTGTTATATACATATTTATATATTGTTTACAAAAAAAATACTTCAAACACTTTTGTTTAGCTTTTACTATAAACACGAAAGAACTTTTCAAAGTAGCTCGTAAAGCTCTTCTTTATATCGGTCTGTAAGACTGTTTATTTTGAAATAGATTTATTTGAAATTAGCTAACTTAAATTGCATATTTCCACTTTCTGCTATCTCTCTCTTACACACGCACAAATCAAAGCACTTTTTAGAGCTGACTTGCTTTAACTCACACAAAAGACGCACACACACACACACAAACACACACATTCACATTAGATTGCAACTCACTCTCTCCTCTCTTTCTCTTTCTCTATCTCTCTCTGTCTCTGTCTCTTTTACGTAAGTGTGTTGCAACTGTTTCATTTTCGCTCTCTCTTTCTCTTTCGTAACAGATCGTGCCGAATCTGGTGCGGATTCTGAAGAGCCTTATATTGGGCGGCTATTCACCTGAGCACGATGTTAGCGGTGTCAGCGATCCGTTCCTGCAGGTGAAAATCCTGCGTCTGTTGCGCATACTCGGCCATAACGATCCGGATGCCTCGGAGGCCATGAACGATATATTGGCGCAGGTGGCCACCAACACGGAGACCAGCAAGAATGTGGGCAACACCATTCTCTATGAGACAGTGCTATCCATTATGGACATACGGTAAGTGCATGATGATCTATCATGTACTATCAAATTTGATTGTATTAATTCACTCATCATTTGCAGTTCGGAGGGCGGCCTGCGCGTCTTGGCTGTGAACATCCTGGGACGCTTTCTACTCAACTCTGACAAGAACATACGCTATGTGGCTCTGAATACGCTGCTGCGAACGGTGCACGCCGATACGTCGGCGGTGCAGCGACATCGCACAACCATATTGGAGTGCCTCAAGGATCCGGATGTGTCGATAAGGCGACGTGCGATGGAGCTATCTTTTGCGTTGATCAATGCACAAAATATACGTACAATGACTAAGGAGCTATTGCTGTTCCTCGAGAAGGCCGATGCTGAGTTCAAGGCGCAATGCAGCTCTGGCATGATCCTGGCCGCCGAACGGTATTCACCTAATTCGCGCTGGCACCTGGATACGCAGTTGAGCGTCTTGATAGCTGCTGGCAATTATGTGCGTGACGATGTAGTCTCCTCCACCATACAGCTGGTGTCCAGCAGTCCCGTGCCAGAGCAGACATATATCACGAATCGCTTCTGGGAATCGCTCCAGGTGCCCAATCACTGTGAGGACAAGCAGCCATTGCTGCAGGTTGCCGTCTGGGCCATAGGCGAGTACGGTGATCTGTTCATGTATGGCGCCAACGAAGATGGTGAGTGGAGCACAAATCATTTTTAAAACTAATCTTATCAATTTTCAAATTTAATGCAACAGAGTTCGAGCGTCCAACGGAGAGCGATTTGATCGCTGTGTATCATAAGTTTTTAACCTCTGCTCAAGTGTCGACAACAAGCAAGCAATATGCGCTCGTCTCTCTGGCCAAGTTGAGTACGCGCCTGCAGCAATGCGTGGAGTAAGTGAAGCCCCAAAACCAATCCCAATCCTCCCAGCTAATAATTTTGTTATTTTGCAGAGAAATCCAGGCATTGATTACCTCGTTTGGCAGCCATCTGAATGTGGATCTGCAGCAACGCGGCGTAGAGTTCACGCAACTCTTTGGCAGCTACAAGCACCTGCGACCGCCCTTACTGGAAAAGATGCCCGCCATGCAAATCAGTCGCATCAGTTCGCAGAATGGCGAAAGCGGCGGCTCTTTCGATGACAACAGTCCGGACGTCATCGAGAACGGCATCGAGATTGGCGGCAGCAGTACGCATCCTATTATCGAAAGCAATATGAACACAATGGGTGACAATACGGTAAATGACAATGCGCCCGTAATCTTCAAGGAAATATGTTTATAATTGTTTTATATTTTAGAATATCCTATTGGACTTATTGGGCAGCACGGACCTGTCGGCGGGCGCCAACGATTTGGCCATGGCCACAGACCTATCAAATGCGGTGCATAAAAAGAACACTCGCAATGCAAACAACGATGAACCGGTGTCCAACAATCAGGATCTGCTTGATTTGCTTGACCTGGATATGTCGGCGCCGACCGCCACACCCGTCATGGGCGTCAATCTGGCAGCAGATCATAGCAGCGCCGCCAATATGAACAACATGCTCGGTGGCATCGATCTGGGCGGCTTTGGTAGCATCGACCCTATGCCCAATAGCATACCCACAAACGGCAACGATCTAACGATCATGCTGGGTGGCCTTAACGTTGGAGGTGGTGCGCCATCCCATGCAATGGCGCCCATTGTCGGCGATGTCAACAGCAGCAGCCTGCTGGGTGAACTGAATCCCACGACGGCATCCAACAATGTGACAGTGGTAAGACTGATAAATAAATACCCCGATTGCAAACGTGTATATCTAATTGTTATATATTTCAATTTCAGCCTCCACAGGGTCCCAAACTAACGGCCCTGGACAAGAACGGACTGCTGGTGCAGCTGGTGCCGGTGCCTGGCAGTGACTGCATGAAGATCTTTATGACAACCACAAATAGCTCAGATAATACATTAGAGCAATATTTGCTGCAGGTGCGTCTCCTTAATCTCCTTAATGCGTACGTTTGAAATATCTTGTTACATTATTATTACTTTGTATTTCACAGGCGGCGGTGCAGAAGAGTTTTAAACTACAAATGCTGACGCCGTCTGGATCAGTGCTGCCCCCAGGTGGCGTCATCACGCAGGAAATGCGCGTTGTGGCTACGTCCAATGTAAGTGGTAAAGCTGGAATATATATTCTTGATCAATATGATCAAAAGCTTTATAAAATCTTTAGCATAGGCACTCGATCTTGCTGTTTCTAATTTGATAAATGAATTGATCCTAACACTTATCTTTTTCCTCTCTGCAATAGGCTGTGCTGCGCATGCGTCTGCGCATTCAATATACGCTCGATGGTCAGCAGCTGGTAGAGCAGTCGGAGGTTAGCGGCTTCCCGGAACAGCAGCCATCGCACGAATAAATGTGTTTTAAAGCAAGCGTAGCGAGCGTCTAAGCTAAAAGTCTAAAGACAACACACACACAAACACACCACACACACACACACACACATACCGAGCACAGCTAAATACAGAGGTTGCCACACGCATATATTGTAAAATAAGTTAAAAACACCTACACACATATACACACACACACCTATACACTCTCACACTCATTCACTCATATAAGCAGAGACCCAGCAGAGTCCGTGTGCAGGAGCCTCGAAAAGATTAGCAGCAAAACGCAGCGTTGCCAGACTTCGAAAACATCTGATCAACTCGTTTGAACGTATCCAGTTGCTTTAAAAGAAAGTGAAATGAAAAACGCAAACCATAATTAATAATTTATAATTTATATATATATATTTATACATATGTATACCTATGCCCTTATGATTTTTTTTTTGTGAAAACAATCTTTGATAAATGTCCGCATTGCGTGTATGCATTTCTTGATTACTACTATTATTAATATTATGATTATAATTATGATTTGCCTTTTTGTGTGTGTAATTGTTTTGTGTAAAAGACAACATTCAGTTTTAATGTAAGACAATAAAGTCATTTAAAAGCGTCAAGCTAAATTATATAGCCACTACACTAAATTGTAAATTGCAACAATTAACAATAACAGCAAATGTATTTTATTATACGTTAACAAAACGAAAACAAACAAACTCAAAAAAAAAAGAACACAACTAAAAATGTGACAAATTGTGTATAGCAAATGAAAACAAAAACAAACGCAGCGCATTTATTGAAGCATAGCATTTGCCGATTGGAAGCAGTCTATCGATAGTGTCCATCGATCATTACATACGCTGTGTACATTCGTCTATCGATTGCAGAAAGAGCTCATAGTTATTATTATATATAAAGAAAAAAGGACGAAAAAGAAAACTTAATTTGTTATACTTATGTATGTATGTAATATGTATTAAACAATATTTTTTTGTATTGAAACCAATAAAGGCTTTTGACGCTGGCAGCGTGCTGGCACAGTTCCCAGGACTGGACAGCGCGCTGTGACGTCACACAAAGGCCGAAGGTGACAAAAAGACACTAACACACACACACTCACACATATACACACAAGCGCAGTGTTGGAAGCCGACACATAAAGCTCAGCACACCGTGTGGCCTACATTTCCACGACCTATCACTCGATAAATTGTTATTTCCTGTGCGCACGTACTTAAAAACGATTCAACAGCAACTGCAACGGCAGACAGCACTGTGGAAAACTAGATAATTATAATATACACATATATATATATATGCATATATATATATAAATAAATTTAACAAAATATATATATATATATATATTACTAAAACAAAACAAATTCAACAACAAAAACTATATAATTGACAACTGGCAACACTTAGTTGCTGGTCAATGCGCATTATGTTTAATATTTGGGGGGCAATTGAAATAGAAAACCAACACCTATGTACTATTATTATGTATGTATGATAATACAACAATTATAAATATGTCATGCAGCAGAATGATTCAAACAAAAAGCAGCAGCAACAACTAATTAATACTATTTAAATCAAAACAAAACAAAAAACATTAACATATTGTACAATATCTTACATATATATGTATATATGTATGTATGTATATATACATATATATAAATATATATTTTTTTTGTATTCATCAAACCTTTGAGCTGAAATAAACACCAACATTTTGTTTTATCAAAAGATTTGATCAACTTTAAGGCTTTTATTAAAAAACGTATATTTGAAATATTCATTTATAATAGTTAGATATGTGTGTATTATAAATTATAGTAGTTAATAAATCTGAATTTCAAAATAAAGTGAGTGAAGAAAATATATTTTATTAACCAGGAACCTTTGAGCCCTGAAAATTATGCTATACCTTCCATGAGTCAGGAAGAAAACTGTATCGTAAGGCTGTAAGGCTGCATCATGTGGGTTCGTACTACATCTTTGTCTTCAGGCTCTGCTTGAGTTTTTGTCTAAGGACTGTTTGCCATACATTTAATTATATTTATACCCTTGAAAAAAAGTGTATACTAATTTTGGGCAAAAGTTTGCAACGCAAAGATTGAAGCCTCGCCGACTATATAAAGTATATACATGAGCAGGACGAGCTGAGTTGGTATAGCCAAGTCCGTCTGTCTGGATCAGCAAAATCTCCTAGAATTTTGATGAAATTTTAGGCAGACGCTTCTTTGCAGGCATTGCATATCTCGGAATCATCCGAACCAGACGACAACATCTTATAGCTCCCATAGGATAAATTGTTTAAAACAACTTTTATTACGGAAAAGTTCCGCTCTATTAAAGTCAAAGACTTGAAATTTTGAAAATATACTCGTGTATGCTACTCCCTTACAATAATAAAATAGCTAAATTCCGCTTCTGTGGAGCGTGGCAAATAAAGAAAGCTATATCTTTATATCTATTTCTAAATAACTTGTAAACTACAAAAACTAAGGATTTGAAGTATATATTCATGTAAAGCATTTTTAATCGATAACTCATGCCATTTTTTGATTATCGAATAAAATCGAGAGGCGTAGCTTTTAAGCCATAATTTTATGACCATAAGCTCATTTTGCTATCATTATTACGATTTGAAAATTTCATTAAGATCATGCATCCAGAGCCGAAGTTATTCAATAACTAATATTCCAGAGTGCAATCCAAGCATAGCAGTTACATAAGATGTCCGTGTGCTTGTGTATATGTGTGTGTGTGTGAACATAGAAGAAGCTTAGAATGTTTGCAACAACAGCTTTACTCAGGGCTTAGGGCATATCCTAGTCGGGCACTCCCGACAGGTGAAGTCTTATTTGTTTAATATAATGATAAACTTTAACCGGTTCTTTGCCTAAATTCGGATACAGCAAATATGTAAGTATGTATGTTTGGATTTGTATCTCCATCTCCGTTAAATAAATTTTTGATTTTGAACATTTTGGTATAAAGATATTCTTGGTTACAATACTTTTTAGGCCCTGAACCCATTGAAAATTACATATTAATTTCTTATACAGTTCTTCCACAGTTCCAATTTAATCCCTGCTGTGACATATTTTAATGAGAAGAGAAATATATACTTGGTTTAAGCCAACTGCCATCAAGTATAGGAGATGCAAATATTTTCTACTTGGTAGATTAGCATATTAAAGAGCCAGTGTTTTAGATAGGTTTTAGAAAGGCCCTGAAGCAAATAATAAACTCGCTAAAAGTGATGGCCAATTTGTTGAGTTGGCAATAAAATTGATTGACAATATAAAATAGAATTTACAATACAGTTTCCCACAAGCGAGACTTCTTAGAAATATCCGGTTTTACACTCGGAACAGACACCTGAAAGTGTACATATTCTTGATCAGGGGGACAAGCTAAGTCGATTTAGCCCTGTCCGTCTATCTGTTTGTCCGTCCGTCCGTCCGCCTGTCCGCATATATGACTGCGACGATCCCAGAATTTATAGGTGCTAAAAACTTGAAATTTTTCTCGAAGGTGCCCGATATTCAATAACTTTTCCTGGTTTCATGACATCGATTAAAAACGTTATCAAGAATCAGTTTACATCTTTTAAGTTAAACTCGCCAATTTTTTGCATTTAGCTTTTTATTTATAAAATACAAATTCGGTTTTTTTTTATTTTGGATGCTGGATCTAAATTTAGCAAAATCAATGTAATTGAATTTCAGTTTCAAATATAGCCGCAACGTAAAAAAAAAATAAAACGAATCAATGCTGAAAATTTAATCAAAATCAGTTAAGCAACACAAAAGTTATTGATGAAAATAATTTGTCAATCGGCAAAAGCACGCGGCCTTTGCCCTATACGTGTGCACACATACATTGAAGTGTTTGTAATGAGAAAGTGTGGCCCAGTGGTAGAGACGGGGCCGTGCAAACAAGAAGTCGAAGGTTCGAGTCCCGCAACGGACAACTTTTTTTTTCAATTATGAATATTACTGTTGCTTTCATATTATAATCAGTCTGTATATGTATATATAAAAATGCAAGCTCAACCAAACGTTCAGGGGATCTCGTAGTACTGTATTCTCGAGTTGCTTGTTTTTTTTGACATCTTGCCATGATTTAAGTCGAATACGTGCAACGTGGTTTATTCATATACCGAAGATGGGAGAATTTTTCACTAGGTGCGAGGGCTCCTGAGCTGTGGGGCCAGCCTTTCGATAGCTACGCCAAGCCCTATTTGGTTCACAATCTGTTATTAAAATTTTTTATTGCACCCTTTTTCACATTTTAATATAACACATAATTTTTTTTTTCGATTTTTAGCCGGTAGTCCAAAATGATTTTTTTTTTGTAGCGAACAGAAAAGTAAACCAATGTTGCTTGGAGAAATGTAGATTGCATGATTTAACAAACATATTTGCCATATACATATGTACGTCGTCGTCATGTGTGCTCGTAACTCGATACATGCATAGGCATAAGAGTCCTCTCTTTTTGCTGATGCCCAACGATGTTGCATTTGATAGACTTAGGTTCTGTTTGGTGCGTTATCCTCTAAATGTGCTTGGGGCTGCTGGCAAAGGTCGCATAGCTTCTGCTCCTCGGGCTTGAGAGTCCACAGCAAGGCGGCACAGAACTTGGCACAGTCCATTTTGCCGGTTCCATCAGTGTCCACGGCATCGATCATCCGCTGCACATCCTCCTCGCTGTTCTCGTAGCCGAAGACGCGCATCATTCCACGCAGCTCGCCGGCTGTCAGGAGTCCGCTTCCGTCCACGTCCAATATGGCAAAGGTATTGCACATTTCCGCCTTCTTGGCTTTGCTCAACTTCTCCATCGCAACCTCTGTTGTTTTTCTTCTTTTTCTTTTTTTTTTTTGGTTTTTTTTCTTTTTTTTTCTTTCTGAAATTCCAATATTTTCGTAAACAAACAAAAACAACTCCTAGATACATATTTTAGGGAAGAAAAAAAGTATTTTTATATACTGTTGTCTCTGTTGTCAATCTGTTTCTATTCTAAGTCATATATATGTCGGACACTAAGCCATGACAACGTTTTAACCCGCGCCTACTGAAATGAATACCTATTCAGGTGACCATACATTTGTATATCCCTATCAATTCAGTTGTCTTTCAGAACTACTTAGAAGATTACATATTTCTATTTCTATCTTGCTCTATGGGTCTGGCTTACTAGATATATTTGATAAAGTTAGCTGTTTTATATGTTTAATATCAGAATAACTTTGCAGGTAATTCCATTTTTATACCCTGAACCCATTGAAAATGGGAAATCAGGGTATAATGGTTTTGCAAAAAGTATGTAACAGGCAGAAGGAGGCGTGGCAGACCCCTTAAAGTATATATATTCTTGATCAGGGCGACGAGCTGAGTCGATTTGGCCCTGTCCGTCTGTCTGTCCGTCCGTCCGTCCGTCCGTCCGTCCGTCCGTCCGTCCGTCCGTCCGTCTGTCCGTATGTATGAACGCGTCGATCTCAGAACATATAAGAGCTAGAGACTTCAAATTTTGCATGATGGTCTGTGTATACAGCGCGCATATCGAGTTTGTTTTAGATATTCGATAAATTTTTCCGTTTCAATGATATCGATTTAAAACGTTATCAAGATTCAGTTTTTTGACCATATCTTTTACATATTTTTAGCTACAGCTACCAAATTTTGTTTTTAGCTTTTTGAAAATAAAATACATTTTCTATTTTTTTTATTTTGGATACCGGCTCCACATTTTACAAAAAAAATTTATTAAAAAAAAAAAATTATCAAAGCCACAAATTTTTTTTTTAAATTTTTAAGTGAAAACCGTATTTTCAATAAATTAATAGCACTCAATGCAGAAAATTGCATTCAAATCCGTTAAGTAATACAGAAGTTATTAAAGGAAACATTGTAAAAGCACGCGGCAGCAGCCTGTACGTGTGCACACATACATTCAAATGAACTACACAGTAATCGGGGCGCGTGCTTCTGTGTGCATGGTATATGTGTGCTTGTGTATACAAATGTGTGCATGTGTATATGCGCGCAGAGGTAATATGTATAGATAAAAGATGTAAGCTAAGTTGTTTAAAACAACAGCTCGGACTTGGTTCAGGGGATCTCGTAGTCGGGCTGAGACCCGACTAGAGCTTTCTTACTTGTTAATTGTGGCTTAAGTCCAACTTTTGCTTAACACTTTTTAAAAGTTCATTTGTTTTGCAATATTTTTATACAAATATATATATGAACATACCCAAAAATGAAATTTGGTTTTAGCGTTAATTTGAACTTCACTCACAAAAATGTAGTTAAGGCCTTAAAGCAAATCCAACTCTACTTTTTAACTACCCTTGCAAAAAGGGCATATTAATTTTGGTCAGAAGTTGACAACGCACAGAAGGAACCATCTCGTACTATATAAAGTATATATATTCTTCATCGGCAAGACGAGCTGAGTTGTCCGTCTTTCTGGATTAACGCAATCTCCTCATAGAGTATGAGAGCTACAGAACTGAAATTTTGCACAAAGGCTCCAATCTGTTGTAGACATTGTATATCTCGGAATCATTCAGATCGGATAACTATATCCTATAACTCCCATTGCATAGATAGCTTTTAACAAAATTTTTTGCAGAAAAAAGTTTGTCGCTATTGAGATATATATGTATACCCGTGTATTCCACTTCCATACAAAAATATATAGTATATATAACTACGCCTACTGGGGGCGTGGCGAGTCGCGAAAAACTATATATTCTACTGTTAAAGAGCTAGAACATCTAAGTAGGCTACTGTTGACCTCCCCTTAAGATCAAACAAAAAGTTGTATATGCACGCCCACTAGGGGAGTGGCAAATCGGGAAGTCTATCTAGTGCTTAACATAAGTTCTCTAATATTTAGGGCGCTGTTAGAGGCAGAGTCTTGAAACTTAAAACATATATTTGTACGAGCCACCTCCATACTAAAATATATACAGTGAAGCCTGGATATAACATATGCGAGGGGAATCACAAAATTCTTCGTTATATCTTTTGATTCGCTATGGGTACCTTTTAGTAAAACCTTGGTATAACGAAATTTAAAGAAATCTGAAAACAAATTCGTTCTAAATATTATTTTCATCTGTTTACATTAATATAATTCTAAAATTCCACTGACGTGGGGTGAATATAGTTTATATTTTTGTAGTTTTTTCAATGGACCTAACAAAAAGTTCGTTATATTGAGTTTTTCGTTATAGGAATGTTCGTTATGTCGAGGTTTCACTGTAGTATATAAAGCTAAGCCCATTGGCAAATCGATCTACAATTTTACAAGTGAGATCCAAAAATTAGTAAATACATTAATCTTGATCTCTTCTTGCCAAATCGGAAAAGCAATACTTATAGCCTTTACAATTACAAGGGTATTACCAAACATCGGCATGGTTGAAGTTAGCCCATGCCTCTAGTTAAAATAATAATATTCTATATCTTGAATTTTTTTATTTTAAAAACAAAATAAAATACCTAAACTTAATTAACTTGATCAAAATTTATCAATATGATTTCTCCTTAATATTGATAGTGCATCCAAATTTTGTTCAACTATGATAATGTATTTCCCCTACTTTTGTTTAGCTATTCGATTATGCAAGCATTTAATTTTTTTAGAGAATAAAGAAAAATTCTTGAAGCTATCCAACTGAACTGTTAGTTGATGAATTAGTTAGCATAGATATAAACTTACATAGATAAATGGACTTACAGCATATAGCGTATACTTACTATGCCCGTAATCCACAGTGACGTGATTAGTCACTGTGATTCGATATTGTCAGTCACTGCATAGTTGATATATTATTATACGAACGGTAGTCGAAGGAGATAAAAAATCACTCATTTGGGCTCAAGTGCCGTCAGTGGAAGCCGCCGGGAAATGCTTGAGAAGATTAACAGTGACACATGCCCTTAATATACGAAAGCCCCAATCTGATTGTCTTTTAATAAGACAAGCCGAAAATCAAGTGTAACGCAAAGCGAATTAGATGAAATCTCTGAGAAACAACAATGCGCCCCGTATCAACATGTTACCGCCCGTCACAGCTGTCAATTGCAACGGCAGCATCCAGCATCCAGCAGGCAGCAGGCAGCAGGCAGCAAGCAGCAAACCTAGAGCTAAGTATCAGCTCATCGTCATCTCCATATCTGCAGAGACAGCTGTGACGGGGCAAAACTTCAACAGCTCTTCGGCCTGGCAGCTGTCGTCGGCTAACATCGTTGGCGCTCGCGCCTACTCCGCGTAACCTTTGGTAAGGTTAAATGTGAGCACAGCGCCCGCGAATTGTGCCACGCCAAGAGCAGCAGCAGCATCAACAGCATCAAGAGCAAGGCAAAAAGGCAAGGCTTCATTGTGTTGTGCTCGTTGCCTGTTTCCTGCCCATTGTGTCTGTGTGTCTGCCCCGTGTCTGTGTGTGCGTGTGTGCGAGCGAGGCGAGGCAAGGCGCCGACGCACTGGCGCTTGGCTCGACGGCTATTTGGGATGTGGGATACGTTTTATCCTTTGCATCGAACCTAGCGCTTGCTCCCAGCCTCGAACATGTTTGGCCGTGTCACGTGCAACCGCCCCAGCTACAACGCTGTCTATGTGTGTACATGTGTGCGTGTGTGTGAGTGTGAGTGAGTGGGTTTGTTTGTGGAACAGCAACTGCTAGCTATAAACAGCATAAGCATCTCTATGTGTACCATATACTACATATATATATATATATATATTTATATGTATATTTTTATGTTTGTAGCTATGTATGTGTGTGTGTGTGTGTGTGTGTGCATCTCCACGCGGCTGTGTGTTGTATATCAATCGCCCAGTCCTGTGCCCGCGTCCCTCTCAGATGCCACCCTGGCACTCTTCAGTCAGCCGAACACCTACTAAGGCCGCCGCCGCCGCCGCCGCCTCCCCCTTGACCTCCTGCCACTTTCTCTAACAGCGCCGCTGGCGTTGAGAGCGCGACGCAGCAGCAGCGCAGCAGCAGCAACGACACCAACAACAGCAACAAAAAGTAATTTTGTGCAACGATGCGACCCTTGGCCAAAAATTGTAATGAGAAACCTTTTATGGCACAAACACATGCTCGCTTTTTGTCTTCTTGTGCTTGTTCTTGCTCATTCGCTGCCGCTGCTCTTCTTCGCTCCTCTCTAATGCGTTGCTGCTGCTGTTGCCCACCTCCTCGCCTCGCCTCGCCTCTCCTCTCTAGCCAGCCCGCTCCGCTCTAGCCAGCCCTCTCCTCTCTAGTGTTTCTAGTATTTCGCTTGTTTTGAGTTTTGTAGTCTAATTTTATTTTTTGATGTTGCTTTTCTGCATCTTCTTCTTTTGTATTTTTCGGCTTTTGGTTTTTTGCTTTTTTTTGTCTACTTAAAGTTAATAATTTGTGTTGTTATTGTAATACAATATGTTTGTAGGTACGCGCTATATGCTTTTTTTTGGGTTTTTAACTTGAATTTTCTTTTCAATTTGTATATATGTATGTATGTATATTTAATATCAGCTATATTTGTACAAATGAGCAAAAACAAAAAGATATAAACAAGTAGAAGAACAACAAAAAATGAAATAAAGCTGGTTGCTTTTGTTGAGCTGCCTTTGCTCCTTCCGTTGTTTTAGCAGGTGAACTGGGATGCTGCTGCTGCTGCTGATGATGAAGCGGTAGCCAGTGTGTCTATAGCCCATGGGGCTCTTGGTGAATCAAGCATCGAATTGCCTATAACATTGTAATTGCTTTTTGATAAATGAAGCACGCGCTGCACAGCTGACAGCAGCTACAACAAACAGCAACAAACAGCAAACAATAAGAGCAACAACAACAACAACAGCAACAACGAGGCAGGGGTAAAATCTGAAGGCTGTGTCGCATAAAACGACTCACTCAAGTGTTGCCCCAGAGCTGGGGCCACGCACTCGGCAAGACAATTTAAAATGTTGAAAAATGCTCAGCTAATTGGCAGTTGACAGCGCCCAGAGAGAGAGAGAAAGAGCATGGGGAATGGGTATTGTATGAGTTTTGGGTGCCAAGTGCCGAGCGGGCGGGTTGTGGGTGTGTGTGCTGCTGCTGCTGTTGTTGTTGTTGTTGTTGTTGTTGTTGTTGTTGGCTGCCTGGGGCCCATATAAATTTAATTTGGTTTATAAAAAGTGCTTGAGAACGAGTAGAATTGAGAATGGAGAGAGTGAGCACAGCTGAAAGCCAAGTGGCCAGCCAACCAACCAACAAATGCCAGCCAAGTGCCCCCACCCCCACGCTTCGTAGATTGGAGCAGTTGGAGCTCAGCTGGCTGAACGAGGTGAAGCCAGAGCCCGGACCCCTTTAGCTAACTCCAAATGGAACTTGAGATAATGCAACTTCAGATTTTTCTTGTTTAGTGTGGGTGCACGCCCTTTTTGGGTTACCTAAAGCCTCAACAAGGTTTTGCTTCTTCTTCTATCTTTTCTTTTTTTTTTGTATTGAAATTCAAAACAAATCCTCAAGTGGAAAAATCTGTAACGATGTTGGACTTAGCTAACGGCATCTCAAGAGATAAAACACACGCACACACACACACACGCACACACACACATAGAGAGAGAGATGAAAAAAGTGTTACATTGTAAAACAAATCATGTAATTGCGTCTAGAAGAGCTCTTCTCTATATGAGCTTAAGGAATTTGAAATGTTTGCACAACAGCTCAAATTATCAGGCAGAGAAAGAGAGAGAAACAGCGAGAGAGAGATAGAGAGAGCTATAGTCTATAAAAACATAGGGCGAACTGTTGCTTGGATAAATAAAGATCCATTTAAGCGACAGCAGACAACTGTCAAAACATCCAATAAATCCATTAGGAATCTTAAAAAACTATTATGAGCCAATTAAAGAGATGTTTTGTCAACGTTTCAATCAACGTGTTGTATGGAATTGGCCACTGGGAACATTGTTTCTCGACACAAAAGTTTGGGTTAAGTAAACAAGTTTCAAAAAGCCAAAGTAGGGCAGAATTATTCATGCTCCTACATAGCCAAGATATTTATGGCAAACAATTCCAAAAAAAAAAAAGAAGAAGAAGCAAAACCCATACAAATACATAAATGTATAAATGTATAAATGTAAATGTTGCAACACAATAAGCGAAACTCCCGGCTCCATAACTAGGTAAACCAAGCGGGAAAGCAAACCAATTGGATAAAGGACAACGCCTCTACGATGAACGAGCGAGCGGGCAGGGAGGGGGTTGGCGCTTGTGGTGGGGGATGCCTGTACCGCGCACACCCTCAACAAAAGCTGCTTCTATTTTTTTTATCGTTGGCATATTTTGCGGCTCCAATTTATATGGTAAGTGGTTATCCATTTTGTTGTTTTTATCAACATCCATGCCGCAGCGCAGAAAAGGAAAAAAAATCGATGGGTTAGTTTGGCAACATGCGCTATGGCAAATGATATTCCCATGCCAACCCCCGGCAAATAAAACTCAAAATGCGCTGCAATAACAAATCAAATTATATATTTACATAATCAAATAAAAATAATAATGCTAAACGCAAAATAAAACAATAAACTATGCTAACAAAAAAAAAACACTAAACTTAAACTAGAATAATTAAAATAGACATACATATATACATATATACATATATACATATATATATATATGTGTATATGTTGTTACAAGTTATATTCTTGTATTTGATTTATGTTATAGTTTATATCGGTACGCACCGAATATTGTATGCTCTTTTCCGGTATTACGATTGACAAGTTTAATAACTAATATCTATGTTTCAGACTCTGCAAAAATGTTCTCCTTATCAGCCCGGCTAGTTATATATATATATATATAATATATGTATGTATATATATATATGTAGTTATAAAGGTTAGTTTTGGTTTATCTATTGCTATTGGTATTTAGTTTGCTGTTTAGTCTCTAAGCTGAACTCTATTGTTGTTAGTTACCTATCTATAGCTATATGTTTGAGCGTATTGAGCTTTCGATTTGGCGCCTATGTTGGAAATGCTATATATGCATTTACATATATAGCTTTGTCAGTCAAAGAAAACATATAACTAAATATATATTTTTTGTACAACTCAAACCAAACCCAACTCAAAACTCCAAGTTGGTCCGTTATTGAAAAGCAATCTGTTGTTAGTCTTAGCTAATATAATACTACACACCTTATCATTATATATGTATATATATTTATATAGTATGTATGTCAGACAAACAGATAGAACATTACTTATATGAATCCAGTTGATTTTTTGTAGCCTCATCTGCGTTTACTGCTGCTTAAACTATTTAGGATACTTTGACCTGGAAAAGAGCTAGTTAATAGATAAAGATAAAGTTAATTAAAAAAAAAGATTCTTATCTGAATGACGCTTAGATATTTACAGGCATTTTGCGTAGCGAAGCTTTTTTTCAACTTTTTTTTCTTTTTGTTTGCTTTTTTTAAATAATTTTTGTAGACTTGCTCAAGTACATAATTTTCATTTAGAGTTTACTTTTTGGAATTTTTTTATAATGCATTTTAGCTAGGTATAAACATTTAAAAATTTTGAAAAATATTCCATTTTGATTTTTTGTTTAGTTTAAGTTTTTTGTTTTCTTTTGGTATGATTTGAATTTATGTTTTTGTTTTAATTCATTTTATTATATAGACGACGAATTGAAAACGACATGCGATCTTTAAGATTTATTTTATATATGTTTGTTTTTTTTTTCTTTTTGTTTTTTGTTTAGTTGTGAAAAAGCGACGCGACGAGAAAAAAAGTTGTATGTTGCATAAAAATTTGTAGCAATTTGTTGCATTTAGTTTGGTGTATGTAGTTGGTTGGCCGAGGCCCCTATGTTAGATGTCTAAATACTCGTATGTATATATAACTATGATATATGTATGTATGTATATATAGTGTACGCGTTTATGTATATAGTAGTTAATATGTATATGCATATACTTTATATAATTATGACTGTTGTTGTTGTTGTTGTTGTTGTTGTTGTTTGTTGAGCCTAAACACTAAAAAGGTAAAACTTAAACGTACGATTGAGCGAACAATTTTCTCCTCTTCTTTCTTTTTGTTTGTTTTTTTTTTTGGACTTGATTTGAGATATTTGATTTGATAACTGCATATTTGTTATAATATGCATGCTTATGTATGTTTAGTATAGGCTACATATATGTGTGACTGCGTGTGTGTGTCCGTGTGTGTGTGTGTGTGTGTGTGTGTGTGTGTGTGTTTGTGTGTATTTCTGTTATGTACAATTTGGGTGCAGAATATCACATAGTCAGACATAAACGACTACAAGTTCTCTCTCAGTTGTGTTTGTGTTTGTTGTTGTTGTTGTTGTTGTTGTATTTGTTGTTTTTGTCATTTAACTCGGTTCGCCTTTTGAGCGCCTACACATGCAGCGTTGAGTTGTCCATGGAAAGCCGCGAGCGACGTCCGCTTAGCAGGGATGCGGTGTCCGCATCACCATCAGTGGCCCGCTTGCGCTGCGGACGCAGAAACAGGAACATAACGAGCAATGCCAGGAAGAAGGCCAAAGCACCAAAGGCCGGATACACAACGCCGCTCAACTGGCTGGCCGTGGGCAGAGCACTGATGATGTACACACGGTCCGTGGGTCGAATGCGTTGCACAATTGTTGTTGTTGTTGCTCTTGTTGTTGCTGTTGCTGTTGCTTTTGTTTTTGTTGCCGTTGCTTGTGTTGTTGGCCGCACATCCACATTTTGGGGCAACAGGCTGGGATTTGTCCAACGATTGGTTGCCGCTGCCGCTGCCGCTGACAGCAGCCGATGTGTGTCCACATTGAGCTTCAGCGAGCGCCGCATCAGACCCGTTAGCTACAAACAGAATGGTTGACAATTTCTATCCTGTCGCTGCGGTCAAAGGCTATGGAGTTGACTGGCTTACCTTATGCTTACAGGTCACCTGTATGTTGTACACCGTATCCGGCCAGAGTGACAGCTCGGCGCGTGCTGTGTCTGTGAGCAGGTTGCCCATGAGGCCGCCGCCGGATACCTCCCAGGTGATCAGGCATTGGCGCGATGCGTTCGCAATCAACTCGTCCCAGCCGATGTCGGTCAGCACCAGTGCACCCTGTCGTTGGGCATGATGGACGCGCAGCTCAAAGGGCGCCAATTGCCTGTGGCAGCTCTGCCAGCACTGTGGATGGTCTCGACATTAGGCAAAAGGCACAAGCAAAAGCATAACGGTAGCAGCATTAAATACAAACAGCACAAAGCTACCTACACACATACATACATACATACGAATGTACGTATATCGCTGCAGGCTGGGGGGGTGGCTGAAAAACTCGCAAATTGCCAACGCAATTTTGCCAGCCGCCCGCAGCCATCAAAAGCAACAACATTTAACCCATTAGTGTGCCCACGTACCTGAAAACGCACCTAACTTTCCCGGCGCAATCTATGCGAGAAAATAAAATTACCAAATTTCAAGCGAATTTCATTTTGGAAATTTGCATTCGAAATGAGAATCTCCTACAATTATCGATGGGTTTTAGCGTCTTTTAAGCACCGCTTGGCTAAAAGTTATCAATGGGTTCGCTGAAGTGTCCTTTGCTGCGCCACTATTGCAAAATATTGTTGTTTTTTTTTATTTTTCGGGAATTTCACAAAGCTTTAAATTGCTTTTTCGTTTTTGTTTTTTTGTTTTTGTTTGCATCGCAACACTGGCATTTATTTACTTTTTTTTATTGTTTTGTAAGCGTCGGTTTTAGCTTGGCTAACAACTGAAATGGAATGCTCTTCAAACTGAAAACGGTATTTGCAAAAAATGTTTGTGCTATGCAATCAAAATTTGTTATATGAAACTTTTCAATTTCAAGTGATTTGAGGGCTTTCAAAAAATGCGAATGCAGTGATTGCATCTCTTAATTATGGCTTGACCTCGGCTTGGTAACTAAACGGAAACTTTTCCTTTTTGCAAGTTGTTGCTAAATACATATATGCTGGAAAAGCCAAACCGAGCTAAGAGCTTTCATATAAACTGGCCTCCAGATGACACTTCTTTTGAAGTAACATTAATTTTTCATAGTTTCCAGCTGAAGTCTAATAGGTCTCGTAATTATTTTGCTTTGGCAAAATTACGCTAAGAGCCGCGGCACATTAATGGGTTAAGGGATCATAATAATAATGATTATGAACTGTTGCTGGATTGTTTGGATAGCCAAGGCTTAGGGCTATTCGGCTGTTCTCGCATCTAACCGCTGTCTTTGTACTTATCATTATATAGAGTGGGAGCTACTGTTAATGCTGTTGCTGTTGTTGTTGTTGTTGGGGGCGGGGCAGTTGTACTTACGTTTTTGCAATCAACGAAATCCGTGCAATAATTCCAATCCCTCGCAAACTGCAAATAAAAGAAGAGCAGAGATAGAAGAATTATTAGAGAGTGAGAGAGGCATGGCAGAAACCAGAACACAACACAAACAAAAAAGTTAGTTAGTGGGCGTGGCCTAATCGAATTTTAAGTAAGCCAGAAAAAGTAATCAGGCACAGCGCCGCAGGCAACTGGCACTGGGCGAGGACAACGCCACAGCATCGCCATTACCAACAATAGACGCAAATTTGTAACTGTAATATGAAAGGCCTGGCTTGGCAAAACGCAGAACGCAAAACGCAAAAAAAAAGACCAAAGCATACAAATAGAAGACTAACTGTGTGTGTGAGAGAGAATAAAAAGGAAGAGTGTGTGTGTGTGTGTGTGTGCGTGTGTCTGTTTGTATAAATGACCGCAAAGTTGTATGGCGAATTGAAATTTTTACGCTGTCGGCAGGAGATGAAACTGTGAACTAACTGGACATGGCAAATGTGACTGCGACTGTGACTGCGACTGCGACTGCGACTGTGACGGCGACTGCGACTGCGACTGCTGTTAGCTATGTGGTGAATGCCTGCCTGCTTAGCCTTTGTCAACTGTCGCTTTAGCTACGCAGCAGCGACAGCTGGACAACGTCCTGGGCACTAAAGCAATGAGTCCAAAAGGCCCACAGCCCGGATCTCAGTGCCTGTCCGTTTAGTTTATGAATGAGCACGCAGACAAATGAATGAATGTGCTGATGCGAACTGAGAATGAGAATGAGAATGAGACAGAGACAGAGACACAAAGACAGCGAGACAGCGAGACAGCGAGACAGAGGCAGGCATATCGACTTTGACTCGACGTCGACTGGAACGGGATGGCGGACGTCAGGCTAGGCATAAAGGAGAGCTGAGCAACCAGCAGCATTTCTGGATCGGCATCGGCATCGGCATCAGCAGCAGGAGCACTTTGTCATCATTACACAATAAGGCGGCCAGATAAACGAGCATGCCAAAAGGAAAATCGCAAAGACAACATATTTTCCGCTCAATTGAATTTTTGGCCTTTGCGAAACAACTTGGGCGATAAGTAACAACAATAAGGCGGCAAATGAATGAGCGAATGACTGAATGAATGGCTCTGGCAATATCAATTAGAGATGACAACGTGATTTGATTGCCCATCACAATCGTTAACGTAATTGTAATTGGCAGTGCAATATATCTACAAATATACACATACATATATTAATCTGTTTATGTACAATTGAGTAATATGAATTGGGAATATTTTATAAAGCGAAAACATATTTTATAAAGAGAATTATTTGAAACAAGAAATGTTCAAACTCATGTAAATATCTCAACTTAAAATCTTAAAGAAATTTAAACTGGTTGTTGAACCAAAACATATATTATTCTCATACGTGTCAATCATTTTATAAGATATATATATATATATCTTACATTTGGGTATTGGATAACCAGCCATTTTATAAGATATATGTATATAACTCCTATTCAAATCTATATTTTGAGATCTGAACCAGTTGGATTCCAGTTTACCAATTTATCGACAATCAATCAATAATAGTTGAGGTTAGGTAACCTGATCCAATATATAACAGATGCTTAACTATGTATATTCCCTATAGATATAATATTTTAATAGAAAAATTGCATGAATTGTTTTGAGACATCGTTTTCATACTTATATATATAAAGATTTGTGTTATTTTAGATATTCGAGAGTTCGTGCGTGTCACGCTCTCTTCTCTAGTTGGCAATGAAAAGCAAACGCACCACACGCTCAATGAAAACGCTGAGCAGGCAAGTCCAGGCGACATAGCCCTCGTCCCGTCCCGTTGCCCCTGCCCCTGCCCCGACCGAGTGAGCGTCTTGTGGGCTACCTGGCATAGTTGTTGGCCGATATAAATTAAACGCAGGCAACGAACAACTTTTACATGCAATTGCCCACGGAATTGGACATCGCTTCACACCCAGGCCACATAAATTACCCATCCAGGTCACTTTTGAGGCAGTTTTATGAGCTGTAGCTGGTGCTGCTGCCAATGCCTATTGCAAATGCCCGGTGACCACTTTTTTTCTCACTCTCCTTTTTTGTGTCACGTAGTCGCCAAATGCTGCGCTTGTCAATTATTGAAGCCCCGTCGGAACAGATTCCACCACCAGCCAAAGGCTACGTGCCCGGCATACGCATCTGGCATTACACTGGAGTCTGGGTCACAATCTAACTCTAACTCTGACTCTGAGACAGACTGGATTTCTTAATACACACACACACACACACACACACACACACACACACACACACACACACACACACACACACACACACACACACACACACACACACACACACACACACCCAAAAAGTCAGTCAAATTGCAAGGAACAAAATCTTTGGTTGCTGCCAAGTTTTATGGTGTTAATTTGGCGCTGATTGAGCGACGTACGTCCTGTGCCGGGGATTAGAGCCGGACAGGCGTGAAATTAGCCGCAATGCATGCGGCCGTATGCAGTGCAACCCTTAAAGGTCAACGGATTGCATTTGTGAACCCCAGCGGTATCGTCAAATATATTAGGGGAAACGCCAACGATTTCCAGAAACGAATTCCTTTTGGTTCCAGTTGACAAACAAAATTGTGCTAAAAAACGCTTTAAGTTTTAACTGCATTTCGAATAACCCTAAGAAGACTTTATCGTTGCTATCTATCAAATGTGATTTTTAATTAAATTTGATTAATTTGATTTAATTAATTTGAATTTAGATAGAACTTATTCAATGAAGTGTTCCATATCAATTTCAACAAAAGAAAATTAATTAATTAATCAAACATCTTTGACTATATAAAGTATATACAGTGAAAGCTCCCGCGGACGGACAGCCACGGTTCCAGTATTGTTGTCCGCCTGCGGAAGATGTCAAAGAATTGGCTGTACAATAATATCTTGATCTGAATCGCTTAGTTCAATATCACTTTGACTAGTAATATTAATTTCAATGTTTTTGTCTTCTGTGGAAAAAGAGCTATCTACTTTTAAAAAATCTTCAAAATTGTCTTTTCCAAATTTTGAAATTAAACTTAATTATAATCTATTAAAAAGTTTTTTTTTTTTGAATAAAAATGTTTAAAAAAAAATTATGTCAGCGTCCGCCCACAGGAACGGATTTTGTATGAAAATCATGCTAAAAATCTTCGGACTATAAAATTCGTCCGGCTACGGGAGATGTCCGCGACTAGAGCTTTCACTGTAAATTAGAATTCATATAGCCCTGTCCATTCATCCGTCTGTCTGAATCAATATGATTCTTTTACTGCAGACATTGTATATCCCTGAATAATTAGAATCGGACGAATCGAACCATAGGATTAATTGGTTCACAAAATTATTTTAGTAGAAAAAACTGTTTGGTTTCTTGAGCTTGAAAATCGGTTTTTAGCTAGTTTTATTTTGGAGTAGTTCTTTTTTTGGAATAAGTTAAGTTAACTTTGGCTTAACATACTTAACTTTTTCTTTTTGTTTACTATGATTGATTTAGTATAAATGTTACAATGATATATTAGTTGGCTACCAAACAAGAGTCGAATATATATTTTTGTATTTATCTGCTATCAAAGATTCGGTGGATTTACTTGAGATGGCCAAGACAACTGGTAGCCGGCTTCGAGAACCCATGTTTTATGCTTGTGTCTTGGCCAAATTTACTTTAGACATCAAAATGTATATAGTATTATTCAAGTGCAAACTTCTCATCAACGAATGTGATGTAGAAAAACATTTTATTTTATATATTTTTTCAAGAACAACATAAACAATTGCAATTGTCAATATTGAAGCTAAATGCAAAATAGGTTTTTGCTGATTAACTTCGACAATATGCAAATCGAGAAAGCCAGCGGATTGGCTAACCTATATTATAATGCTTAATAAATTAATAAATTATGTGACAACAAATAACGAATTGACTTGCATTCAAAAACACACACAATTATGCATTTAAAGTAACATTATTTCAGATTTCACAATAATAAATTGCATTAATTAACGCAATGGCAATCAGCACAAATTTGACTCTTCCATAAAAGCACACAAAATCCTGAACACTCATTGCGTACAACTAAATGGGGTATATTAAATTGGTGAAAATGTATGTATGTAGCAGACAGAAGGTAGCATTAATTATATGTCATTTTAGGCAGAATATTAAACTGAGTCAATTTAGACATATGTAGGCCAAAGTATATTATTCTTTTTTTATTTCGAATATTATTCTTATTTTATTAAGTATTATTTCTTTCAAGTCAAAATTTTTTGACATGTAATAGAAATTTGCATTACTTTTAATCTTAGTTTTTATATTAATTTTAACATTTTCATGTAACTTTTTCGATTCCAAACAAAATTTAGATGCAAAATGAATCTGGAGGATAAAGTCGTGAAAGTTTAAAGTAAAGGACTTGCTCGTGCCGGCGCATAGGGTATGCTGCTAGTCGGGCAATTTCGAGTCGAGCGCTCTCATTTGCTTCAATCACGTAATGTGTCAACATTTGTCTGCTCATATCACATAACAGAACTTTCGACAGCTTTCGAAATTAACATTTAAAATACAGTTATTAAATTGAGTTTCTGTATGAGCAAACCTTTATCAAGTAGACTTTTAATATATACATTTGAACAAAACTTTTCAGCACTAGATAACTACTATATAGGGCTAAATAGCTAGCGATGATATTTGAATTCCAAATCTTACTGTACTATATTGTTGATTTACTTGGAATAGTTTGGAACTTTAACTTTCGTAAGGCTGTACTTTCTTATTTTGCTTTGAATTTTAGGATCTTGGCAGTACCTGAACTGAACCCCGTTTTATCTGCTGGACTTGCAGAGAGATCTAGCTACTGTCTTTCGTTTCATTCCGTTTCCTGTTTTCATAGACTTGGCTACTCTATAATTGTGGACTTTTTTTTAATGTTAAGTACATTTGAATACAAGTTTTCACAGTCATTCAATGAAACACATTTTGTGCCCAACCCTCGAACCCTCCACTCCCTTTTTCTGAGCTCGGAAACACACTCAATTGCCCTTGCGGCATTGTGGCTCCTTTCTTGATCTCCCTCCCAGTTTTCAGTTGCCTAATCTCTATTAGCAGCGCTATGACTGGCGTGGACCACCCGGCTGACATTGTCAACTAACAGAGGCAGCTACCTGAGAAGCAGCGACAGCGACAGCAGCGGCTGCGATGTCAGCGAGCTGATAAAGGCGGCCAGCCAAATAATGAAAAGCAAGTAAGAACTTTGCCGTCGGGTGGAAACGACCTTGTCATACTCTATTGTCAACTGGCCAATGACTTTCAAACTGTAGCTTTTGGAAATAAAGATATTCAAGTCGTTAGTTGAGTAAATGAAAGCACTGACAATTGCTCTAATACTGTAGTTCCTATCCTACATCGACATTTAAGACCTAGTAAAACCTAGTCAACGACTTTCACATGGCATCTTAGGCAAATATTGATGTAGGTAGCAGTGGATCGTCAAAGCAGTAGTTGATAGACTGTTGACTTAGACCTGTGATAGATATGTATGTATGTATACATGTATATATACAATTGTGTAAATAGGAAGATCTTTTTCGACAAAGTCTCACTTTGAAATTGATGAAGTGTTCACAGTTTTTGAAGAATGGAATGTCAACAACTAAATAGCGAAAAAGAGCTCGTTAGTTTTGAATTCCATTTCGAAATTATCAATGAGTTTAGGCAAATGCACCGAAATTCATTAAAAAAGAAATCTTGACTTTGTTCGATTAAAAAAATTAAAAAAAAAAAAACTGAATTGAAATATTAAAATAACTTGTCTAAAATATAAATTTTAGAATAAAAAATATGTTTGCAAAACCTAAAAATGTTAGTTTTGAAGAGGTATAGACTATATCATTGATCGGTGGAGATGGAAAATCAATGGATCGCCTATAAAATAAGGGCTAGGCAGATAGGAAATCAAAAAAAAAAATTAGTTACTTGTAGGTGTTACTGTCCAAAACTATGTTAAGCAAATATTTATTAGCGCTGAACGCCCACTTATAGGCGTGGCTGACATAATCAATCATAAAAACACATATTTATGTTTATGAGCTTGATTATCTGCTTCCCATGCCTAAATATACCCCATTTCACTTTACGAACAGTGCATAAAACTGTTTTCCCGCTGTCGCCGTTGCCCTTTGCTATGCTTCTGCTGTCTGTCAGACCCATTGTCATTGCCCAACTGGACTAGGTGGACGGGGCTGCTGCTAGAGCCAGAGCGAGAGCCTCTAACCTTGAAGTCGCACTTGAGAGTCTTTCGGCACAGCCGGGACGAGCGAGCGTACATATATACAAGTGTCCATCAAGTGCGTCTTATCTTTAGTGGCCTGAGCCGGGCTTACCTGCTGATAGCAGCTTTGTCGGCATCTGGTTAGCTGTTTGCTGTTGAATGGCGTCGGTGCTGCTGCTGCCGCTTGTGTCTCCGTTGCCTGCAGCTGGGCAGCAGCAGCAGCAGCAGCAGCAGCGTTTGTGCTCGAATCCTTCGGAGCCTGGGCCAGAGACTGGGCGGCAACCAGGACGAGTACTAATGCAATTGACTGGAACATTGTTGCTGTTTCGGTGCTTGTCCTTCTCCTTGTTGTTGTTGTATTTGGTGCTGTTGCAGTTTGAAGTGCTCGTGGGCGTGGGCGAGAGCGTGGGCGTACGCCTGGGGCGTTCACAGATTGATTAATTGATTGATTTTGTTTGTTTATTTTTGTATCAAGTGCTGTTGAAGTTGTTGTTGTTGTTGTTGCTGTTGTTGTTGCTGTTTGGTTAGGCCCATAATACGCGACGACTGTGACGACAGCGACGTCAACATTGACGTCGACTGCATTTAGTGAAGCAGCGGACGCAGCGCGTTTTGTGTATTTCTGTTTGTTTTGTTGTTCTTCTTCCTGTTGTTGTTGTTGTTGTTGTTCAGTGTTTGTGATTTGGCGATTGCTTATAGCTTCGGCTGCATCAGCAGCAGCAGCAACAACAAGAACGGCAATAACTGTGCTTCAGCTAAAAGCATGCTGCGATTGATACACGCAGAGAGTAACTGTAACTATTACTGTGAAGTGTGGGCTGTCGTCTGCGTCGTTTAGTTTCGCTTTGGTTTCCGTTTCTTCTTGTTTTCTGTTGTTGTTGGGGTTTACTTATTGGTTAGTGTCCCGAGCCGGGGGAAGGCGGGGGCAAGCGTTTTGGGGCGCTGGTTTAACTAACAACATGTGCCGTGGCCCTGACTCCGGGTCTGCGCACCTTGTTTGAGTTTTTTATATCAGGTAAGTTGGCACTGGCACCATAACAAAAACACAAACAAACAACACACGACAACAATAAATAAAACGTGCACACACAACAAGAGCAGCAGCAGCGCAGCAGAAGCAGCAAAAAACAAAAAAAAAACACAAATAAATAACAACACCAGCGACAAGGCGACAAACGACTGCGACTTCGACTACGACAGCGACAGTGACAATGGCTGAGGGCGAAGGCGAGACCAACCAACGTCGTCGAGGATAAATGCTGCACTAACGGAAAACGAAAACTGAACCAGAACCAGGCTGCGAGATAACACACAAGTTACACACACACACACGCGCACACAGAGACACTGCGCACTCATACACACGAACTCACACATAGACCCGGAGAGCAGAGTAAAGAAAGGGCTGCTACACACACAGCTGCTGCAGCCATAAAATGGCTAAAATTTAGCTATTATTCTGCTACCAGTAGGTACTACAATATTTTTGAGCAATGTGTATTCATTTAATTATGTAAATTAGTGTAGGTTAGTAAAAAAACATGGACATTGGTTATTAATTATTATATTATATCTAACGGTTTTATGTTGTAGTTAACTTAAGCTAAAGATTATACATATGTACATATTATAAATATTATATAAAATGTAAAAAAATTTTTTTATAAATATTAGTAAAATATATAAAAATAATAATATTAAATATATGTAAAATATTTATTTACAGATAAAGGCAACTTTATTTATATTCCAATACATGCTGGCTTTGTGCGCGGTTTGAATCGAACATTTTAGCTGTATTTCATTCATAAGTTGGCCTTTTTTGGCTAGATTTGATAGGAAGGCCACAGCGAGATTTTTCAACACTTGCCGCACATTCTGAAAAGGGGCGTCAGTCAGTGGTTGTTGTTCGAACACGATTTCCAACACCGAACACGAACATGTTTGAAACAAAATTTGAGCTACATTAGTAATGCGAACGGGTCGTGATTATTTATCGCCGTGAGACAAACTAATAAACAAATCAAATGATTGTGCGCACAATGCTAACAAAATTCGAATAATAATGAGCTAACAAATACGGAAAAAATATAATAACTAGCACAGAATTCTATGCTATTATTTATAAAATTTATAACATTTTCGAAGCGATTTCGTGTCGTGTTGGGTCGTGCCTTGTAATTTGTGCAGCACTAAATTGCTGGGCGCAGCTAAAAGTCGGAGTTGAAGTTGGGCCAACGGAATCAACGGAGTCTGTGTGACTGTTTGGTGGTTGCTTCGCCCAGTTGGGTTGACTTTGATGATGATGATGGGGTGGCTGAGCACCGGGCTAAGGCTTTGGACTTAGCTTTAGCTATGGCTATGGCTATGGCTTTGACTCGGTGGTGGTGTCCCCCCCCCTTGCCAACCATCCCCCCGCCCCATTCCACTCCCAATTGCTTCAATGTCCCGGCATCGCGCGTGCATGCAGATGAATCAAAGCAGCCGCTGATTATAGCAACAATATGGAAATGCCGCTACCTCTCCACTGCTCCGGCTTGCCTCGGGTTATATAGGGGCATTGTTTATTTATATGCCATGCACATGAGCCTGTATGCGTGTGTGTGCAAATGTGTTTGACTGAACATGTGTGTAAGTGTGTGTGTGTGTGTGTGTTTGTATTTGGTTTTTATAACTTCCATTTGCCAAAGCATAGTAAATTCTTTCAAAGCGTGTACTACATTTATTATTTAAGCCACGCTGTTCTCACTCTCTCTTTCGCTCGGTTCCCCCGTCCCTCTCCGATCTGTATGCACATTGTTCTAGCCGGGCCATTCGTTTGTGTCTGTTTGTCTCTGTGTCTGACTGCTGCTATATTAGCCCACTCCGCCCACCGCCTCCCCCCCCTTACCTGCTACTTGTGGGCACCACCTCGCCCTCCCCCACCACCACTAGCACCACCAGCACCACCAACAACAACCAGAGCCTGCTTTATTTGCATATTTTGACTTTTATGCGGCAAAAATATTACTTGCTGCGCTGCTGCCAGCAAACAAACAGCCCCTCCACACCCCCTTGGTGCCCTACCAACAGGTCACCCCTACTAAAAACAGGGCAACGTTAATAAAGCGGCAGAGTATACAAAATATAAAAAAACAAAAACAAAAAAATATAAAAACGCCAAAAATTAAGGCAAAAAACTTTTTTCCATTTGGCATGCTGCCCTCACACGCGCGAACCCCACCCTGCCCCTCCCCGCCCGCTCCTATCATCCTATGTACACTCCTTATATAAGTCGTCTGCAAAGTTTGAAATTCGGGGCTGGTTTATAACTCCATTGCAACATGTTGCATGTTTGAAATTGCCAAAAAAAAAAAAAAACAGAAAAAGGAATTGAAAAATAAAGAAACAACAAAATACATAGATCAGTTATCTAAGCATGCAGAGACCTGATGTCCGACATACTCGTTAAGCTTATGAAACTTTTTGCCATAAGGCGCATAATTTGTTTTCTTAACTTTTCTGCGCTAGAAACAAGACTTATGTTAATAATACATACATATATCAGTCTTAATATCTGAAACGGTCCTATAACCATGTACATTATCTGCTTGTCCTAACTGCAAACATATTTGTCGAACCAAAGTTCGCCTCTTTCTACTACGAAAATTTCGGTAGAATAGTTTAAATACGTTCTGAATTATGGCAATGGCTAAAAACACGTTTGTAACATTTGGAAACCACCTTTGAGCCATTTTAAATGATATATACTGTATTTATTTCAAATTAATAGTTTCCGAACAGCGTTGCCAGCTTGTTGCAAAAGTTATGGGATTCCCCACTACACAAAGATTATGGCTATAACTAAAAACCAAAAAAAAATAGAAGTAATTTATACAGCACCACGAATATGATATACCCTGACAGAAAGATGACCTCAAGGAACAGGATTCGGCTGATATGGAAGCTATATACTATAGTAGTCCGATTCGATGGGGCTTTGCAGATATCTTGCCGTAATAATGAAGCGAGAAAGTTATTTTTCGACTTTTAGATATAGTAGACAGACATTATTCAGTGTTATTTTTTAAACACATACATATATTATATTTTTATTTAAGTATTTTTATCTTTATTTGCAACTGTAGTTTAGGATATTAGGTGAATTGATTGTATTATTACGAGCTGAACTCAGTAAGGTTGCCTACGAAGCCTACACAGTTATAAACTTATAGTCAAAAAAAAGTTTATCTTAAAGAAGAACCGATGACTCCATGATGATATAGGATTTTGTTATTGAACTGATTTTGTTAGGGAACATTAGTTTTGAGTTGGTTCCTATGGTACCTCCATTATGATATGTAATTATAGTTGAGCCTCATATGAAACTAGCAAGTTATACATGGGATATCCAAAGAAGCAACGCAAGAACACAGTTTTGCAGTGATTATACATATGTATAGCAGCTATATACAGCTGTAGAGTTATGCGATCCAACCAAGAGACTTGACACAACTTTATTGATTAAAAATTCGAATGCACATGAATGTGAATCCTTTGCTATGTGTTACATAATCCGTGGCAGAATTATAATTCCCGACATGGACAGAAAAAAGAAAAGTGTAGAAGGGCTTTTGAAATTTATGCGCCCATAGCGAGCCATTTTGCAGTGCAGAACTTTTTAAAACAAAATTCCATTTTGCGGCTACCGCAATTGACTTTGTCGTTGGTTGCCGGATGCCAAGCCCCGTTACCCGCTGCTTCCCCCACCCTTGGTCCATTTAATGGCGCCCAACATGCAATGGCTGCGGATGGGGATGCGGGCCTCCGTCCACCCATCCGTCCGTCCGTCCGTCCGTCCGTCCGGCTTATTAAAAGCCGTTTTACACTAATACTAATTCATGGGCAAGCCGTTGCCCGTTTGTTTTTAGTTTGATTTACGCATTTTTGAAGGCATGCGACAAAGTTTGGACTCGGACTTCAACTGGAAGTCGGACTTGGGATTGGGAGCGAGAGAGCGAGAGCAGATGCAGCTGGGCAAGCTGCATATTCCCCTGGGTGATAAGTGGAAATGATGCACAATGAGCACATCCGGTCCAGCGAGGGGTGGGTATGCATAAATGTACAGCAGTCACAATTTAGGGTTAAAAAAACCAAGAAGAAGAAGACGAAGTTGAAGAAGCTGAGAGAAAGTCAAAATCTCTTCATTCCCAAGCCAGTAGGCAAAACTATATCGCCCGAGCAGCGGCGACACAGCGAATCCATTAAGAAATTTCAAATTCTTAAAAATTAGCACTCGACAAATAAGAAGAGGAATAAGCGGGGGGCAGGAGGAGGGAGGTCAGGGAATGATACACAAAAGAAGAGAGTAATTAATGGAATTTTTGAACTTTTAGTGCAAATGCTTCTTCAGTCTGCATAACACACGGCATTCATTTCATTTCATTTCATTTCGTTGCATTTCGTTTCATTGATGGAAGTTGCGCTCCTTCGTCTTGCCACTTGCCACTTGCCACATGCCACATGGGCCGCAAAAATAAATTTGTCGTCGTTTGCCCGTTTTGCCGTTTGCAGTTAGCCCGAAATAGAGCAATTTGCATTATTCGCATTCGGGCAGATTTCGCTTAATGAATTGCGCACAACTTGCCAAGAAATGTCTTTCGAAACATTGCACAACAACAGCAACAACAACAATGCCAACAACACCAAGCAAAAATGCAACAAAGCAAATTGAATGGACATTCAATCAATCCGAACAGTGAAACACTCTTTGATCCGACCACACAGAGAATTATAGCAATATGAAATAATCATACAAAATTTTGATTATAATATAAAATTTTTGCTTAAAATTTATATATTTTGATCAATCAATATATCAATATTTATATTAATATATATGTATATTTCTATCTTATTTCACTTTCACGCTAAGATCTTATATATGAACCAAATCCTTTTGAAACGTCTTGATTTTCCCGAATCCAAGACACTCTGGTGCTTACTGGTTTTAAAATAGTTTTCAGATAAAAATTATTAGTTTAAGTTAAGTTTGACTAAGTTTTGTTGCTTTTTTTGTAACTTTTTAGTAGAAATTCATATTATATAAGCCTATTCCTATTATATAAGCAGACCATTTTCGGTGTATTTGTCTAAAATCATCAATAAATTCCGAATGGAATACAAAACTAACGGTATTTTTTTCGCTATTTAGTTGTTAACATTCCACTTTTCAAAAAGTCTGAACACTTCTTCCATTTCAAAGTCAGACTTTGTCGAAAAAGTTCTTTTACTGGTATATGAAAACTCGTTCCTATTATTTTGAACTCAATTGGATGTATGTAAATATATGTATATCAACATATTTTTATTAATTCATATATTTCCATCTTATTTTACTTTCACTTTAACATCATATATATTTTATCATATACAGTGAAACCTCGATATACCGAACCTCGTTGTAACAAAAAACTCAATATAACGAATTTGTTGTCAAGTCCCTTGAAAAAACTTAATTTTTGCAAAGTTTTTCATACAAAAATTCACTTTCTGAGGCTGAAAGCTCCATATAGCGAAGCAATTATTCAAACACCTCTATACAACGAAATCCCAAAAAAGCAAAATAAAATTTGTTGCAAGCCGTTAAAGTCCCGTAATGAAAAACCTCAGCTGAAGAAAGTCTTGCTTCAATTGTCAAACTCTAATTAAAAAATTATATGTAACTGTTTATGTTTTTATATTATATTTTATATTCACCCCACTTCAGTGGAATTTATTATTATGAACAGATGAAAACAATATTTATAACGAAAAATTTTCAGATTCCTTTAATTTTTGTTATACTAAGATAAAACCATAGCGAATCAATAGATATAATGAAGAATATTGTGATTCAACTTACGTTCGTTATATCGAGGTTTCACTGTACAATTGTATATCACATATATTTTGAAAATATTTTAATAGAATATATTTTTTAATTCTTCAGTCAAAAATAGTATAGTAGTAGAGTAGCTTGCATTTAGTCGAACCTGAGTCGATCCTTGAATTTAGCTGACTAAAACCACACTTTAAAGTAAAAAAAACTAGGAATTTAACTTGATCTTGAACTTGAATTCAATTTCCTGATTTGTCATATATGTACTTTAAAGTTTTTAATAAAACAAGAAAAGTTTCTTTCTTCATTTTTTGTTTTTGGGATAGGCTTGCAGTAAAAAAAAGATTTTGGAATTTCGAACTAAATATATGCATGCATATAAGGTAGACAAGCTATATAGACCCCAATCTAAATCTTTAAACTAAAACTAAAACATACCGATCTATGAAGACTGGAGTTATAATATGCTCCAGTATATATGTACATTAAGACTATAGTCCTAAACTAAAACACACCGATCTATGAAGACGAGAGTATATTATATAGTATATATGTACATGTAGTATACCCCTATACCCCCTGCATAGCAATATATTATAAAGTGCAAAATCTCATTAATTCATAGAAATGAATACCATTATATAAACTAAATCTAACTGAATGAGAATATTATAATGGACATCCTGAAGAGCATGATCCATACGATATGTCGGCGTCTGCCACTTTGTCTGAAGAACACATTATGCGGCCATATCACACGCACCGGAGGCTGATTTCGAATTACGGATACGTATTTGAAGGGGTGTCACTGTCTCTCCCTCTGTCTGTGTTAACTGCAATCGGAATGCGCTCATCTTCATCTGCGTGTCGGACGGACGGATGGACTTTCGAGTTTGGTTGCGCGCGACGGCTTTGCCCCATGTTCATTCGCAATGTTAATGCAAAATAGCATTTGCATTCATGCCGCTGTCGAAATGTCCCTTGCTGCTGTTGCTGGCTGCTGCTGCTGCTGCTGCTGCTGCTGCTTTCCCCCGTTTTCCGCTGGCCTAGTGGCAAACTCACCGCAGAGCCAACAGCTGTGCTGATTCGCAATTTTTCGTTGTCAAAAAAAAAAAAGTGAAAAAAATGGCCCATAACTCATGTCACCGTTGTGTTCATTAAATGTGAACTGACTGTCTGCCCACCCGTCTGGTCCTGGTGCTCCTGCTCCTGCTCCTGCTCCTGCACCAGTTGTACCAGTTTTGGCTGGCATCCGCTTCACATTTTATTGTCTATGTGCGCATATGGTCAGCTCATTGTGTAGTCGCTTGTATTGCCATTATCATCATCATGTTGCGATTAATGCGGCCCTTCTCTATTCAGATATGATTGTACGTGATACATCTATCACAGCACACACGGCGCCTGCTGCTTTTTTTGGGGTGGGTGTGAAATTGTTTTGGGACAAGGACTCCGGCACCCTGCCATTTGTCTGCCCTACCGATGCTGGCTACCACCATACCCACTTCATAAGAGTATGTAATTATATATGTATGTATGTTTGTGTATTCAAAGGCATTAACGCATTCTCGAAAGCAATGTGCGTTAAGCTGCAGCAAGTTTATCAAAATGTCATGGGGCGATAGATAAAGCCAGCAGCAGGTGCGGGCTAGACCACAGGGGAAGTTGATTAACATCATGCGGCAGATTTCTTGTAAATTGATTGATGTGTAAATGAATCAGGCTCACAATAATCAAGTCTTTCAATGATGCAATTTATGCTTTTACTCCTGTAGATCGAAGCATATTTGTGCATGGCATATCGACTGGACCTTTCTTTTATACCTTTCTTTTTATACCCTTGCAAAAAGGGTATATTATTATATTATAATTAGCATTTCCGACTATATAAAGTATATATATTCTTAATCAGCAAGACCAGCTGAGTTGATATAGCCACGTCCGTCAGTCTATCTATTTGTCTATCTGTCTTTCCGTCTGTCTGGATCAATGCAATTTCCTCCCACAGTATTAAAGCTGAGTAGCTCCATTCTACTGCAGGCATTGTATATCTCGGAATCATCCAGATCAGATGACAATATCCTATATCTCCCATAGGACAGATCGGATTTAAGTAATGTTTTAGTAGAAAAACTTTGGCGCTATTAAAATCTAAGACAATTTGGAAGATATAATTGTGTGTCCCACTCCAACACAAAAAGATATTGAATATATAGCTATATCTATATATATAGCATTTTGGGGGGGCAAATCAGATAAAACTATATCTCCTACAGCTTAAGAGCTATAACACTGAAATTTGAAAAGTAAGCTACTCTTGACGTCGCCTAAAGATCTATCAAATAGCTATATAACCTCGCATATTAAGGGCG